>CM057451.1:1133127500-1134343333 GCA_016271365.2 Neoceratodus forsteri | reverse complement strand
TTTTCCCCAGTTTTGCGGGGGCACAAATGTGCAATGACACCAGTGTCTGTCCTGTCTCCCTGGTCCTTGTTGGTGCAGACTGCTTGCGGAACCTCTGGCCTCCGCCAAAGGTCCCCCGTGCACCGGCAACACCCACACCCTCCCCCCAGAGAAGGAGAGCATTCCATGTGAAGCTCAATTCATCTCCCCCCCCCGGCTGGCCCTCTGATGACCCAGGTCCATTCCCAAACCCAGGTTGCTGGCATCGCAAGCGGAAATCCAACCACTCTGCCGATGTGCCAACCCTATAAACTGCTTTTTAAAGTTACCTTTGAATTCGGAGTTGTAACTTTTGAGGATAGGGATTTCTATTGTGAGTGATGGATCTGTGGCACTGAAAAGAAATTCCTTGCTTTGGGATTTACATTTTTTCAATAAATTAGACCTTTCATAATATTTTTAAGGCGACTCCTGGCAATTTATTGGAAGTTAAAAGACAGTCATGTGGTAGGGCTAGGCTAGTGAGGTGGCTGGATTTCAGCAAATTTACCTGAATCATCTTACAATGAATATTATTAAATTATTAGAGTGATAAAATAATTAGTCAACCACCTTTCTTCCTGAGCAGGTCTATCAAAGGGATTTTGCCCTGACAGAGCAGAACTGCTGAATAGATTCCATTTACTGAAGAAGCTCTCTGCACTGTTGGCAAAACATGAATGAGTAGACAAAGAATTACACTGTGCAAGCACTGAGGCAAGGGTTACCCCAAAGGGCATCAGCCGGGAAGCCAAGTTTCAGAGAAACAGAAAATCACACATACCCCCATAATGCAAAGCATCATGGGCTGTATATGCAAACCACCACAAAATATTATGCTGGTTCAACTTTAAGCAGAAATGCATGGTGCCAGAAGGCCTCTCACACAGTCTGCAAAGGGTTCATTCCACTGGGGTGTCATACAGAAGAGGCACACTGATGAGTCCTGGTTGGACAAGACACATGTCTGTATCTTCTGTTGGCACCCTTTGCAGACTGTATGAGAGGCCTTTTGGCACAATGCATTTCTGCTTAAAGTTGAACCAGCGTAATATTTTCTTATGCTTTGCATTATGGGGGTATGAGTGATTTTGTATTTCTATGAATTAATAGACCATGTAGTTGTGTGAATACAAAGACTCAAAACATACTAAATATGTTGATGAATATACTTAAAAAGAATCTCACTAGACAAAAAATTTACTGTAATTGAAACCGCCATATGTTTCAATATTGTAAACAGTTTTGTAACAAACAATTGATTTGTCAGAAGTATTCATGAATCACTAACAGCTTATGAGATCCAGAGCAATGATTTGATATTTTATCGGATCATAGATAACAGTGTTTAGTTGATTAACCAGTCCTTCTTCAGAAGGCTTCTAAGAAGGACTGGTTGGTCCGAAAGCTAGAGCACTTTGTTCTTGTTGTTACATCTATGTTGGTCCATTAAAAGGTATCAAATCATTTGCTTGTGGATCTGTTCTTGCAAGGACCAATACGGCAAATACTAAATCTAGATTTCAACAGCTTATTAAATGCATTTAGGATCTCTTTAAAGAGTTTGTAGTAAAAATTAAAAACATCACTAACAAACCATTCGGTATTGTACCTTACCCGATAGTGTTAGCAGACGTATAGTCCCCAGTACAAGAAGAGACTGTTGTTGTTCGAAGAATGTCACTGAAAAGCTGAAACATTTAGGAAAGAAATTGACCAAGACAGCTACTTCACAGTGTGCAAACTATTGCTGCAGAAATATGCCATTCTATCTCATAATAAGTAAGCCAGTGTAATGAGATTTTAATTGTTTGCATTACTCTTCAGAAATATTTTAATGCAGCATACACTCATATTCTGAAAAAGGTACATTCAGCTTACCGTCCCTATATTTTGCATCATTTCTCCAAATATTTGTTTTCCGTGGACTCTGCCAGATGAAATGAGCATAAAAGTCTTAGAATGTTTTGCATACACATTCACCATGGTTTCCATGTAAATATGAAATTTATTATCCTGTCTGTCCTGTGGATATGTTCCAATGGAAGAATATGCGATATCAAGGACAACTATGGAAACTATATCTTTCAATGACACTTATCCACAGAAGGTATGCAATTAAAAACATGGCAGCTCTGAGTATCTAATCATATATTGCATGGAAATCGTGAAGGATGTGTGTCAGTTTCTTGGTATGTCTCAGGGAAATCACAGAAATTCTACTGTAGGCACACATTATGCACTGAATACCTGAAGGCATGCAAATTTCTGGTTTACTATTCAAAACTGGAACACTACTCAATTTTAAATTGTATTCTAATTGTTTCTTTATTTAAGTATTTTCACGAGAAGAGCATACTGAGCTGAAAGCAATGTATTTCCAGATGTAGCCTGGGGGAAAGGGGACAAAGAACAATAGGGACCTAGAATTTGTTGGCAAAAAAGGATCAGCAGCCCCAGGCAGCCTACCCTGTTTTTCCCTGCTTATTCCGATATCTCAGACCTTATTTGGTTCCTCCTGCCTCCCTTTCCTCTACTTATTATGCCTGTGTTCATATCCCACACAGGTTTGATGCTCCCAACTGTTTTCCCCCACCACCTCTTCTGGGGGGCTGTTCCAGGTGCTCACCACCCTTTCTGTGAAGAAGCATTTCCTCACATCCCTCATAAACTTCCCCCCATAGCTTCATTGCATTGACCTGTGTTCTGGTGCTTTTTCTCCTCTGAAAGAGACTCCCCACCTGCAACTTGTTCACCCTGTCAGGTACCTACAGATCTCAATCATGTCCCCTCTTGCTCTCCTCTCCTTCTGGGAGTACATGTTGAGATCCCACAGCCTCTATTCATATGGCTTCTTGTGCAACCCCCGCACCATTCTGGTAACCCACCTCAGGACCACTTACACCCTGTCAATGTCAATGTGGAGGAAAAAATGGTTTATTTCATGATGTGCCACTGCATGTCTCTTGTTTAACACACTTTCCTGGATACTGGAAAAATACTTTAAGTGACTTGCCCACTATCGCTCAGTAAGCCTGTGTAACTATTTGGATCTAGTGGGGGTTGAACGTGGGATAACCCTGTTCGCAGGCCAGTGTTCAAACCATTAGAACACACTGCCTTGCATCACAGGGGACAGGGGATTATAAAAGAAATCATGAGAACAATAAGATATAGACACACAAATGTGCAATCACTTATAAACTAAATAACAAAAACCCTTTGTAGTATATGAATGGCAGTGTTCCCAGTAAGGCTGCAGATCTGGGGGTGCACTGTATCCTCTCCAAACATGTTCAGGGGAACAAATTAAATTATAAGGCTTCATTTTACCATGTGTACAACATTTTTGTGGGATACATATACTGCAGACAGGATTGTGGGGGTACAGTGTACCCCTTCACACAAAAATGTACTTGAATTTCATAATTTGTATGTGAATCACGTACAGTTGGGGGTAAATGGGAACACTAATGCATGGATATGTATGGTAGTATTTACATGGGTATATATGGTAGGATGTTGATCAGACTTGTAGTTTATACATGTGGGGTATTATAGTCCATTATATATGTAAGTTCCTGTCATGCACAGTAAGCCTTTCTTTGTGTACGTCCAGTGATGTAAGACCATTGCCTCTGAGTAGAATAAAAGATGGTCACTGAACTGACATACCGTATATCAGCCTCTTCTGTACTGACCCACAATATATCACACCCTTCATATGCTGACGTACATTCATTAGGAAGCTACAATGGTATATTTTAATGATCTCCTTTTGACTTTGCATAATCCTTCTTTCCCAGTCAACAAAAAAAATAATAAATAAAAAAGAAACTTTAAAAGATGTGTGTAATTGATAGCTAAAGAAAACTTCTAATGCCTTACAGTGCATATAACGATACAAATAAAACTGCAGAAAATAAAAAAACATATTTACAGTTTAAGTACATTTTGGATGGACTTCCCTATTGCCATACAAAAGACTTACCTGCTGTGCTGTAGCATGTAAGGGATATGATATATATTGGATATGACATGGGTTAGAGTGAGATAAAAAATATCTTCACTTGCTACACTTGACCTCTTGAGTGACGAAGCAGCTACAGAAGTGAGATCAGAAAAGGTCAAATGTAGCGTGTGGAGATATTTCTACTATTTCACTCTTATCCATGCAGTACCTGATTTGTACAACAGACTTATTATGTTTGTGCTGGGCTGGTGTTATTTTGGGGTTCGTGTCTGTGGTAGACAGTAAAATGTGTTTTTGTTTTTTTGGCTTTCATTATGACTTACAATCAAGCCTTTGACCTTTGGCATAGTGCGTTCAGTTGGCCATGTCATAGTCAATTTTTCCAATGTTTTTTTTTTTTTGGAGGGGGGTGATAGAACTGGTAATAAGTTACAAAAGGAAAAGAAATATGCAATTATCCCATTTACATGTGCACTGTAACTCAGTTCAAACACTGAAAAAATGCTGACTGAAGAAAAGAATTGTGGTTTATGGATGCATGTAAACCCAATCAGCGCATTAACCAGGTTGACTCTGAAATTGGGTTGAAAGTATGTGGCTCACAGGAATCACAGGAATCCAAGCCTGTAAAACCTGGGTGTGCTCTGCATGTAAACAGTGTCAAATTCAATTGCCCAATCATTCCTGGAGGCATGCGCTTGCCAACGTACAACAGCAAGTACTGAGCATGCTCACATTAACTGTGCATCCATTGCCGATATTCCAGAGACGTGCATTTAAACTGAATTGCCTCTCTGGAACCAGCATGAGTGATTCATGTCTACTGAATAGCATTGCAACTGGAACTACCAGCACTGATCCCAGTTTCTCAGTGACGTTACACACGTAAACAAGGTAACAGTAAACTGTGCCCCTCTGTTCAACGGCTCAGCGTTAGAGCAACTAATGAGTGCAATTAGTCTCGAGCACAAGATATATGGCACCTCACACATGCCATAGTAGTACAGTACTTTTGTATGTTGCAAGTTGGTCATAAGATAATAGTTTTATACTGGCTAACCTGTTGTATAAATGTTTGTATGTACAGTTAATGCGCTTCTTAGGGTTATTATAGGAGTGGATTCTCAAGTTTATTGTGTGGGAGAACTGGAGAATGAAGCTGAGAAGCTCTGGAGGATAAATGACTTGAGAAGAACCTTTTCTATCCATAAGAGATATAGTAACTGCAGAAATAAACATATTATAAATCAAGATGAAGATTTTGGTTTAAAAAAGTATAAGTTATTTAAGATCAAAAGGTTTTACTCTGCAGAAAAACAAAACAAAACAAAAAAACACCTGTGCAACTAAATTTAGAACTTTGGAATTTTAGAACTGTTTGTGTAAGACAGCCTGTTATGGTTATGCAAGTACCTATAATATTTAGAAGTAAACAATCCTAGTTGGCGAAGGCGAAGAACAATGTCATAATTTGAAATGACATAGCGTAATCAAAATACAGCACACATACATTAAATGAAATGTTGGAAGTCAGGACGTACAGTAGCATTCTGGTTGGTCAGTTACAGGTAATGATCCTCTTAGGAAATGGTCAATGATATCTACAAACCATTATTAACACTTAAAACACTTTTTTAGAACTCATCTAACAGAAGGTTCATGGAAACAATAAGGATCTCTGATCTATTCTTGTCTAGTACATTAATAACCATCTGGGTTAAGGGCTTGAGGAAAATAAATTCTTCTTGGGGCTGTTAACTGTCAGTTAAAGATTGGAGCATCAGTGATTACTGTCTAACTGAAATTGCTAGGAAACCCAGGATTACACAACACGTAGTTTCAGATATAACGGCCTAACCTCAGAAAGTAACCCCAAGGAACTGACAAAAGATTGTGGTAGGATTTTCCATTGCAGGCACACAACACCTGCGGACAAAAGTGCATTTGTGCACTTACACACCTGGAAAAAAGCTTTGGCTCAATGTGCCTTTCTTGGTTAAACAATTTCCCCTTTCCTTTCCTTACATGCAGATGTTGTTTATTTTAACCAGGAGAGACACAGTAAGCTGAAAGCTTATTTACCAGTGTGACCTGGGAGCACAAGGAATTTAAGTGACTTGCATAGGGTTATACAGTATACAAGTGGGGGGTTGTGGGATTCAAACCCAGGTCTCCAGGTTTGTAGCTCAGAGCCTTAAGCCACTGCACTTTACTGCCACCTCTGCACTGTATGCCTAGTGAATCTCATGCACCAGGTTCCAACAGCCGCAGATCTGCCTGCAACTGGATGTTCTAATCTTTGCGGCAGCTAAGCAAACGCTTAGTAAGGGTGTATATCTTAAAGAATGAAGGTTTGGGGCCTTTGGATGCCTTTGTAATCATTGTCTTTGCTTTTATTTATTTGTTTAAATACATTTTCATCATTTTATTTGTATTTTGCCAACCTATTGGAATTGTTGTATTATGATGTTGGAAAAGTTTTACTGGTAAGGCTGGCAGTGTATTTCAATGGGAAACTACAAACCTGTTTTCAGATTTTTATAGAGACATACACTTTGTACCACAAAAATAATATATATTTAATAGAAATATGTTTTTTTTATAACATCTGGGGATAGATTCACAAAACTTTGTTGCAGCGCAAACCCGGTTTTGCATGAGCAAACCAGGTTTTGTACAGATTTGGTATTCACAAAAGCCTGGTTTGCACTCTCAAACTGGCTTTGCACCAGGACAAAGTGTGGAGGGTGCCACAATGCAAATGAGGAGGTGGGGACCTGCATATCAGCGCTGTTCCATTCACAAGTCATTTGCTCCATGCAAGGGCCTTTTGCAGGATTCCCTTGTGCAGAACAAATACTGCTGACAGAGATCTTGCTTTAATCCCATGCAGCTCTAGTGGTTGGCGGAGGTACTGAGGCACCCCTCCATCTCCTTCCCGAACACTGAAATATATGAAGTCCCTGGTGCTAGTGGTCCCTCTCTCCCATGATCGTCATCCTGATCCAAAACATAAATATAATCCCATGGTGCTAGTGGTCGCCGCCTCCCCCCCCCCACTGATCGCTGTCCCGATCCAAAAAATACATACACATCCTGGTGCTAGTGGTAACCCCCTCCATCCTGTGATCACTGATCACTGGCCCGATTTTAAAAATGTATGATTTCCCTGGTGACCAGTGATCCCCCCCCACTAATCACCAACCATTAGCACAATAAAAATAATGTAAGACTTCTTTGGTGTCCAGTGGTTCCTCCCCCCCAAACATCATCCCAAGCCATAACATATATATATTTTCCTGGTGTCTAGTGGTCCCTCTCCCCACCCACACCCATGCCCAATGAGTATACCCATTGTCCCTGGTGTTTAGTGGTCCCTCCCCCCACCAAATCCTTCTCCCCACATCTAAATCAATATTCCCTGGTGTCCAGTGGCCCCTCCTTGCCGATCACTGGCCTGATACAAAATAAAGATATTCTCTGGTGGTCTAGTGGTCCCCCCTTTGCTGATCACTAGCCCAATATAAAATACAGTTATTCCCTTGTGGTCTGTGTCCCCCCCTCCTGGCTGATCACCGGCCCAATATAAAACACAGATATTCCCTGTTGGTCTATCGGACACCCTCCCTATCCCCGATCTGCCTGCATAATACAGTTATATTTTTCCCAGGTGTTTAGTGGACCATCAGCCCCCCACCCTGGCAGGGAGTGGCTCATGACCCTGCTCCTCCCATCCCAAACCTGAGTTGTTCGGCAGCTCCTCCTTCTCCAGCATGGCTGGCTAATGACTGAGCTGTCAATGAGTGGGTACTGTATGCAATACCCACTTAATGATAGCCTAGTCAGTGGCCGACCATGATGGAGAGAGAAGGGCTGTGCCAGTTGCTATCTTGGGTTTGGGATGGGAGGAACAGGGTGGAGGACCACTACCTGCCATGGTGGGGGTTCGGAACAGGCTGCCAAAATGAGTTGTGGGGGTAGATTCAGTGGACAAATTCAAAAGATCTTGGGAAACCTACATGGGGATAGATAAATGTAGAAGGGCAGAGAATGGAGGGAGTAAGATAAATTAGACAGGGGGGGTATTTCCAGGAAGCCTGGATGGGCCAAGGGGTCCTTTTCTGCTGACAAATTTCTAGTTTCTATGTTATACTGGGCCAGCGCTCAGCGAGGTGGAGGATGACTAGATACCAGGGAATACTGATTTAGATGTGGGAAGAGGGATTGGGTGGGGAGGACCACTAGACACCAGGGACAATGGGTATACTCACCTGGCATGGGTGTGGGTGGGGAGAGGGACCACTAGATGCCAGGGGAATATATGCATTTTTTGGATTGGGATGGTGATCCACAGGGTGGGAACCACCGGACACCAGGAAAATCATACATTTTCAACATCAGGCTGGAGATCGGTGATCGGCGTGGAAGTCACCACTAGCACCAGGAACATATATGTATTTTTTGCATTGGGATGGCAATCTATGTGTGGGGGTGACACTACCACCAACACCGACTGTAGCTGTGCTGTTGTGGGGCTGTGGGTGTGTGGTTCGCTAAGCTTCATGCGGCCTATGCAAATAGGCCCATAAAAGGGCTTGCAGATGGCTACCTAGGCCTTGCATGCCCAATGAGCTTATTTGCATGGCTGCCATTGTGGCTTAGAATAGTGCACCTGTGCTATTCATTGTGGGGCTGTACTCCCGGCTGCATGTCGGAGACATTACTTGGTAGTGCTGGTGTTACTGGGGTTAATGCTGCCTTGAACCATCCCTATTCACAATTGGAGAGCTCTGTGAGCTATCTGACTTTGAATAGCAATTGTGGGCACCTAGGCAAATGCAAAGCACAATGCAAAATCTTGTGTTGCACTTTTTTGTGAATCTAGCCCCTGATCTTTTGTTATAATTTAGCAGGTGACATTTTCCTCATAACCAGATTTACTTGGGAAGAAGAAAAGAAAGGCCTGATTACTGTTTTAAAAATTGTACAATCATACAGATGGACCACAATAGTGCAAACATACAAAAGGCAAAGTCTGTTGCTGACAGAAGTTTCTATTACTTTGGAAAAAGATAGGAAAAATATATTTAGTTTCTCATTCAAATACTCTGGGCTCATAAGTAGTTGGCACTTTCTGACATCACAATACCAGAACTCTGCTAAATTCTTTTTTACTAGCAGTGTGAAAAGCAAAGGTGAAAAGCCACTTGTTTCACTGCACTAACAAGTATTTTATTATAAAAGTAGAAAGTAATTACTAACACATCAAAATGCAATTAATAAAATAGTCAGGTTTCCATTTGTTAGAAGAAAACCTCTTGCTCTACAAGTTTTGATGGCCCAAACAAGAATGCCTACTAGACCATGAAGAAGGTCTTATGGGCATCTCTTTGATGGGGGTGGGAGGACCTGAAGGTTTGATGAAAGTCTAATGCACCCAAAAGTCGAATGCAATGGGACTTACAGTAGATACAAAACGTTTTGGAAATTCTTCCCATATCTGATTTATTATATAATTTTCTAGGGGCACCAGGACAGTCTTGAATGAACATAAGAGTGTGGTCTTGTGCATTCTTACAGTAAGAGAACTAAAGATGAGCCATTTTTTTTCCCCAAGGATGCAATAGGTTCCACTCTTGTATCCGTAAGAGACCCCATAGCATCCCTATAAAATTATTATCGCTTGTGTGACAGTACTTTTTAATTGCCTTTTTTCTCTAGAAATTATAAAAAGGGTCTCAGAAATGCTGCAATCTGATTGGCTGTTAGGATTCCAGCATCCTTACATTAATCCATGTTACACTGTCATGTACAGCCTGATCACCATGGCACATGGATTCTTCCTGTCAGCATTCCATCCTCTAGCACTGCTGAATGACTGGAATGATGCATTCTGATTTTGAACCAGCATTCTTAAACTGTTGGTGGAATAACTATTTTATTAAAAAAAAAAATCTCCCTCTAAATGAGAAAAACGTTCGAAAAGTATACTTTTAGCACTTTTAATTTGGAATATTATTTTATAATAGCAATAAGGCACTCCCAGAAGTTAGATTAATAGTCAGCTAATCACCCCCAAGGGGTAATGTGAAAATCAGCTGCACCTCATGCCACATTACACTCCTAGGGGGTGATTAACAGACTGTTAATCTAACCCCTGGTCATGCCTTATTGCTTAATTGGTTCATCTCTGTGTGGTGTGAGTTGTGCAAGCAGAAGCTCATTTCAACAGCACAGCACGTGATGTGAGACACTCATATGGAAATAAGAGAATCTCACGTGCAACTGAAAGAAGTGCTGTGATTGGACAGCAGCATCACAAATCCAGAGTTTTTGATGAAGGTCCAGTGCATCAGAAGTGAGATGCAATGTGACTTACTGTGTTTAAAATAAGTTTTGATATTCCTGCCCCTGTCTGAGTTATTGTAAGTAATCGCTAATACAGGCAAAGTGTTTCGCAATTTTCAAAAGGGATTGGCGTATTCTTACCTCCTGTGGCTCTTCTTTAAAAGTGCTGTCTGGGTTCCACCTCTCTTGCTGTGGTGGTAAGGCTAATGTCTCAAAAAGAGCATTAAGAGGATTTTTGTCATAGACGTCACACGAAGTTGGTATAAAGTCATCATGGTTTGTATCCAATTTAATGGAACTATGAAGTGCGGGAGATTTGTTGACTGCCAACAAAGAATCCTGAGTAATGAGGTGCGATCTTTTCAGCTCGTGATACTCCTGGGAACCAGCTGCATTGTCATTAAAAGGTTTCATAAGCTGGGCTGATCCTTCATGAGTTGAAATGTCTGTTATATCATTTCCAATTCCACTAAAGTTCCTATTAGGAATGATTAGAAGAAATAATGAATCATATTAGAAACGGAAATTTGGAATTAAAATACCCAGCTGGCATGTGTTGAGATGGGCTGGACCAAGTGAATGTAGTCAGAAATGATCTCCTGTTAAAAAGGCATGCAGCTGGGGCTGGCTCAGTGGTGCTGAGGGTTGAGGTGCTGGTTGCCACACCTCGCACTATGCCAGTGACCTGGGTTCGGGAACAGACTCAGGGTTGTCGGTGGCTGGCGGGGGGGGGGATGGAGGATTGAGTGTCTCAATGGATGCTCTCCTCATCCAGGGGTGGGTTACCGGGGATGCCTCATGCACCTGACATTCCTGGGGGCGAGTGGAAGCACAGGCTTACGGGGCAATGGCGGCTTTCCGGAGCCAGAGAAGGGAGGATGCTCTGGGTGCTTGGCAACAGCGTGCATCAGCACATCATCTGCCTGGATGCATGTCCTTCATGCCTGTGTCCTCGGGGGTTAAGGGGAGAAAATGGAGAGAAAAATCATATACAACCCCCCGGCTCCCGAGCATAATGAAGCCAGGGTAGGGATAGCCTTGAATAGCCCAGGTGGACAGAGTAGGAGGGGCTATGAGGCCTCCTCCAAAAGCTGTGGGAGCTGGGCAAGTGCAAAAAAAAAAAAAAAGGCAGGCAGCTGTAAATTCTAGAAATGAAACTGTAAAATTAACAAATAAAAGGTGCTTGGCGAACTCTTAACTCCCAGATTGTTTTGCAAAACAGTTTTTGAGAACATACATAAAGTAAACATGTGATTGGGGTTACACTTTAAATGTTTCTTAACTACACTGTAGTTACAGTATAACTACACCATAACTGCAATGTAGCTACATGTAACAAGCATGTGACTACAGTGTAATTACCTTGTTGCATGTAATTAGTGATTAGTTATAGTGAAATAGACTCTTTAAGTGTAATTGTGATTGTTCATTTATGGCAAAAAATCACTTTCTACCACAACCCACATCAAATAACCTCCTACAGCATACATTAATGTGACTAGGCTGGGTATTAGGGATGGGAGAACCACAACAAAATTCTAAGGTTCTAAAATGTTCTGATGAGCCACACAAGGTTATGACAGTTATCCAAGCCTTTTCAGAACTTTCAGAACTTTTTAGTTTAAAGCAAAAAAAACTGCTTTATCTATCGTTGCCCACCCTTAAAGGAGAACTGCGCTGAATGTGTAAATATTTTTTCCCAGTAGAAGGGGTTTTTGAGAACTAGTTCAAATTCTGTTATATTTCTATCTTTATAAGTCATTTAGAAACCACAGTTGACATTTCTGATTTATCTTCTGGTGGTAAGTACCATTTTAGAACTGTATGATGTAATTTATGTCTCTCTCAGCCAGAGAGGTCTGTAGTAGAACACAGATGCATTGTGCCAACAATAGAAGAGCAGAACAGGGACATAAACTACATCACAGAGTTCTAAAATGATCCTTACCTGTAGTGTGTAAATCAGAAACACCCACTAGGATAACTAAAAAGCCTAAATACCTAAAACCATAACAGAAATTGAACCAATGTTAAAAAAAACAGCTTCTATTGGTGAAAATGATTTGCCAATTCAGTACAGTTCTCTTTTAAGCTACAGCACCATGAGTGAAGGGAAAATACTCTAAAAATGGCTTGGAGGTGTACTGTACTATCTCCAGCCTCCTTCTGGGTCTTTCTAGCACCACCACCAGCCTTGTTACAGCCTGCTAGGGACTATATTAAGCTCAAAATCAATGCTCTAAAAATTTATCAAAACTTGAAAATGGTTCTAATAAGGTTAATTTACAGAAAAAGGCCTAGATTCTGAAGGGTTCTGAATTGATCCAAACCAGTTCTCCCATCCCTACTGGGCCTACTTTCTTAATTATATCATGGTCAGAAGATGGCTGAAACTAGGATTAACAAAATCATCGTGGAGAAAATGTTGACTTAGAAACTATTTATTTATTTTTATTTAAATTAAGGCATACTTACTTCTTTGTTGCTGTACTAGGTGGAAGAAACCGCTTTTCCTTTGACACCTTGAAAAGAAATGGTTAACTTTGAATGTGTTTCTTCGTGATCACATCAGCATATATCAAGTCAAATTTTAATCAGTTATACAACTCCATAAATGGGGACTCTATTTGCTTGGCTGTGAGCATACCTCTCAACCTGTCATCATTAAAGGGCCTTGGGCAGGCAGTATAACCAAGAGGTTAGAGTAAAGAGCTCGGTATATCCAGCAGACCAGACCTGGGTTTGATTCTCACAATCTCCACTTGCATACTTTGTGACTCTGAGCATGTCACTTAACCATCCAGTGCTCCCAGGTCGCCCCTGAAAACAGGCACTTGTGCCTAGTGGGCCTTACCCGGTTACCAAAGACTGAAAAAAAAAAAAAAAAGAACTAGTGGAGCCAATATGGGCAGACAGGAAAGTAATACAAATTTTTAGACGTAGTCAGTTGTAATGTTTTATTTCTGAAGTGCTGGAGTTTTCTTTTTTCTTCTGTACATCAGAAAGTTGTCTATGTGACAATATTGTGCTGGATGTGTAGAACAGCTCTTAGCCTGGCAGCTGACATATCTGTCTCTGTCCCACCACTACATTACCAGCACTGTGATCTCACTAACAGTGACATCAGAAGCGACTGATCTGGCAGCCGCTGAGTGGCTCTTCCTAAGCAGTAGTGATGTCACAGTTAATGAGGTCACAATGCTGATGATGTAGTGGGGGACTAGAGATTGATATATTGGCTGTCAGGCAGAGTGCGGTCCCATACATCACACTTGCTAACGTTAGGTAAACACTCTTCAGAAAAAGAAAAAGTACCTCAGATGTAAAAGATAATGGTTGAGAGCCGCTGCTTTTAAAAACTAATATTAGTTTTAGGTAGTACACTAGTTGAAGCCAGCCTGGTGGCACAGAAGGTCGAGCCACTGGACGCCACATCTCAAACCATGCCGGGGACCCAGGGTCGGTAACCAGCTTGGGTTTGCCGTGGTCAGCCAGGGAGGAGAGGATTTAGAATCCAGAGGACAACTCTCCTCTCCTCTCCTGGAGAGGGTGGGGGATGAGAGCCGCTGCTGCACTGGCTTCTGCTGGCAACCAGGTGGTGGTGCATGGTCACTCAGAGAGCATGGAGATGGCAGGGCCGACATCAGAAGTACAGCGTGTAAGTGCATGCACTGTGATGGCCAAGACATCATTGCACACCCATGCTGGAAGAAGGGAAGAAAAGGAGAACAAGAGGAATCCTCCAGAACAGTGAGGCCTTGGCCTACTGATGCCCAACAGATGCACCAAGGATTCTCCCTCCAGACCGACTCACCAGGAACTCCCCAGTGTGCTGGGCATGTACCTGCTGGGTCAAGACCTGGGTTGTGTGCAGGGGGAAGAGGCCGAGAATGGGAGCTGTGGCTGGTGGGGCACCAGAGGCCGCAAGACTGAAGGGGCACCATAGGCAACACTCCCAGCCAAGGAGGTAGGAGCACAAAGAATAAACACACAAAAAAAAGATAGTACACTAGCTCTTTAAAATGTGCAGCACTGGTCTTTAAAATGCAGAGTAAATTACAAGAATGAAGAGAGCATGTCTTGATGTAAAGAATGAGAAGTATAAAATTGTGAGTGTTACATGTTTAGATGGATGAACTGTTTCTTTCATTTTTCAATGATATCTATATCCAGAATTGACCCCCAACATTATGTGAGTGATCAGTTTATCTTCAGATAGCCAGGAGTAAATTTAGGTGTAAAATACATACAGTAGTGGTATGTATAGTGCATAACATACGAGAGGTATGGTTGTGATGAGCCAAACATTTGACAAATCAAGGGAAGGAGCATGTGTTAATAAAGGGATGACAGTGCCCTTATTTTTAATGGAGAGACAATTTACAGCAATGTGAAATCAAAGGTAGTTTTGTATCATACAGCCTTACAGCCTTATAGTGGAGATCTTGCCTAGGTGTATTTCTTTGCTGGCTAGTTTTAGGGAAAATACAGCTCCATACTGAGGGTGGGGCCAGCCAGCAGGAATACACAGCAGACTTCCAATCAGAAGTGCAGCCCCACAGTGAAGTAGATTCCCGCTTTGTGAGACAGAGTATTTTGGGATATGACACAGAGCACAAAGGAAGACCACATGTGAAAGTAAATAAAGGTCAGTAGCCAAACACTTTATTTTGGGTTGTCCAAATTACATGAAGTATGAGTGCGATACAAAGCTGTCCCAGTAATTAAGGCTTCATTGGGGGCTCCTGATGAGGCCTCACTAGTGAGAGGTGAAGCACTCTGAATATCTTTCATCTGCATCCCCACCCTCCATAGCAAGAATGAGGGGATGGGATCTGTAGCAGTAGGGCTCAATCAGGGCCTCAGAACACCTGTCCATTGGGGTTCAGAATGATTGTGGCAGCTCTCGGGTTGGTGTAACATATGTCGTCCTCATGGGTGGACCAGCAGGGTAAAATTTGCTGTATGCATGCATCACTATACCAGCCTAGACTGACATGCCCCTTTCATCCTTCAGCTCTGACCAACAGCACTGCTAAGCATGGCAAAGTGTGTCGGAGCTTTGGAGGGCAATATGGTGAGGGAGGACTGTTAGGGCATTCACTGGTGTCCAATAGACACCTGCGATGCATAAAACACTACCTTACATGGTGTCATGGGTAAGTAGTGCATAGTGTCATATGCAGTTTGCAATTGTCTTCCTTTAGCTTATATCTTTAGTGATACATTTAGTTATTGTAAAAGAGGAGGCAACATCACTCTAGATATTCAAACCATCCCTTTGTTCTCAGCTGGATACAATGTGTTCAGTGGGTGCAGTGAAGGTCTTCATATGCTTCTCTGCTAAAGTATTAATAGGGCTCACCATTCCTTAGATCACAGGTTAACTCTGTTCACAGTTACATGCAGTTCAGAGCTAATTTTTTCTTTCATGCAACAGCTACCACATGTGCTAGAGTTGTCATTTTGTGGCTCTGACCTCCACCTGGTGGGAACTAAAGTTGAACACTACACTATGTTACTGTAGGATCTGAATCAAGATTCAATTTACACTGTTCTCAGTGAAAGGCATATGAGTCAAACAATGTTCCTAAAAAAAACTTTGGACCCTAGTCCCAGAAAGTGTTCTACAACAAGCAAAACAAATGTTTAAGGCACGAACAGCATTCTTTCAGCTACCTGCTGTGATAAAACCATAATATGGTCTAATGGAGCATAATGGTAACGCATACCCTGTAGTAATCATAGAGGAGGCTCAAGGCAGCCACACTGTCGTCATCACCGTTGACTCTCATCATAGCTTTTGTTGCTGCTGTTAGCGGATTTTCAAGATAGGTTTTCCACGCTTCGTCTTCATTGGGATAAAACCTCTGAAAGTTAACATTATCATTCTGTAGCACCATCACAGTTCTCAAGCTGGTGAAACAAAAGGAAAATTTATGTACATTTATCTAATTTTATGTATGTACAACCCTCTATGTTATCACGTTTTACTGCCCACGTTTTGTACCTCCATTTATGTATTCAGAATCTCTTTGTGAATGAACCTGCTCAATAGAGTTTTCCTGCAATACACTTGAATTGAATTAAGTCATTGTTTATGTTGGCTGCAGTTCTTTTCTTCACCTGTGTACTAAAATTGCTGGTCTTCTGGATATAGCACATGCTTGGGAACCAAGAGACCCGTGTTCAAATGCCATATCCCACCAGAGTCACTTACTTGGTGCATGACCCAAAGCAAGTCACTTAACCTATCAGTACTTCAGTTCAACCAACTATAAAATTGCGTAAAAATAGCCTCCATCGAAAGAAAGAGATGTTGCATCTCAGATGAGAGATCCTGTGTAAAAACAAATTGCTACAAAATTACAATGAAGTTTTATAATAGGGTTAGTGGTTTTTGTATAAAGGGTAAGGCCAGCTGAGCTTGGGGTGGTAAGCAAAACATGGGTGGGATCAGGTTTAACCATGAGTGTAGGGAACACATATGCCAAGTAAGCCATGGCTTACAAGTTGATTAGAAAGAAGGTAGCGTTTGGGGCTGTTCTGGTCAAAACCATGACAGCAAATATGCATAGTCAAAAACCATACAGTCGTAACAGCTCCACATGGTTTAAGAGGTAGCATATCTAATCTAGCATGGTTTTGGACTTGCAGTGTGATTATTGACTATGCTGTTTTTCACTGCATGGTTTTGATATAATGCCTCATTTGGGACCCTGACCACTGATTAGGCAATAAGGCACAACAAGGTGTGTGTTATCTTGTAATAACATCACTCCTGGGGTGGGTTGAAGCATGACGTGAAGCTGAGTGCTTTCACCACCCCAGGAGTGACGTTATTATACAATAACACACACCTTGGAGTGCCTTATTGCAATTTTACAATGGCTTGATGTTATACAAAATAAAAAAAAAAATGTTTTTAGTAGATTTTTAGTGAGGCAGTATATCTTTGTTTCTTAAGAGAAAAGCAAAAGCTATTGTGGCTAATCAATACAGTGATGTTATTGTGTAATAACATCACTGTCTCAGGCATACACTGACCAATCAGAGTCTAGGATTCTTTTTTGCCATCGCATAATTTCAGTTACAGATACTGTATGATATCAAGCCCTAATGGTGTTATAACCAGAATGTTGTGCTCTGTTTGAACAAATCATTAGTTAAATGCATAAAACTAACTACTGCTGTATTTTCTGCTCTTATTATGCAGTTTCTGAAGTGGGGGTGGGGGGCAATGTGGCACCAAAGGGTTCTGACTTACAGTGCTTCCCCCTGGCTACACCACTGGGTTCAGCATCTAAAACCTTAATGTCCAACCCATGCGGCCTCTTACAGTCTTCCATTGGCAAGTTCAAAGCAGCATCCACATTCTGGAGAGATAGATCAGGATCTAATTCACTGCCTGCTTCATGTATTATCACATTGCTAGGCAACTTCATGCAAGTAAAGTTTCAGTTAGTGCTGCTATGGCAGAATGCAAGAGATCCATGGTGCTAAAAAGAACAAAAGAAAACAGAAAGAATTAGACTAATAGAGAAGGGAGAAAAGAGAAAGAAATAGCCAGATAGGGAAGAGAAGGGAGAGGGACCAAAGCAGGGGAAAACAGGGTCAATATTGTCAGAATGATGACAGATAAAAAGCTCAGAGGGGACTAAAGGAGTTGCTAATGCAGGCAAAGTTAGAGGAGCAAAGTTAGATAAGAAATTGTCACCACAATGGTACTCCCAAACTTTAACTATGAGGACATAATCTTTGGCACCACTTCCTCCATATCCCTGATCAGACTGGACACTGTCTGCAAAGCCTTCTGTTGTTTTGCTACCAACTCCCCCTGTTATACTCTGTATTGCTCACTCTTCTCCTCCTCATCTATTCTTCCTCTACCTTCACATCACCACAACCACTGTGCCTCATTCATATCCAAATACTGGTTTGGGTCCCCTCCTTCTTACCTCTCCTCACTCCTTCCCCTCCAATCCCTCTGCCTCCTAGTCCCCCATTCCAGGGATCCTTGCACTTTCACCAATCCTCATCCCTGATCCTCTGCTGAGCAATCATCCTTTTCATACCATCTTCTTTCACTCTGGAACCTACTCCTGTCCTACTTCCATTTCACTACCTCCACATTTCCCTAAAATACCAGTTGAAACTCCCTCCTCCCCCTTCTCCTGCTTTCTCTCTATTGACTTCCCTACATTTGCTTCCTACTCAGGTATAGCTGTGGCTGAATTTTCTGATTTCTGCTGCTTGATCTTGTTGTACTTACTCCTGTTTTAATCATACACTATATTCCACTTTACTGGAACTGTATACAGTGTCTATGGTATGTATTTCCTCCCCTGTCTTGCACCTAGAAATGAGCCTTGGCTCAGTGTGTCTTTCCCAGTCACCAATTTTCAAATAAATAATAATAGAGGGCCAGAAAGAGGCTAAAGGAACATGAGGGAAGAGAGAGAAAACAGTAACTGAGATGAGAAAGGCCAAAGGAGTCACAATACAAAGAGAACATAGGGTCCAGGTTTTTGGTGAAATGTGTACAAAAATAAATCTAGTGACAGAGATTAAAGAGGAATAAAGCACCAACTCAAGGGGACAAGAAAAGACCAAAGGACCTCAGAAACAAAACTGAGAGCGTAAAAGGGAGTCCAGAGACAAGAACCCAGACAGAAAGGAAGCGAAGAGCCAAGGAAGATCAGAGACAGAGATAATAGAAGGCCAAGGTAGCCAACAACAAATATAGGGAAGAGTCAAGGGAGTCCAGAGGCAAGAAAGGTTCAAGTGAGGCCAGAGACAGAGTCAAGAGAAGGCTAAGGGAGCCTAGAGTTATAGACAAGAGTGCCAATGGGGGCCAACGATAAAGACAAGAGAGGGCCAAGGGAGTCAAGAGGCAGAGACAAAGGAGGGCAAAAGGTAAGGGAGCCCAGAGACAGAGAAAAGAGATCAGCCAATTGAGACCAGAAACAATACAGGGCCCATGAGAAGGCCAAGGGATCCCAGAGATAAGAGAGGGGCTAAGGGAGTCAAGAGGCAGAGACAAGAAAAGACCATGGGAGCAAAGAAGCAGAGACAAGAGAGGGGCCACAGGAGCCAAGCGGCACAGAAAAGAGTGTGCCAAGGGAGCCAAGAGGTAGGGACAAGAGAGGGCTGAGGAAGCCATGAGGCAAACACAAGAGAGGGTCAAGGGAACCAAACAACAGAGATGAGAGAACCTCGGGATTCCAGAGTCTGAGACAATGTGTGGGCAAAAGGTGCCAAGAGGCAAAGACAAGTGTGTGCCAAGGAAGCCATGAAATAGAGGCAAAAGTGTGCCATGGGAGCAATGAAGCAGATATAAGAGTGCCAAAGAAGCAAGTGGAAGAAATGAGAAAGGGGCAAGGGAGCCCAGAGACAGAGACAAGAGAGAGGCCTAGTGAGCTCAGAGAAAAGAGAGGGGCAAGGGAACCAAAAGGCAAAGAAAAGAGGCATGCCGAGGTAGCGAGGTGGCAGAGATGAGAGAGGGCCAAGAAAACCAGAGACATGAGAGGGCCAAGGAAGCCAAGCAGCATAGATGGGAAAGCCTAGGAAGCCCAGACACAAGAGAGGTGTCAAGGGAGCCAGGAGACAGAGATGAGAGAGGGATCAAGGGAGCCCAGAGAGAGAGAGAGAGAGAGAGAGACTAGAATGGGGCTAAGGGAGCCAAAAGGCAGAGACAAGACAATGTTAAGGGAACCAAAAGGCAGAGAAAAAGAGCATGCCAAGGGAGCCAAGCTGCCAAGATGAGAGAGGAGCCAAGGGAGCCTAGAGGCAAGACAGGGGACAAGGGTGCCAATAGGCATAGACAAGAGAGGGCCACTGGAGTCCAGGGACAAGCAAGGGGCCAAGGGAGCCAAGAGGAAGAGACAAGCAAGGGGCCAAAGGAGCCAAGAGGCACAGATAAAACAGTGCCAAGTGGGAGAAAAAACAAGAAAGGGCCAAGGAATCCAAGAGACATCGGAAGGCCAACAATGCCAAGAAACGAGATAGCCAAAAGAGCCAAGAAGTAGAGACAACAGATTGTCAAGTGAGACCAGAGACGGGCCAAGAGAGCCCAGTGACAAGAGAGGGCCAAATGATTCCAGAGACAAGACAGGGCCAAGTGAGTCAAGAGACAAAAATGACAGACAGCCAATGGAGTCTGAAAACATAGATAATAGAGACCCAATAGAAGTTTGGAGACAGAGACAACAAACATACGAACATATGAAGAAGCCAACAGAAGAAGGCCAGTTGGTCTATCAAGTCTACTCGTACTGCAGGGTCCACAGCTTGAGCTAATGCTCCTGCCCTCCCTCCCCACTCCTCCCATCCTCCCTACCCATGATCCTTACTTTTCCCCATGCCTATCGCAGTCTCTCTTAAAGCTGCCTACTGTCTTCAAAGAGATCACTCTTCTGGCAGCACATTCCAAGTGTCCACCAGTGTCTCTGTGGAGAAGTGCTTGCTGACCTCCCTCCTAAACCTCCCACCCTCCAGCTTAAGACTGTGCCCCTTCGTGTTATGGTTGTCACTCAGCTTAAAGAGACTCTCCTTATCAACCTTATTTATCCCTTTCAAGTACTTGAAGTTCCCAATCATGTCCCCTGTCTCTCTCTCCAGCCTTCCAGGGAACATAGAGTCATGGGAGCCCAGCCACACATAAGAGAGGCTGAAGGAGGTTAGCTTCAGGGTGGGTTAAATGAGATGAGAGATAGAGAGGAGTATAACAGGAAGTGGCCAGTGCCGTTCTGTACCTATGATAAAGAACCAAGGTATTTATTTCACATACATGCTTCATGTCTTTTTTAACTGTTACTCAGAAATGACCATTCTCCCTTGTTTAGCTTCCATAGTTTGTTCAGGTACTACATCTCTTTGACACATCCTACTTTAGAGGTATAATGTATTACTTTTGCTCTTGTTTAGTTAAAAAGGCTTGCACCTCACACATCCATATGTTGATTAAGTGGTAAAGCTTACGCAAGGCAACAACAGGTTTTGTTTGTTTGTAAAATTGTATTCAAATTCATAATAAAATGAACAAGAATATAGGATAAACTCAATTGAGTTAAAAACTCATTTCCAAGGAGTCTGGTGGGATAATCTCAGGTAATCACTCACAGCCTTGAGCAGAAGGGGACATGAGACAATTACTGAAATGCTTTCTTCTTTATTAAACAGTTTCAGTTTTCATATTTTCCCACTTTGTCTTACCTTTCTTTAAAAAAAAAAAAAAGACATCTTGTATCCCTTTGACAGCTTCATTTATCTCTGGAATCCAGTGAGTTTCAGGTATGAAACTGAGCTCATTAGTCATAGAGGATACAGTTTTATAAACATTTTTTAAAGGCATTTCCCCATGGTTACTTTGTCCAGTTAACATTTTTAGTAGTTTCATGTGACATACAATCTTCATATGGCATTTTTTTTTTATGGCATTCCAAAACAGTGTCAATTTCCAGTAATCATTTAGTCACCCTGTAGTAAGCAGTGCAGGCCACAGTAATCCCTGCGCCCTGTGTGAACCTCTTTGCTGGGGCCCCATATCAGGAGTGGGGAACCCCCAAAATACCCCCCCATCCCTGTGGCGACTGCCCCATTTCTTCTTTTAAGAGAGTCTTTGTGCCATGTTTACACCCTCCTTGAATTAGAATGCCATGTCCTAGAGATGAGGAGATACATACATCAGAAACAACCTCTGGAGAAATTTGGACAGAGACAAGGAGGACCAGAAAGAAATGAGGTCAAACATAGAATCATAGACAATGATGGCAGAAAAAGACCAATGATCCATCCAGTCTGCCTGTAACACCTTAACAGCTCTACGGTGCTGGTTCGACAACTAATTCGTTGATCAGCATCACAGCACCAGGCTCCATGTCAACCGTGATTTGCAGTCGGCAGGGAGCCGTGAACATCAGACTGTGTTCGTAGCCTCCCAAAACCCCCACATGAGGGGCTCTGCCCCCATACCCCCCATATTTTTAGATTCCAACTCCAAGTCAGAGTTGATTCGGGAAGGGGGTGCAGGATGGGGGAAAGTGTTGTTGGGTCCTGGGCGGACTTCTACAGCAACATGTCGCTGTTGTCGGTATCACCGTATGTCACTGTACGGGGGGGTATACTTACCTTAACATACCCAGAAACCTTTTGTCAATATGGGTGTTTTGTTTATTTATTATTTATTTATTTATTTATTTATTTATTTAGTTAAACATCAGTTTAGAAACCTTTGAGCCAGAGGCTTATTTACAAAGGTACCTCGTCACAAAGAGGACATCAGAACAGTAGTACAAGGGACACAGTATTTACAAACAAAAAAGTTACAGTTCAATTACAATTTTGTTACAATAGAATACAATCTCCAACGAAGCAAAAGATAACAAAAGATTACAAAACTTATGAGTGGGGAGAGCTGGTGGGAGTAGAAGGAGGGAGATAGGGAGGAGAATTAGTAGGGAAAAGGTGGAGGGAGCCGCTCAGTGAGCATTGTCAAACAGAGTATATATATATTTTTTTACATTAGGCTAGCTGCAGTTGCATTTGAGAGCTAAGCAGGAAGTTTCTGAGCCTGGGCTTAAAGCAAGCTAAGGTTAGTGAGTTTGAGACACTGGCCGGAAGGGAGTTATACCAGTGGGGCGCACGGTAGGGGAATGCCCTCTGACCTTGAGAGGTCCTGGCTCTCGGAATAACTAGGGTAGTTCTTGACGAGCTGCGCGTTTACACTATGCACTCCTTGCTCCATGTCTTACTACTACCTCTCAGAGTAACTACTATACCCATAACTCTGCTCCAACCGTTCTTGAACCCATTAAAGGTTCTGGCCCCCACCACCTCCACTAAATGACTGTTTTATGACTCAACCCTTCTTTCTGTAAAATAAAACTTTCCCCTCCAGCTTCCACTCACGTCCTCCTGTTGTAGATTCACTACCCCTGGAGACCCTATCTGGAGTACTACATGCAGTTCTGGAGATTCCATCTCTGCAAGGACATAGACAGGATGGAGGCAGTCCAGAGGAGGGCAACTAAAATGGTGCAGGGTCTGCACCAGAAGCCATACGAAGAGAGAATAAAGAAGCTTAATATGTATACCCTTGCGGAAAGGAGGGAGAGGGGGACATGGTTAGAAACTTTCATGTACCTCAAGGAAATCAACAAAGTCCAAAAGGGTAATATCTTTCAGAAAGAGATATGCAAGAACAAGGGGTTACAGTTTGAAGATAGAGGTGGGATGGTTCAGGGGCAACGTGAGGAAGTATCTTTCTACAGAGAGGGTGGTGGACACATGGAATGGCCTTCCTGAAGAGGTTGTGGGGTCAAAAACAGTGGGGGAATTCAAGAATGCATGGGACAGACATAAGGCATTTATAATGGGGGTAGGAGGAAATAGGCTGTTGGTTAACTAGAATCTGCAGCTTATCCAAAAGGTAGGGAAATGGGCAGACTGGGTGGGCCAAGCAGCCCTCATTTGCCATCAAAGTCTATGTTTCTATGTTTCTATGAACAGTTCCTCATAGTTCACATTGTTCATTCTTTCCAGGAACTTGAAGGTCTCCATCATACAGTATTACCCCTCATTTGGCGAGCCTCCAGCAAGTACATGTTCAATGTCCTAGGATCTTGCCTGCTGGCCCTAAATCATTTAGGTCAATTTGACAGATGCACTTATTTTTTTTGGGGGGGGGGGTTCCTCTGCTCCTGGGACCATGTGCAGATGCATATCTTGTGCTATGCTAAGGCTGGCTCTGGTAGTAAGGTGGTCACACAGTGCCATTTTTTGAGCACTTGTAATGTGCCACCTAAGGTTATGCAGTCCCGTAATTTACTAACATTTTATTAAAATTCTTGCAGGTCCTGTGGTAGCCAAGCATCTCATTATGCAGCCATCAGTAAGACATGATTTTGCAACTGCACCCTGCAATCCTTCATTAGGGTAGGCACGTGTACATTAATTCTGCCACTGAGACCACTCTTATGGTTGTAAGAGTGGTCTCATGCACATTCTTAGGGTATGAGAACGCAAATTAAAGGTGAGTGGTTTTAATACCCAAAGGATGTGAGAGAATTCTTACAACCATAAGAGTGGTTTTGGTAGCAGTATTAATATATTGTTATCCAGACTGAGCTCTAATATCTCGCAATTACAAAAAAACTGCTCACTAACCAGGAGCACCCCTTTGCTCTATAATGGCTAACACCTTGCAGAGGTGAGGCACTCAGCTCCTAGGGAAGGAAGGTGCAGGCCCCTTTTGGTGTTACACACTGTACCTGCTAGTAAACAATTTTTTTTCAAATGTTTCTTAAAATGTTTTTAGGTGTAGGGATCTGGTGCATCCAGACTGTACTCCAAATCTGTGCTCCCCCATGCTACTCCCGACCCAGTCCCCACTACCATTGCAGCACAGATGCAGAGCATAGTGGGTATCACTGAAGAAAGTGGGAAATTTGGCTGCTTAACTCCTCAGATCATTATGAGTGTCTCAATCTGTTTATTGTAAGTTTATGTGGCTGTTTCTGCCCAATTTTAAAACATGTAGTTTGTGATCGGTTTCTGTAGTCCATGTTTGAGTACTGTGCAAGTCCACATGGCTAACTCAAATTAGGAACATCGTTGAACTGAAACTGTGCTCTAGGCTACCATTGAGCAGGGTCTGAGCATGGTTTCAGAACATGAACTGTAGCATGCTTTTTAAAGTGCCACCATCTGGATGCAAATCGTTTAAACCTTTTTAGTAGAATTAAAATGGCTTAGAAGGCATAGTGTGTACAGGTCCTTAGTGTGCCCACTGCCAGGGATCCAAAAAAGTAGCACTACAATGTTGGATTCAGCTCCTCCTCCTCCTCTTCTTTCCTCATGACTAATAAAAAGGATGGAGCCATGGTGGCCATGTTTGCCAGGGTGGGGAATGGGGAAAAATTGGGAGGAGAGAATTTTGTTAAATTTGGCTTGTATGCTCCAAGCAGCAGTACATGTTACAGTGAAAACGCTATACCCACAACTTTTTACTGTACTTTAGAGTGCCCTCTACTCTGGCCTTGTAAGATCCCCTGCCCCATATAATGTTATGTTTACATAATTGCTCAATGACATTCTATTTAAATCCTGATCTTTTCATAGCACTGTACTACTATATCATCCCACAGCACACGGCTAACCTATTGTCATTTTTTTTGAGGTGAAGGATTGTGGACTTCTTTATGACTGCACTTTGTTTTATTTGCTACACTAATAGGCAGTTTATTCTTCTAACATCACGTGTGTTGATTAATTGAAATGATCAGTTATTACTGACATTAATACTTTATAATTGGAGAAAAAAAACATTAACATCAGTAGCAAATCATATGCATAAAATGTAACTTGTCTGCTAGCCAGACATGCCCAAGCAGTGTTTACGGGCTTCATCACATACCTCTCTTCACAGAATACAGCATGAACAGTAGAGTCTAGCAGCGGCAGGGATTGAACATGGGTCTTGCATATGCTCTTTTACTATAAACAATGCCCAGCAGCTGGAGTAAAGTTAAATCTGTCATAGTCTGTGCCGCTGTTTGATGCTTTCAACTTTCCTCTAACTTGTATGCAACCTCAAATGTAATGTAACTAGAAAGACTGCAGATAGCTGATCGGGATGGTGATCTGCTGACAGCCAGACTGGACACAAAGGTTCCAGACTGCACTGGTCAGGAGCTTCTTTCTGTACCACTGGCAAGGTTAAAATCAGCTGGGGACAGATCCTATTCTTTGGCAGGCACTAGCTTATGGAATGCGCTTCCACTGGTTTTGGTTCCCATACTGCCACATCAGTAAACTGTTTTAAAAGCCACCTAAAACATGAGTTTGGTTCCCATACTGCCACATCAGTAAACTGTTTTAAAAGCCACCTAAAACATGAGTTTGTGGGCAAGCATTTTATGACTGATAAATCACTGGCTTTCTGTTTATGAATATTTTTTCATAGTTGTATATTGCACTAGGTTCAAGCAGCTTTATATAATTAATGATTGATGTTTTCTGGTTTCTCTGTATTATGAGTTTTAATATACTGTGCAGTGCCATGAAACTAAGAAAGCCAGTATATAAACAAAATCTGTATCTTTCCATCTGTCTGTCTATCTACCTACCTACCATACTTCAGAACCTCTCAGCATTAAAAGTCATAGCACTGACTTTTAAAATTCATAGCAAATGGCCAGAAAGTGTAGCATTTATTTATTTAAAAGAATAATATGTCTGCAAATAGTGGGCCCCATATATTTATTGTTAAGGAATGTTTCCATTATGTTAATTCAATGATTTAAGAGTTTGCGTGTCTACAAATAGCTGTAACATTATTAAAAAAAAAATCATCACTAAACCTTTGTGGAGCATGGGTAAATTTGAATGTAAAAATCATAGTGGATGTGAAATTCATAGCAGTTGACAGGTATCTGTCTGTCTGTCTACCAGTCCATTTGTCTGTCTGTATCTCTATTAGTCCATTCGTCGGTTTATCTATCTATCCATTTGTCTGTCTGTCTGTCTGTCTATCTATCTATCTACCTATCCATCTATCCATCTATCATCTATCAGTCCATTTGTCTGTCTGTATCTCTATTAGTCCATTTGTCGGTCTATCTGTCTGTCTGTCTGTCTGTCTAGCTAGCTGTCTGTCAGGCCATTTGTCTGTCTGCAGGTCTATCAATCTATCTGTATAGTAAGATGACAATGTGATCATGTAATAACTTGAATGACATCTAATAGTGCTTTATGCATCAGTTATGCACAGCAAGAAACCAATAATTGCACTGCACTGCACTGCACTGCATGACGTTGCTATCATTGATGCAGGCAGCATGCTAGATGTCATCAAGGACTTATCACCATTCAACCTCATCAAAGTCTTCCAAACTATTAATCAACTTTTCATTGGTATTTCCTCCCCTTTGAGGTCATTATTACTTGCCACCATTGCTTCTTTATGTCGCTATGATATTAATAAACAATTACACCTTCACATACACGTCTAATGCACACAGTAGAAGGTCATTTGAAGTCCTTTGATGGACAGGTTTTAATCGCCAATTTTTATGGTGATTCTTGCTCAAAGTACACTGTCACTACACAGTTTTATGAAGTGGATGTCCAACAATGTACAGTGTCTTAGAATATTTCATCCATACTTGCATATTCCCACCCCCCGGTTCTATTTTACTGTATTTTTGGATGGATCTTTTTGACAAATCAATTTGTCATTTTGAGATAAGCAATTCGGTATGCAGGCTTTATAGACTCAGTCAATGTTTCAATGAAATGAAATGACAAGTGATGCATAACAGCTTTGCATATGCCATCTGGTTTTCTAGTTTCCTCTTTTTCCTCTTCCATCCTCCTTCCCCTCATGCCCTAATCTTAATTTTGATTTTTCTTTTAGTGGATGGAGGTTTCAAATGAACAAGATTATCTAAAGTGAAACTGAACATGCTGGATTGTTAAAAGATCAGTTTAAATATGAATTGCACAATATTTGTAAATTAATGCACAAATTTGTACTGTATTCTTTAAGGTTTATACACGTGTTTGTGGTTTGATCTTTGCCCTAATTAATTTGTACATGTCTTAGGAGCTTCATAAACTACATATATGCATGGGAAACCATGCCCCCAGATTAAGCCTAGCAAGCAGGTGCTAAGTAGGGGTGGTTGTTCCTGTATGTGCGAATAAACCCGCTTAATTTAAGAGTGTTGTGTATGATTTTTAATTTTTGTTCTAAAAACTGATATATGAATGCCAGAGCTTGATACAAGTTTTATTTTCAATTAAGTGAGAATCATGAACTCACAAAAGTGAAATGCACTCCTTTTCCCCTTTAGCAATGAATGTCAACTGCAGGTATTGTAGAGTAGTTTTTCAGATGTACCATATAAGCTCACTGCTGTGATCTTTTGAAAAAAAAAAAACAATGGGAAAGATTCTCAAATGTAAAAGCAGGCACAGAGTTTGTGGCTGTTCAGTTTTGCTCCATGAGGCTGCAAATGCTTCCAGGGAATGCGAAGAGTCATTTGTGAACACCAGTGTTAATGGGCAACTGGGCCACTTGCAGTTCATGGCAGTCCTCACAAACCAGGCCACTGGCTGGAGAAGTCACATTATGTGACCAGGGCTGCTTGCAACTGTGGAGGTCGGAGGGAGGTAGGGGAACCTGGGGGGGTGAGTTATTGGAAGGTGAGGGGCAATTGTATGTCAGGAGGACACCAGATTGGATGGGAGCAGTTCCTGCATGTCAGTGTAGTGGAGGGATGGCACTAGGGCGAGATAATCAGAGAGGGCTTGGGAAAGGGAAAGATCAACCATGTTGGGGCACCACTAGATGCCAAGGACTAAGGGAGGGGGCATTGTGATCATCTAGGTCAGTGGTGGCAGGTGTGTTACTATGGATGCAGCACTGTAGCACAAAAGCATTTCCTCACTGGCTTCTGGTTAGATCAGACATCTCCTTCATGATCTGCTTGATGGCGTTCAAGGTCCTGCACAGGTTGGGTCCTGACTACATTAAAGACCTTCTGCAGTCGGCCAAGTGGCACTGAGGGTTGAGGCACTGGACACCACACCTCATGCCACACCAGCGATCTGGGCTCAGGAACAGACTCAGGACACCAGGGGTTGACTGGGGAAGGAGAGGATTGAGCATTCAGTGGACTGCTCTCATCTCCTGGGGTGGGTTGTAGGGGTTGCCTCACTCTGTAGCATCTCCCATGGAGATCGGGAGCACTACAAGAGTGGCACTGTAGATGGGGCAGAAAAACGTGAAAATGGCACCCATGCCGGCCAGATGATGGTGGCCCCACCTCCCCATGTTGCAAAACCCCCAAAGCTGCATACCCTCACCTGGCAAAGAAGTAAGGGAGTGCCGAGGTGCACTCTGGTCTCCCCTCCCAATGGCCCACAGTGGGCAGGGCCACCCCCCCCCAGCGAAGGGATACATCTGGGTCAGCTGGCTGAGGGAGCAGCAGGATGGCAGAATGGGAGAGGAGGTGGTGGGCGAAGGCTGGCTGCCAGAAGGAGGGAGCAGCTGTATGGGGTAAGGAGGGATAAAAAGAATATACAAAAGAAAAAGACCTTCTGCACTGATACACTCCAGAGCACCCCCTCTGCTCTTTCATGGAGACTCTTCTGGAGGTACAGAGAGCTCATTTGAAGTCATCGCTGGATAGATCCTTCACCGTGGCTGCTCCTTGGCTGTGGAACTCTCTATCATCTCAGCAGCAACACATCTGCTTGGTGGACTCCTTTAAAAAGGCCTTAAAAAACTCATTGTTCTCCTTAGCAGTTTATGGTCCAGGCTAAACTGTTTGACATCTCTGGCCTATTTTTATCTTTCGTAATTAATTTTCTTGACCTGTGGTGTTTGCTTTTATTACCACTTTACTTGTGTTTTTCTGTGCAGCTCCTCGAGCCTCTAGGATGAGGCACAATAAAAACAAAATGATGTTGATGATGGTGATGCTGGTGATGATGACACGCACTGGGTGGATGTTATTGTAACACCAAAAACTAAATAGTAATAGATGTTGGTAAGAAAAAAGTTTGTTTCCAAGTCTTTTTATTTGCTTAGTGTGCCACATTGATTTTACAGTTGTAGAAACATAGACAATGACGGAAGAAAAAGACCAATGGTTCATCCAGTCTACCTGAGTACTCTGTTTAGCCCGAGGACCTACTGTCCATTCAGAAATCTAGCCTTTCCCATTCTAGTCCCTGATTCTACTGCCCCAAGCAACCACTATATCATTATTCTGTTCCAATCATGCTGGAAATCACCAATGTCTTTTTGCACCCACCACTTTAGCTGGCAGACTGTTCCACAGCTCTGTCACACTTCCTGTAAAACAGTACTTCCTCGTGTCTCTCTTGAACCTCCCTCCTGTTACTATCCACTCATGTCCATGAGCTAGTGTTCAGGTTAAACACTTCCCCTCAGTTCACCTTGTTAATTCCTTTTAGGAACTTGATGGTGTCTATCATATCTCCCCTCTCCCTTCTGGTCTCCAGCAAGTAAATATTCAGTGCCTTGAGGTATTCCTCATAGGACCTGCCGTGTTACCCTTGAATCATTCTTGGTATCCTGCACTGCACTGTCTCCAGCTTATCCCTGTCCTTTCTGAGGTGAGGACATCAGAATTGGGCACAGTACTCCAGGTGTGGCCTCACTAAGGATCTATATAGGGGAAGTATTGCCCCTTTTCTTCCGCTATCAATACTCCTCCCAATACATCCCAGCATCCTACTCACCTTGCTGTATGCTGTGTTGTACTGACTCTCTTGTTTGATGGATTCACTGATGTTGACTCTAAGGTATTGTTCCTCAGCTGTAGAGCTAAGTTTCAACCCACCCATCCAATACTTTGTCCCGGAGATTTTGTTCCCTAGGCGCATTACCTGGCGCATTTTGGCATTGAATTTCAACTGCCAAACCTGAGACCACCCCTTTAGCTTTTTTATGTCTCTCTGCATTTCCTTGATTCCCTCATTGCTATCCACCCTCCCAGAGAGTGTTATCTGTGAAGAGACACAACCTGCCCTGGACTCCCTCACCAGTGTCATTGATGAACCTATTGAAGTGGACCGGACCCAGGACAGATTCCTGTGGTACCCTGCTTGTGACCTCCCTCTCTGCTGATTCACCCACATTGACCACAACCCTCTGCTGCCTCCCCTTTAGCTAGTTACCTACACAGTTTACTATGACTTACCTGCAACCAAATCCTCCATCTTCTTCAATAAGCATCTGTGAGGCACTGAGTCAAAAGCCTTGCTGAAGTCAAAATACAGGAAATCCACAGCATTGTCCCAATCCAATTCCTTCATCCCCAGTCCAAGAAATCTATCAGATTATTCTGAAAAGACCTCCCTGCCACAGATCCATACTGTTTGCCACCCTGGAGACCATTGCTTTCCTAGTGGTCCATGAGATCCTCTTTGGCAGACTAGATAGAACTGCAGTCTCCTGTCATCACATGAATTGTTTATGTTTCTATGACCAGTGACTTGAGCAGCTTCCTGGCAATAGAGTAAGACTGACAGGACCGTGGTTCCCTGTTTCTATGCAGAGAGGACTACTTCCTTTCTGTGGCTTAAGAGTACAGTACTTCCGAGAATGTTGATTTCAAGTGGCGGTACAACAGATTGGCTGCAAAGTGCTTGCTTCCTTACACCACCCTCAATTGTGACTTATAATAGTTGGGACCTGCTTCTCCTCTTTACCTAATGCCTGACACAGCTGGAAATTAGCTATTACCAGCTCAGTATGTCTTCCCTGGCAAAACCTTTAAATTAAAAAAATAATAGACAGGTTTCATTAGCTAGTAACCTTCCTTAAATGTGAAAGGAAAATCAGCTGATTACTTGGCAACTGGTTGACTAGATCTGCTACTGTCTAGTTTGATCAGACATTCCAAATTCTCAATGTAAAAATAAATTGTAAAAAATAACTTTGCCTATTGTTCTTCTTGCAACAACAGTACATCACTTTTAGATCAGTTACTCTGATTACTTCCTAAACTGCACTTCATATTCACTACATAGACCATTAGACTGTAACACATTCTGTAACTGTCGACTTTAGAACACAATGTACTGTCTGCCTTATTTGCAGATGATGTCTAATTTATTATTGTAAAGGGTTTGTAGGTGTTATTTACAGATTACACCCCCCTTCAGAAATGCTGCTGTACCATCTATGTGATGTTACATTAATTGCACAACAGGGATTGGAAGTGTCATGAGCGCCTCCTCGAAACCTTACTGAATCCTCCATTTTTTAAAATGAAGAACTCCCCACTCCTGCCTAGTTTTCAATATTTCATCCAAGTGTAATCTAGCAATTAATCAACCAATTAATCAATCAAATCTTTATTTTTACCAGGCGAATCAGTAAAAGAGCGAGTGGTCGTTGCATAGTATTGGACATTTAAGTCAAGTACTGAAACCAAAATGTAAAAAAGTGACCAGGGTTATATGGGGCTTTGGGAGAGTGGACAATTGAGAAGCAAGGGGAAGGGGGCTGAGCTTTCTTTTAAATTTTTAAGTTGGTTAAATAGTATTTCAGTTAGGTTTGGGGAGATACTGTTTAAAGTGCTTGTCTTTAAAAAGATATGTACTATAAAATAAACAGCAAACCAAAAAGAACAAGGATCACAGCTTTTTATTTAGAATTTGTCAAATGGTAAAATAAATATTTTTTCTGTAAGGTATACTGTTCCCTGTCTTAGGATCCTGATGACATTGAAACCATCCAAGGTTTGCTTTTGAGGTTGATGATGTCATCAGAAGCACTTGATGGCATCCAGCCTTGCTGTACATAGAAACATAGAATTTGACGGCAGATAAGGACCGCTTGGCCCACCCAGTCTGCCCATTTCCCTACCTAATGGATAAGCTGCAGATCCTAGTTAACCAGCAGCCTACTTCTTCCTACCCCCACCCCCTAGAATTGTCTTATGACTGTCCCATGCATGCTTGAATTCCACCACTGTTTTTGACTCCACAACCTCCTCCAGAAGGCCGTTCCATGCATCCATAACCCTCTCTGTGAAAAAATACTTCCTTAAATTACCTCTAAGCTGCCTCCCCATCTTCAAATTGTGCCCCCTTGTTTTTGCACACCTCTTTTTTTGAAAGATGCTACCCTCTTGGACTTTGTTGATTCCCTTGAGGTACTTGAAAGTTTCTATCATGTCCCTCCTCTCCCTCCTTTCCTCGAGGCTATACATATTAAGCTCCTTAAGTCTCTCTTCATATGTCTTCCAGTGCAGACCCTGCACCATTTTAGTGCCCTCCTCTGGACAGCTTCCATCCTGTCTATGTCTTTGCGGAGATTGGGTCTCCAGAACTGCACGCAGTACTCCAGATGGGGTCTCACCAGCTGTCTGTACAGAGGGATAATAACTTCCTGTTTTCTATTGGTGATGCCTCTCCCTATGCATCCCAGTATCCCCCCAGCCCTCCTTGCTGCCCTCTCACATTGCTTGCCCACCTTTAGGTCATCTGATATGACTACCTCCAGGTACCTTAACATTTTTGTTGTTATTATCTCACCCCCCATTGTGTACTCTTCCCCTGGGTTTTTGTTTCCCAGGTGCATTACCTTGCACTTCTTAGCAGTGAATCTAAGCTGCCATACATTTGACCATTCCTCTAACCTTGCCAAGTCCCTTCTCATCCTTTCCACCCCACCTTGTGCATCAACTCTGTTGAAGATCTTTGTGTCATCTGCAAAGAGACATACTTTTCCTTCCAGTCCCTCTGCAATGTCGCTTATAAAGACATTGTAGAGGACCGGTCCTAATACTGAACCCTGCGGTACCCCACTAGTAACCCCCCTTTCTTCAGAGTGGACTCCATTTACTATTACTCTCTGTGTCCTATTCTCCAGCCAATTCATTACCTGGGCTGTCATCTTGGGACCCACTCCCAGGCTGGCTAACTTGTATATTAATCTTTTGTGTGGGACTGTGTCAAATGCCTTGCTAAAGGCTAAAGTCTTGGTAGGCCATGTCCACAGCCCCTCCCTGATCTACTACTTTGGTCACCCAGTCAAAGAAATCTATCAGATGCGTCTGGCATGACCTTCCCGCTGATATGCTATCTAACCTAATACATGATATGCTATCTAATGCTCTATTTGTTTTATTTTCTATGGCTTGGCAAACACCTGTGCAATAAATCTACAACTATTTCCAGGTTTATTTCAACCTTGTTTGCTACAATTTATAGCATACTGATTATTTATTTAATTATTAAAAGTTCAAAACCAGGACAGACCCATTGAGACAAGTCCTGTTTGCAAGGACATTATGCTGTATGTTTTTTAACTTTCTTTTTGCCACTCAGAGACATGTGGGGATGTACTCCCCTTCTTCAGCAGCTGGACTTTCCACCTGGCATCCCTACCCCCAGGTTACCCTAACTGGGAGGCCCACAGCTTGCTCCCCACTGTGGGGCTCCCTGAAGAGAGACACTAAGATCCACCTGAGGCCCCATCTGAGGCTTAAACCTGGGGCATCATTCAGGTGGAGGTCCAGGGGCATCATCTTGAAACCAGCCTTAGGGATTTTTGCTTCATGTTTCCCCTGGAGGCACAGAAGTGCAAAGACATCAACACGAAATGAGTGTGCTCCCACACACATCCCATAGATGTCCACCTTCCCCTCCACCCATCAGTGTGTGGTCCCAGCTGGTGTTCACCCAGTCTGCACTAGATGTCAGTTGTGCATGGGGAAGCTATAACTCTCTCCCCCAGAGGAAGGGAGCTGTCAATTGGTTACTCATCCTACCTCCCAACAACAGTCCTCTGACACTCTGGGTTTGTTCCCGAACCAAGGTTGTCAGCGTCGCAGATTGTAGTGCAACTGCTGTGCCTGCAAGCTGGCTTTTTCCTGACATTTTTCCTGATATATTTATGCATTTATGCATAGAACCATGGAGTTACAGCAGTGGGTGGGTCAGAAGCAGTAATCCAGTACAAGGGCTTACAGGCAGACTAGATGGGCCAGGCGGTCCTTATCTGCCCACAATTTCTATGTTCCTATGTTTCTATGCACTAGACATATATCATATCAAAATATCTGCTAGTAATGATAGACATTTTTATCTAACTATCTATTTATCTATCTAACAGTATCTATCTACAGTATCTATCTCTTTATTTAGCTATCATATATCTATTTATCTATCATCTCTCTCTCTCTCGCTATATATGTATATATATATATATATATACATATTATTTATCCAATGCTTATGAGGACATTTTCTGGCAAATATCAGAGATATTTTTGCTCCCTCTGAACCTAAAGTGAGAATATTGAAATAGTCAATCTCACTCTAGGGTCCCATGAGGAAAATATCCTCACTATAGGTCCCCATTAGTTGAAGCCGGCAGCACAAGCAGCACAATTAGAACAAATCTGCTCACTTGCGCGCTGGGTCCAAGTGAAAGTTTCACAACCTCGGCAGCTCCAGCATAACATTCTCACTTTCTCCCTATCAATTTCCTTTGTGACCAAACTAAACATACTGCAACCAAAACGTCTTTCCAGTTAGCCTAAACTGTGTTATGTACCTATTCAGTAAAAAAAAAATGCTGCCTATACTCTTCTGTACAGTCAGTACATAGAAACATAGAACATAGAAGTTGACGGCAGAGAAGGACCACAAGGCCCATCCAGTCTGCCCATTTTTTCTACCTACTGTATATATTTATAGATATATACAGATAGATCTCTAATGGATTGTAGTGGAATAACACATTTATCTCCACTGGTAAGTGGTAAGACCCTTAACTCATGAAAGGCAAAGTCATAAATTAGTTATAAAGGGCTTACCACTAATGTGTGGAGATAAATATTGTATTCCATTGCAACCCACTATGTATTTGATAGTACCACACTATTTTATATGTGGGTCACACTTTAAGTGTCAGTTTCAATGTAACTGCAGGGTAGGTAATCATTAATTACATGCGACAGATGTAATTGCGCTGTAGTTACACATTTGTTGCATGTAACTGCATTGCAATTGCAATGCAGTTAGTGTAGTTACTGCATGTTTTTAGAAATGTGTTCTCCCTAAAACTACCTTTTGTTCTATTATAAACTCTCAATCTGATCTGTTATTCTCTGTGTTCTATTTTCAGATTCTAAGTGGAATAACATGATGTAAAAGGAAACAACATTTTCTAAGTGAAAATGACATGAGTTCTAAGTGGAAATAAATATCCTAAAATAATATCATTTATTTGCTCATCTACTGGTGTGGTATATAGGAAGTTAAATAATTTATTTCAGTGTTGGGTACATTTATTTCCACTTTTATTCGGTCACAAAGGAACCCTTAATCAACGAGAGCAGCTTGCACAGTACCAGAGGACATCACAATTGCCTTTGTTGCACTCAAAATAGAGCAGTGAAGTCAAACAGAAACAGTTAAACCTTCATAAAAAAAACTAGTTTAAAAGCTGTACAATTTAAAATGTATAAATTGGATACATAATTGAAACGTGTTATCACTTGTGAGGGGACAGGACTTACATAACTCTTCTGTGGATCTGGCTCTTGTGAGTTACTGCCTGGCCCCTCACTCATAAGTAAGTAATAAGACATGACAGAATGTGCATTAGTCATTTCAAACACTTGGCCATGGGTGTAGTGAGGAACAAGGCCACAGGCTGAGTGCCTTCAGCCACTGGCTGTGTGTTAGAAATGTCTAATGTACATCCCCAGAGTGTGCTGATAAAATGGGACACTGTATTCTAGAAGTATTAAAAAAATTACATTTACATGTTTAAACACCTTAGTACTAAAATCGTTTCTGTATTTTGCAATAAAATAGTTCCTACACCAGTACTGTTGTCATAGTTTTTTCTCAGTTTGTGAATTTTTGTCCCACTATGGGCTCCACAGATGTCTTTGTTTCTGTGGTTGCCATGGTTTCCGTGCCCCTCTCACCTCCCAGAGTCAAACATTTAGAGTAAGTCATTTTTGCTACTGATTTATTTAATGTTTTAATGTTTGTAATTTAATGTTTTGCTAATGAAGAATTGGATGTTTGTGTCCTAGAGACATCCTGCTGGCTTTTGACAGGGGGGGAGCAGACGAGTGGGAGGAACCAAGATCGCGCTGAACTACTGATGCAATCTCTTGGTAAGGAGCATTCAGTCGTGAGTGATTTGAAAAAAAAAAGATATTTATGTGTTGTTTTTTTTTTTAATACAGGTTCATACAGAAAAAAAGCTGTGAAGGACTTGGTTTTAGATGTACACGGAGCTACTGGACATTCTGAACTGCTGCCAGTGGGAAGGGAGGGTGATCAATTGCAACTTTGCATGCATACAGTAAAGCCAACAGAAAAAAACAGTAAAACTGATGCAGGGTTGGCTTTGCTTATGTATGGTTTGGCAGACAGTAGCAGGAAGGGTAACTGGTCCATGATTTATTGAGTGAGCATTTCAGTGAGGGACAGCTAGGAGTAAGTGAAAGGCAGGAGTGAGTGGGGAGTTGAAGCGAGTGGCAGCTTGAGGAATTGACTGATGGGTGGCAGATGTCAAGTGAAAATACACACACACACACACACACACACACACACGCACACATATATACTTGGAAATTAGTTTTAAGCACAAACAAGGTTGCTTTGGAGCCAAGCAGCTTTTCTGTATTATAGGGAATTAGGCAGGCTGTGACAAACTCTCACTTACTGGAGGAACAAAATGGCGGCTATTACATTTCTCAACATTCTACAGGCACAATGATTTCTTTCATGCTCTTGCATCCAGCTGGCCAGCACTTGTTTTTAGCTGTGCATGAGACACTTCTAACACATGACTAATGACCAATCAGGGTGCAGGATTTTCCCTTCCCATTTTATAAAGATAAATAGTATATTCTGGGTCATGCCATTCTGTATCCAATATTCAAAGGGAATAGGTAATGATAAGCAGTAGGATAACCATATTTGTTCCTACATGTAATAATAAGACCCATAACTCCCCGGTGGTGAAGCCATAAGTGCATTATAAAAACACAGAAACACTGAAAAGAGAACAGAAAAATACCTCAACTCCCAATCTAGTTTGTCCTAAGATTCCCTAAATGGAATCTTTCTAAAGTAAATTATTTATTTTATTTATTTATTTCAGTCCTGGAATTAATATGCGTGTGCCAAAGGCTCTTTTACATTGGCTCCATGTCATATCAAAGAACAGAACAAACAGTGTAGTGCAAAAATACATAATGATCCTAGGAGTAAAGGTAACAATAAAATAAGCACATGTGGATTTAAGTTACAAAAACAGGTATTTTGCAGACATACAGTGGCTAGGAGTAAGCTTAACTAGCAAGGAACTGCATTAGGGTTGGGATCCGGCTACAGGAGGAAAACGATGCAGCCAAGTGGCATTGTCGGAGACAAAATGAGGAAAAGACAACAACTAGCGACATGGACTTACAGGATAGACAGAAGCTAAGGGCTAAGGCCTAACACTGTTCCAGAGTAGGGATACAGCCAAAGACATTGTATGAGTGAAGGGGGCTGGGCGTTGCCAGGAGGGGAATATCAGTAGTCAAACATGGGCTGTGTCATTCAGTTTAAGAGTGCACTCCAGTGGTGCAATCAGTGCAGGAACTGATGATGCCCTCTGTGGAGCAGCAATCATGGTTTGATGCTGGGATTGGTTAATGGGAACCTCAGATAAGCAGGTAAGTTAAAGGGTAGTAGCAAGGGTAGGATGGTAGGGTGGAGGAAGGGTGGGGTAGGGTGTGGGTGAAGGAGAGAAAACAGACCCACGTTTTATGCATGGCAGTCACAGGAGGCATTGGCAACTAGTGCTTGGCAAAGTTTCTTTTTGAAGGAGCCCAGTGTTTGGTCTTTGGTAACATCACAGTAGAGTGAATTATACCACAGTGGTGCTCTGTATGCAAATGAGCATTGCACTTGGGTGGTACAGCAATGAGGCACTAGGAACGTGTGGTTCAAGATGTGTCTAGTATGCCGAGTGTGGTTTGGTGACTGAAACATTGACTGTACACCAGGAGGCAAGAGACTGAGGGAGGCCTTTTTCGCTATTAGGCATGATTGATAGGACAGTCTGCCTTTGAGCTGAAGCCAATTTGCTTGCTCATATAAGTCGCATGTGTGTGTCAGGCGGTTGGCCTCAGTCAGAAGATGGCAGGCCTTGTTAAAGGCAGTAGTGACACGGAGCAAGTCAGTGTCAGAGGCGGATCCATAGATGGCAAGCCCATAATCGATTACTGAGACTAGTGAACTATGTATAGCAAGCATAACAAATTATACTCCTCATACTCCCATCTCCTTTCCAAATGTTCCCATCTGATAACTCCCTTAAACATATCCCGGTTTCACTTGAATCTTGATATTATTTCTGCCTCCACAACCCTCTTTGGAAGTTTGTTCCACCCACCACCGAGCTTTTTGTAAAATGGTACTTTCCATTGTCTTTTTTTAACCCCCCCCTTCTGGGTTAAGTATGACCCCTAGTGGGTGCTCTGTTTTTCACATCAAATGAAGTTGTTGTGCCCACTGTGCTGAACCCTTTCATGACTGTCTTTTCTCTGCTCCCACTTCTATCCTCCAGTGAGTACGTGTTGAGGCTATCCATTCTTCTTCGGTACATTCTGCTTTGTAGTCCATAGTTATCTTTATTGTCCTTCTCAGCACTGTCTCCAAAGTATCCTTAGCCTTCCTTAGATATGGACTCTAAAACTGCACACAGTACTCTAGGTGTGGTCTAGCCAGTGAGCTATACAGGGGCAGTATCATCTCCCTCTTTCTGCAAGTACTGTCTCTCCCTATGCACCCGAGCATCTTGTTGGCCCATCCATATGCATTATTGGACTGCCAAGTTGATTTTTTAAGGGTTATTTCATCAATAATGCAAACACAAAAGGACTGCTGCGAACTAGGAATCAGACCAGTGCATCTGAAAGGGCAGCCAGCCCAGTCACAAGTGAAAAAGTAAAGAACAGAAGCACTCAGAACAAAGGTAATGTCCACACCAGTATTAAGCTCAATTGATGTACTAGCTTAATAAGCTTAGGTAAAGGATAGGTGTGCCTCGTCACAACCTGGCGCTTCGACTCATACCAAGTCCTCCTCAGGGGTGTGGTCTCTGAGTGGGAGGCACCCTTTTTATACACCATCAGCTCATTGTAAATTCAATACATCATTATGTAGTATGATGTCATACATTACCGTGTTCACGAACAATAATAAACAGAAAAATCACCCTAAAAATTATAATGCACAAAGATGATCTCCATTCCTTAAGTACATTTTATAAGGTTTACGAGTTACAAATTTTATGTTTATAAATTCCATGTAAAAATTAAAAATTCAGCAAATTCCAACAAAAATTGGTTTTAAGTCAAACATCAATTTTAAATAGCTCCAAAGTGCTTCTGTAAATTCATTCTGTATGGACCCAAAATGAGATCAATTGTTATATATATATATATATATATAATTTTCATATATATGTATGTTTATATATTTTGCATATGTGTGTATGTACTCTTTTTAAATCTTTTTAGAAAATTATATTTATATTCATAGGGCTGCTCAACTAAGCACCCTACTTTCATGGACCATAACTATAACAATCACCATTACAAAATGTGAAAAAGAAAAGTATAACACGTGGAAAATGAATCAAAGTCTCAGATTAATTTAGCATTAACATTTTTAAAATGATGTTTTACCTAGCATAGTGTAATCTGCTTGACATCTTTGAATACATGGATTTTTTTTATCTCATGTAAGATGTAATGGTAACCTCTTTAAAGGGTTATCTGAATAGTTCATCTAAACGGATGTGCCTATGGAGAAAACCGGTGGCAAGAGCTGAGACCTTGCATATATAATTCTCTATACATTTTGCTATTTATAAAGAAATCTTTGTTCTTTATAGAAATGTACTATAGATAGTCATTACATTATTTTCTCTTCAAAAATATTTTAAATCCCATCTGTTGTTAAGTCCCAGAGGTTTTACACAGTGTAATTTGTAGATCCACATAGTCTCTGTTTCTAAGAATAAATTAGGTTTATCACTTCTGTACTTCAGTGGTGGCACCCATTCTAATCCCGCAAATCTAATGCAATCTGGTTTTGATTCATGGTGCAAACTAAAATGATCCCCCATTTGTGTATCCTATCTTTTATTGACAATGGAACAGATATGTTCCTGTATCCGCTGCTTCAGTGGTCGAACCGTTTTCCCCGCGTGTAATAACTTGTAGCTATACCATAAGCCATATATCACATAGCTGGTATCACATGTTATCAGTTGTCTGATCTTTATCTCTGTATTGCTTTGTGCATTATAATTTTTAGGGTAATTTTTCTGTTTATTATTGTTCTTGAACACAATAATGTATGACATCATACCGCATAATGATGTATTGCATTTATAATGAGCTGATGCTGAATAAAAAGGGTGCCTCCCACTCACAGACCATGACCCTGAGGAAGAATCGATACAAGTCAAAGCACCTGGTTGTGAGGAGGAGCACCTGTCCTTTACCTAAGTTTATTAAGCTAGTAAACTGATTGAATTTACTACTGGTGTGGACATTACTTTTGTTCTGAGTGCTTCTGTTTTTTGTTTTGTTCATCAACAAAGCCCCAGGTCTCTCTCTCTCCTTCTCCTCCTCTGCAGTGCTCATTTCGGACTCTCAAAAATCTGGTAAAACTGCTCTCAGATTCTTCACTCCTATATGCATCACCTGGCACTTTTTGGTATTACATTTTAACTGCCAAATACTGGACCATTTCCCCAGTCTTTTCACATCCTCTCTTGTGATGTTTAACACCTTCTTCAAAGTGAACACTCTCACAGAGCTTTGTATCATCTGTGAATCAACTTACCTTGCCCTAAATACCCTCACATACAGTATGTTGCAGATATACATATTGAACAATAGTAGTCCCAGGAAAGAAACCTGCAGTACTACACTAGTCATTGTCCTGTTTAGAGAATTTACTGTTTAGTACCACCATCTGGGTTCTATTAGTCAGTCAGTTTTTGATCCAACCGGCCATCCCATCCTGTAGCCCAAGTTGGCTCTTCTTCCTAATATGGCTCATACTTATGCTAATACTGCCACTGAGACCACTCTTATATTTGGAAGAGTGCTCTCAGATACATTCCTAGGTATGAGAATCATGAACCAAAGGTGAGCAATTCTCATACCCTAAGGATGTAAGTGAGACCACTCTTATAACCATAACAGTGGTCTTGGTGGCAGTATAAATATATTATTGATAGAGACTGATCAATAACATATTGCAATTTTCAAAAACCTGCCCTGAACATGCTCATTTCCAGGGAAGCTGTACGTGAGACACTCCTCACAGAATAAGAGTGTTTCACATGCTGAGGAAAGGAGCATGCCAGTTGGTCAGGAGTGCTCCCTCGATCTATAGTGTGGTACCAAGTCAAATGTCTTGCTAAAAAATTTTTTATATTTAAATTTTAGTCTTTGGTAACTGGGTAAGGCCCACTAGGCACAGGTGCCTGTTTTCAGGGGCGACCTGGGAGCACTGGGAGGTTAAGTGACTTGCTTAGAGTCACACAGTATGCAGTATGCAAATGGAGGTTGTGAGAATCAAACTCAGGTCTGGTCTGCTGGATGTATCAAGCTCATTCACACCTCATTCCTCTAATCTCTAGGTTACACTGCCAGCCCATCTAGGTATAGCACATGCACTGCATGGCCCCTGTCTGCCATTTGTATCACTACATTTAAAAAGTCTGTTAAACTGGTCTGACATGACTGGCCCCCGGTGAATCAATGCTAGTTCCTATCCATTCCTCAGTTTTTCTTCAAGTATGTGACTGTCTCCTCCTTGTTAAATGTCTCCAGATATAACCCAAACATTGCATGAAGAAACATATAGTAAATGTTATTTTGGCACCAAACATACAGTTGCTGCCAAAGACATGGTCAGATATTTCCAGATATTTCCCAAAATTTCTAAAGAGATTCTCTCTGCTGCCCCTACTTTGGAACTGCAGAAAGCTGGATTTTTGTCTAGAAATATCACAGTAATTTCAGGAAATATCTGACCATGTCTTTGGTTGTGATTGTACAAGGTACCGTGTTATCTTGCAAGTTGGGTATGACACAGTCACTATCCTGAAGGCTGTGTACATCCTAGTGGACCACAGAACCAATCAGAGAACATATTTTACAATATCAATGATATCACAACAGCCCCATGTAGCTCTGATGGTAGCAAATCAAATCAAGGATAGGTTAGGCTCACTGAACGATAGTTACCCATATGTTCCATCTCTTCTCCTTGTGTTATGGAACCACATTGGCCACCTGCCAATCTACAAGCCCTACACCTGTTGCTATTCATTCCCTATTGATAGCAGCACCACAAACACCTGCCTTGTTTTCTTCATCAGTCTAGGATGAATCCCATCTGGGCCTGGTGATTTACTCATTTTCAATTTTTCCCATCCTTTTAGTACTCATTCTCTTGTGATTTGTCTGTCACATTTTTAAGTGTCAGTGTCAATGTAACTGCAGGGCAGGTTATCATTAATTACATGCAGCAGTGGTAATTACACTGTAGTTACATGTTTTTGCATGTAACTGTATTGCAGTTGCAATGCAGTTACAGTGTAGTTACATTGTAACTACAGTGTAGTTAAAGAAGCAAAGTAAAATGTTACTGATTTGTCCTATCTCAAACTTGTCCCCTTGTATCACCGATGTATTTCCTCCTGCTGTCTGGGATTGGGTCTGCTTTCTCAATTGTGAACACTGAAGGCAATTACTCATTTAAAGGGGCACTGTCAATCCCCTTAGACCACAGAGTGCCTCTATTTTATAAAACACATGTTATGATTAGTCACATTTTGTACAGATTGCTGATGTAGCTGATATTTTGATTCTTATTCCTATTTTCCTATTAAAAGTGAGACACAGACTGCCAACCATACTGGTGTTACCACACTTGAACATGTTTGTTTAAAGTCCTTGATCATCTCCCACTGCATCTTTCATTGGAGCTAGGAACACCCCCAACACAGTCTAGTCACTCATGATGCAGTGGGAAGAGAGGAGACTATTGCATCATGAGTGGCTGCACTGTTTGTGGGTGTTTATAATGTTCAGGAAGTATACAACATGAGTAGATCAAAGATTTGAAACAAATCAAGGTTAGGAATAGTTACATCCTTAGCATGCATTTCAGTTCTACTAAGAGAGGAAGCAGGTAAAACAACCAGCTACATCACTAAATTTCAGAGAAGGTAAGGAATCATAAAATATGGGTTTTCAGTTAGAAATAGTATGATGCAAAACGGCACAAGAGCTGGTGTCAGCTTTGTGGTGTAGTGGAAAGGTCTGCAGTCTCTTAAACAAGAGGTTGTGGGTTTGAATCCAGACAACAACCCCTTATTCCAGAATGCATCTGGAAATGAGCTGTTATTCAGCTCAGTATGTCTTTCCTGGTGAAACATTTGAAAATAAATAAATACATCATTAAATAAATAAACCACAGTGTCTCTTCAAGATCCTTGCCTTCACTTTATCATTAACTGTACGTACTATTTTTTCTTATCGTTTCTATGCCGTTCTTGACTTCCTTTTTTCACTAATGTACCTAAAGAAGGGTTTGTAATTTCCTTTACTGTTTCTGCTAGCCCTAATTCTGCCTCTGTTCTAGACTCCCTAATAATCTTTTTGCTTATACCCAGTTTCTCACTACACCTCTCTTTACTTATCTTACTTTGCTCATTCTTATAAAACCTGAATGCATATTTTTTCCTCTAATAGACTGCCTTACCTGACTGTGAACTCAGCTTGGTTTCCAAGATTTTCTCTAGGTTTTTTAGATTTATCAATGTCTTATCCTCAGTAGTGGGGATTCATATGGTTAACCCACTGCAGACCAGTATGCATGCTATTGATACTGCAACATGTTAAAAGGTATACCATTTAAATTAGTTTTTACATGATAATTGAATGGTTTCTCTATAAATGCAGCTACTGTTAAGCAAGCACTGGAAGAGCAGCTCTCCCATTGATTTAAGTAAATAACTTTTTACAGGGGCGCTTAGAGGGCCTCTTAAGGATATAAGAGTGTCACCTCATGCATTCTTACGACAAGAGAACTGTGAACCAAAGGTTCCATAAAAGGCCCTGCTAGCACCCCTGTATAGTTATTATAGATCATGCGACCATTAGAAATGAAATCTTTTTTGTGGTCCGTTTCTGTGGCATGCATGGTGGTCACCAAGAAGCCCATTATAGTGTGAGCGGGTGAGATACTCTTACAGCAATATGAGTACCTTACGTGCAACTGAAGGAAGCACTGTGATTGGTTGGGGAGTGTCACATGCTGGTCCCATGGTCTATAATATAATTATGATGCCAGAAGACTGGAAGTGACATGTTGTTCCACACTTTCAGCTTCATCAAAATGCTAGCCACATAATAGCATCAGCATATTATTTTTTATTTGACAATATTTATTTATTTCAAATATTTTACCAGATTACAATTAGATGTTTTTGGGTGTAGTTTTAGCTACTGCTGAACAATTTAAATCACAAATTGCAGTGAGAAAGAAATAATGTTACCTATTGGAAACTGAACCCAGACCCCCAGAATACCATCCAAGTGCTCTAACCACTGAACTACAGGCTCATATGGTTGGACCTGGGGTTCCTGGACACACTTCTGTTCTCTGGTATTTCATATTCTGTGCCATAGAATAATCAAAATGACAATTAAGTCTTTTATTGCAGTATTTGCCATTGCTAGGCAATTTAAATCCCATATTGTAGTGAGAAAGAAATCATGTAACCTAATGGGAATTGAGCCCAGGCCACTGAAATGTTTTACCAGGAAAGACATACTGAGCAAGGACTGCTCATTTCCAGATGTGTCCTGGGGAGGGGGAAGAGATGACTGCAGCAATATCTCTCCTATCCTTTCAGCTCCATGCCCTCTCCACTCAAGGGACATGTGAACATTCTCCATTCCTCGCCCTCGTTCCTCTGCCGGGCAATCTGCCTTCTCCTACCATCTGCCTTTACTCTGGAGCCAACTCCCTCATTCCATTCATCATTCCACCTCATTAGTATCCCTCAGGCATCAGCTGACACTCCTTAATCCACCCACCTGCACCTGTTTTGACTGACATTATATTGCTTGATGCCAGTATCAAATTTTTGATATCGCACTTTGTTTGTACAACATATCTTGCATTTTATCCTGTTCAGCACGGTACCAGTTATGTATTCTTACTGAATTGTTTCTGTACTTTATCTGTATCATGTATTTTGCTTTATTTGTTACACTGTTTTACTCCTGTAACTCATTACCTGGGTTGTTCCTGGAAATGAGCGTTGGCTCAGTGTGCCTTTCCTGGTTACCAATTGTTTTGTAGTTAATCAATTTTTATTGAAAATTAAAAGGACACAAGCCAGTATAATGTCAACAAGCATATGTAGCATAAGGAGGACAGAAAATTCTCAAAGACAAGCATAATACCATATAGCATCATGTACCAGATTAATAGAAGAACAATTATATGATACTGTATAAGTTCAGTTATGCTCTGGCCAAATACAATGGACTATATTCCAAGCACATTAAGGAGGATACTACAAAGACAGAAAAAAGGGAAGAGATGAAAAAAAACAAAACTACCTACTAACTAACAACCAATTTTCAAATAAATAAGTTACAACATTGAGGTTACAAAAATAAAAATACAAGTTACACAACTAAGAAGTAACAAACTGGTCAAGTTGTGCAAAACAGAGCTTCTGAAGAGCATCAATGTAGTAAAGTGCAGATGGCAGCAAAAAGTGAGGTGAGAAAGGCACTACTGTGTAGAACAAGGCAGAGTGGCCAAGACAGTGGGAGCTGAGGGGAACTGTAATTAGGGTATGGGCAGGAGCAGAGGGGAGATTACACAGACTTTCTTTATGGTCATTGCTCCAAATCAGCCTTATCTAAGTTGGATACGCTGTATCACATGGTGCTAAGATTTATTACTAACGCCCTTTTAATACACACTACATCACTTGCTACCAGATTTTGTCATATCATTCATCGTTTTAGCTGCATATCCAGGTTGCTAACAAGTTTTGTTGTCAGTATAGCCCATTCTTTGTAAAAGCAGTCAAATTGGGAGGTATAAAATATGGCCATTAAGACCATTAGCAGTAACATAACTTCATTTTTACCACTCTGCATCTGAAAGCAGCACTGCAACAAAGCTGGGTAAAAAGTTTGACCCTAACGTTTGTAATAGTTAATGAGTAGGTTATCTTCCACTTTCATTTGCTGGTAAATATTTCCATTTGTACTAGAATTTAAGCATTGTTAAATGTTTCAAATTTGTTTTTCTGTCCTCAAGAAAAGTATGATCACTTATTTGGGTTTGAAAAATATTATGGTCATGGAAAAAAATTTGATACAGGAAAGCATATACTACACACTATAGGAAATAAAACCATCTATTTATTATACATGTCCTTCCATACTACATACAATATTTCCATTGTCTGCCCCCCAAGATCACACCTGTAAATGAGATTTTCTTTATCCCTGTAGGTTTATTAGATAAAACAATTTCAATAAATAAATCAATAGAAACAGTCTAGAAAAGCAAATTTACCAGGTACAGTAACTTAACATTTTTGTTGTACTGCTGCCTTAAGTATTGTCTTTTACTGTTCCATTAAAGTCTTCACTGACATAACAAATAACTTTGGAGGAGGAACAATTCATACTCAGTCATAAAAAGAGGTGGGGCTAGGGGTGAAGTTTAGGGTGTGGTTATAATATCTGGTTTTTGCCTCATACAAAGGTGGCAACCCTAATTTCTGCACCAGTGCCCCAAGATCCAAACCCATACTTCTCCCATACCTCTCAAACTCTCAGCATTAAAAATCATAGCATTAGCCTTCAAAAATCATAGCAAATGGCCAGAATGTGTAGCACTTTCTTATTTTAAACAATAATATGTTTACAAGCAGTGGGCCCCATACAGTTAGTGATAAGGAATGTTTCTATAAACTTTTTTTTTTTTCTTTACCAGGAGAGACACACTAAGCTGAAAGCTTGTTTACAGGGGTGACCTGGGAGCACAATAAAGTTAAGTGACTTACTGAGGGTCACACAGTATGCAAGTGGAGGTTGTGGGATTCAAACCCAGGTCTCCAGGTTTGCAGCTCAGAGCCTTAAACCACTGCACTATACTGCCTCCTAAAGTTAAATGATTTAATAGTTTTTGTGTCCAGAAATAGCTCTAACATTATTAAGAACATCAGTAAACCTATGCGGAGCCAGGGTAAAACTGAATGTGAAAATCATATCGCTATGTGAAATTCATAGCAATTGAGAGGTATGTCCAAACCATGTTTGAACACGGTAGTGCCACATCTGCATTAGGACCAGTTTGCAAACATGGTTTCAGAACTGTGCTTACTCCAGGGGGATGATCATGGGACATGAGAACAATACATGGTAGCTTCAAGGAGGGCAAACACAAGGGAACAAGGGTTCGGAAGTTCATCCATGCTGGTATGTGAACCATGCTTAGTTCCAAACCATTTTGAAACCAGAGCTAGAACCCACATGCTTACAGGGTTTAAGCATGGTTTGCAAATACGGTTTGCAAACATTACCATTTTGGACACACTGTGTGTTAGGCAGCTCTTAAAGGTTTCTAAAATGTTTTAAGAGCACTGTGTGGACAGGGCTGATGTTTCTCCCCTGCCCTGGACCCCCTTGCAAAAGAGGTGCTGCGCATGAATGAGGTCATCCTCCAGAAATAGAAACAATTAACAAAATAAATACTGTGATTGTTATACATTGTAATTAAGTTGCTGTCTGCCTCTGGGGACTCACTTATAAACTAGGTGTTACACCAAGAGAATCAGGGTTTCACAATATGAAACATACTGAAAAAATGTCATTTCAGATTAATTTTGGTGGAGTCCTATGATGATACAGTGACTCATTTGGCAGTACCTCACCTCTGGGGTCACAAGTTCATGATTACAAGTCTCATACTGGGGATCCAGGCTTATATACAAAGCTGACACTGCAGGATGGTGCTAGGAAATACTGTCGGGAATGCCAGCCTTTGAATGAGGCATTAAAAATGAGGTGTCTTCTGCCCATGGCTGGTGGTTTTGCAGGTAGAAGTTAAAGATTTATTTCATTTCATTTATTAGGGAAATGCCAATTCAGAAAGCTCATTTACAGTGGTGACCAGTTTTTCATAAAATTGGTTACCTCTAATAAAACATTAACAACAATAATCTAAAGAAAATGTACAACAAACCACGGCTCCATGTCATTTCAGCGAATTAATTACAGTGCATGTAATTACAGCGAAATAATAATAGCGCGGAAGTAAATAGCAACCAGTCATTTCGATGAATGCACATTTCAGCACATAATTCATAGCCGAACCACATAAATACTCCAGGTGGGTATGAGTGGCATACTCTTGAACAAAACTGAGCAAGTCGCTCTGTGAGATTGCAATTCCTTCAATGCTTGCACCCGTGGCTACCCCAGACACAATCTGCCCGAGCCTGACCTCGGCCATAGGCTGCTTCTCCTGCAAACATCCAATCCAGTTGATGTAATGTTAGTGTGTGCACAGGTGCAGTAAGATGAGGCACAGTTACCTCTGCATTGCAGGGGGGTGCACCCCCCAATCCCCCCATCTTTAAGATTCTAACTCCAGGCCGGCTTGGTGGCACTGAGGGTTGAGGCGCTGGATGCCACACCTCGCGCCGTGCCGGTGACCTGGGTTTGGGAATAAGCCCGGGTTGCTGGGGGTTGGCAGGGGAGGGAGAGGATTGAGCATCTGGAGGACAGCTCTCCTCTCCCAGGGAGGGACAGGGGTCCCTGTTCGGTGCTCTGCTGATTTCTAGCAGAGGCTGGAGATACAGGAGGCACTGAGGAGTCGAGACAGAAGGAGTGGGGGAGTGGCAGATGTCGGTTATGCCTTGATGTCAGGGCACCAGCCACTCCCCAGGGGGAAAAACAAAGAAAATGCCTCTCGGCTCCGGTGAAGACAGAGCACCGGAGCTTGCCCCTGATTTACGGCCACCTGCCTGGCATCCTCCTGACTGATGTTACTGCAGTGTCGGGGCATTGGGGTCTGCCCTGTCCCCACCCGGGGGGGGTACAACTGAGGCTACATGGGTGACAGAAGATGGCCAGGTGGGGTGTGTGCTGCAGGCGAATGACTCCATGGGCTCCCGAGGAAGACCAGAGCCGAGGGGGTGAGAAGAAGGCATAAATAGTAAAATAATAAAAAAAAAGATTCTAACTCTAAGGTGCATTTTGCCACTTGGGTTTGCTGAAATGTTGTAATCACACTAATAGGCTGGTTGCTATAATGTAGCATTCGCCCATACTGTAGTCGAGCTAAATGATTCCAAAAAAATGAATTTGCCCATATTGACTCGCTGTATTGTCGAGCTACCACAAACCACACATATAAAATAAAAGCATAAGCTAAAACACAAAGTGATAACCCATTTTTAAAAAGTTGCTGCACAAGTAACTAAAACAAATCATTAACTAATACATAATAATTAATTCATTTAAGGATACTTTTCAAAGCGATTAGGTGATAATCCCTGTGTTCACACCATTTGCATTCTCAAGTAAATACTGCAGCAGGTAATTGTCTATGACTGCCTTTAAGTCTTTTGCGCCAAGCATGCTTAATTGGTGACTTTTTTTAATTTTCTTTTTATAATCGGGTAAAGCCCAGTAGACACAAGTGCCTGTTTTCAGGGGTGACCTGGGAACACTGGAGAGGATAAGTGACTTGCTCAGAGCTGCACAGTATGCAGGTAGAGGTTGTGGGAATCAAACCCAGGTCTGCTGGATGTACCATACCATGCTTATTCACAGCTTATTACTCTAACCATTAGGCTATTCTGCCAGCCCAAGTTCTGCACACATACAGTCCTTTCACCACCAGTATCTTATTCAGTGGTACATTTTGTAAAGCTGTTTGTGATGCAGCATACATGTAAGGTGATTTATAAACCAAATTCTGCTCAGTTCTGCTCAATTCTGGACCTAAGTCATGGGAAACTAAGACTGCTTCAAGTAATTGCCCTTGCCGAATAATCATAGATTCCAACCCCTGCAGTAAACGGTTAATAATTCTTCTTTCGTGCCCTCAAGACTGCTATCCATGGTTGTAAATTCTCAACATTTCCCATGAATTGTGCAAGCTACTCTTCCCACAGTCTTCAGCAGCTGTCTCCCAAAATGAAAAGGGAAAAAAAAACTCTTAGATGCAATCTTTCTCTCTCAGTCTCTCTTCCCAGAAGCAGCTAGCAAAAAAAATTACATTTATTTTTTCTACTTTAGAACAAGATATAAAAGTGTTAAAACTATAACCATTTCTCTATGTCTCTAAGGACCACTCTTATAAGCAACTTTAAAATTAATAGCTAGTTGGAATTAAAAGATTTTATAGCCCCGCCCCATCCCTTTTTTTTTCTTTTTTTACTTTATGAATTGATAATGACAGATATGGTAAGCTCCAATAGGGGCTTACATCTTGATCTTTGCAGAAAATCATAATAACAGACTTAAACTATACACACAGTGGATGTATTACTCATGTTTTAATAACACACCTTATGCATGACAAAAATTTGCTTCTGGCAATGATGGTTTCGACCGCAAACCACAAATGGAAGAAAGGATATTAGGTTTAACCCTTTAGAGACTAAATCTGAGAGTACTACAAAACACAAAACAAAACAAAAAAAACAGAATTTACATTAATTAGTTTACAGTAATTTACTTTAATATGAATACATTGAATATGGGTTGTAATGTCATAGGTCTGTTTGATGCAGTAATAGACCATCCAAGGCAGCATGAAAGGGGTTGAGTTTTGATAATATTGTCCATTTACCTTACCAAATTAGTTTTTAATCTTCAATGTGCATAAAAGAAATACCATACAGATAAAAAAATTCTCTTACTAGTATTCCTTAACCTGAGTAAGATGTTGAAGTAGAGTACAAAAATGAGGTCATAGAAACATAGAAGTATTGACACTGTCAGCAGAAAACTTGGCTCATTGTGTTTACCTATACTTGCCTATCTAACGTTAAATGAAAGAGCCCCTATGGTCCTAACATATCCTGTCAAGCTGCAGACTGATTTTGGCCATGGCAATTACGGCACTGCAACTAGGGTGGCAGTGAAAGGGGCACTCTTGAGTTTAGACTCACTTATGCCACCCTTTGTGCCCACAGTTTCTACCCCTTCTGGGGCATGCCTGCCCCAGAGGAGGTTATATTTTGTGTTGGGAGTGCGGGGGAGAAAGCCCCCCACACACGCCAACTGTTTTCCAGGGTGGCATGTTGGCACTCTAACTCCCATGAGACAAAATGACTGGCACTGTAAATGCTGGTGGCATTTTACCTGAGCCGTAATCAGCATCGGCAAAATGTATGTCACTGCAGCATGGGTGAACCTGGTCCTAGTCACCTGTAAATAATCTGACATTGAACACCAGTGGAATGCTGTCAATCAATCACAGCCTGCAATTATTGGACCTTAACCTATCATAATAGAGGATAGATGAACTTGGAAACCCTAGTATGGGTTTTAAATATGAATCTATACTATCAAAATGTGTGCCGGTGGGCACCTTTGTTTTCTTTAGGTGCCCTCTTCAATTATGCTGTCTGTGGTAGAGCACAAAGCGGACTGCTGAGGAAAAGAGTTTTTAAAAACTGGTCAAAAAGCTTTCAACCCTGAGAGAACCTAAACAATTAAAAGAAAGGCTGGAATGGTGAAAGAACCCGCATGGCGAAGCGCTGCCACTGAATAACTGCCCAGCATCTTCCCGTCATGTAGTCTCAACTTCTCGTTGAAATTATTAACAAGAGCCACGCACAGTTAAACAGACCAGAGATAGAAACATAGAAATTTTTCATCAGATAAGAACCACATGGCGCACTCAGTTTGCCCATTTTACACCTGCCTATATTGTCACCGCAAAACCTACCTGATCTCCTGCTACCTCCCCTTCTGCTTTCCTACCAAGACTCCTTTGTGCTGACCCCATTCATGCTTAAAGCCCACCACTGATTTTACCCCACCTCCTCTGCTAGTGAGTGTGCATAGGCTATCGAGTATCCACATTCCAAGGTGGCAGAGGCCTTCTGGGGCAAAAACATTAACATAGAAACATAGAAACATGGAATCTGCCAGCAGAGGAAAAACCCTTGGGCCACTGTATCTGCACACTCCTACCTGTATAATATGAAATGTGAGACCTTCTCTCAGATGGCATCTATTATGGACCCTTTCCCTTGTGCAAAGAGAGTCTGGCAGTTTAACGTTGAGGGAGAATGGTCCTGTGTTCTTGCACAGGGGAGAGACAGGACTGAACACCTTATTCCAAAAAAGGGAAGGGCTGTTTTGTCATGGGCCATTTGCTGGTGGCAATGTTCCTGTCTCCAAGAGTGTAGGCGGGCATACTCACTGTACACATCTGTGTAGTTTTGTTTTAGTACCTGCCTTCACACCATATGCCTTTTTGTCACCATTATCATTCTAATCTGGAGTATTAGAGTTAATCTATGCCACTGCATAGTGGCTGTATCAGATTAAACTTCTATTGTTTATGAAATAGATATGTGTACAACCTATTCAAAGATTAGATGAGTCATCTGACAACAATCTGATTTGTTTTGTAATGGGGGCAGCAGTTAGAGAGGATGTGTACTTTTTTTTAAATGGGGGGGTCAGTAGTTCGAGAGAGTGTGTAAAAAAACTGAGATTTTTGGCTATGCCCCTGCCTGTCTCTCCATTGGTGGTAGTTTATTATCCAAAAGATAGACTTTTCTGGTTTATATAGCATTTGATCATAACTTGTGCAATATATATCTTGCTGAAAAATGCCATTGTTTGCCATAGATGTCCCATATGGATTCTATTTTATTTTATTTTATTAGGAACGTCGGAAGTACATCGTTTGAGTTAAAAGCTCCTATGTGAAGGATCCTCATCATACAATAAAAAAAATTCTTCTGCATAGTTTTGCTTTTCTCTTCAGAGCAAAGATTAGTGATAAAATATAATAATTAAAACTATACATGCTGGGATGTGCATTCTTGGATGGATAATAAAAAAATGGACTGGCTACTGCAACACTATCAGGTTGCAGGTTACCCCTGTTGAGCATTTGAATTACCTTGGCATTGCTGCTTTGACTTTGAGAGTGAACCATTATTTAAAGTTTTAATATTGGAAGGTAGGGATTTATTGAACACTAACAAGCCTTTTTTGTTTGGTAAGGTATTTGGCATCTGAGAATTTTTTTTCAAGATTTTTTTTTGTTTTTTTGACTAAATCAATAATTCTGGGAGCTCTTCGTACAATGGGACTTTTGACCTGTCAATGCGTGGACTCAAAAAATCTGTCTACTCAGCTATGCGTGTCCATTATTAAAAAGTAAATGAAAACAAAAGTCTGTGTCATGTGGAGCAACACATTTTGTTCCCAAGGTCGCTGTCCCTCTTAGAGTTATGCAACATTTTCAAATTTCATTTCTTCTGCAGATCCACACTGTTTTGGAACTTCTGCCTAATCCCACAGATTTGTAGTCTGAAGTGGAATTGCGGAAATTGTGGACACTAAAGGGTTATTTTTTTTAACTGTGTATTAGTAATCCACAGTTTACATAAACTGCTGATTCATTTTCCATAAACCACGGAATATCCATGGCTTACATAGAGGTGCTTTTTGAAATTCCGGAGAATTAAAAAAGAAATTCCATAAAGCATTTCATAACCAGAATTGCCGTTACACCCAAATTCTGCCGGCAGAAATCCTCATAGCTCTAATCCGTCTCCCTTCATGTCCCCTGTTCTATCCCCGCTCCCTTCACCTGGCCCTTTCTGTGATACCTTTTGGCTTCCATGTAACTTCTCCTATGCTCCTTCCTCCCTTTCTGTGTCCTGCTCTGCCGCTTGCCCCTCCTTTTGTCATCCTCTTCCCTTCCTTAACTACTAATGGTTTACACAGGCATTCCTTCTAGTGGTACTGCAGCTCCTCATCTTGACTATTGTGTGTTGAGAATGAAATTTATGGTTGAGGCTTTTTGAGTCTTATTACGTATTATAAACTTTGTTTGTTAAATAGTATTTACATTTTGTCTATGTAATAGTCTTCAAATCTGAATCCTTACTTTTGTCCTATTTAAGCAATAATGACCGAACAGCTGGTCATTCCCTGGGGATTAATGAATGGCCGGGGGAGAGGGTCAACCCCCACTGGCGCATCATTAATCCCCAGAAAATAACTGGCTGTTCTGTTATTATTGCAATTATAAAGCTAATCACCATAATGACACTTTTTGAAAAGGTTTTTCTATTTAGTTTTTTTTTTGTGGTAGTGCGCGTTGACCCTACCACGTGGTGATACTGGTTCATCTCATATCGTGTGCAGTGATGCTGATGTGCTGGCAGGTAAGAGTGACGGAGATGTGCGGGGGCTTAAACTGAGCATGATACAAGCATTTCTGTACTAATTATTCACTGGAATGCAGAACTGTTCAGATTTTTCTTTTTATTTATTAAATACAGTAAATGCAGTACAGCAGCTGACAGAGGTGATGGATAGATGGCATTGGCAGTACGGTACTCAGAAAAGTGAACAGCCATGTAATTCAATCACTGTTCTATATTTACCCCCTAGAACTGTCAGACTGTGGTGTATTGTATGACATGTTTGGTCTGTACCGATCGCTACTACAGTGCCTTTCTTACTGATACTGTACCCTGACAGTAGCACTGAAAACACTTGTTATTTTTCCACCACTGCTGTCAGTGTAGAGCAGACAATCAGCTGAGTGTCACTGCAGTGCTGGGTATTACATTTTTATGTTGGCTTGTGCTTACGCAGCCAGCATCTTACACCAGTAGCAGATTTGGAGTCGCGGCCACTGTTGGGCGAATGCAGGGCACGCATCAGTAGGTGCATCCCTCATTCCTCAATAAGCCAGCATGCAGGTGTCACACTAGGAATATATTATGTAGTGAGCACATCTAAGGAAAGGTCTGCTGCAATGACAGCAAAGCTCATCATGCAGCAGCACCTCCCAACGTGCCTTCCCTGGTGAAGCATTACAGTAAACATGGCGGCAGTGACTGCTGCCACTGCCAGCCACATTGCTGACTTCGGGGGTGCCCAATCCCCCTGATGGCATGCTCTGACCCAGTTTACATGCTGCTGGGGGAGCCCACTCCCCTGTGGCATAATGCACCCCCCCCATTTGTTATGTGCTGAGGGGGGGTGCCCAATCCTCCTCAGCTCTTGCCCTCCCTTCAGTATGTGCCAATGGGGGTCACCAATTCCTCGTCGGCTAGCCCCCCAAACACTCAGGTGGCATGTTTGGAGCCCACCCCAGCGTGACAAATGCCCCTGTAAAAAAAACAAATATCCAGTGATTTTTGTTTTACCTGTAAAAGAAAAAAATGGCCCCTTGTGGTATGTCCTGCTCCTTCCCCCTGCCCACGCTCACCCTCTGTGCATCCTGCCTCCCCACACCCCCCACCCCATACGTACCTCCAGATGATCTTTGGTGCACCAGGAACATGTCTGCACTCTTCAAAGCCAACTGCAAACTGAAGAAATGCCGGTAAACTGTATAATGGCATAAATAGGAAGGTTTCAACTTTGGTGCATATCTCGGGCATTTGGGGGAATTTTTGCACCAACTTTTCAACATGGGGTTATTGGGACACCTCCTCATGAATTCCGTCACTGTCATAGCATTATTGGGTCCCGAAAGGTGATTTCACAGTCACTGCATGGAATCACCTTTTGGGACTGATTAACAAAATGACAGTGCCACTGTTCATGAGGTGAGCTCTCAAAAAGCCTATGTTACAAATTTGGTAAAAATCCCAAAATAGCTGTTTCTAAGCGATGCATTGCGGTTCTCTCACACGCTCATTGTGAATTTGTAATATTTTCACTCCAGATTTTCAAAATTGCCATTTTTTCACACCTCCTTATGACCAGTGCAGCTGCCATTTTACATGTCCTGGCCAAAATGGGTTTTCATATGTCTGGCGCAGAAAAGCGTGGTCATTGTGCGAAATCAGTTTTTGGAACAGTTTAAGAAAATGACTGTGCCACTGTTCATGAACAGAGGTCCTAAAATGCCTATGTTGAAAATTTGGTGACTAAAGTCCATAAAATGACTGTGTTACAAGTGTCTGTTGTGAAGTTTCCACGCACCCTTATAACTTCACAAATTTGCAATATTTGCATGCCAGATTTTCAACACTGGCATTTTTTCACACCTCCTTATGAACAGTACAGCTGTCATTTTTCACAGCCTGCCCAAAATGTATTTCCACACCAGTGGTGCACAAAGGCGTGGTCGCTATGGGAAATCAACTTTTGGGAAAGATTAACAAAATCACAGCACCGCTGTTCATGAGGGGAGGTCCCAAAATGCCTATGTTGAAAATGTGGCTAAAAAAATCCCAAAAATAATTGGGTTACAGATGTGTGTTGTACAGTTTCTATGCATGCTCATGACTTCACCAATTTTTCATATTTTCACTCCAGAGTTTCAACTTTGCCATTTTTTTACACCTCCTCATGAACAATACAGTTGTCATTTTTCACATCCTGTCCAAAATGTGTTTTCGTCCCTCTATTACCAAATGGCATAGCCGCTGTGCAATGCCACCTTTCAGCTAACAAACTGACTGTGTCGTTCTTCATGAGGTAGGGTCACAAAAAGCCTATGTTGAAAATTTGGAGTGAAAATACCAACAAATGCCTCTGATGTTAGGGTTTCCAAGTGTAACAGCCCACCCTGTAGAGACTGCCAGGCATCGGGGTATGACTTGGGATCATTGGCTGTAATGCTCATGCCATTCCACCCTCACCCCCACCCTGCAGCCAATGACAGGCATTGAGGTGTGCCTTTGAGTGTTTGGCCCTCAAGTTCACCCCATTCTCCTATACTGTACCCGTCTCATTGTATTTCCTTATGGAACGGGGTAAGTATAAGGCCCAAAGACCCCAAAGCACACCACAACACTTGTCAGTGTCTACAGGGTAGGGTGAGGTAAAATGGCATGAGCATTATAGCTGACAACCCAAAGGCACACTCCAACACCTGTCAGTCTCTGCAGGGTGGTGGTGGGTTTGGTATCAGTTCACTCCTTGACTGCCATTCCTATTATGCATCTCTAACTCCTGCACTACCAATGCCAATGCCAGCGAGACAACATTCAGCACTGACAAATGTTTGTTCTATATAGCTTTTTATAGTTGGGGCTCTGGGGCAGCCAAGCTACAGGTCCTTCAGTGGAGGATCTTAATCTGCCCCATTCTCAGGGCTTCATTGAGCCTGCTGCCTGGTGCCCTATTCTTCCATTTTATCCCCCCTCCATTATCCTGAGAACCCAGAATATGGTCATGCATGCATGTGGAGGCATACATGTTCCCCAGAGACTCTGGTTATGGCCCCTTCCTCCCACCCAACCTAATGCCTGGCTCACATTCAGCTTGGTGCTGCCACCTAGCCTCTACTGGGAGGAAGCCCATGTCCCTCCTCGGGAGAAGAGAGCTGACTTGCAGCAGCTCAATCCAGCTCCTCACCTTTCCCCCCTCAGCCGACCCCTGGTAATTCAGGCTCATTCTTGAACCTGGGTCATTGGCGTGGGAGAAGGCAAGGCATCCAGCACACCAGCCATCCATACAACTGGGCTGGCTTATGCAAAACATCTAATGAAAGATAAAACATACTAAACAGGTTGCATTTTCAATCACTTACAGTATGAGTACAGAATGTCAATGCCTAAGTCATGAGCTGGTGCCACTTTTTATAGGGTTTGATGACTGGGAACATTTAGTACTGCCTGCTTCCATCATGCAATTGGAATATTTGATAAACAGAGATTTTCTGATTTATATGTTTATTTATTTATTTCAAAAGTTTTACCTAGAAAGTCATACTGAACTGGTATCATCTCATTTCCAGATGCGACTTGGGAGAGGGGGAAGAGTAGAGAATAGAACAGATATAAAGTGCAAGGTTCACAACTAATTTAGTAATATGGAAATAAGTAGAACAAAATAAATTAAGACAAACAATTCAAGAATAAAACTGTCATACAATACATTGCCATACAGTAGATTATGGAACAAGCAAAAGTACATTAAACAGCAACAGAACAATAATATGAGGAGCAGGGAGTAGTGACTGATGACAGGGGGCGAGAGGCTTTGCTAGTGTCCGAGAAGGGTGGAAGGCAGCTGACAAGAGACTACCCTAATATTAGAAGCAACTGCAGGAGTGAATAGAGAAATCAGTTACAGTTTAAGTGTCTGTTAACTACACTGTAATTATGGTCTAACTACACTATAACTGCAATGCAACTGCAATGTAGTTGCATGCAACAAATATGTAAGTACAGTGTAATTACCCTGTTGCATGTAATTAATGATTAATTACATTGGAATGGACACTTACAATGTAACCAAGAAATCATGATGGAGAGATTTCAGAGTGAGAATGGATGGAGCAGGGTGAATGGAAAGGGAATGAGAGCCCCACAGTTTAGGGAAGCAGTTTCCCTGAAGCAAATTCACGATTCGTATCAGCAGAGCAGTTACACAAGTTCACCCAAATTTTATTTTCAGGACCTTCCTTTCTGTTTACTGAAGACATTTTCATTAAAACAGGATATCCTTCCTTTAGACCTCTTGCTGTGAAGTCTTAATTCTCTGCTTGTGACATCATAACATGTTGTCAGGGACATGATTCTAAGGTCACAAGCAGAGGATTATAACTTCGGAGTGGGAGGATTATAACATAAAAGTACAAAAAGCAGAAGAGACAGATGAGGTCAAAGGAGCAAAAAGCCATTTTTCATGCAAAAGTATTCTGTATTAATGAATGCAAATTCTAGAAACTCATATTTTTGGGGATTCTTATAGGATTTGAGTCCTGCCAATCCCAAAAGTAATTGTTTTTTAGAAACTTGGAAATCACTTTAGGTGTAAGACGGACATTAATCTCCAGTTTAAAAAAAGCTTGTGCCAGTACCTATCACTCCAAGCCATTTGCAACTGCTACTGACTCATATTGTAGCTGTTCCCTGCCCTGCACTTACTGTATGTAACTGCTTCTGTCTTATTGTAATAGTTCTCCTGCGTTTCCAAATGTTACTATGTTAATTTGTAACCTGCTAACTGTTCATTTCACTTGGCACTTATGAAAAAGGGCCTTGCCCATTAAGGTTTCCCAGTATAATAAATAAAATTGAAATGAAATAAGTATTTTAAGGAGTTCTGACTATTAAGACATTAATTTGCTCCTGGAAACTAACAGACGATATTATTGAAAGGGTCTCAGAAATGCTGCAGTCTCATTGACTGCGAGCATTCCGGGACTCATACATTAATCTCAATGAACAAATCCATTAATTATGGCCAACAAGCATGACAGGCTCCCACCTACTCCTGTCTATAATTTCTGTTGTCAAACTGTTAGGCAGAGACTGTGAACTGTTATTTAGAACCTTATCACCATGGCGAACTAATTCTTTTGAAAAAGTACCAGCCTTCCATCCACTGGCACTGCCAAATGACTGTAAACATACATTCTGATATTCTGAACTGGCATTTTCTAGCAGATGGCAGACGGACTACTTTAGGAAAAAAATCTCCCTCTTAATGAGGAAAATCTTCAAAAGATATACTTTTTAAACATTTTTTTTTAAATAATTTTTATAATAGCAATAAGGCACTCTCAGGGGTTGTATCAGTAGTTAATCACACCCTAGGGACAATATGTCACTTGGTTGCACCATGTGCCACATTATGCCCCGAGGGTGTGATTTAACAGACTAAATCTAATCTTGGGCCACGCCTTATTGCATGATAAATTGAATGCAGTACACAGTTTACAAGATATATTCTGAAAGTAAAAATGAATAAATGTCTCAAAATACATGGATCCACAAAATACATAAACATTGGAATGATAAATATTATGATGAGAATTTTTTCAAAAGTTATTTTTGCCACATAGCCATACTGAGCAGGATCATTATTGGCCATCCTCTGAAACTCTGTCCATTAGAAGAACTCTCCTAATTGCCCTTTGGAACTTCACATCACCACTTAACTGAGCTGTACTGACCCCCCTCTCCATCTTGTACACAAGGATGGAGCCCTGTATGTCAGTGCTTCCACAGGTACACCCCCACTAAGTAATCTAGCTGCCAATGAAAAGATGAGACACTCAAGGAGTGGTATGAGTTCAAGAAGAGGAACCCCAGGTGACGTGAGGCAGGTGTAATCCTTCCAATAGAGGACAACCCATTTTCTTCCATGCCTCTCTCATCAAATCCACCCACAATGGTGCAGTGACACCAGTGTCAGCAAGCCTCACGTGCCATGTGTGATACCTTTCTGCACTCTGTGTTCACCACCATGCAACTACCACCTGTAGTCACTCAGGTAGCAGTACTGCACTGTGAATCAGAAGCCACCCATCTTGGACATGGAGTGTGTCCCATCAAGCTCTCCTTCCCCTCCCCAAGCCTGTGTTGACATCCCAGGCTTGGGCCATTGACCTGTGTCACTAGTATACTGTAGTATGTGTCACCTGCCACTATTACATTACTGGGCAGGCCCTCTGGAGGGACATCTGAATATACTACTGTGCACTCCAGGCAGCGGGAGTTAAATATCTTTACTATACATGGTCTTAGTATTCTGAATAAGGAGTCACTGCTTTTATATGAAATGGAATATATACTGAGGTTTATATTCTGCTTTTTCATGTAGTTTGGTATTCTGAATAAGCATAAAACTGCATGCTCAGTACACTGTTTTACAAATACCTGGAGGCCTTTCTACATCACGCCAAATACTGAAAATGCTGTGTTGGTATGGTCCAGTATTCCACTAGCATTTAGAATACTACTGGAATATCCCAGTTGTGTTATTCCAAATACTAGTACAGTATTCAAAATACTGCCACCATCATTAGACATGGCTGGAATATTTATTCTGAATAGTTGGTATCCAGAATAATGCTTGAATGCTAGCAGCCATATACTTGAAGATTCTTGGGGCTCCAGCTTGGGTCGGGAGGTTATATTTCAAATCCAGTCCCTATGGTACTTACTGCACAGTTCATCAAGAAATAAGGTGCTTCTACACTGATACCAGTATATATTAAGCATGCTGTATAGTAAGGTAAAATGGGCAGCTACAGCAGGGCTAGCTTTTTTAGATCAAAATGCTGCATTTCTAATATATTTTTAGGCATTTGTGGGAGGCAGTATAGCATAGCGGTTAAGAGCACTGCGCTGCAAACCTGGAGACTTGGGTTTGAATCCCATCAGCCTCCATTTGCATACTGTGTGACCCTGAGCAAGTCACTTAACTTCCTTATGCTCCCAGGTCACACCTGGAAACAAGCTCTGGGTCATACCTCTCAACTGTTCCTGATTTTCAGGGACATTCCTGTAATTTTGCCTCAAAATTTTAGTCTGTCCCTCCACAAAAATGTGCGTTTCCTTAGCTAAACAGTGGGGATTGTAAGCAAAAAATTATGTCAAACGTTAATGCTACAGATTTGTTCTTCTTTGGAAAATGCATTTTACATTAAGCACTTTATTCTACCTGCTTCCTGAGTGGATATCACGTATTTTGAAGATGTGTCCCTGATTTTGGTCCTTTGTCCCTGATTTTTTTATACCTTGTCCCTGATTTATGAGGCAGGAGGTTGAGAGGTATGCTCTGGGTTAGTATGCCTTTCCTGATTAAACACTGTTCCCTTTCTCTTTTTTTACTCTGATATTGAGTCATTTTTTATATTCATACTGTTTTGACACCCACAAAAATGAAAACCTACCAAACCAGTTTTGCTGTGTGATTTCAGTGAATCCACTTTAATCTGGTGGTCTCTAATGGGTGGGTGTGGTTAGGGAGACAGAAACAGAAGCAGTGCATTCTACAGTATCACTGCAAATTACGAGGCAATAGCAATGCACAATGGGGCTATAAATGCAAATTATTATCCACGGCAAAGCTTTTGTACAGAAAAAATCCCATGTCATTCAGAGTTCAGTGTGCATTTAAGATACACATTTTAACAATTCATATAAACTTAGCTGGGCGATTCCTTTTCATAAATTCCCCTCCAGACACCACTGACAGAGTTAGCTATCATTTTGGGCATCATGGTTTTGTGTCTAAGATAACCTATTTTGATTAGCAGTTTAGAAAATTGACTTAACTCTATAATTCACCCAGGGCCCACTTTCAACAGAGAGACAGTCATGTTGTGGGTTTCCTGCTGTTAACACTTGCCTCTAGCCATCCTCAGACCTCCCCCTACCTCTCACCACCAGGACAAGGTAGAGAACCTGTTTTACTGACAGTGTTCCCACTGGAATGCAAGAGTCACCACCTGCTTACCACAAGACAGTGCAACTTCTCTTTCTCTCCTTATTCATTCCTGTACTTACACCAGACATATTCATACATAAAAAATGAATAAATTAAATGTGTGTTTCATTCGCTGCGCTTTGTTGTAGTTGTCATGGAAGCACACAATGCACAGTATTGTTTTCTTTTATAGAATGAAACTGGGGAACCAGCATAAGCAAACAGTTACCACCAACATTAAACAGATACTTTTCGAGTTTAAAACATGCCTTACTTCATAACTCTTCATACTGTTGCTCATTACCTTACAGAATTATAATGATTAAAATATTCTAAGAAGCATGGTATTATACTTACGTCGTAGCAACTATGGCAGTTGTATCTTGCAGCCTAGAATTTCAATATGTATCTACGTATTATATCAAATAACAAAATACAGTTAAAAAGGCAGGAAAACAACTGCTTTCAACAGGCACAATGAGAAACCTTACTTACTCCAGTTCTTTAGACATGTTTTCTTGGGATGTCCCTGTAGTACAGATATTAACAATATCCAGTCTGTTCAGTCTAACACCTACAACATTTAAGACACTGCCTGTGGAGTGAAATGTGATTTATGTTGCCTTTACTGTAGAGGTATGTGCTGACAGGTAGATTTCCTAAGATCAACTGCTGATTGGTGGATGAGACAGGTGTCTTAAGACAGGTACACCTAGACAGGTGCAGTGAAGTTAACTCTTTAAATGCCTGACTCAATTGAATGTGGCAGTGAAAACAGCAATGAAGAACTGGAATGCCATGTTAGTCAGAGAGTAGAAGTGATGTAATCAAAAAAACAATGGGTGGTAATACCTTTAATTAACAGATGCTTATTACACAAGTTTCGAAGACACATAGGATACATTACTTAGTCACATGTTTAGAAAGAAAATGAAATCTGAAAAGAAAAAAGTAATGCAAATTAAGTAACAATGAGAAAAAGAAGTAGTTGATAGGTAAACAATTAGAAAATAAGCTAATGGCACAAGACATTATCTGATTTTTTTTCAGATGTGATTATCACCTGTGATCACCCATTTCACATAGGGGATGGGTGGATTTGCTGTGACTCCGTTTTGATTCTGACTCTGATCTTTTTTCTTTTCTTTTCTGATCTGACTAGCCCACTTCAGTCTGCTGCACCACCAACCCCATCAGCAGCAATCTCTTGGACTTACCTGCTGAACCCATGTTCCTCCGTGGATAACCCCCCATGAGAATGGCTGTCAGTAATACCTCTGATCAGAAATTCAAAGGTCAGTGAGGGAGTGAGAGCCTGGCGGCTGATGTGGAGCCTGCAGTGGTTAGTGGACGACATACTGCACAGTCAGTTTTTTTTTTCTCTTTTTGCTGTTTTTGCCATTCCTTGGATGTTGTGGAGGTTGTGTCTGATGCTGAAACATTAGAGCAGTGACATCTCCCTTCCTTAGTACTGGCTCTAGCCTGCACCACCACTTGTGGTCCCCCAGGTGGCAGTACTGCAGCAGAGACCAGGAGGCCTCTCCCTGTGAGCAAGTGAACATCCACTGGGATGCTTAGCCATCCTTTCCCAGCTGGACCTCTGGTGACTCAGCCTTGTACCCCCAACCCGGGTCACCTGCATCGTGAGCATGAGCTCAACAACTGCACCAATGGGCCAGCTCAACTGTGATCCTTTTACAAAAAGGTCTGGTTCACACTGATTTGCCAAGTAAAACATACAATTTTCAGACTGGGCTAGGGGTCCATTGTAAATCCAGACCAAGTCAGATGACAGAACTAGGTTTCCAGCACTAGTGGTTTCTTTACATCATTTAATGCTTGTAATTGCTGTTTTACATTTGTACGACCAAATTGCTCCTGTTTTAATACGAATAAAGCTCCAAAATCATTGGCATTATCTAGGCTGGGTCAGAACCAGGTCACTGCCAGATACAAACTTGATCAACAAACTACACTGGATCAAATCAGAGACAAGTCAGAAATGACACTGATTTTCAAAGTGAGTCAAGTGTGCTGATATGAAAATGGGGGGGGGGTCTTGTTCTGATCTACTACAGAGCTGACCCTCCCACCCTATTCCACAATAGATTTGACTTTGCTAGAAACATAAAATGTCAGGAGACAAAAGGGCATTGACTTATCTAATCTGCCCAAGCCTGTCCCATTTAGAGATGCAGTGAATTTAAAATCTGCCAGCAAAGTGAACGCAAAGTGGCATTGCAGAGGGACTGGAAGGAAAAGTATGCCTTTTTGCAGATGACACAAAGATCTGCAACAGGGTTGATACACAAGGAGGTGTGGAAAGGATGAGAAGGGACTTGGCAAGGTTGGAGGAATGGTCAGATAAATGGCAGCTTGAACTCAATGCAAAGAAGTGCAAAGTAATGCACCTGGGAAACAAAAACCCAGGGGAAGATTACACAATGGGGGGATGTAGTAACATCAACAAAAATGGAAAGGGACCTGGGGGTAATCATATCAGATGACCTTAAGGTTGGCAAGCAACGTGAGAAGGCAGTAGGGAGGGCTGGGGGGATACTGGGTTGTATAGGGAGAGGCATCACCAGCAGAAAACAAGAAATTGTTAGCCCCCTGTACAGACAGTTGGTGAGACCCCATCTGGAGTACTGCATCCAGTTCTGGAGACCCCATCTCTGCAAGAACATAGACAAGATGGAGGCAATTCAGAGGAGGGCAACTAAAATGGTGCAGGGTCTACAAGAGAAGCCATATGAGGAGAGGCTAAAGGAGCTTAATATGAGTACCGTTGAGGAAAGGAGGGAGAGGGGGACATAATAGAAATGTTTAAGTACCTCAGTGGAATCAACAAAGTCCAAGAGGGTAGCATCTTTCAGAAAAAGAGACATGCAAGAACAAGGGGACACAATTTGAAGATAGAGGGGGGACGGCTCAGGGGCAATGTGAGGAAGTATTATTTCACAGAGAGGGTGGTGGACACATGGAACAGCCTTCCTGAGGAGGTTGTGGGGTCTAAAACTGTGGGAGACTTCAAGAATGCATGAGACAGACATAAGGCAATTTTTGTGGGGGGTAGGAAGAAATAGGCTGTCGGTTAAATAGGATCTGCAGCTTATCCTCTAGGTAGGGAAATGGGCAGGCTAGGTAGGCCAAGCGGTCCTTATCTGACATCAAAGTCTATGTTTCTATGTTTCTAAGTGGCCACTTTGCATTGGCACTTCGCTATGCAGTGTGCCCCATAGGAAAGGATCACTTTGCCTTGTTATTATTACTTTGCATTATCATTCCACCTTTAACACAAAGTAAGGCAGAGTGACAACAATATTGGCAGCACCCAACCCACACAGTCACCAGAATTAATGTGCATCCCCAAAGTGCTACTGTCTTGTGTCCAGAAAACTCCCCAGTGCTGATGAAGTGAAATGAGAGTGTAACAAGAAATGTAAAGTCTCCCAGAATTAATGGTGCACTCAGTCATGAGCACAGTGGTCACACAGTCACCAGAATTAATATGCATCCCCAAAATGCTACTGTCGTGTGTCCAGAAAATTCCCCAGTTCTGATGAAGTGAAATGACAACATAAGAAATGCAGTCTCCCAAAATTAATGGTGCACTACAAATGCACAGACAGGTTAAGATTGCACTGCGCACTCAAGGGATGCATACGAAAAGGCACAACAACACCTAACCAGTGCTCACAAGTCACAAATCCAAATCTGGAAAGGATTACATTTTGCCAGTTGGGGGATTAGTGCATGGCAGTAACAATCCACTACCAGTAAAGATACCACAAAGCAGTACAAAATATTCATGCAGGTGCAGTGGATAGCAGGTTCACACTGCTGCAATTACTCTGTGACACAATAAAAGATGTCTGATTTAATGGCACACATTGCACACACACTCACTCACACACACACTACAAGTAATGTGTAGCAAATTGAAAACCTTTAGTAATATAACCAAATGTTTTAAACAGACAAATTGTACACTGCTGCACCACAACAATCAGCAAAAAATGTCAAGAATTACTGAAAATATTACTGTGTACATTAACATAGTTATGCAAGAAAAATATAACCAAAACAGAAAGACTGCCTTTTTCTCCCAGTTAATCTACCTACACCACAAATACGCCCCCCCCAAGCACACTTTACAGTACACAGACTGACTGTTCTAAATTAATATTCAAAATCCACACACAACAATAAACACTCGATGATATGAGCACAGAAGGGCTTCCTACAATCAGTGTACTAAATTTTGAGCAAAAAATATTACTCAAAAAGGCATTTTAAGCAGCTTTTAGAGGTTTTGAATTTCAGATCTCTGAGAGCAAACTGTCTCCAGCTACCACTGCACACACATTACCCAGGCCAGAACTTAGGCTGTGCCGAAAAATCTAGAGCCCATGTGACCTGCAATCCCATGAATAACTGCAGAATTTCATTTGGAGCTCAATTACCGGTAAAAGTGAGGCGAATTACATTGATTTCAATGTACTTCACCTTAAATTTGGTGGAGAAGTGGTTTGGGGAAGGTGGAATAACGTAAAGTCATATGTTGCAATGGACTTCGTGTTCCTCATTATGAAGCAAAGTACTCTGCTTCACATTGTGGAGTTCTCCGCAGATTCCGTGTTACTCAGTGAATCACTTCATGGAGCAAATTGGGGCCACTTCACCCACCACTACTAACAGTACTGTAATTTACATGCTGTACGGAAAGGAATGCGAATGCCTATGGCTGTACTTCCCTGATGAGCTGTAGCACAAAACTCCTTGTCTTAAAAACACTTATTAATGAGTACAATGGTGGAGTGGTGAAGCCTGGAGAGATACTACAAAACATACTTACAATATATCCAAGTAACTAGTAAAAAAATTAATGTTGTGATTCGTGACATGATCGTGAATCGTGATTTGTGACTGCATTTGTGACCATGATGATGAAGAACGTGATTCGGTGTCAACGGTGTGAGATAACCAATATGGAACTGTATTGGGAACGCGAATGCCTATGGCTGTACTTCCCAGATGAGCTGTAGCACAAACTCCCTGACTTAAAAACACTCATTAATGAGTACAATGGCGGGGTGGTGAAGCCTGGAGAGATACTACAAAACATGCTTACAATACATCCAAGTAACTAGTAAAAAAATTAATGCTGTGATTCGTGACGTGATCGTGAATCGTGATTTGTGACTGCAATTGTGCCCATGATGATGAAGAACATGATTTGTATCACGAGTGACTGGTGATGATGGTCCTGACTTAAAAACACATATTAATGAGTACAATGTTCATGCAGAATTAAGCACCACACCTGTCCAGTACTCTGAAGGGAAGCCAAAGAAACAACTGCTACTTAAAGTTATAGATGGAGACTGGGCCCTAAAGAGATGTAAATGTACAGACAGATTAAGATTGCACTGCACACTGAAGAGATGCAGACACAAATGCTCAACAGCTAACCAGTGCTCACCATCAGAAATTCAAATCTGGAAAAGAATACCTTTGCGGTTGGGGTGAGCTCTGAGAGGCGGGGGAGTGTACTGCACTGCTGCAGTAACAGTCACTAGTACTAGTACCAGTAGAGACACCACAAAGAAGTACAAAAATCACACAGCTGCAGTGGATAGCAGGTTCACATTGGTAAAATTATTATGTGGCATAATAAAAGGTGTCTGAGTTGATGACGTGTCACATACATACTCACACACACACACTAGGTAATGCGTAGCAAATTGAAAACTTCAGTAATATACTAACATACTAAAATGCCAGCAGAATAGGCCTAATGATCTTTCGTGTCTGATCATTTGGTCAGCCCCCACCCTGGGAGCTGATCTTGCTGTCCCCCTCTCCCTCTCTGGCTTCTCCCTTTCCAGTCCCGGATATTCTCGCTACACTGGTTTTTGCTTCCAGAACCCTTCCCCTGTACCTGTCCTACCCCCTCTTGAACCCCTCCACCAGCCCCCTGGGTAGCACATTCCATGGCTCCATCACCCTCTCCATGAAGTAGCACCTCCTCCTTTCTCCCCTGAATCTCCCCCCCTCCAGCTTCCACTCATGCCCTCTAGTTGCCCCCTCCTTCCTTCGGAGCACCCTGACTGCTCCTCCCCTATTTATACCCTTAATGTACCTGAAGACCTCTATCATGTCCCCCCGGTCCCTTCTCTCTTCCAATGTGTACATATTTAGCTCTTTGAGCCTCTCCCCATAAGTCTTATCCCCCAAGCCACAAATCATTTTGGTTGCCCTCCTCTGGACCCTCTCCAGGAGTTCAATGTCCCTCTTTAAAATGTGGCCTCCAAAACTGCATGCAGTACTCAAGGTGCGGCCTCACCAAGCAGTTATACAGTGGGCATATCACTTCCCTCCTTCTGGAGGTGAGCCCCCTAGCGATGCATCCAAGCATCCTGTTGGCCTTTGTCGCTGCCCTCCTACAAGTCTCTGAGTTGTTCATCTTGACATCCACCACCACCCCCAGGTCCATCTCTACCATCGAGACTTGTAGCATTCCCCCCCCCCCCGGGTGTACACTTGGCCTAGGTTTCTGGCTCCCAGGTGCAGTACCTTGCATTTCCCTACATTGAACCTCAGCTTCCACTTTCTAGACCACTTTTCCAGAGCCTCCAGGTCCCCTGTGGGGCCGCCCTCCCTCCTCCCCATCCACCACCACCCCAGTTTTGAGTCATCTGCAAAAGACTCATCTCACTCCTGATACCCTTCCTTATGTCAGAGACGTAGGCGTTGAACAGGAGGGGTCCAAGGACCGATCCCTGAGGGACTCCACTAATGACCCTCCTTGGGGATGAGACTATCCCACCAACCACGACCCTCTGGGTCTGGTTCTGGAGCCAATTGCCTATCCATCTGATCATCTGGTTCCCCACTCCCACATATTTTAAACAAACTAAAATTATGCTCTGCTGCACCACACCAATCAGCAAAAAAATGGCAAGAATTATTGAAAATATTACTGTGTGTAAATTAACAGTTATACAAGAAAAATATCACCAAAACAGAAAGCACTGTCTTTTTCTCCAAGTTAATCTACCAACACCACAGATATGCCCCTCCTGCAAAGCACACTTCCACTGTCTCTCAGTACATAGACTGAATGTTGTACATTAACATTCAAAATCCACACACAAACAAATGCTCGATGATATGAGCACAGGAGGGTTTCCTATAATCGATGAACTCAAGTTTCATCAAAAGAAATGATTCAAAAAAGCTTTTGTAATGGCTTTTAGAAGGTTTGAATCACAGAGAGCTCTCAGAGCAGATTGTCTCCTACAGCTTCTTACACACACACTACCCCAAACTGAGGCTGTGCAGAACAATCTAGAGCCCATGTGACATGAAATCCCATGAATCACTGCAAAATTCGCCTTTGGAGCTTAAAAAATAATGTGAAGTGAAGTGAAGTACATTGTTTTCAATGTACTTCACCTTAAGAATTGGTAGAGTAATGGTTTGGGAAGGCAGAGTAACGCGAAGTCATTGTTTTCAATGGACTTCACGTTACCCATTATAACACGAAGTACTCCGCTTCACATTACGGAGCACTCCGTGAATTCGCCTTCACTCCATGAATCACTTCACAGAGCAAATTGGGGCCACTTCGCCCATCTCTAGTCCCGTTACGTGACTGTGCCCCTGTCAGTCCTCATTGCTTCCCATTCTTCCCCCAACTGCCCCCTTTGCACTTTTCCAATGTATCTATCTCATTCACTTTTGAACCACCCCTACTGTCTCAGTGCAGATGACCTCTTCTGGAAGCGTGTCCTAGTTTGCAACCACTCTTTCCATAAAAAGTACTTCCTAACATCCTTGTTGAACATCCCTCTCTGCCCATGTAATGGAGTTTCCCCCCGGTGCCTGAGTTACCAATTATTGTGAATAACTCAGTGACTTCCCCTTGTTCATCCCACATAGGTACTTGAACTGCTTAATTCTGTCTCCCTCTTCTACTTGCCGTCCCGTGTGTGTATATATATATTGAGATCCCCCAAGTGCTCATCATAGGACCTCATCTGTTGCCCCTGTACCATTTTGGTAGCCCTTTACTGCACCATCTTCAACCTATCTCTGTCCTTCCTCAAATGTGGGCTCCAGAACTGCACATAATACTCTAAGTGTGGTCAAATCCAGGATCCTCTTTCTGCTAGTGATCTCCCTCCTGATACATCCTAGCATTCAATTCACTATTGCCACGGCACTGCTGGCAAACGTCTAATGAAGTTGTGAAATTTGCCTTTGTGAAAAGCTTTACAAATTGCCCGCTTCTCCACTTTGCCACTTCACATTGAGTTTTCCTGGGGAAATTGCACTTTTTTAGGTGAAGTCAGGAGAAGTTAAGGCAAAATTACAACTTTGTTAAAAAGTTAAATTTGCAGGCAAATTTTAATAATGTCTGAAAAAATTTTACTTTTTCTGCCAAAAACTTCACAATGCCAGCAGTTTTCACTTTAAGAATAAGACACATTTTACAAATTATTTTGCAGAGCGAACTCTGGTAACTTTGTACATTTCTACCTATGTCACATAAACATAAGTTAAAGAAGACCAGTGTAAAAAACAATCCCTGGGGGACCCTGCACGTGACTTCCTTTATCCCTGCGGGTTCTTGGTTTAGACTACCCTCTGAGTGCTCCCACCCAGCCAATCTTTTACCCACCTCGTTGTCTTATCTCTGACTCCCAACTTATCCAGTTTTGCTCATGTGGGATGGAGTTAATGGCTTCGCTGAAATCTAAGTAAAGGACATCTACTTTACTAGGATCTCCTTGTGAATGAGCTTGCTCAATGGAGTTTTCCTACAATAAAGCTGAATTCAAATTAAAACAAATAATATTTTATTTGTAAAAAGCACCTTTGTAAAAACCAAGGCGCTTGTACATGAACTAAACAAACATAACAACAATAAACATAACAACATAACAATAAACATAACAATAAACATAACAATAAACAATTATAACAAAATATTTAAAATCCATAAAACTGCAGCTCAGTAAATATCAGATGAACTAATCTACAAAGTATCTGGATACGCCAGGCTGAATAAATATGTCTTAAGTGCTGTTTTAAATTTCTGGATGGTCAGGCACTCTCATACCCGATGAGGTAAAGAATTCCACAGGGTTGGGCTGCAAAAGCAAAAGACCAGGCCCCAGATGTCTTTAAATGAACTCTGGGATTCTCTAGCAAGCCCTCATCAGCAGATTGGAGAGAACAGAGGGGGCAGTAAGGGCAAAGGAGATTTTGCAAGTAACGGGGTCCCTAGTCATGTAGGGCTTTATAGGTCAGTAACTCAATCTTGAAGGTGATCTGCCACTGTACTGGCAGCCAGTGTAGTCCATGGAGCACAGGCTTTATATGACTGGTCATAGAAGTACCAGTCAATAGTCTGGCTGCTGCATTCTGCATTAGCTGCAAGTGGTGGGTATCAACCCCTGGCAGTCCTAGGTAGAGGGCATTGCAGTAGTCAATGTGGGAGATTATGAAGACATGGACCAATGCTGGAAGATCATCAGGAGGACCCAGGTGCTTCACCTGGGTGATATTTCTCAGATGGTAAAATGAGGTCTTGACAATGGCCAACACCTGAGATTTAAGGGTCAAGTCATCATCAAAAATAACGCCCAGGTTCCGCACCCAATCTGAGGTAATCAGCCGAACACCCCCAAGCCAAAGCCCAGTGGGTTGTCCTGCTAAGAAACTCGCCTCCCGATGATCTGGGTACATGACTAGCACCTCAGTTTTAGCCGGGTTCAACCGCAGCCACCTGGTGCTCATCCAGTCCTGGATCTCAAGTAGGCAGTTGTTAAATACTGAGAGGATCACATCCTGTCTGGGCACAAAGGACATGCACAGCTGAGTATCATCTGCATAGCAGTGAAAACTCAGACCGTACCACTTGATCTCTCCCGATGGCAGCCTATACACTGCAAACAACATGCGTGACAGGATGGAGCCCTACAGTACCCTGCAGCATAGAGGGAGAGGGGCTGAGGAATAAATCCGAGACACCACTCTCTGAGTCCTACTCTCAAGGAAAGATTGAAACCATCTAAGAACCATGCCAGATGGTCCATAGATGAGTTCCAGCAACACACCATGGTCCACAGTGTCAAATGCTGTAGAGAGATCAAAGAGGACCAAGACAGAATGAATCCTCCGATCTCTCGCTATAAGGAGGTCATTTAGCACCCGAACAAGGGCTGTCTCGGTACTATGCCTCTTCCTAAATCCTGACAGGAGTGAATCATAGACATCATGGCTGGACAAATGATCATCCAGTTACAGCGCAACCACCTCCTCAATAACCTTACCCACAAAGGGCAGATTGGAGACAGGTCTGTAGTTAGCTAGACAGAGCAAGGTCATGGGATGACTTTTTAAGGAGGGGTCAAACAACCGCCTCCTTTAGGGGATCTAGAAAGACCCCCCTCCAGTGACCTCCAAACTATCTTGGCTAGGACTGGGATGATTTTATCCAGGCAACCTACAAGAAGGTGCATTGGGCCCGGGTCTGAACTACAGCTGGTTGGCCACAAAGTCTGGACAATCCTCACAATATCAATGATTTCTGGCCTGGCTGAAGTCAGACCAGGCAAACTGGGCACCCGTCATCTCCTGCCAGCCTCTGCATTACTCAATAGAGGGGGCTGAACAGATCCCAGACCTGACAGCAACCTTATCTGTGAAGAACCAAGCAAACTCATCACACGTCTCTCGTGAAAAGGCTCCACCAGGCTGAAGATGGATTGGATTGCACAATCTGTCAACAGTCCGGAAAAGCTGAGCTGGTCAGTTCTGCACAGTGGCAATCTCCCTGGACAGGAACTCTGCCTTCTTACGGGTGTTTGCCGATTGATAGACCACATAATGATCCATCAATCAAAGACTGTTACACTCCAGGCCTAATTTTCACCAGCCCCTCTCTAGCATTCATCCCACTCTTCTCATCTTCTTCAAGGTCCCATCAGACCATGTGAACCTTGGGCAAAGAGTGAGGGGGCAAACACAAATAGGAGATATGGAATTCAGGGCCTCTGTCACTGCCTTGTTATAGGCAAGTACTAGATTCCCTGTGTCCATGCATTTATTTTTATTTATTTACTTTTTGATAACCGGGTAGGTGCACTAGACACAAAAGTGACTATTTTCAGGCACGACCCGGGAAGTCACAGCATAGAGAGATACAGATAAAAAGCATACAGTGTCAGAAATGTACAACACATCACACATTGGAAGTGAACAAGTTTAAGACAGTAGTAGTACCAGAGCACACAAAGTGTATTATACAAATATAAGGTAAGTGCACGACGCAAATACAGTTATAGTAATATCACATTTAAAGTGCAGAAATGCCAAAGCGAATCATTTTATTGTAAGTATATCATACAATCAGCTGGCTGAATATCAATTTTGGCAGAAGGTAGGGAGATAGGAAATGCAGAAGTATAACATAGCAAGAGAGAGGGAAAGGGATGGGAAAAAGGGGGTAGGGTGGATTTAGTGAGGGAAGCAGCAGAAGCAGGGTGCCAGCTTATACCATAGAAAACAGGAGGGAACTACAAGGCAGCAATAGCAGAGGGAGCCATGACCTCTGGTGGGTTGAAGCAGGTGCATTGGGCATGCAGAGCAAGGAGGGAGCGGTGTCTGTTCTTAAAAAGTGGCATGACTGCCAGGCATACATCTAGGGGCAGCGAGTTCCAGTAATTGGGGGCTACATGAGAGAATCTTGATTTACCTTTTGTTGTTCTACATCTGGGAATGCTAAACAAGGAAAGATCAGCAGATCGGAGGCTGTAGGAGATGGGCTGAGTGGTTAGCGCAGAGGCAAGGTATGTAGGCATGTTGAATGCAGTATACTGTCCAGAACGTTACCAAGAGAGAGGAGCTGGTGGACCATAGGAAAGGGCCAATTTAGGTCTGTATATAGTAGGCAGTGATGTCTTAACCTGGAGGATGCAGAGGCGTATCAGCATATATTGTTATAAGTTGTGTCCCACCTTTGTAAAGAAGCCTTAGACACGTTACTATAGATTATGGATCCATATGAGAGTGACAGAAGTAGGATTCCCCTAGCAATGGCCAACCTTGCAGAAGGGGTTAGAATATGGCTCATTTTGTAGGCTAAACCCAGTTTAGCACTGACAGCCTTACATGTGGAGGTTATATGGGTGTAATAAGTGAGTGATTCATCAAGCAAGACACCCAGGTATTTAACGGAAGTTACCACCTCCAGTGGGGAGCCATCAGCCCAGGAGGCTCTGAATAGATCCCGGCTATGTTTTAGCTTAGCAGATGACCAAAGAGCATAGCCTGGGTCTTGCCAGCATTGAGAATGAGCCTATTTCTGGTGATCCAGGACTGAATATTTAGTAGGTCCATAGAGAGCTTTTGGTTAATAGAATGCACATTATCTGAGCTAGTGTACAGAACAAGGTCATTGGCATATAGCAACAATGAACAGAAGGATGCGTTTTGTGCTATGTTATTAATAAAGATCGAGAAGAAAAGAAGTCCAAGGATAGATCCCTGTGGCACACCAACATCAATGACTGCTTTTTCCGAGGTAGCAGAGTTGAATTTTACAACTTGAGTCCTGTTAGACAGATAGCTACGAAACCAGGTTACAACTCCAGACGAGAAACCCAGGACTTGGAGATCAGCTAGCAGAAGAGGGTGGTTAACAAGCTCAAAAGCCTTTGTCAGATTAATAAATACTGCACCGGTTAGATAGCCCTGATCCATGGCATGAAGTGTGTCATTTGTTAGCTGTAATAAGGCAGTTTGAGTACTGTGGCCTTTTCTGAAACCATGTTAGTTTGTGTAGAGGAGATTGTACTTGGAGAGGTGTTCTGAAATCTGTGCTGCGACAAGCTTCTCAAGGACTTTATTTAATAGTGACATTAAAACTATTGGCCTGTAGTTAGCTATGTCTTTTTTGTTGCCCTTTTGAAAAACCTTCACTAGGTATACCTGATAGGTCCAGCACTGCCATTAGGCGATCAGGGGTCACACCCCTCAAAGGGTGATACTGGACCATCTCCATAGAAGCAGACCTATTGGGGGAAGCCATGAAACTGAACCCTATGGTGCAATGGTCTGACCATTTGGCTGGCCCCAACACCAAGTTGGATATCTCCATCTCTAGGAGGAATACCAAATCCAGTAAATGACCACAAATGTGGGTCATGGAGGTAGCAACCTGTGTAAAGCCCAACAAAGTCATCAGTTGGAGGAAGTCTTGACCAAATTGTGAGAGTTCATCATCAACCCAGGCATTGAAGTCCACCAGAATTAACCATCTGGGGTATCCCAATACCACATCGATGATGAAGTCTGTGACTTCCTGCAGGAAAACGTTCCCATCTCCTGGTGGATGGTAGATGAGAAGTATCCTGCACCCTACACCCATGCCCACAATACATTCAAAGGAGTTGGTGGTCCTCACTGGAACATCCATAAGGTCCAGTTCCAATCCAAAACATAGAAACATAGAATCTGATGGCAGATAAGGACCACTTGGCCCACCTAGTCTGCCCATTTCCCTACCTAATGGATAAGCTGCAGATCATAGTTAACCAATAGCCTACTTCCTCCTACCCCTACTAGAATCGCCTTATGTCTGTCCCTTGCATTCTTGAATTCCCCCACTGTTTGTGACTCTATGACCTCCTCAGGAAGGCTGTTCCATGCATCTACAACCCTCTCTGTGAAGAAATACTTCCTCACATTACCTCTGAGCCTTCTCCCCTCTATCTTCAAATTGTGCCCCTTGATCTTGCACATCTTTTTTTCTGAAAGATGCTACCCTCTTGGACTTTGTTGATTCCCTTGAGGTACTTGAAAGTTTCTATCATGTCCCCCCTCTCCCTCCTTTCCTCTAGGGTATGCATATTAAGCTCCTTTAGTCTCTGTTCATATTTCTTCTGGTGCAGACCCTGCACCATTTTGGTTGCCCACCTCTAGACAGCCTCCACCCTGTCTATGTCTTTGTGGAGATGGGGTCTCCAGAACTGTATACAGTACTTCAGATGTGGTCTTACCAACTGGCTGTACAGAGGGACAACAGCTTCCTGTTTTCTACTGGTGATGCCTTTCCCTATGCATCCCAGTATCCCCCCATCCCTCATTACTGCCTTCTCACATTGCTGGCCCACCTTTAGGTCATCTGATATGACTATCTCCAAGGTCCCTTTCCATTGTTGTTGCTGTCAGTATCTCACCCCCATTGTGTACTCTTCCCCTGGGTTTTTGTTTCCTAGGTGCATTACTTTGCACTTCTTTGCATTGAATCTAAGCTGTCATACATTTGACCATTCCTCCAACCTCGCCAAGTTCATTTTCATCCTTTCCACCCCACCTTACGTATCAACCCTGTTGCAGATCTTTGTGTCATCTGCAAAAAGACATACTTTTCCTTCCAGTCCATCCAAAATAATCCAAAACAAATGGCTACACCCCTGTCCCTATGATCCTTCCTCGGTCGGTGTATCACAGAGTACCCGGACAGAATTGCTGAAGCTAACACTGGACCAGCATTTTCATCCAGCCAGGTCTTGGAGACACAAGCCAGGTTCGATGACCCAACAAGATCTGCCATTAAAGCAGTCTTGTTCTTAATGGACCTGGCATTGCATAACACCATCCATGTAGGATGACTAACCGAGGAAGACCGCATTGCTTGTCTGCACAAAGCAGAGCCCCTGGGTGTGGGAACCAGGCAGGGAGTACCCCTCTCCTGGACCCATTTCACCCCAGGGCATCTCCTTGTTCCCACTACCTCAATCCAGCCACTCCTTTCCTTTCCCCCACTAGGCCCAGCCCCCCTCCTTTTTCTAACTATCCCCAGAGCTCAACACAACCTATACACTTCCGGGGACAGCAGAGGACAATTAAAAGGGCAGAGGTCCCTGATCCTGGTAAGGGAATAGTGCCTGGCCATCTTCATATCTTCCCAGAACATCCTCACAAGCAAACAGCACACACTACAGACCTCAAAATCCACTCAGATGCTGCCATCCCCTATCCATGTCTTTTGCTAACCAATCAAAGAATTCAATCAAGTTCATCTGACATAGCCTCCTGCTGGTAAATCCATGCTGACTGGAGTCCTGCAGGCCACTGGCTTCCAAGAATCCTACTATCATCTCCTTTATAATAAATTCCAATAGTTTCCCTACTTTAGATGTCAGACTCAGGACCAGATTAAGGTTATTAGGGGCCCTAGTGGGCAAGGAATTTTTTTCCCCAGCACACATAAGGTTATGTCCATTAGTTTAGAGCAATACATTATGCATTTTTCATACCACCGGTGTTGAGAATTTTTAAATGATTACACACACAGTTGTGTGCTTTTTCAACAGAGCACATTAAGACATCTAAATAATATAAAACACTTAAATCTCAAAGACTGAGTCCCTACACTTCTTCATATGGGGAGCCCTTTGAGTTGGGGGCCCCAGCAGCTGCTGGGACTGAGGATGCCTAATGACAGCTTTGGGCAGGCAATAGCAAGAGGCAAGAAATTGATAAAGCAACATGTCTCCATCAGACTGGCTGCTGCAGCTGAGAAATGGGACTCATCTTTCAAGAGTGTTGAAAGTTTATTCTGTTAAACCTAACACCTCAGCAACTGCAGGAAAATAAAACGTCCTTTCCAGGTGGGGCAGATGGCAGAGTATATAACTTGGAGGTGTTGATGGCTTAATAGGATGTTATTAAGTGCTAGAACAGTAGTGCTTTGTTACAAAGATTAGGCTGAAGTGTCCGAGACAGGAATGATTACACGTTAGATGGGCAGTGTCTGCTTTCTGTAGCCAGGATGATCCATTCAGGGTTTGTGGCCCCCTAGCAAATGGGGCCCTAGGCTTGGGCCTGGTTAGCCTTTGCCTTAATCTGTTCATGGTCAAACTAACAGGTCTGTAGTTCTTTTCTGTAGGGGATTCACTGTCCTCCAGTCCTCCAGCTCTTCCTCTATCTCTGTCTATATCTTTAAAGAGTAACTGAAGAGAGCTGATACTGGTCCAGCTATGACCTGCCCCATCTAATTTAACGCCCTGGGATGCATCCCATCTGGGCCCAATGATTTATTCATGTTCTGTGCCTGTAGGCCCTTGAGTAACCTCTCCTCCATGATGAGCTCCATGTTTGTACCTGCTGTGATCCCCCATTGGCTTCTCTGCCACAATCTGGCAGAAGACCCTTGTCTTTGACCATAAATACTAAACAGAAATAATTATTCCATAAAGTCACTTTTCATTCTTATGCAAATGTATTTGTTTGTTTATTTATTTATTCAGTTCTCAGATTAATACCTTTGAGCTATAAGCTCATTTACAAAGGTTCCACATCAGCAGCAAACAACACATGTATAGCAAAACAATACAGACAGTGGTTACAACATTACATTGGATACAAAAATGAATGTTCAGCTCTTTTATAACTAAAATTACAAAATTCAATCACATTAAGCAATAATACATTGCGAGGTGTGAACCAAATGGAAAGGTAGCTTGCTATGGAGAAAGAAACAGGTAACAACAGAAGCTAGGTGCTGAGAGAGTGCCGAGTAGGTGAGGAAGGTATAAGGGGAATAGGTGGAGAAAACAGGAGCAGCCATAGGGCCTTATCGTTGGTTTACTAGAAGGGGAAAATTCCATGAGGTTTTGGAGTGGGAGGATATGTTGAGGGGAGAGGGGAAGCATATGGGGGGAATGGATGAGGAATGGAATGGAGGATGAAGGCAGAATGGGATGGTAGAGGACAGGGATAAATAACAAGGCAGTTGGATTGGGGAGATTGTAAGTTCTATAATGAAAAGAAAGAAGATAGGAGTTAGCTTGTGCAAATTAGAAGTTACAATTATACCCACTAAGCGTTGCTAAATGGTTACGAAGTTTAGATTTGAAGGGGCCAAGTTTAGATTTTGCCAGCAGGTTGTCATGTAGCGAGTTGAGCCAAGCGGGTGCCTGGTACACAAAAGACTGCTGACCCTGGGAGGTGCAATGGAAAGGGACTTTCAGTGGCTGGCTGTTAGTTCCTCTGGTAATTCTAGCCTTGTTGGTGGGGCAGAGGAGACTCTGAATGTCAAGTGGTGTTAGACCTAGGGTGGACGTTTTAGCCAGCGGGCAGACCTGGTATTGAGTTCTACAGTGCAGATTTAACCACCCAGACTGGGAATAGAGATCACAGGTGTGTTTAAGGCATGGCGCATCTAGGACAAGCCTATAGGCTTTGTTTAGGGCCAGCTTTATTCTCTTGAGAGCCATATCAGTTGCTGCACTGTAGACTACGAGCCTGCAGTCAATCATGGATAAGATTGAGCTGCACATAATGAGTTTTAATGCCTCATCAGTTAGGCAGTGTTTATGCTTAAACAGTTGACCAATTTTGACATTTGCAGCCTTGGCTACAAGGTCAATGTGCTGTGGAACTGTGAGGGAACAGTCTAGAGTGACCCCAAGATATTTAAAACTTTGGACCATTTCTAGTGAAGCATTTTGGTTGTTTACTATTTTAAATAGATGGGATCTCTGCCAGTTGTGAGGAGAGGCAAACAGCATTGTCTTGGTCTTCTTATAATTACACAAGAGCTTTGAATCCAGAAACCAGGCCTCAACTAAAGAGAAATGAATCTGCATTCGCTTTTTCAGTACTTCTGGGTCTGTGTGGCTAGTACAAAGTACCACCTCATCAGTGAACAGTAGGGCCTTATCCTGGCACGCTAGAGGGAGGCAGTTTAAGAACAGGCTAAAGAGCAGGGGGCCCAAGATTGAACCTTGGGCAGTCCCCTGTGTTAACATTCAGACTTTCAGAGAGGATATCAATGATCTTTACTTGCTGTGTTCTCCCAGACAGGTAGCTCTGGAACCACCCCACTGATTCAGGTGATGACTCAGTGCAGGTTAGTTGGTTCAGCAGCAGTTCATGATTGACCGTGTCGAAGGTCTTGGTGAGGTCTGTGCAGGTTGCTCCCACCATAAGCCCCCGATCAAGTGCAGCATGAATGTAGCCTGTGAAGTCCACCAGCGCTGTTGTACTATTTTGTTTCCTGAAATCATGCTGTTCCGGCATTGCAACTGGTATTTGTCGAAGTAGTCAACAAGCTGGTCATAGACAATATACTCCAGCACTTTTGAGAGTGGGGGGAGCATGGAGATTGGACGATAGTTGTTGAGACTAGCCCTGTCACCACTTTTAAAAACAGGGGTGATCACCGCCACTTTCCATAGCTGTGGGAATTTACCAGTTATAAGCGAGAGATTCATAATTCTGGCAAGAGGTGACAGTAACTCATCAAGTGTGAGAGCAATGAGCTTGAGGTCAAGCGTGTCACCACTTATTTTAGTTTTTCCTAAAACTTGTAAAAGGTCATTTTTGTCTTTGGCTTGAGAGACAATTTTGAAGTAGAAATGTGGGGCAGTGCCAGTATGGGTAGTCTGCCTGTTATTTAGATTTATGCCACTTGCGGGGTCCAGTAAATCAGGGGGAAGTACACCACTTAAGTCAGTAAATGCCTTATTAAAGGTGTTTGCTATGATTTTGGGGTCCTGGGTTGTGGTTTCTTCAAGATTTAGCATGGTTTTATTTATTTATTTCATAATTCGGATTTACAACCTTTGAGTCAAAGACTCATTTACAAAGGCACCTCATCGCAGGGAGGGTAGACAACAATTGGTGGTGGAGTACAACAATGGAGAACATTACAGGTGAGATACAATAAAATAACACGCAAAGCAATTCCAGTAATACAAAGGTGTACAAAGGCTTCCATTAGTTACAGTTAGTCTAGTATATAAATAATAAGGTACCTCTAGGGGTTCTAGGGAGTGATACCTGGGGGAAGGAGTGGTTGCTGGGAGACAAAGCAGTCCGGAAAGACGTTGTCTGTAAATTGGGCCAGGTGGAGCTCTAGGTATGGGCCAGTCAGGGGCATTTACAGCTCCGAGTGTCAGTGAGGTAGTTTTGGAGGGCGATTTTGAAGGGGCCAATTTTTGGGATGTTTGTGATATGAGTGGGGAGGGAGTTGTACCAGGAGGGGGCTCTGTGGTGGAATGATCTTTGGGCGAGAGAGGTCCTAGCTCTTGGGACCTGGAAGGTGGCTTTGGTTGCGCTTCGGGTGGTGACCGAATGGGAGGCCAATTTTAGGAAAGCAGCAACCCCCGGGGGGGGGAGCCCAAGTAGTGATTTTTTTGCCAGTATATAGGTGTGGTAGCGCAGGCGCTCATCAAAGGTGAGTAAGTTCGAGGAGGAGTAGTGCTGGCATGTGTGCGTTCTGCTGGGAGCACCGGTCAGGAGCCTGCAAGCCTTGTTGATCGAGGTCTGAACTTTGGTGAGGGTGGTAGGGTCAGCAGCTGCATAGATAGGGAGCCCGTAGTCGACCGATGACAGGATGGAGGAGGTGATAGCCAGCCGGAGAGCATTCTGAGGGAGGCAGTCTTTGTGGCGGTAGAGAAGTCCAATCCGGGTGTTTACGGCAGTGGACAGGGAATTAAGATGAGAGTGGAAAGAGAGCCCCGAGTCGAAGGTGATGCCCAGATATTTGTATGGAGACACCTGTTCAAGGGGGTATAGGGTGCTGGGGAGGATAAGAAGGGGGTGCATTTCTGGAGTTACTCTGGCGGTGGGCAAAAAGCATAGATTTTGTCTTTTTGAGATTCAGAACTAGATGATGGTTGAGGAACCATTTTTCAGCTTGGCTGAAGGTGAGTTGCAGAGAATTCTGGAGGGTGATGGGGTCGGGGTGGGAGGTGACGAGAACCGCATCGTCGGCATATAGGAGCATACTGCCTGAGCAGGAGCTAGGAAGGGTGTTTAGAAAGAGACTGAACAATGTGGGTCCCAGGATGGAACCCTGGGGGACACCTGAGTGAACAGGTAAGGCAGCTGATAGGGTACCATTTATCTTGACCCGTTGGGATCTGGCATTGAGGTAACTGGAGAACCAGGCAAGGGGGCCAGATGAGAAGCCTAGTTGATGGAGGGAGTCAAGCAATAGGGGGTGACACACAGTGTCAAAGGCCTTAGATAGGTCAATGAACACTGCCCCAGCAACCTCCCCAGAGTCAAGTGCAGAATGCATTTGATGTGAGAACTCTAGGAAGGCTTAAGTGGTGCTGTGTCCAGGGTGGAAGCCATGCTGTTCTGGAGATAGTATGCTGTATTTGGTTAGATATTCCATGAGTTGGGTGGATACTATTTTTTCCAGGGCTTTAGAGAGTGGGGGGGGAGGATGGAGATCGGTCTGTAGTTATTTGTTAATGTGCTATCTCCATTCTTATGAATTGGGGTAACTTCAGCTGATTTTCAGGCACTCTGGAATTGACCAAGGCACAGAGACCGGTTTAACAGGTTGGTGAGAGGGGCTAGCATGACATCTAGAGTTAGACAGAGAATCCTGGAGTCAATGGGGTCACAGCTGGGGTTGTGGCTGGAGAGGGCTTTTAGTAGGAGGGGTTTGACTTCATAGGGAGATATGGTGCGGAGGAGAAATGGGGTACAATTCGGGGTGGGGGGATGAGGTAGGGAGAGGGTCAAAAAAGTGGACAGGAAGGACTGCACTTAGGTCAGAGAAAGTCGTGTTGAGGCAGTCAGCAATATGTAGGGGGGTCAGTGGTAATAGCGCCGTTGACAGATATCTGAGATGGGGGAGCAAGCTTTTCCATTGAGCTCCTTAATATTACCCCAGAATGCACACATAGAGCCCCAGGAGGTGGCCAGGGTGGTTTGGTAGTATTTGGACTTGGCTTGCCTTATGGCCCAGGTGCATTGGTTACGAGCGGCATTATAGGCCTGTCTGTCCACTGTCCTGCCTGACTCGACCACGACATGCCAGAGGTTGTCTCACTGCCTCAGTTGTTGAATAAGTTAAGGGGGAAATCCAGGTGGCATTATGTCTTTTGGAGCGGGTACTGTTAAAGGGGGCAAACAGGTTACAGGCCTTGCAGAAGGCTCTGGTGAGGTAGGCTAGCGCAGTGTCTATATCAGTCGCGAGTGAGATCGGGGACCAGTCAAGTTGGGCTAGGTACTGCTTCAGTTTACTGAGGCCCCCCTGGGTGAAAGCGGCAGTGGGAGGTGACTTCGCGCATGGGTTTTTGCATGGGGGAGGACCAGAAACAAAGGATAGGGGAATGGTCGCTGAGGGAGTTAGCTAGGACATTAACAGTCTTGATTTTGTGGCGGTGGTTGGAAAGTATGTCAAGGAGGGGAGCTGGTGCCACTTGACTGGTTAAATCTGGTAGGAAGAGTGACTAATTGAGCTAAGTCAAGGGTTAAAGGTGTCTTGTTTGGTTTCCCTGTTAGGGTCCTGATATTGTCCCAGAACTTGCCGCTCTCCCCCCAGGAGTTAGTCAACTCATTTTTGAAGAAACGGCTTTCTGCTTGATGAATAGCCCAGGTACATCTATTTCGAGTGGTTTTATAGTTCTGATTATCTGTAGAAAACAAAAGTCATGGCACTCACCATGTACACATAAAGAAAAAGACAGAGACTTGATTCAATGCAAAAATGTCTCTTGTCTTTACTTCAGCCAGTAAAAAAACAGGAAACAGGGTGCAACAAACTTCCTACGTATCACCCAATCTTGGGCTTTCTCAAGGATGATGCCTCCTAGTGCAGACTACCTTTATAGCACCATTTTTAAGTCACATGTCAATAAGTTAAAGTGCTAGTGCTCATTTCTCAGTGCAATTCAATTATATAAAGTGCATAGTGAATGAATAACAAAGTGCATTGTCCACAACCAAAGAAACATAAATATTTAAACAAGCATTTGTCAATGCCGAATGTTGGCTTGCTGGCATTGGCACTGGCAGTGCAGGAGTTAGAGAGATGCATAATAGAAATGGCAGTGAAGTATTGAATTGATGCCAACCCACCCCCACGCTGCAGAGACTGACAGGCATTGGGGTGTCCCTTTGGGTGTTGGCCATAGTGCTCATGCCATTTCACCTCTCTTTATCCTGTAGACACCGACAAGTGTCACGGTGTGCATTGGGGTCTTCGGGCTTTACGCTCACCGCATTCCATAAGGAAATACACTGAGATGGGTGCAGTACAGGACAGCGGGGTGAACTTTGGAGCCAAAGCGTCCAAGGCACATCTTGATGATTGTCACTGGCTGCAGGGTGGGGGTGGGGGTGGAATGGCGTGAGCATTACATCCGACAATCCCAAGTCACACCCCTGACACCTGTCAGTCTCTACAGGGTAGGGTGTTATGGTTGGAAGCCCTAATGCCCAAGGCATTTTCACTCCAATATTTCAACATGGACTTTTTGTGACCCTACCTCATGAACAGTGGCACTATCAGTTCATTAGCCGAAAGGTGATTTTTTGCGCAGCGACTGTGCCATTTGACGCCACAGGTGCGAAAACACATTTTGCACAGGATGTGAAAAATGGTAGCTGTACTTTTCATGAGGAGGTAGAAAAAAATGGCAATGCTGAAAATCTGGAGTGAAAATATCACAAATGCACGACGGTACGAGCATGTGTGCAATCTGCCAATGCAAGCTCGGAACACAGTCATTTTATGGAGTATCATCACCAAATTTTCAACTTAGGCATTTTAGGACCTCTGCTCATGAACTGTGTAACTGTCATTTTCATAATCTGGCCCAAACACTGATTTCCCACAGCAACTGCGCTATTGTGCGCCGGAAGTGCAGAAACACATTTTGGGTAGGATGTGGAAAATGACAGCTGTACTGTTCACAAGGAAGTGTACAAAAATGACAATGTTGAAAATCCGGCGTTAAAATATTGTGAATGCACTAAGTTACGAGCCTGCATAGCAACTGCACAACGCATGCTCGTAAAACAGGCATTTGTTGAATTTTTTCCACCAAATTTGGAACATAGGCTTTTTGAGAGGCCACCTCATGAACACTGGCACTGTCATTTCGTTAATGAGTCCCAAAAGGTGATTTCACGCAGTGACTGCGAAATCACCTTTCGAGGCTGAATAACACCACGACAGTGATAGAATTCATGAGGAGAGGCCCCAAAAACCCCATGTTGAAAATTTGGTGCCAAAATTCCAAGAAATGCCCGAGATATGCAGAAAAGTTGAAAAAACCCTATTCATTCCATTATACAGCTTACCTGTATTTCCTCAGTTCGCGGTCGGCCTTGAAGAGTGCAGACGTGTTCCCGTCCACAGAAGATTGTCTACCGGACTCGGAGGTAAGTATGGGGGTGAGGGGTGAGGGGGTGTGGGAGGCAGGGTGCGCAGGGGTGGGTGCAGGTGGGGGGTAGGAGACTACGAGACCGTTTTTTGTTATAGGAAGAAAAAAAAACTAACATCGAGGACAGTTTTTCTTTCAGGGAACTTGGCATGCTGGGGTGGGCTCCCAGCATGACACCTAACTGTTTTTAGGGTTGCTGCAGCCGAGGATTGGGCCCTCGTCAGCAGACAATGGAGGTGAATTTATGCCAACGGGATTGGGCACCCCATCAGCACACAATGACAGCCGGGGAGGTAGAGCCGAGGAGTTGGGCACCCCCTCAGCATATAAGAAATGTGATGGGGAGCTGACGGCGTTGAAGGGGGAGTGGGCTCCCCATTGGCACACAATGAAAGTGAGGGAGGCAAGAACCGAGGGGATTGGTCACCCTCGGCATATAGGAAATGGGGGGCTGTATGCCGACAGGAGTGGGCCCCGTCGGCAAATGTCGTTGGCCACAGAAAGCCAGCTGGGTGATTGGGCACCCCCGAAGTCGGCCGCCATGCTGCTAATGTGGCAGCATGCAGGAAGGGTCCACTACATCTGACGAGCTTTGCTCAGATTGCAGCGGACCTTTCCTTAGATGTATTCACCACATTAGCATGCATGGTGTGGCTCTGGCATGCAGGTTGATTGGGGAATGAGGGATGCACTTACTGATGCATGCCCTGCATTCACCCAACAGCGGCTGCGCCTCCAAATCTGCACTGTCCCACGATGTTGACTTGCGCGCAAGTGCGGCAAGCCAACATAAAAGGATATTTCCTCCCATTCATTATTAATACTGCCTCTTTTCACATGTATTATGAAAGCTACTCGAGGAACCATGTTCCTTTACAATATTATTGTTTCTATTATAAAGGGCAGTAGAGAGAGGAAAAATGGGGAAGCCTGGTAGAAAACTACTTATGTACACATGTATAAAAATATGGAGTGTCTTAATACCAGCGCCCTATGTGGAGCTACTATAATGGGAGCATTAAGTGTGGGTGCAGTCCACATAAGCACAAGCAATTAGTGTTTTTGAATGACCAGTATGTGTGAGGTTCATTTATGCTTGTGGTAGTAGGTTGGTGGGGAAGGGTGGGGGTGGAGTTTTGGGAGGGGGAAGGAGATATGTTTTGATTGTCCTTGTCTGGTAAAGCAAAAGTGCCTGTTCTCAAGCAGATATTACCAATAAGTGCAGCTTTTTGGTGCTATAAAGGTAGTCTGCACTAGGAGTCATCATTCTTGAGAAAGCCCAAGATTGGGGGATACGAAGGAAGTTTGTTGCACCCTGTTTTCTGTTTTTTTTACAGGCCAAAGTAAAGGCAAGAGACATTTTTGCATTGAATCAAGTCTCTGACTTTTTCTTTATGTGTGCATGGTGAGGGCCGTGACTTTTGTTTTCTACAGTTGGATATTGTCGCTGAGCACCCCAAAACCCCTGTGCAGCTGTGTTTGTATTTGTAAGTTCTGATTATCTGTTTGAGAGCCAGTGCTTCTAGCTTTATGTCAGAGATTGTCTCTTTGCTTCATAAGTTCAATAAGTTCCTGATGTTTTTATATTCTCCGTTATTTATGTTGATTTCATTTAAATTAGAACTAAAAAAGAGATTGCACCAAACTCAGCTGAAAAAGTACAAAAAGCTTTATTTAATAAATAACATAGCTTAACATACTGCCAGGCAATAATGGGGTTGAAGAAAGCCCCCAACTGGTTTTGCAGTTGCAGTGTCATCAGGGGAGACTTTTATTTAAATGTATTTAAAATTGACTTTTTATTGCATTGTTATGAATTGTTATGTATACTGTGAGGCACCCAAAGCCCCTGGGCTCCATACAAATAAAGTTGCCTCGCCTTGCCTTTTCTCCACCCATCCCTACACCTTCTTTAGCCTGACCACTCCTTCCTCAGTTTTTGTGTTGTTCTTGCATATACTGTAGTAAAATCATGTTTTTTCCATCTTCTTATTCCCTTTTGCTAGCCTTATCTTTGCCATTGCTTGTTCACGTCCCTGTTTGCCAACCTCATATTTTCTTGGTATGCCCCTCTCCCTCCCTTACGTTTCAGTCTCCTTGACCTGGTCTGCGTCTTGGATTTCTGAGGCTAAGATGTCTTCTTTAAAGAGCTGCTGGTGCCTCAAAGAAAAGTTTGAAAAACATGATATTTAGGTACAATTCAGCTTGCATTCTATATACATTCCATAGATTTCTCCTCCCCATTATTTATTACTAAGGACATTTGCATGAATACATGATATTTATACCTCACAGTTCATCTCTCTCTTTAGCTTACTCCCTACTTCAAGTCATAATCCTGTGTTGTGACATCACACTCTGTTGCCATGGGAGTAACTGTGATGTCACAGTGAGTGCATTAGGACCTCAGGTAGGGCAAAAGCAACAGGAATAGATTAACTCCTCAGGAGCACATATCCTCTTTTCAGTCAAATTATACCAGTAATTAATAATGAGGAGGAGAAATAAAGAACTAATGTGAAATACAAGCCAAACTGTGTCTAAATATTATGTCCTGTTAAAGTTCTCCTGAAGGCGTCAGCTGCTCTTTAAATTATAATACCACTCCGCCTCCCCCATATTACAGTGCATTTAATTTATAATCAGTTTTTAAAATACTTATCAGCTTCAACCTACTATACGGTACATCCATTTCTAAATGCAGTAATTAGAGTACACTTGTTTTGTTCTACATGTCATCTCAGTGAAGAGCAATGCAAGAAACAATCAGATATGTTCATTTCAACACTGCTTACAACAAGCAATTAAAATGGAAACAGAATCAAGAAAGCTGTTGCCATAGAAAAGGAAGAGCTGGTTACACAGCAAGTGTATTTATAATTGTTTTCTAGGTATGCTTAAGGTCTGTTTGTGTTACTTCCGTCCTGTATTATTACTTTATTACTTATGTTCATGTACTAATTATGTAAATGACACCCATCACTCTTTCTTTGTGGTTATAAGTAAGAAAATAGACTGTGGGGGGCAAGATCTCAGTTGTCCGCATACTCAAGGCACTACACTCAAGCAGGATGAGGGGATGAGTTTCAGAGATGGAAAAGTTATGGGTAATGTGGGAGGTTCCTCTTCTCCCAGAACTAACTGATGAACTTATATAGCAGCATACTGGTGGAGACAGTGAATATGAAAACCTTTAAGCTAAGTCTGAATACATTCTGGCTTACATTTCACAGGTTACCCTGGGTAGTAGAGTGGGTCAGAACCCTTATAAATTAGTATATGTTCACACAGCATCTTTATTGGTCCCTGCTCACTAATGGACAAAAGAGTCCCAACCCTGTATGACTATGTATGTAACTACTGTATGTATGCATGCATTTATATGTGAATGATATAACTCACCACACTAGTACAAATGTTGGGTTTTCCGGGATATTCTTGAAAATCTGTTGCATCCTGAAGACAGTTTCCTAGTTAATGATTAAAAAAAAAATAGGAAGGGAGGAAAGGGGTTTAGTTGTATACCATGCATCTCATATAAATCATATCCTAAAGCACTTTACAATGTCACAGAGTACAGGGAGAGAATGTTTCTGCCATTTTCAGTGCACAGGTGCACAGGGAGGTTCCACAAGCAAATAGATTAGAGAAAGTTCTGCATTCCAGCATGTTCTTTCATGCACATACACATATTCACACACACGTATAGATATTTTATATAGTATAGATTGATTATATATGTGTGTACTATATATATATATATATATATATATATATATTCTTTGCAAAAAAACAACGTTAATGCAGACATTAGGGTTGTAAAACGCAAAGCACACAAAGAAGGGGAATGAAAAGCAATAGGATTTGGGTCTCTAGGGTACTGGAAAATCAGTGGTGGGGTCTTACTTAGGGTTGTCAATCCTAATGCCCACCTCATCCCCCCCCCAGCCCATAGCCTCCTGTCCGAAGCACAAGACAGAGCGTCAACCTAGTGTCTCATAGTGATACAGTATGGCCAACATAATCTGTCAGAGCTTTCTTCACCCAAGGCCCTATGAGAGCTGCATGAAGACATCACATTTGACTTCTTCTAGTCAGAGGAGGGGTTGGTATTATGGTTGATAACCCCAAGTAAGAACCCACCACTGATTCGCCAATACTCTGGAGACCCAAATCCCTAATGTTTTTCATTTCCCATCTTTGTGTGCTTAGCGTTTTACAACCCTAATGTCTATATTCACGTAGTTTTTTTGCAAAGAATTTCCCTTCTTTTTCTGATAGTAGAATTGTATCCTCATTTGTGCAGGTCCCTTTGGGATCTGTGCAAAATGAAATAAATGCAGTATTGGAGACTTTCCTGACCCAGTGCATGGGCTCAGCAGGCCCCGGCACACATGTCGATACCTTGTGGGTGAGTTCTCCAGTGGCACAATGGACATCTGTGCAAATAATATTACTTAATAAATTCTCTGTTTTTTAATATTTTGACCCCAAACATTCAACATAGTCTTCTTATGACCCCACCTCATAAACCCTATGTGAAAATGTTCAGATCCATACTGAAACGCCATACCATGCCACAGGTACAAAAACACATTTCAGACAAGATGAGAAAAATGACAGCTGTACTTTTCACGAGGTGGTGTGAAAAAATAGCTATGTTGAAAATTTGGAGTCAAAATATTGAAAATTTTCAAAGTTATGTGCACGCATAGGAAAATTTCAAGAAACACATGTAATGCAGCCATTTTTTTCCTCAACTTTTCAAAATGGCCTTTTTTTGTGGTTAATCAGTTTTGTTGATTTGACTTATTAAGACGATACAAACATTAAAACAGTCAGATACATTGCAAAGATCTTACAGACTGTTACATATGTTTGTAGAAACAGAGAACGGAACATGCTGGCCAAACAGTAACAAACTGAATATACTAGCCAGGTAAGCAGTAGGATAATACTCTGTGCCTGGATGTACAACACCTATCCAGCTGGAGATTAACTTTGAAAATATTAGCAGTTGGTGCATTGCATTATGGCTAACTCATAAAACATATCTTACCTGGCCCTATCCTGCTAGTTTCTGCAGTATTTGATAAAGCATCAGAAATTATGAGAGGTCCAGGGCCGCTGTCCTCTACTTTACACCTACAAAATACAAGAGATCACACACACGAAGCAAACAGGTCTTCATTGTCACAAAAGATACTATCCTTTACTGATATTATACCATGTCATCTCTAGAGCAGGGTCCCCTATAACTCAGTAGCAATCTCTCCAACACTTGCTCCTAAATGCACCATGAGAGGAGACCATTATAGTAGCATAGTTGTGCCTATTCAGCTGATTCCCTCCTAAGTTTCAAAAACAGAAGGAAGGAAGTCCAGAGGGCAGTATATTTAAAGAGGGTATTGGTCACAGTATGTGATATTCTGGCCCAGCTGGCAACTTGAGCCATGGAGGTAAGTACTTCCCCCAGGGAGGGGATTATCTGGGACCACCATTTACACAGTAGGAGTCTTTTAACCTTCATGCTGAGTGTCAGAAGTAGTTTCAACTCAGAGAGATGAAGGTGAGGGTCCGGAGTCTGGAGTCCTAATAACAGCAACTCAGGGGACTGAGGCACAGGCTTCCTAAGTATTTTGTACCCCATCTCACAGGTAGCCTGCCATAGGGGCTGGATCAGCCTGCAGGACCAAAGTATATGGAACAGGTCACCTGGGAGTTCCTGACACCTCCAACACAGGTCAGACTGAGCCAGCTTTGCCTTGGCAAGGACTACAGGAGTCCTGTATCAGGAGTGAATTACCTTGTTGTGTATTAATTGACTACTGGTGTCAGGATATGCCTCGTGAGCTAGTTTTAGACAAGACTTCCACTCCAGGTTCATAATAGGGGCATGCAGTGCTTTCTCCCATTTATGCTTGGATTCCTCTGCTTGGGATGGGATGGTGCTCCAAATGGCCGCATATACCCGGCTTGACTGTCCTTTTTCTAGGATCAGCCATGACTCTACCTGGGAGATTTGTTGCTCTTGGTGCTGCTTATGCCTGTACATAAGGATGGCACTTTTTATTTGAAGGAATCTCCAGAAGTCTTTGGGAGACATCTCATAAGAGCTCCTCGGGCCCTCAAAGGAATTAAGGGTATCTGTAGCAGGAATGAGCATATCTTGAAGCAATGAGATACCACCATGTTCCCATGAGGGCCATGCAATTGGTTGTCTATTGATGGTAATCTCATTATAGTGTATGGTGGGACGCTGTTCCGCATGGAAATCCATGCCTGGAACAGCGTTGTTGTCCTTCACTCGGTGCGTCATGATCTTGTTGTGCTGCACCCAGTGCGTCACGGTGCAGCACAACAAGATCGAACACATTCAGCGCGCATCGCCAGCCAAGCGCGCCGCGGCAACCGGAAGGGCACTTGGCGGCAGACACAGAAGTAAGCTTCCCCGAGTGTTCACGAGTGGTATTTATGGTTGCCCATACACTATAAAGATTGTGTATGAGCAACCATACACAAACAAAGGCAGTTTTGCGATCTTGAGGTTTCCGTGGTAACAGACCTCTCGAGCTACGTTCTCGAGGTATCAGGTTACCACGGAAACCTCTCGATCGCAACTGCCTTGTTGTGTATGCTTGCGCATACACAATCCTCTATATTGCCCCATAGTGGGGTAAGTCTTAGGGGAGATGGTGAGGTGCCAAACTTCTTATGCACCGTGTCCCAATATTCCAGAGGGGGACCTATAGTAGGATGAGAGCGAGTGCCCTTAGGGAGATGGTTAAATAACAATAGTACCAAGTGATTACACTGACATACCTCTCTCTCCATATCCAGCCACTGAGGAGCGTTGTGTTCAGGGAAAAGGAACCATTTTAATGTCTGAGCCAGCTGAAAGGCCCATTTATACCCCTCTACCACAGAAGACCCAGACCCCTTCAGACCAATGAGCTCTGAGCTTATTTCTACTGTACCTAGGTTTCTTACCCTCCCACTGAAAGGATCCCAGCACGGAGTCTAACTTAGTAAACCAATAACAAGCTTTTTCCAAAGGAATGTGGGAGAGAAGATACATAATTTTTGGTGCTGTGACCATTTTAATTGCGAATATTTTAATTACAAGCAACAGTCGAAGAGATTTCCATCTGTCCAGTTCTGTACGAATGGATGCAAAAAGTGGTTTCATAGTCAGGTCCCAGATTTTATGCAGATTAGGAGAGATAGTAATGCTCAAGTAGGTAATCCCCTCCCGGGCCCATCAGAGCCCATGCCGAGTAACCATTTGAGAGGTACAGTTAGAGTTAAAAGTAGGACCTCTGTCTTGGCCTGGTTAATCTTGAGCCCTGAAAATGTAGAGAAATCTGACAAGGTTGACAGTAGGGGAGGGAGGGAGGTGACAATATTAGCTATAGGGAGCAACAGGTCATCAGCATACATAAGAGTAGAGTATGCCCTTGTTCCCACCTGGACACTGGAAATTAGAGGATTTTTCCTAATAGCGGCTACCAGGGGTTCTACTGCCAATACAAAAAGTAGTGGAGAAAGTGGGCAGCCCTGACGGGTACCCCTACCCAGTATGAATGGGGGAGATAGCATTGTATTGGTGAGTATCCGTGCAGCTGGGGATGAATATATTGCCCCAATCCAGGCCGAAAACCCCACCCCCAAGCCAATAGTGCAAAGTACTTGTTAGACATAGTCCCGCTCCAGGGAATCAAAGGCCTTTTTGAAATTTATTGTAATGGTAGCAGTGGGGGAAAATAATGTTTGGGCCTTATGGATTAAATTTACCAACGATCTAATATGGTCTGCGCTAAAGTGGCCCTTAACAAAGCCTACTTGGGATGGGTGTATCAAACTGGGAAGGAGAGGATTAAGTCTATTAGCTAGTATCTTAGCTAGCATCTTGCTATCAGCATTCAATAATGAAATAGAGCGGTAGCTGGATGCTTTAAGAGGGTCTTTACCTTTTTTTAGTAGGATAGTAATAGTCGCCTCCCTAAGGGATGAAGGGAGAGACCCTGTTTGCAGTGACTCAGTAAATACTTGTTGCTATACCAGAGAGATTATGGGATGCAACAGCTGCCACATTTCAACAGGGAAACCGTCCCCTCCTGAGGCCTTTCCCTTTTTAAGGGAGAGGATGGTGTCTGCCACCTCCTGGGTTGAGATTGGGGCATCTAGGGCATTAGCTTGGGCTTCCAAGAATTTGGGGAGATGTAGGGACTCCAGAAATGGGTGGACCCCTTGGGGGTCTGGGGCTCTGGAGGACTTATATAACGAGGAGTAAAAATCCATCATTATTTTATTAATACCTTGCGCTGAGGTCTGGGTCCTACCCCCTGCATCCTCTAAAGCTGCTATATGCCTTTCGGCTTGCTGCTTTTTGAGATGGTATGCCAGCAGCTTACCCCCCTTTTCTCCCCCTTCCCAATATTTATGCTTGAGTCTAATGATTGAAATCTCTGCCGTTCTAGAGACCAGCTCATTCACTTGCATCTTCAGAGAGGTAACCTTGTGACCTGCCTCTGACCTAAGGGAAGGGAAGGGACACGAAGGGCCTTAAAAGCAAGCTCTGCTTCTCGGAGTTGTCATTCAAGCCCCCTCAAATGTTGCTACCTCCTCTTTCGGCACCGGCTCGCATACCCTATTATCACCCTTCTTAGAGTAGCTTTGAATGCCTCCCATGTGGTACCCGCAGAGGTATCTGCTATGAAGTTATGCTGAAAAAATTCCATTGCTTCCTTTTGAAGTCAAGGGGGAAAGTCTGGGTCACAAAGTAGCAATGGGTCCTGCCTCCATGCCAGAGACTTAGGGAGAGGGGGGCCCCATGTGAAGGCAAGATGAACAGGGGCATGATCCGAGATAACTAAGGGATGAATAAGGGTATTAACAGTGTTACTAGTAATAGTAGGAGAGGTGAGCCAGAAGTCTATTCTACTAAGAGAACTATGTACTGGGGAATGAAAGGTGTAGTCCCCGCTGGGAGGGGTGAAATATTCTCCAGATGCCCGTAAGGGCCAAATCTTGTTGTAATTGAGCCACTGCAATTACAGCCCTGGAGTGGGGCTCAGTATTGGAAGGGGATCTATCCAGGAAAGGGTCCAGAGTAAAATTAAAATCACCTCCTAATAAAATGGGGGTGTCTTCTGGAGCTATGGATCTCAGCACCTGGGCCAACTTGTGAAAGAAGGAGGGCGAGTCCTCATTTGGAGTGTATATGTTACCCAGGATCAGAGGGCCCTCTCCAGTATCCATGAGTACCACCACCCATCTATCCTCAGGGGGTCTCTCACTTGTCTCTGCAATTTCCATTGTAGTTGCCTGTGAAGCAGAATCGCCACCCCTCTCTTTCTAGAGGAGGCTGAGGCATGAATGACCTGACCTACCCACTCCCTCTTCAGTCTCTCAGGATCCCACCCGGTAAGTTTGGTCTCCTGCAGGAAGGTGACCCTCGCTCCCAGTTTCTTAAGGTGGCCTAAAACTTGCTTCCTCTTGTTTGGGGAGTTAAGCCCTCTGATGTTCCATGTCAGAAAAGTGATATCATCTGTTAGTAATAGGAAGCAAATATTTAATTAAGAGATATATCAAGAACAACCAGCAGATAGGGGGTGAGGGCAGCCCAACCAGAAGAGGCACATTTCTACAGAGTGCCACCAGGTATGGAGAGAGTGGGTAAAGCCCATATACCCTGTCCCTACCACCAGATGACCTTATGCTAACAAATAATGAAACATCTGTGTGTGTCTCTTGTGAAACAAACATACATAAACACATTAACAAACTATATACATTGTGCACAGTGTACCATGCAATTTGGGGCTATAGAGGCATCTCTTTGGCTGCAGATCCCTGCTGTAGGCCAGCCCCTATTCCCAGGGCGTTATCAAGTGGTATTCATCCTTCCTTAGCACTACGGTGAGTGCAGGGGGGAGGTTCCCCCGAGAGAATCAAACAACCCAATAAGAAGGTTGGACCACGTGGCTCATTGCAACCCCAGAGGGTTGAGTGAACTGCTCCAGCAGTGTAGCTCAGAAGCTGGGGTAGTTAAAGTGGGACTACACAACGCTTCTAATGAGGTGGGGGTTTGCAGCTCGTCACACCTATGAAGAGTGTACTGTAAGCCACTCAATGCGGGGGCTGGGAGATTTCCCCTTGATAGAAAATAATAATAAAAAAAAAAACATACCAGAGGGCACAGGCCTGTGCCATTCACCACTTAGGGCCTCACATAAAACACATCCTGGCTACCCATTCAGCACAACAGTTTACACATCCCGACAAATACTTTCATATTATATGTCACAGCTTCCCAGTGGAAGTCACCCCTCCCCACACACAAGTAAGCAAGGTAGAGCCCACAAAAGTTCTGCTGTTTAATCAGATGGTACAAAAAAGGCCTTCTTTGCCATCTAGATGTGTCTGGACCTTTGATCAGGACATCCACTGAGAGCTTGTTTGTAGGCCTCATTGAATCCCTCCCAGTATAGGAGTGAGGCATCTTCTCTGCCATATGGCAGTGCAAGTCGGGGGTCAAGGTTGGGGTGAAAAGGGGCTCGAAAGTTCCCTTACATGGGTAACATGAAGAAAGGGTAGCAGATGGGTCAGCCAAGGAGATTGTCCACTGATGATCAATTTAGACACCCCAAACTCACCCCATACCTACAACTCCCCGGGGGATTAAAAGAACAGGAATAGAAAGAAAATAGAAGGATGACTACTTATCTGACCACGCCGGTGGGTTTTCTCTGATCAATTGCCCTGGAGATGTAGAGCGCTCAGGACGGTCCACACTGAAGATGAGATCTCCGCTGGTAGAGGAGGCCTCCCTCATAGCCTTTGGCGGATGCTGCCCTCCGCTATCTGTAGCTCCATTCTGCGGCTGGTGAGGAGTTGCTGACGGGGACAGGTAGCTGGGCTGCCACATAGGAGTAGGCCTGCCTTCCACAGTCAAATCCACAATGCCTGGGTGATGATCCAGAGAGCTGGGGCATAAAGCTTCATATCTATTAGCGGTGTGGTAGGCCTGTAACGGATCTGGAGCAACAGTATCCATGCTTGTGGCCTCCTCTGTGTCGTCTTGCCCTCTCTCTGAAGGATGCTCCCAGTGGGCGTGTTTCTTTGAGGATTGCCTCTTTCGGTGTGCTTTTGGGGCGAGTTCCCAGTGTTGCTTCCTGAGGTCTTGCCAAACTGCAGGCCTGCTCACTGATGGAGAGGAGCGGCAATCCAACCTGTCGGTAGCAGTTTTTGCCGAAGGGGCTCCTGGGGTAGTGGTGGTGAATTCTTGTGGCCAGTTGCGCCATAAAAAATCCATGAGTGCATCAGGAGATTTAAAACTGTCTGGGACCCCATTATGCATAACCCACATCATGGCTGGGTAACGCAAGGAGAAGGACAGTCCAATACTGTGCATTTTATGCCTTGCCTCAGAGTATGCTCGGCATTTGTCTGACAGATTCTTAGAGAAGTCCTGAAAGATGTGGATCCTATTCGATCTCCATACTACATGCTGTAACTCACGAGCTCTAGTTAGGACCTTCTCTTTGTCCCTAAAATCAGTAAATCGGGCTATGATAGGTTGTGGTCTGTCCTGGGCCTGAGACATGGGGGCTAACGTACGGTGTGCGCATTCCACCTGGAGCGGTATCAATGGGTCCAACTGCAGCATTTCAGCGATAGCTAATTGTAGAAATCCCCTTGGTATCTTTGCCTTCTACACGCTCAGGGAAGCCCAGGAAGTGAAGATTACTATGGCAACCTCGATTCTCGCGGTCATCCATCTTACTGCGCAGCATCTGTATGGTCCGTTGTTGATCTCTTAATTCTGCCCTTAAGTCCTGAACATGCCCCTCCGATGCCGAGACCCACTGTTCGGTATGCAGCATCCTGGCTTCTAAATTTTGAACCACTTGGGTGTTTCGATTAGTCGTCATAGTGACTTGTGCCATCTGGGCCATAAGTTGGCCGAACATCGCCTCAACTGACAGTTGCTCTCAGGTTTGTGGCAAGCGGCCTTCAGCCATATTTTCAGGCCTACCTTGTCCAAGAGGCTCTTCAGTAAAATAGCAGTTTCCGCACAGCAAATGAAGGCTTTTTTGTATCAATGAAGCTAAATTAGTGTAGCTTGAGTATTACCCCACAAGTTACAGTAGAGTGAGGATATAATACCAGCTGGTAGAAAAAGGATTTTAAAGGATATTTCCCTCTGGGTTGTGGAGCTGATCTTTAAGCTGCCATCCTATTTAGTGCCCCTAGTGGCCAGTAACATGGCCTTTTTGGGACCTCACCTGATGAACATAGGTGGTGAAATTTTTATATTCAGTCCTGAAAGGTGATTTTGCGCATTGACTGCAAAATCACCTTCTGGGTCTGATTAATGAAATGACAGAGCCAATGTTCATGAGGAGGGTCCCAAAAAGGTCATGATGAAAATTTGGTGCAAATATTCCCCAAAATAGCAAAGTTATGAACATAAGTTCAAAATGCCATTGAAATACATTATACGGCACTTACCTGTGTTTCTCAATTCACGGTTCAGCTTTGAAGAGTGCAGACGTGTCTCAGTCCACAGAAGATGGCATCATATGACCTCTGGTAGTAAGTATAGGATAAGGGGGGGGTGTGGGGTGGTGGGTACTCAGTGGGAGGGTTGGGATGGGTGGAGTGGAATGGTGGCAATGATGAGGGGCCATCTTGTTTTTTAGGTTTACAAAAAAAAAAGGAGGGACTTTTCTTTTTTTACAGGAAAGTTATTAAAACTATTTTGGGACTCTGAGAGTGGGCTCCCCAGTGTCTCACACTGCTGGGGGAGCATGAGAATGCCAACATAATGACTGGTCACCCTGATGTAGGCAGCTATAATTAAAACAATGAGCTCCGGGGGGGCATCCGACACAGGGGTGGGCATCCTGGTGCTGAATTATACAAAAAACAATAATTAAACTATTTTGGGACACTGGAGGTGTGCTCCCCAGTGTCTCACACTGCTGGGGGGTGTAAATGGCAACACAGGAATTGGGCCCCCTGATGTCAGCAGTGTTAATCAAACAAGGGGCTGCAGGGAGGGAGGCGTCTGACACTGGGGCTGGGCATCCCGGTGTCAGATAATAATAACAAATATATAATGAAAAATAAATAAATACACTGCCACTGGGGATTGGGGCTCCTGGTGTGCAGATACAGTTCAAGGCACAGCACAGTCAGTCAGGATGGCAGGGCTATAATGACAGTAAGCCTGTCTCCGACACAGCAGTCATGACACAGCCAGTTGCATTATACCACACAGCTGTTGTTTGTTAGTAAATGACAGCTGTGTCATATAATGCAACCAGCTGTTGTCATACATTATATGGAACATACTTCATTCCTCAGTTCACAGTTTGGCTTTGAAGACAGCAGACGTGTCTCGGTCCACAAAGGATGACACCATATTACCTCAGCAGAACAAGTATAGGGTGGGTGGGTTTGGGGTGGTGGGTGCTCAGTGGGAGGGTTGGGATGGGGGAGGAGGACAGCCCAACGATGAGGGACAATTTTCTGGTTAAAAACAGAAAAAGACATTGTGGGTGTTTTTTACTTTGTAGGGACTTAATAAATAAATATAATTATTTTGGGACACTGGGGGTGGGCTCCCCAGTGTCCCACACTGTTGGGAGGGACTTGTTAATGCTGACACAGGGATTGGGCCCCCTGATGTCGGCAACTGATAAATAAAACAAGGGGCTAAAGGGGGGCATCTGACACTGGGGTGGCATCCCAGCATCGGATTATATAATATAAATACAACAAATAATAATAATATAAATAAATACACTGACACTGGGGATTGGGGTCCCTGCTGTGCATATATAGTTGAAGGCCTAGCACAGTCAGGATGGTGGGGCTACAGTGACAGTAGCCCGGTTCCTGACCTACGAGTCACGACAGCAGCAGGGGTTGCACTATATGACACAGCTGTCATTTATTAAAGACAGCTGTGTCAACAGTTGTGTCATATAGTGCAAGCTTCTGCTTTCACAAAAATTCAGTTATGAATAGCACCTTGATTTCTTGAACTGCGCATGCTCAGAAATGGAACATTTTTATTAAATATTTTAAAAACTACTTAGCAGCTGAACCTAAAATCCACAAAAGCACATACCTTTGACTAAGCTTTATCAAACCTGAAAGTTTCAGGTTTCAGTGTCTCCTATTTTCTAGTTATCCGATGGCAAAAAAGTCTTACAACTTTCAAAAACAGAGACTTTTATGTTTATTTGTACCTCTGTAATGTTGCCCCCACTAAACCGATCTACATGAAATTGACAGGATCAAGAGAGCATGGCACAGAAGCTGTGCTTTCCAAATTTCATGTAAATTGATTGAGGGGGGGCAAAGATATTAATATGCAAAAATGTTAGTTTAACATAGAAGTGCTTAGTTAACCCTAATATATAGGCACAACCACGCCTGTATAATATATATAAATTGTAAAAAAAACTTTATCAATGCACTAGTTAGTATCAAAGCAACAAAAGTAGGGAAATGTGGCATTAGGGTTTCCAACCCTAACACCCAGCAACCCCCCCCAGGCAGCACAGCAGGTGTTGGGTGTGCCTTGAGGCTCTTGAGCCTAATATTCACCCCATTCCATCTGTAAATAAGGTCAGATGTGTACACTGTATGAGAATGGGGTGAGCATTAGTCTTGAGAACCCCAAGGCACACTGACACCTGGTGTCACTGGGATGGGTGTTAGGGTGGGAAACCCTAAAGCCACATTTCCCTACTTTTGTCACTTTGACCCTAACTAGTGCATTAACAATTTTTTTTGCAATTTATTTCCTTACTTTTTGAGACAGTATAATCGGATCCTTATTTAGCTGTGGGAGTGAAGTCCTCTGGACCCTGCGCTCCCATCCATTCATAATTTTTCAATTAGTGTAATTGTATCCTCATTTTCCTGTGGCAGCACAGTGCCCTCTGGGCCCTGCACTTCCATCCCTGCACAGATATGTATATATGTAGTTAAACGAGTGAAAAAGAGCCTAATTCCATAAGGAGTATTCCTGCATTCTGCTACATGTATGTGAAATCTCTAGAAATGAAAACATTGAAATTATGCAATTATGTTAGTCCTATGTGATATTTGCATATCTTTGAAGACATAATCAGGTTGACTTCATATCTGTAACTGATCACAAGGGCACCTGCTGGTGTACTGAACTGCTCCCACAGTTGGTAGCGCTGTTCATTTTCTGATCCCTGTTTGGTTTTTCTCTGTTTCTAGTAAAGGAGATAGGAAATAATTGTACTACATGGTAGTACATCAAGTGTTTCATGTTTTTCAGAAGTTTTCCTGATTTTGATTACATGCCAGTACCAGTAGAGGAGAGGGCACAGCTCTTTATATTCAAGAGGGCTATCCAAGTATTTAAGTTGGTTGGTCACTAAAGGACAGGCCCCATTGTTCCAGGTCTGAGAACCCTGCAAGAGGCAAAGGGAGGAGAGGCGGAGGGGGGAAGGGGGAGGAAGGGAAAAGGGGAGGGGCCAGGGATGGATGTGATGGACAGGATAAGACGAATGACATCACAAAAGGGGCAGGATGGTTCTGGACCTAGGAGGCAAGGGATAGGTCAAGAGGGAAGAGAGAGAGAGGGCAAGAGATAGAAGGGATGGTGAAATAAGGGTGTTTTTAAGGGCCAGCCCAAGGGAGCTCTCCCTCACTTCAACTGCTAGGACAAGAAATTTGTTTTCAGGTCTTAGCCCATCAGTCGTAGAGTTCCTGAGAATTTGGTAAGGTACAGCAGGTTTTTTGTTAAGAAGTGTTTCATTTTGAATGACTGTTTTCCGAGAGCTATGGCTTAGGCGTTTATGTGGTGGAGAAAGTTAATGAGTAGTCAGGTGGGGCATTTATACAAATATGACTTTGAATTTCTGGGTTTTTGGCAATCATCAGGTGAATATGGCTGATGTGGAGCCAGTTGGTGCAAAATGCGAATTCAAGTTGCTGTGGTTTTGGCACCTATGAGGTGAATAGGGCTAAGATAGAGGCATTGGGGGCCAATACACAGCTGTGTACATCCGTGTGGTGGATTTGGAGCTTTGGAAGCAGGCGCTCAGTTTGTGGTGGTGAAAAGGGACAGCACAATCCTTGGGGGTGCAGATGTTGTTTAGTTTGGGTAAGAATTGCAACGGGGGGTGAACTTGGAAGCAGAGAATCGCATGGTGGTTGAGGGCACTTAGGCAGCCCGGGGCATGCAAGCTTTTCTTGCTGTCTGTGGAATTTGGGACATTTTTGGGACATGGGATAGCCAGAAGTGAGGGCAGGGTGTTTGTGAGAGCCGTGGGTGAGCAAGTTGGCCCAGTTGGGGCTAGGAAGTGAGGCAATTGAGTAGAGGCCCAGCAGGCATAGGGGCAACCTTGTGGCCTGTTGAAGGAGAGTGAGCCAACCGGAAGGCATCCAGCTGACTGAATGGTGGCTGGGGGCCAGTGCACAGTTTTGGTTTGTGGCAGGAGCGCCAGAGTGTGGGTGCCAGAAAGCAGTCTTTACAAAAAAAAAAAAAAAAAGGAAGGAAGAAGCACCCAGTTTTTGGTGGTCGGATCCAAGAGTGGGGTTGAAGAGCCCAAGCGAGTGAGGGAGACTGGTAGTGGATTGGGGACAAGTGAGTGGAGCGAGCAGTAGGGGCTGACTCATGGAGGGGAGCAGCAAAAGGGTAACTGACGGCAGGTGAATTGGGCAGAACTGGGTCCTACCTCACTTTGCCCTGCAAGGGAGTGGGAGAAGGAGTTCACCAGCCTAAGCATTTTTTTTGATGGATTGCACAGTGGAGGACATGTGGGTAGAACCGCTTAAGAGTGCCAAAGCTTTTGTGGATGATGCAGTGCAGAGGGTGTGCCCCTCACACTGGGACCTGCAGGAGGACATGTGGGGGCAAGAAAAGGACTTACCGGGCCTGGGCCTAGCTGTGGGGGGCTGCAGAAGGCCGATGGGGTGGCGGGGAGACCGCGTGTGGGCAGCCATCTTGTAGCAGGGCTGCGTGGCAGTGGCCATTTTGTGATAGGCTGGTGTCCCAAAACCAAAAGGGATGAGGAAGGGGGCCTAGACTTGACGGCCACGAGGGGCTGACATGGCTGGGAAGTGACTGCATGGTGGCCTCCATTTTGTGGTGCGACCACGGGGCGGCCACCATTTCATGACGGGCCGCATAAGCTGCCATCTTGAGAGGGACCACGTGGCAATAGCTATTGCTCTTCCTATTACTATTACCTTTTGAGGATTATATCTTTAAATTAATAACAGGTTTCTACAGTGCCAATTACCTGCATGCTGTGCTGAGAATTTTAGAGTCCCGTGTTTAAACGGGATACTAGCAAGGGGAAAACGAGGATGATGGCAGCCATGTAGGGGATGGGGGATAAGGAAGGTCCAAAGATGGATAATAATAAAAAAAAATATTTTTCAGAAATAATAAAAGACTTTTAGAAATAAAATTTGGATGGTGAGAGTAGCAGCTACAGCGAAGGGCCTATGTGGGAAAAGGGGGAGGGAGAAAAGGGAACAGGCTGCTACTCTGGGTGTATTGGGGGACAGGTGGAGGCCCCAAGCGGGGGACAGGGGTGCTCTGGCAAGTTACAACAAGATAACTGGGCTTTATCATTGCAGACATAAATACAAGAGGTGCAACACCCATGAAGGTGGATGCAATGAAGCTGATTATGGATTTGGTGGACAGAGCTCACAAGGTGTTGGATGCAGTGGATGATTCAGGAGTGGATGCAGCACCTGGTATGGGTTTGAAGGGGAAGGGTCCTACAGGAAGGGGAAGGGGAAGGGTAACAAAAAGAGGGGGTCTCCAAGGGCTCCCACCATGAAAGCGCCCAGGTCTGAACCCTCGGGGCCAGACCCAGTCTCGACTCCGGACTCCATCCCTGGTGGCATACCACTTCCGGAGTCGAACCAAGCTCCAGGGCCAGCACCCACTCCTGACCTAGTACCCCTGCCAGGAGCATCTCCAGTGCTGGCTCTGATGACCCCACAGCCATTTTCAATGCCAAACCCATGGCCAATGCCAACCCCATTAACTCCAATCCCAGATCCCCTACCTGGACCAGCAAGAATTTCAGGTAATAATGATGGTACAACAGTTGAAAGAACGATGAAAGAATATGTGGAGCAATTGTTTTTGGGCATGGGGGAGACGGGATTAGCAGGCTGCAAAAGGTCTTGGGGGAACTGGAAAAAGGGAAGGCAGCCGAGAAGGCACTTGAGAAAGGTGGCTCGGAGACAGGGAAGTCAGATGGGGAGGGGGGAAGGGGGTGGGGTGCGAATTGGGGACCACGTGCTACTAACCACAAAGGAGAAGATTTTGAAGGGTGAGTTTGTGGACATTTTTGCATTGATTGACAAGAAAATAACAGAGCAGTATGAAGAAAAAGAAGGCTTGGGGAAAAAAGAGCTCACGACTGTGGTGGTCCTAGTTAAAGAAGAGGAAGAACCAAAAGGGCCTACTTATAAGGGAAAAACGTGGGACACCTGGTCACTGGGTTTTACATATTACAGTGCAATAGTACAGGAGAAAAAGCTGGAAATGGAAATTCCACTGTTAGCATATTCATTGATCATCAGGAATGCATATAAGATGATGGGGGGGCATGAATTGGCTGCAATACGATGAGAAGTTTAGGACAAGGATGGCAAATTATGGAGTAGGCTATCGCTGGGATTCTCGACATAATGACTTGTGGTGGGAGACCATGACAGTAGCTAGGGGGGGGGAAGGGGATTGGTTCAGGGGGACTGAGAGACACGAGAAGTGTTGTTGGGGGTACAATAGACCATACTGCATATTTCCCAACTGCAGGTTTATGCATGCCTGCTCCAAGTGTGGGGGAGCCCATCCAGCCACAAAGTGCAGATCATATGAGAGTGGCAGAGGAGGCTCGCATTTGGGCCATTCCTTTCGGCAGGCCAAGGGTGGGCACAGAGGCAGACACTGGGATAATTCAGGGAGAGGAAGAGGATATGGGGGAAGTAGGGGATTTCAGCATGGAGGGAGGTAAGAAGGAGGGTGTTCGACCCTTCCTGATGGCTCGGATCCCCATAAAACCAGAGGTGGTAGAGAGATGGACCAAGGGGTACCCAGATGCAGAGGCCGGGGGTGGATTGGTCCAAGGGTTCAAATATGGTTTTTCAATCTACAATATCAGGGACCAAGATAGGAGATGTGGGCAGAGAATCTCAAGTCTATAAAAGGGAAGGAGCACTTATTGCTGGGGAAAATATGGAAGGAAAGTCTAGCGGGACGAGTGGAAGGTCTTTGCCAGGTACCACCCTTTAGGCACCTTAGGGTGTCGCCATTGGGCCTGGTGCCTAAAAAACAGGAAGGGGAATTCAGGGTCATTCACCACCTGTCTTACCCGGACAGGGAGTTGGTTAATGATTTCATTGGGGAGAAAAACAGCAAGGTGTCATATGGGACCTTGGAGGATGCAGTCAGTTTGATCAGGACAAAGAGGGAAACTTGGTTGGCAAAAACAGATATTGAGTCAGCTTTCCGGCTTTTACCAGTCAGGAAGGAAGACTAGGACTTACTGGGTTTCCAGGTGGAGGGGACATACTATTTTGACAAAGCCATGCCAATGGGCTGTTCGGTGGCATGCGCCACATTTGAAATGTTCAGTACATGGTTACAGTGGGTCTTCCAGGAGAGATGGGGGCATAGGGCAGTGGTCCACTATTTGGATGACTTCCTATTCATTGGAGAAGGAAGGCAGGGGTCGAGCGAATGCTGGTGGATTTTGAGCTCATGTGTAAGGAGTTGAGAGTACCGCTAGCTGGGGACAAAACGGAGGGTCCAAGTAGGTACCTGGAGTTTTTGGGGATAGAGGTGGATGCTGAACAAGGTTTGTTCAGATCGCCAAAGCAGAAGATATCGAAGATACGGATGTTGCTGGGGAGATGACCCGGAAGAGAAGGATACCTTTGAAGAGGGTGCAGCAGGTACTGGGTCATTTGAATTTTGAATGCTGGGCTATAGGACCTGGATGCACGTTCACACATCACCTGGCCAGGGCCACAGTAGAGGCACATAAGCCACACCATTGGATGGACTTGAGAGCTGAGGTCAGAGCAGACATGAAGGTTTGGGAACAATTCCTGGAAATGCATAATGAAATCACATTCTGGCAGGAGGACTGGTTGTTCAATACTGACCTCAATTTGTATACAGATGCCATGGGGGAATAGGAGTAGGGATGTATTTTAATGGCAAATGGTTTGCGGAACCCTGGCCAGCAGAGTGGGAGATGAGAGGGCTCACCCACAACATCACAATGTTGGAAATATTCCCCAGATGGGTGGTGACAGTACTGTGGGGGGAGGCAGTAAGGAACCAGAAGGTAACCTGATGTGACAATAGGGCAGTGGTCAAGGTCTTGAACAGCAAGGGGGCCAAGTCTGACATGGTGGTGAGGGTGCTATGACAACTGGTTTTGCAGAGTTTGAGGCTGAACATTAGCTTTAGGGCCAGGCACATAGCTGGGGTCCAGAATACTGTGGCTGACTGCCTCTCCCATCTGCAGATGGACAGATTTTGAGCAGTAGCAGAGGGGGCAGACCCAACGGAGACCAAGATTCTAGAGGTATTGTGGGAGATTGGTTGGAAGGAGCTGAATAGCTCTTCCAGAGCTCTTGGGCAGACAGCACAATAAAGGCTTATGAGTGTTCTTGGAGGGCGTTCCAGGCCTTCAGAGAATTACACAGCATGGAGGTAAGTGGAATGGTCATGGAGCAGCAGGTGGCCAGTTTTGTGGTACAGGGATGGTGGACACAAGGGAATCATGCCTCTATGGGGGTACACCTGGCAGCCATTGGCTGGGTGTGCACTATGAAAGGTTTGGGAGACTCTACAAAAGGGGTTCTGGTTAGAAGAATGATGATGGGATGGCAAAGGGTCAGGGGTTGCATGCCAGATAAAAGACGGCCCATCACAGAGCAGCTGTTTCTGGGGGTGGTTGGGACCTTGCCAAGGGTGTGTCACTCAGGTTACAAAGCCTGCTTATTCAGGGTGATTTTCATATTGTTGGTTGGGGGGACTTTCAGAGTTAGTGAATTAGTTGGGCAAAATAGGTCCCTGGAAGGGACGGTTTACAGGAGACAGAGATGAAGTGGAAAGGGGGAGACCTGTGGATCTACTTGAGGAAGTCTAAGACAGACCAGATAGAGAAGGGTGCCTGGGTGCTGATATGCTGGCACCCGATGGGAGCCATCTGCCCAATACAGGCGTGGCACCAATACCAAGCCGTCAGGCACAATAAGGAGGGGACATTCTTTCTCAACCAGAATGGAAAAGAGGTGAATTGCAACTAGATATCTGGGGTGCTGAAGAAGACCATCGTAGCCATGGGAGAGGACCCAAAGGGATAATCCTCACACTCATTTAGGATTGGGACGGCCTCAGGGGCAGCAGCAAGATGGGTGCCTTAGGAAGGGCTGAAGGCCTTGGGCTGGTGGGCATTAAGCTGCTACAAGAAATATGTGAGATGTACAAAATGTTAATGATGTGTCTCTTTCTATCTCCACAGGGGGGCAGTGTGGGAGGGAGGCACAGGGAGGGTAAAAGGGGGGGGAGACACAGGTGGTAACGGGTAGTGACAGTAACTCATTCGGGTGTTTCTTTGTCTTTGTAGTGATGGAAGGCAAAAGCACATCTGGATCATCGAGCATTCTAATGTAAGAAAGACAAGACAAATGGAGGCCCAGGGGAAAGCAGCTGGGGTTGGACCATTGTAAAATAAGAGTTCATTGGAAAAGAATTCGAGGAATGAGATGGGGCAGTTCATGCCACTGATAGAAGAAATGAGAAGTCACCCAGAGCCACAATTGATAATTATACATCTAGGGGGCAATGATTTGGGTACTCACCCCAGGTTGGATATATTTAACCATATACATGTAATCCCTGGGTGGTGCCACCCCGCAGTGTTACACCCCTGCCTACTACCTTGGACATAGGCTGAGGGGGTTGGGTTCGCTAGCTAATAATATTTTTTAAAAACCTTTGTGCAGTGCCTCCACTCAGGGTGCTTTACATGGCTGAGATGGTGCTGGGTATAGCCCCCTGAGCTGCTACACCACCCACAGTGACCAGTTACCTTGCCCAGACATGCCCCAATACACAGTTCCCCACATTTCCACATTTTGAATTAAAGGCTCTCTTTAATAATATGCTCACACAGGATTTCAAACAACAACAAGAAGATATTTATTTCGGGGGAAATAAAGGAGCTAGGAAAGGGAAACAGGAGGAGTAGAGGATATCTTACCGTATTTACACATGTACAGAGATCATTTTGGATTTTGCTGGTGAACCCTCCAGCTGGGTGGCTACATATTAACAGGCAGACATAAATCACATTTTACCATTTGACTTAGGACATCCAGAGCCCTGGCTATCTAGCTGCTGATAAATCAGATGTTAAACATAATTATTAATACCCACACTGGTACCAGTCCCAGATACAGCAGAAACCCTGCAATCTCATACCATACTGGTTAAACAGGTACCACAGTCCAGAATGTTGCAGGCCTGATGGAGTTGCAGCTGGTCGAGGTGGCCGACTATTAATTTGAGGGTGGGGGCAACTTGGAAACAGATTTTTGTAAAGCAGCAAATTACTATTTACAACCACAGCAGGGATTGCCCTGCACTTTAGCAGACAAAGCAGGGATTGACCTGCACTCTCAGACTTCTGAACATTCCAGAACAAACTATGTGAATCTTACATCCAGAACATTCAGCACAATATTTGAAAGTCCCATCCAATGCAATGAGAGTGATGCTTCTGTCGAGCATCCTAAATGCAGTTTAAACACGGTCACATCCAGTACTTTATATACCAAAAGGCATCCATCCAGAGTAAGTTGGCAATGACACTTTTATCAAGCATCCCATACTTTAGTCACCGGCAGTCACATCCAGTACATTCTATATACCAAGAACATTATCCGCAAGCGGAGTCCTATCCAGCACATCTAGCCATTTAACACTTATACCAAGTGCTCTTAGATGAAATTCTGTGCAGACACAGGTACATTCTCTTTAAGGTATCTTAGACATTAATATATAATCCCAGCGGTGCCTCCATTGTGTAACCCCTGGGCGGCGCCACCCGCCAGTGTTATACCCCTGCCTACTACCTTGGACATAGGCTGAGGGGGTTGGGTTCGCTAGCTAATAATATTTTTTAAAAACCTTTGCGCAGTGCCTCCACTCAGGGTGCTTTACATGGGTGAGATGGTGCTGGGTGTAGCCCCCTGAGCTGCTACACCACCCACAGTGACCAGTTACCTTGCCCAGACATGACCCAATACACAGTTCCCCACATTTCCACATTTTGAATTAAAGGCTCTCTTTAATAATATGCTCACGCAGGATTTCAAACAACAACAACAAGATACTTATTTCGGGGTGGAAATAAAGGAGCTAGGAAAGGGAAACAGGAGGAGTAGAGGATATCTTACCATATTTACACATGTACAGAGATCATTTTGGATTTTGCTGGAGAACCCTCCAGCTGGGTGGCTACATATTAACAGGCAGACATAAATCACATTTTACCATTCGACTTAAGACATCCAGAGCCCTGGCTATCTAGCTGCTGATAAATCAGATGTTAAACATAATTATTAATAATACCCACACTGGTACCAGTCCCAGATACAGCAGAAACCCCACAATCTCATACCATACTGGTTAAACAGATACTGCAGTCCAAGATGTTGCAGGCCTGATGGAGTTGCAGCTGATCGAGGTGGCCGGCTATTAATTTGAGGGTGGGGGCAACTTAGAAACAGATTTTTGTAAAGCAGCAAATTACTATTTACAACCACAGTAGGGATTGCCCTGCACTTTAGCAGACAAAGCAGGGATTGACCTACACTCGCAGACTTCTGAACATTCCAGAACAAACTATGTGGATCTTATATCCAGAACATTCAGCACAATATTTAAAAGTCCCATCCAATGCAATGAGAGTGATGCTTCTGTCAAGCATCCTAAACGTAGTTTAAACACGGTCACATCCAGTACTTTATATACCAAAAGGCATCCATCCAGAGTAAGTTGGCAATGACACTTTTATCAAGCATCCCATACTTTAGTCACAGGCAGTCACATCCAGTACATTCTATATACCAAGAACATTATCCACAAGCGGAGTCCTATCCAGCACGTCTAGCCATTTAACACTTATATCAAGCACTCTTAGCCGAAATTCTGTGCAGACACAGGTACATTCTCTTTAAGGTATCTTAGACATTAATATGCTCTAGGGCCTCCTGTCTCATGAAGTGGCAAAGCGCATCTTGGCAGACAGCTCCATAATGGCAGGACTCTAACCCATAGCTACACATTTATATGATTCACTAAGCCCAGCATCTTGCTGCACCTGCAACTTAGCCATTTGGGCCACAGACAAGACGCATCCATTACTTGAACTAGACAGTCTCTTATGGGGTTAGTAGCCCAGACTGATGACTTCAATACTTCACACTTAACAGCACATCTTTCTTAATGGGGCATGGATCCCCCAAGATTACTTGCTTAGCTTCTCCCTCGCACCTGGGGGTACAAGGGTACTCACTCAGGTCCTCCACAGGTCTCATCTGCAATTGAAGGCATCCTGAAGACTTCTTCAGCTCTCTCACCGCTGAGGTACTTGGTCAGTGCTCTCACCACTGCATGATGTCATCTGGTCTGGTCAGTGCTCTCACCACTGCTGGACATCTGATTCTTTAGTCCACATCTTTCCCCGATGTGGGAGGGAAGGCTAGCCTTTGGAGGACAGTACTGGCAACCTCCAGACTAGCTGTTGCAGAAAGCCCAATTATTGTAACTAGTTAACTGAAGAAAATAACAAATGCCCTCTGAAGACCGAAAGGGCTTGAATTAAGTGGCCCAGGCCTGATGCCATGGCTGGAACCTGAGCCCCTCCTCCATGGGGGCTCCCAGCAGGCTGGATCCTGCTCTGCTGCTCTCTCCCCAAATCTCTCTCTGAATCTCCAGACAAACTGGCAACATTGTCTCTTTATAGAGCTCCTAGCTCAACTCCTGATTGGAAGCAGGGATGGGGTGCCATGTCTCAAAGTTGCTGAAGGACCTGTCAATCAGAACACTTGAGGCACAATTGGGTTATGGAATTTGCACCTAAAATAATGTCCCTGTAAGCCCCCATAAGAACTTGGGTGCTTACCCATGAGATGCAGTGAATGTCATACAAGTCCTGGCTATCTATTGCTGCAATTCCAATTGGCTGTACTGCTGGCAATGGCTGCTTAACCCACTGTCCCTTATAGCAGATTAGATACAGTCCTGAATAATGTGCAGGTGCAGCCAGAAAGAAGTAATTATTTGCCCCACATGCCCCACAGTTCTATAGCTTAAAGGCTGTACTTGCAGTCACTGCACAGATGAAAAACATGGCTATTTTACTTTTCCTGTTGCTACTGCACTTATGCAAGCTCCCCTTGCAGCAGCTGACAGGCTGACACACAGAGTCCCAGATACTGGAATTGCCAGGGAAACAGTACTCATTTTAACTTTAAACACTTTTCCCCACATGCACAGTATATTCCCAACGAGCAGCAACAGTTCCATTATGTAAAACATTTTAATTCTTTACTTTTCGGCTGAAGCTGAACATAGCTACCCTGGAGGCAGCCAGACACACTGTTATGCATTATTCAGATGACCAGGGCCCTGCACAGGCATACTCAAATGAGCCCCGGTCAGAACTCCTTTAATTCCCATCTGAGCGGTCCCCCAGCAGGCTGTCTGTGGTCACCAGGTCCCAAATAGGTGGAAGGGATCCCAGGACCCATAGCACAGTCCCTGAGGTGACCGCAAAACAAGCGGCTCCACATCAAAAGCGCTTTGCGCGCCAATGCGACTCCTGCTTCCCTGGAGGCAGCGTTTTTGCAGCTGGAGCCCACGGTCAGCAGTTTAAGCCCCAAGGGGCTGGATTTTCATTTGACTGCAAGCTGGGGCACACACAAGGGCAAACAGCACCTGGGAAGCCAGAAAAATTAGAGGCCAAGTCAGGAGAAGCCCGAGAGACAGCGGGAGAAGGACAGAACAAAACAGGCTAAGGTAAACCCAGATTGGCATTTCTAGGAACCCCCATTTGCAAGGGGGTTACATACAGGAGGATTTGGGGGTATTAAAAAGATGGTGGCCTAGGGGTAAAGTGCTATAGTCAGAAATGGTGGCCAGGAGGGTATGGCGATATGCCAAGAATCCAAGGGCCATTGAAAGGGGGAAGGAAAAGAATGAATGGGAGGATGGGAAGAAGTGTACGCCAAATAGGGGGTGGAGTCATTCGGCATGATGAGATAGAGGAAAAGATAACAGGATTATACAGATCCGATGGGGTGCATTTGGCGGATATTGGGAATCATATCTTTATTACAGAACTGGGGAGAGGCATAGATGCCTGGTGTGTGACCTCGGTTGAAGGAGAACGAAAAGGGGGAAGCCCATTATCCAAACGCAGGCTGGAGATGGGCTAGCGGAGAAAGGAAAGGAAAAAAGCCTGTGGGGGGAGGGTAGAGGGGACAAAGGAGCAGGACACAAAAAGGGAAAAAAAGGAAAAGGGGTATGGACACCCCAGAAGGAGAAAAATGGGGGGCAGGAAATGGATCTGCTCCAGATGGGAAGCAGAGAACCATCCCAGGTTGGCACCTGGGGGTGACAGAGAAGAAGAATGCAAGAGATGAGCCCTACGGTTTACACCAGGGGAACAGAAGAAGTTATGAGATATGATGGAAGGTTGTATATAATGGACAGTGTAAAAGATTGCATGATGGAAATAAATGAGATAAAAGAACTCTTATTGTAAATAAATGTTTTGATGTGAAGAATTAATAAAAGGTGTGCCGACTGAGCAACCAAAGAAATACGAGTTGTGGTGTGTTTTCTTGCAAAGGGGAGTGGGCTCTGGAACAATGAAGCTTCCACATAAAGGCTGAAGAAGGACATTGTATTGTCAAGAAATCTCCCTATCAACATTTCCTTTGTTTGTGGGGGTGCCTACATCTTTCAGTATTATTTTTTCATTGAGTTGAATGGACAACACCAATTGAATTAATCTCCAGGGTGCTTACATTAATGATCTAACAATATTCAATAGATAAATTAACATTGTCATCAATAAACATCTGGCAATTATGCCTGCAATGTATTGGCTTCAACCTTCAAACTGAAGGGTTATGGGGTCACTGTGTCTTTTACAGCTTAACCTGTAAAAAAAAAAACCTATCGGCGATCACACCTGCTTCCCCACCTGTTAATGTGTTAGATAACTGCCCTGGTGAGAGAAAGCTTGCTATCAGAGCAAGGCCAGTGAGGCAGCTGAATAAGGAGCTAGAGCTTTTCTGATAGGACACTTCTGACTATGGGGGTAAGCAGACAGATACTTTATTAGAAGTGTAGGGTCTGCAAGGTAAATTGGGACCTTCAAAAAAACACACAAGAGTTAGTGTGCTAGTCTGAGTTAGGGGAAGGGAACTGTTATCTTTGCAGTTAGCTGGGTGAGGAGGAAAGCTGCAAATTGGGGTGTGTGGCTTAGGCAGAAGTAAACCAGGTGTCTGCATTTAGACTTCCCTGTAGTTAGCTTTTGGCCAGAGATCAATGTTGCTATCTGAGCAAGGCCAATGAGGCAGCCGGTAGGGCACTTCTGACTAGTAAATAAGCAGACAGATACACTATTAGAAGTGTAGGATCTGCAAGATAAATTAGACCTTCAATTAGGGTAAAAAAAAAAATACACAAGAGTTAGACGCTCTCTGCAAGATTTTTTTCTCTAGCATAGGAAAAAAAATGTGTGAGCTAACAAAACTAAAACAGAAAGGGGGATGTAAACTACCAAAGCTAAAACAGAAAGGCCAGAAATAGACATGATGGGAGTGGTGCAGTGCAATGGCTGTGAGGTGGCAATCTTCAGGGAGACTTTCTGGAGGCTGCAGTGCTGCCCCATCTGCATGCACCTCTCTGGACTGAGGGCAGAGGTTGCTCATCTCCAGGCCGAGTTGGCTGGGATTCAGGGAGCCTCCCCCCAGGAACCACCAAGTCCACCCCAGCTGCCTCAAAGGATGCCGAGAAGGAGCAGCTGGACCATGGTGGGCTCAAAAAGGGTGAGGGTGGTGGAGCAGAGGCATATCCCTCCTAAGGCTCCACTCCACAACTCCTATGCCGCTCTGGCAGGGTGGGACTGTTCCAAGGAGGCATCCACAGTGGAGACCAAGGAGGATGTAGGGGTCCTCCATGGTGGAGACACCTGGGAGGGAGGCAGAGGACCCCAGAGGAGGAGGAGGAGGCAACACCTGATGGGGGACTCTGTCATTAGGGGAGTAGACTGGGGGCAGGAGGGGAGGGAGCAAGGGAGGTTTACTGCCTAACTGGCACCACAGCTTGGAGGGATGGAAAGTGCATCCTAAGGATTGCTGGGGCAGCAGGATGGGCAGCTGAGCTAGATGCCATTGTCCACCTGGGGACAAATGACCTGGGTAGCGATGAAGTTAGGGTAGTGCAGGAGGAGTTCAGGGAGTTGGGAAGGGGTCTTAGACAGATGGCATGCTCAGCAATCTTTTTGGAGGTGTTACCTGTCTACGACAAGGAGGAGGACGAGGTACTCTGCGCCAGGAGTTTCAATATATGGCTGAATGACTGGTGCAGAGCAGAGGGAGTTGGTTTCATTGGGCATTGGGGTCTTATCTGGAGTGATGGAGGCCTATTCAGAAGAGATGGCCTCCATCTATCAGGGTGGGGGGGACCAGAATCCTCAGTGAAAGGTTTAAATGCTTCATTGGCAAGCATTTAAACTAGCCAAGAGGGGAGGTGGAAGAAAGCAGGGAGAATCAAGACCCCCCCACAGGAGGAAGCAGTCAGTAAGGAGAACCCTAAGGACAGGAAATCATGAAAGGTACCTAGAACCGGAAAAGGTAGAATGACAGAGAGAAGGAGAAATGGGAGTAAAGACAGAGGAGTAAAGAAGGAAGGCAAGAGGATAAGAGGGGAACTGTCAGAAGGGGAGGTAGTATAACTAGGAAGGCCATGTGCATGAATGCTCACAGCCTGAGAAATAAAATCCCAGACCTAGTGTCCTTGATGGCAGAGGCTGACCTGGACATTGTCGCTATTACCAAGACTTGGTACAATGGGAACCATGACTGGGATATAGCCATACCAGATTATACTCTATTCATGAAAAACAGGGTGGGTCAAAAGGGAGCAGAAATTGCTCTTTACATAAGGGAGGGTATAAAAGCAACTGAGGTACAGGGAATGCAGGGAGGGAAGAAGGCACTGTGGGTAACCCTAGAGACAGTTAATGGCACCGTTATTCATGCTGGAGTGATCTATAGACCTCCAGCACAAGAGGAAGAGTTGGATAGGGTTCTAGTGGAAGCCATCCATACCATGGCAACTAAAGGGGAGGTGCGGCTAGTGGGAGACTTCAATTTGCTGGATGTTGATTGGAGCAACCCAGCTGTAGCCTCAGCCAGGAGCAGTGTCTCAGGCAACTAGTGTTAGAGCCCACCAGGGAGGGAGCAATACTGGATCTAATACTCACCAAAGGGGACAGAGTTGCAGATGTCATAGTGGGTAGCCACCTGTGGTCCAGTAATCACCATATGGTGTGGTTCAATGTGAGAACAGTGATGGAGTCAAACCACATGGAAGTGAAGGTACCGGACTTCAGAAGGGTTGATTGTGCAAAGATGAGGAAATGTCTCAGGAAAGCCCTGGTGGGGAGGGGGAAGATTGGGGTGTGTGTAGAGAACCAGTGGGTGAATCTAAAAGGAGCCATAGAGGAGGCAACAGACCTTTGCATTAGGCAATTAAGCAAAAGCAAGAGGAAACAAAAACCACTATGATTCTCAAAGGAAGTGGCCAGGAAGGTAAGAGTGAAATGGCTGGCATTCAGTAGTTACAAGCAGACACAGAGGGAGAAAGACAGAGAAATGTATCTAGAAAAAAAGGGAGGCAGGGAAAGCAGTCAAGATTGTAAAGGCACAAATGGGAGAAAAAATAGCTCAGTCAGCAACAAAAGGGGACAAGACATTCTTCAGGTACCTTAGTGAAGGAAGAAAGACCAAGGGTGGGATTGTTAGGCTAAAAGGGGAAGGAGGGGCATGTGCGGAGGTGGACCTGGAGAAAGCAGCAATCCTGAACAAATATATTTGTTCAGTATTCACAGAAGAAGGGGGAAGTGTGGGACCTCAGTTAAGTGACAGGAATATCGATGGAAGAGAGGCAGATACCAGTCCATTTACAGAGAAGAGTGTCCTAAAGGAACTCACAAAACTGAGCGTGGACAAAGCAATGGGGCCAGATGAGATACATCCAAGAATATTAAAGGAGCTTAGAGAGGTACTCGCAGCACCACTGACAGCCCTATTCAACAAATCACTGGAAATGGGAGTGGTTCTGGAGGACAGGAGGAGGGTGGATATAGTCTGTCTCCTCAAAAGTGGGAGCATGGAGGAAGCTGGCAATTACAGGCCAGTCAGCCTGACCTTAGTGGTGGAGAAATTAATGGAATCACTGTTAAAGGACAGGATTGTGGTATATCTTGAATCCAGCAGTGGATCACAGGATCCTAGACAGCATGGATTCACAGTGGGAGAGTAGTGTCAAACAAATCTGACAGATTTCTTTGACTGAGTGACCAGGGAATTAGATCTGAGAGGGGCGGTGGATGTAGCCTACCTTGGTTTCAGCAAAGCCTTCAACACAGTTCCTCAAAGGAGGCTTGTAAACAAGCTGCACAGCCTGGGAGTGGGTCCCAAGGTGACAAACTGGGTCAGACATTGGTTAAGGGATAGAACACAGAGGGTAGTGGTAAACAGGGTTCATTCTGAGGAGAGGAAGGTGACCAGCAGGGTGCAATAAGGATCAATTCTGGGGCCAGTCTTCTTTAATGTCTTCATAAGTGACATTGCAGAGGGACTGGAAGTGAAGGTATGCCTCTTTGCAGACTACACTAAGATCTGCAACAGGGTTGATACTCCAGGGGTGGTGGAAACAATGAGGAGGGACCTAAGCAAGCTTGAGGAGTGGTCAAGAGTGTGTCAACTAAGATTCAATGCAAAGAAGTTTAAAATCATGCATTTGGGGCACAGAAACCCAGGGGAGGAGTCCATGATTGGGGGAAGGTACTGACGACCACCAAACAGGAATTGGACCTGGAGGTAATCATGTCTGATGACCTAAAGGTGACCAAGCATTGTGCAAAGGCTGTGGGGAGAGCCAGTGGGATGCTGGGGTGCATAGGGAGAAGTATCACCAATGGAAAAAAGGAGGTTGTGATACCACTGTACAAATCATTGGTACCTGCGTACTGTGTCCAGTTCTGTAGGCGGCATCTCCAGAAGGACATAGATAGAGTAGAGGCCGTTCAGAGAAAGGCAACAAAACAGTGCAGAGTCTTCACCAAAAGTCATATAAGGAGATACTAGAGGACCTCAATATGTATACCCTGGGGGACATGATAGAGACCCTCAAATACCTCAAGGACATAAATAAGGTACAAGAGGGTAGCATCTTTCAGAAAACAAGTTGTTCAAGAAAAAGAGGTCATGATATGAAGCTGGAGGAGGGTAGACTCAGGGGTAATGTGTGGAAGTATTTTTTCACAGAATGGGTGGTGGATGCATGGAACAGCCTCTCAGCAGAGGTTGTGGGTCAAAAACAGTAGGAGAATTCAAGAATGCATGGGGTAGGCACAAGGGAACCCTAGAAATAGGAAAGAGAAGATAAAAGCAGGAGATGAAGTAAGATCTGTGGTATCGCAGTAGGTAGGGAAAATGGGCAGACTTGGTGGGCCAAGCGGTCCTTATCTGCAGTCAATTGCTATGTTTTTATTATTTCTATTTGTCTAGTGGCAACCCCACCCTCTGATTTCCATACATAGGTTGTTATATATTTTCATTGGTGTCCAGTGGTACCCCTCACTGCCCTCCCGTGCCCGACCCTGATAACATCTGTTTTTCTTTGATGTCTAGTGGTGCCCCCCCACCTTGTGATGTCAGTTGACCGTATGTTCAGCTGTGCCCTGGTGTCTAGTGGTACCAACCACCCTCCAATGTCCCTCATATCCTGAAAATAAGAAAACGGTCCCTTGATGTCTTTTTTTAATCCTTAAAAAAAAAGTCCACCTCTGATGTGTACCCACACCCCCGCCAAACCTCCCACTGTGCAACCCCACCTCACGCATCCTAGACCCCCACACACACTGTCACTCACCTGAGGAGCTACCAGTGTGAAGATGCACTCTTCGATCGAAGACACATCTTGCTGCTGGAACCAGTAACTGCTTTATGAGAAATGAGGTAACTGTGGTTGCAAATCCCTTTGAAATACATTGAAATGCAGTTACCTTATTTCTCATACAGCAGTTGCTGGTTCCAGCAGCAAGACATGCCTTCAGTCGGACAGTGGATCTTCACAGTGGGAGCAGTTCAGATGAGTGAGGTTATGTGGTAGGGTCTAGGGTGGTGTGGGGTGGTGGGTACACAGTGGGAGGTCAGATGGGGATGCGTGTACACATCAGTGGTGGACTTTTTTTTTTACAGATAAAAAAATACATTGAGAAACCGTTTTCTTATTTACAGGATACGAGAGACATGGGAGGATGGGGATACCACTAGACACTAGGGCACAGCTGAACATAATGCCAATGTACATCACAGGGTGGGGGCACCACCAGACACCAGGGGAAAACAGATGTTACCAGGGTCGGGCATGGTAGGGTGGGGAGTACCACTGGACACCTATGAAAATATATAACAAATTATATATGGAAATCGGAGGGTGGGGGGTGCCACTAGACACCAGTCTTATTATCTAACATATGAAAGGGGACCAGGGCACAATTGGAGGGTGGAAGGGAATAAATCCTTTTCATGACCAGAAATATTGTGCCTTGTGGAACAAAAACAGATCTATTGCCATGACATAGGACTCGGAGTGGGGGGGCAAACTAAGCCCCAAATCTTTTTTTTTTTTGTGCAAAAAAATCCTTTTTTGCTAGCTTTTCTCTTTCTCTTGAAAAATGACTTATTCTTTCGAAAAAGGATTTTGGACTTATTTCTTTTTTTAAATCCTTTTTCGCAAAAAAGGATTCTTTTGCATTCCCACAAAACAGGATCTCTTTTCTTGAAAAAGGATTTCGGACCTTTTTTTTTAAAATTCTTTTTCATGAAAAAGGATCCATTATCATGAATCCTTTTTTGTTCTTGCCAAAAAGGATCATGTCTCGCGAAAAAGGATTTTGGACTTTGTTTTTCTCCACATCCTTTTTCATGAGACTTGATTCTTTTTCACGTAAACAAAAAAAGACTTACGAGACAGGATGTTAATGAGTCTCGAAAAAAGATTTAAAATAATATAAAAAAAGTTCTGGGGTCATGTTTCTAACAAACAAGTGCAGAATCCACTTAATGGAATCCCAATGAGCAAGATACAGTCTTTTGTATGTCTGCAAGACCTCATTTTGGACAGTTTGTCAATTTTGTTATTCAAAAAGCAAAGAAAAGAAGATGGTGTCCCAGGAAAAAGGATTTTTTTCTCATGAAAAAGGATTGGTCCCTTACAACAAAGAATCCTTTTTCATGAGTCCAAATTCTTTTACTGTTCCAGGAAACTATCCAAAAGACGGAACTGAGCATGCTCAGTATTTGAAACTTTAAACATAAAAACATAGACTTTGACAGCAGATAAGGACCGCTTGCCCACCTAGTCTGCACATTTCCCTACCTACAGGATAAGCTGCAGATCGTATTTAACCAACAGCCTATTTCTTCCCACCCCCCAATAAAAATGGTCTTATGTCTTTCCCGTGCATTCTTGAATTCTCCCACAGTTTTAGACCCCACAACCTCCTCAGGAAGGCTGCTCCAAGCATCCACCACCCTCTCTGTGAAATAATACTTCCTCATATTGCCCCTGAGCCATCCCCCCTCTATCTTCAAATTGTGTCCCCTTTTTCTTGCACATCTCTTTTTCTGAAAGATGCTACCCTCATGGACTTTGTTTATTCCACTGAGGTACTTAAAAGTTTCTATCATGTCCCCCCTCTCCCTCCTTTCCTCAAGGGTATACATATTAAGCTCCTTTAGTCTCTCCTTGTATGGCTTCTCTTGCAGACCCTGCACCCTTTTAGTTGCCCTCCTCTGGACTGCCTCCATCCAGTCTATGTCCTTGTGGAGATGGGGTCTACAGAACTGGATGCAGTACTCCAGATGGGGTCTCACCAACTGTCTGTATAGAGGGATAACAACTTCCTGTTTTCTGCTGGTGATGCCTCTCCTATACATCCCAGTATACCCCAGCCCTCCCTGCCTTCTCACATTGCTTGCTGACCTTAAGGTCATCTGATATGATTAGCCCCAGGTCCCTTTCCATTTTCGTTGTTGTTACTACCTCCCCCCCACTGTGTAATCCTCCCCTGGGTTTTGTTTCCCAGGTTCATTATTTTGCACTTCTTTGCATTAAATCAAAGCTGTCATACTTCTGACCATTCCTCCAACCTTGCCTTCTCATTCTTTCCACACCTCCTTGTGTATCAACTCTGTTGCAGATCTTTGTGTCATCTGCAAAGAGGCATACTTTTCCTTCCAGTCCCTCTGCAATGTCACTTATAAAGACAAAAAAGGACCGGACCCAGTACTGAACCCTGTGGTACCCCACTAGTAACCCCTCTTTCTTCACAGTGGACTCCATTTACAATTACCTTCTGTGTCCTGTTGTCCAGTCAATGTTTTACCTAGGCTACCACCCTGGGACCCACCCCAGGCTGGTTAATTTGACTATTAATCTTTGTGTGGGACTGTGTCAAATGCCTTGCTAAAGTCTAGGTAGACCATGTCCACAGCCCCTCCCTGGTCTACTACTTTGGTCACCCAGTCAAAGAAATCAATTAGATTCATCTGACATGACCTTCCCGCTGTGAACCCATGCTGCCTTGGGTCCTGTGCCCCACTGGCCTCTAGGTACTCAACAATTCTTTCCATCAGAAGTGATTCCATCATTTTCCCTACCACAGAGGTCAAACTGACAGGTCTGTGGTTTCCTGCCTCTGTCTTGCTCCCACGTTTGTGAAGGTGAATCACATCTGCCTTCCTCCAGTCCTCAGGTACCACACCATCCTCCCGTGATTTGTTAAAAAGGGTAGTCAGTGGTGTCACTAGTTCTCTCCTTAATTCTTTTACAAGTCTGGGGTGAATTCCATCAGACCCCATTGCTTTGTCCACCTTCAGTTTTAGGAGTTCTTTCAGAACCCTTTCTTCTGTGAAAGGACTGGGATCTACCCCCTATCCAGAGTGCTTCTGTAAATTGGATTAGGCACCTCCCCCCCTCCCCTTTTGTGAATACTGAGCAGAAGTATTCATTCAACATCCCTGCTTTTTCACAGTCCCCCTCTGCCCACTCACCATCCATTCTATTCAGCTTCACTATCCCTCCCTTTGTCTTTCTACACTCCTTGATATACCTATAAAAGGTTTTATTCCCCTTCTTAACAGAGTTGGCTATCTTTTCCCTATCTTTTCCTTAAAATTAAATAACTTTGGAACAGATTAATATTTTTCACTAAATCAGCAAAAGGCAGTTCTGTGAGGCAAGCCTTTTCTCCGCTGAAAATGTCAGACCAAAACTCCAAACCATCTGGGTGCAGCGTGATTACAAAACTCAAAAAAGACAGCAGTTTTTAATGTTTCAGCACTATGCACAGCTCAGAATCCACAAATCTGACCAAAACATAACTTGGCACATCAAGAGATTTACCACACAAGACTGCCCATGCAAAATGTTGAGCAAATCCATTGAACGGTTGCAGTGTTATTAAAGTGCAAAATCTGAGATTTAACACTGAAACTCCACCCCAACCCTAACTTTAGTGGTGCGATTGCGCCACTATTTTATATTACACATATATTTGTGTAATAGATAATCCACTACATGGAGTATTGTCATGCTCTGATATATGCATGCCTCAGTGTGCGTTCTAATGTACAAGGCTGCAGGCTGAGTTCATTCAACCACTCAAGGCATGCATATATCAGAGCATGACCGCATGCCCTGTAGTAGATTATCTGTCTTATAAAATGGCTGGAAGGTTCTAAGGGATGAATAGAAGTGCAGGTGCGTGGTTGTTGTGGAATAACGCACAGTCACTTGGTGAATTTCATCTGATCAGGAGACTGGATTTTAACAGATTTTTCTTACCCATTTTATAAATGTATATATTCTTTGCAAAAAAAACTGAATTAACGCGCGAGTTAGGTTTAACTTGATGCCACAAAAGCAGGGAAATGTGGAGTTAGGGATTCCAACCCTAACTCTTCACCCTGTCCAAACAGCAAAACAACAAGACCACACAAATAGATCCAGAAGACACAAATGCAGTAGTACTGATGTGCAACCTTTATGGATTCGTATCAATGGCATGTACTCCACAAGACACACAATCATTTCTGACTGCAGATAGAAATCCACGGTGCTCAAATCACAACACAAATTTTGTGTGTGTGCAGAAGCACAGGCCCCTTAAGCCACAAATATAAATCCATGATACCCAGTTTAAAAGAGTTCATTTGTCTGCAGAAGCACATGTTCCTATGGAGTCTATGCTTCTGTAGCCAGAGGTACTCATGCGCACTGTAAGACTAGTATACTGTTCTGGCTGCAGAAGCACAGGCCCCATGAGATCCAGGATTTCAAAATTGAAATAGTACTTCTGTGTGCAGAAACACAGGCCCCTGGGAGGCCTATGCCTGTGCAACCACAGGTGTAAGACATACACACTGTTTTCTGGCTGAAGAAGTGCAGGCCCCTGTTTGCCTGCACTTCCATAGCTGCATATGGAAACCCCTGATGCCCAAACTACAACAGTACTTCTGACTAGAAAGGAGCAGGGAAATCCTAGCCCCCCCCCAAAAAAATCACGGTAGTAAGTGCGGTAAACACCAACATAGAGGTGTCGATAGGAGAAGGGCAGGGTAAATGGAGAAAGTGACAAGGCAAGAAGGACAGGGATGGGGCAAAGGAGTAAGGCCATTAGGAAATGGAGGGTAATGAGTACCAATGCCCGTAGTCTGGGCAACAAGCTCCCTGAGGTGGTGGCCTTGATGGAAGAGGGATGCCTGGATATCTAGCTAGTCACAGAAACATGGTACACAGAGAACCACGACTGGGATGTTAACATACCAGGGTACATAACCTACAGGAGAGACAGGCAGGGAGAAGAGGGAGGAGTAGCTCTCATGTAAAGGAAGGATAAAAGCAACTGAACAAAAGAGTAAACAGGGAGGAGAGGAGGCACTGTGGGTCACCTTGGAGACTGGAAAGGGCACCACAATCTGCACAGGGTTGTGTACAGACCCCATGTCAGGGGAGGAATGGACAAGGATATGACAGAAGGCATTCTTAAATGGTGAGAAAGGGGAGATACTGTTGATGGGAGACCGAATATACAGATGTTAATTGGAGCACATTTGCTGCAGCCACATCCAAAGCAGGGCCATTCTTGATGCCCTACAGGTGGCAGGCCTCAGACAGCAAGTTTGGAACCCACTCATGAGGAGCAATCTTAGACCTCGTACTTTCTCAAAGCAGGGGCAGTGAGGAGGATCTCAGATCTAGAAGTGGGTTGCCATCTGGGAACAAGTGACCATCAAACAGTGTGGTTCACGTTAAACTCAGCTACAGAGTCAAGCCATACAAAAGTGAAGGTACTGGACTTCAGGACAGCTGACTTTGGCAAGATGGGAGAGTGCCTCAGAAAAGCACTAGCAAACAGGCTAGAAGGAGGTGTGGAGCAACAATGGGGAATCATCAAAACTGCCATCACAGAGGCAACAAGCCTTTGTGTGAAGCAAATAAACAAATCAAAATGAAAGAAAAAGCCACTATGGTTCTCAAAAGAGATGGCTGTGAAAGTCAGGAAGAAAAAGACAGCATTCCAGAAATATAAGGAAACACAGAAAGAGCAGGATGGAGAGCTGTACCAGTTAAGGCAGAAGGAAGCAGGGAGGGAAGTCAGAATAACAAAGGCCCAAACTGAGGAAAAGATAGCCAAGTCAGTTAAGAAGGGGGATAAAACATTTTATAGGTATATCAGCGAGTGTAGAAAGACAAAGGGAGGGATAGTGAGGCTGAATAGAATGAATGGTGGGTGGGCAGAGGGGGACAGTGAAAAAGCAGGGATACTGAATGAATATTTCTGCTCAGTATTCACAAAAGAGGACGAAGTGCTAATCCAATTAACAAAGCACTCTTGATAAGAGGTTGATCCCTCCTTTCACAGAAGAAAGGGTTCTGCAAGAACTCCTAAAACTGAAGGTGGACAAAGCAATGGGGCCTGATGGAATTCACCCCAGAATTATAAAAGAATTAAGGGGAACTAGTGAAACCACTGGCAACTCTTTTAATAAATCATGGGAGGATGGTGTGGTACCGAGGACTGGAGGAAGGCGGATGTGATTCCCTTCACAAAAGTGGGACCAAGACAGAGGCAGGAAACTACAGATCTGTCAGTCTGACCTCTGTGGTAGGGAAAGTGTTGGAGTCACTTCTGAAGAAAGAATAGTTGGTACCTAGAGGCCAGTGGGGGCTGGGACCCAAGGCAGCATGGGTTCACAGCAGGAAGGTCATGTCAGGCAATTTAATAGATTTCTTTGACTGGGTAACCAAAGTAGTAGACCAGGGAAAGGCTGTGGACATGGCCTACCTAGACTTTAGCAAGGCATTTGACACAGTCCCACACAAAAGATTAATAGTCAAATTAACCAGCCTGGGAGTGGGTCCCAAGGTGGTAGCCTAGTTAAAACATTGGCTGGACAACAGGACACAGAAGGTAATTGTAAATGGAGTCCACTGTGAAGAAAGAGGGGTTACTAGTGGGGTACCACAGGGTTCAGTATTGGGTCCAGTCCTTTTTAATGTCTTCATAAGTGACATTGCAGAGGGACTGGAAGGAAAAGTATGCCTCTTTGCAGATGACACAAAGATCTGCAACAGGGTTGATACACAAGGAGGTGTGGAAAGGATGAGAAGGGACTTGGCAAGGTTGGAGGAATGGTCAGAAATATGGCAGCTAGGATTCAATGCAAAGAAGTGCAAAATAATGCATCTGGGAAACAAGAACCCAGGGGAAGAATACACAATGGAGGGGGGTAGTAACAACAACAAAAAAGGAAAGGGACCTGGGGGTAATCATATCAGATGACCTTAAGGTTAGCAAGCAATGTGAGAAGGCAGTAGGGATGGCTGGGGTATACTGGGATGCATAGGAGAGGCATCAGCAGCAGAAAACAGGAAGTTGTTATCCCTCTGTGCAGACAGTTGGTGAGACCCGTCTAGAGTACTGTGTCCAGTTCTGGAGACTCCATCTCCACAAGGACATAGACAGGATAGAAGCAGTCAGAGGAGGCAACTAAAATGGTGCAGGGTCTGCAAGAGAAGCCGTATGAGGAGAGACTAAAGGAGCTTAATATGTATACCCTTGAGGAAAGAAGGAGAGGGGGACATGATAGAAACTTTTAAGTACCTCAGTGGAATCAACAAAGTCCAAGAGGGTAGCATCTTTCAGAAAAAGAGACGTGCAAGAACAAGGGGACACAATTTAAAGATAGAGGGGGGGTCAGGGGCAATGCAAGGAAGTATTATTTCACAGAGAGGGTAGTGGATGCATGGAACAGCCTTCCTGAGGAGGTTGTGGGATCTAAAACTGTGGGAGAATTCAAGAATGCATGGGACAGACATAAGGCAATTCTTGTGGGGGGGGGTAGGAAGAAATAGGCTGTTGGTTAACTAGGATCTGCGGCCTATCCTGTAGGTAGGGAAATGGGCAGACTAGATGGGCCAAGCGGTCCTTATCTGCCGTCAAAGTCTATGTTTCTATGTTTTTACGTTTACTGCAGAAATGCTTCTACAGCTACAACTATAGGTATTCATGCACACTGTAAAACATTCACACATGTTTGATTTCAGAAGCACATGCTCTTGTGGGGCTTGTGTTTCTGCACATCATATACAAATCCATGAAAGTAGCACATCTATGCTACTGCATTTGTATAATCTGGAAACAGTTGCATGTTGTTTGTCTTACCTGATTATGTTTGTCTGTGGTAACTTGTGTGGTCTTGTACTTTTGAAGCTTGGAAAGGGTTAATGTTGGAAATCCTAATGCCATATTTCCCTATTTTTGTGGTGGTAAGTTTTACCCTAGCTGGTGCATTAACATAGTTTTTGCAAAGAATTCCCTTTCTTTTTAATGTAGCAGAATCATATCCTCATTCATGTAGGTCCCCTTGGGATCTATGTGAACAGATGCAGACATGCAGAGCCTATGGGCCCCACACCAAGGGAACAATATATCTGCCTGCAGAACTGCAGGGCCCTTGGGCTTGCACATCTATCTGCCAACAGATGTCAAGAATCCATAGGTCTGTCTGGTAGGCTGCAGACATGCAGCATCCTCTGTGTTCTGCAGTTTCATATAGCTACAGATATGGACGTGCAGGGAAAAGTATTTATGTGTCAGCAAAAGTGCAGCACTTTAAGGAGCTTTAAGGAGGCAGTATAGCATAGTGGTTTAAGGCTCTGAGCTGAAAACCTGGAGATCTGGGTTTGAATCCCACAGCCACCACTTGCATACTGTGTGACCCTGAGCAAGACACTTAATTTCCTTGTGCTCCCAGGTCACACCTGTAAACAAGCTTTCAGCTTAGTGCATCTCTCCTGGTAAAAAAAAAAGAGCTTTCTGGCAGCCATGGGTTCAGAAAAGCAGGACCCTATGCCAAAAGAATACTTCTGATCACTATATGGCACTTGGATCTGTTTGGACAATCCTGCACCTTCCCTTCCCAGGCTGGGGGAGAGATGCCGCATACAGCACCCTCCACACAGCCTCAGTCTATCCAACTGACTCACTGTACTGGTCCCTGAGCTCAGCTCACTGGCATGGTATCACAGAGTACTACCTGCTGGGCCAAAGGGTGCAGGGCATGCTAAAGTTCTCAACTTTTTTTTTCTAATTTTGGCAAAATAATGTTCAACATAGTCATGTTATGATTCCTCCTTATAGACTTGACATGTGGCATTTTATGTTTATTGGACAAAAATGGCATTTTGTGCCACGTGTGCGAAAATATGTTTCGGCCATGATTTGAAAAATGACACCTGTAATGTTTATGAGATGGTTTGAAAAAATTACTATATTGAATGTTTGGAGAGAAAATACTGAAATTTACAAAAGTTATGAACACGCATAGAAAAATGTCAGTGTACTTTCATAACTTTGTTGTTTTTTAATACTGTGATTCCAAATTTTGAACACAGTCTTCTTAGGACACCATGCCATGACCACCATAAATGAAAATGCTCAAATCCCACTCGAAAGGTGATTTTGGGTAGTCACTGCAAAATCACCTTTCTGCATGAATTTGCAAGATTTCACCTGCCTTATCCAAGAGGTGGGGTCACAAAGAGGCAGAGTTTAAAATCTGGTATAAAACTATCTAAAAATGACAGTGTTATGAGTAAACGTTCATAACACATTGAAATACATTAATTGGACTTACCTTATTTCCTGGTATCGTACAACTGGATATTGTGGCAGTCACAGAAACATGGTACATGGAGAACCATGACTGGGATGTCAGTATACCGGGGTATGCAGTCTACAGAAGGGACAGGGAGGATAAAAGAGGAGGTAGAGTAGCTCTATACATAAGGGAAGGGATCAAAGCTACAGAACTAAAAAGTAAAGGGGGAGGACAAGAGGCATTCTGGGTCACCTTGGAGACAGGGAATGGCATCACAATCCGCACAGGGGTTGTATACAGACCCCTGTCTCAAGGGGAGGATATAGACAAGAAAATGATAGAGGACATTCTCAAAATGGCTGAAAAAGGGGAGATACTGTTGATGGGGGCCTGAATATGCCAGAAGTTAACTGGATGACATGTACTGCAGCCACATCCAAGAGCAGGGTCATTCTTGATGCCCTGCAGCGGAGCCTTAGATAGCTAGTGTTGGAACCCACTCGGGAGGGAGCAATACTAGACCTGATACTCGCAAATGGAGAAAGGATCACAAATTTAGAAGTCAGTAGACATCTGGGAACAAGTGACCACTGCACAGTGTGCTTCACAATAAGCACAGCCATGGAGACAAGCCATACAAAAATAAGAATACTGGACTTTAGAAGGGCTGACTTTGGCAAAATGGGTGAATACCTGAGGAAAGCACTAGCATATGGCCAAAAAGGAGGGGTGGAAGAACAATGGAGAAAAATCAAAACTGCTATCATAGAGGCAACAAGCCTTTGTGTGAAACAAAGAAAGAAAACAAAGCAGAGTTAAAAACCACTGTGGTTCTCAAAAGAGGTGACAGGGAAGGTTAAGCAGAAAAAGGCTGCATTCAAAAAGTATAAGGAATCACAGAAGGAGCATGGCATGGAACTGTATCAATTAAAGCAGAAAGAAGTGGTGAAGGCAGTCAGAATAGCAAAGGCCCAAACTGAGGAAAAAATAGCCAACTCAGTTAAGAAGGGGGGTAAAACCTTTTATAGGCACATTAGGGAGCATAGAAAGGTTAAGGGAGGAATAGTAAAGGTTAATAAAGGAGAGGGGAGGTGGGCAGAGAGAGAGAGAGAGAGACAGTGAAAAGGCAGAAATACTGAATAAATACTTTTGCTCAGTATTCACAAAAGAAGATGAGGAGGAGTTACCTAAACCAGACAATAGAAGCACTCTGGGTAGGGGTTGACACCAGTCCATTTACAGAAGAAAGAGTCCTGAAAGAACTCCCTAAAACTCAAGGTGGACAAAGCAATGGGGCCTGAAGGATTCACCCCAGAATCCTAAAAAGAACTAAGGGAGGACCTAGTGACACCACTGACTACACTTTTAACAAATCATGGGAGGATGGGGTGGTACCTGCGGACTGGAGGAGGGCAGATGTGATTCCCCTTCACAAAAGTGGGAGCAAGGCAGAAGCAAGAAACTACAGACCTGTCAGTTTGACCTCAGTGGTAGGGAAAATGATGGTATCACTTCTGAAAGAAAGAACTGTTGAGTACCTAGAGGCCAGCAGGGCACAGGACCCAAAGCAGCATGGATTTACAGCAGGAAGGTCATGTCAGATGAATCTAATTGATTTCTTTGACTGGGTGACCAAAGTAATAGGACAGGGAGGGGCTGTGGATATGGCTTACAATCTGTAACAGAGTTGATACACAAGGGGGGGTAGAAAGGATGAGAAGGGACTTGGTAAGGTTGGAGGAATGGTCAGACATATGGCAACTTAGATTCAATGCAAAGAAGTGCAAAGTAATGCTCCTGGGAAACAAAAACTCAGAAGAAGAGTACACAATAGCAGGGGAGGTACTAACAACAACAAAAATGGAAAGGGACTTGGGGGTAGTCATATCAGATGACCTAAAGGTGGATAAGCAATATGAGAAGTCAGTAAGGAGAGCCAGGGGGATACTAGGATGCATAGGAAGGGGCATCACAAGTAGAAAAAGGGAAGTGGTTATCCCTCTGTACAGACAGTTGGTGAGACCCCATCTGGAATACTGTGTACAGTTTTGGAGACCCCATCTATGCAAGGACATAGACAGGATGGAAGCAGTCCAGAGGAGGGCAACTAAAAATGGTGCAGGGTCTGCATCAGAAACCATATGAAGATAGACTGAGAGAGCTTAATATGTATACCCTTGATGAAAGAGGAGGGCCAGGACATGATAGAAACGTTCAAGTACCTCAAGGAAATCAACAAAGTCCAGGAGGGTAGCATCTTTCAGAAAAAGAGATGTGTAAGAACAAGGGGGCACCATTTAAAGATGGGGGATGGCTCAGGGGTAATGTGAGGAAATTGTTTTTCATGGAGAGAGTGGTGGATGCATGGAACAGCCTTCCTGGGGAGATTGTTGGGTCTAAAACAGTGGGGAAATTCAAACATGCATGGGACAGACAGAAGACAATTGTAGTGGGGGGTTGCAGGAAGTAGGCTGTTGCTTACTAGAATCTGCAGCTTATCCAATAGAAAGGGAAATGGGCAGACTGGGTGGGCCAAGTGGTCCTTATCTGCTGTCAAAGTCTATGTTTCTATTATGGTTCCTGCAGTAGAATGTCTTTCATATTAGAGAGTAGATCTACAATGTGGAACCCTCTTTAGGTGAGTGAGGGTGCGTGGGGGTTGTGGGTGCTGAGTGTGGGGTCGGGTAGGTGGGGCTATGGGGGACTGAGATCAACAATGGACCATTTTCTTATTTTCAGATATAAACTAAATTAAAAAATAAGGTCAACAAGGGATTTTTTTTTTTGCAGGGTGATCTGATCCAATACAGCTCAGGGACCAAGACACCTGAAACAATTAGAACTGTATCATCTGCTTACATGTGTAAGTGGGAAGAGATAGCTGGAGGGGAGGTCATTTAAAAAATGGAGATAGAGGACTGGTCCAAGGAAGGAGTGGGGGACACTACTCTTGATGGGCAGAGGGGTGAATAGCGCATCACCAACCTGGACCAGCTGGAGCCAATCCAAGTGGTTGGAGCAGAACCACCTGACGGTCAAGTCAGATAGACTCACAGTACCTAGCTTATCCACTGTATCAAAGGCCTTTGAGAGGTCTATGAAAATGGTTGCAGTAAACCAACCCTGGTCCATGCCTTTCAGCACAAAGTCAGTGCCCACCACCTCAGTAGATTGTCATATTGGTCAAAGGAGACATCAGGTAACGATTTGCAGGCTTACTCCCCCCTGTGGCTAGATATTGAAAGATTCCTTGCTGCTCAGCATCATTGCAACCTCATTGCCCTCTTATATGTTACTCCTAGGGTGCTTCCTAAACCTCTTCGGAATACTCCATTAGGCTGGTCAGTTAGGGCCTTACATCAATTGCAAACACATCTTTCGCATAACTGGCATTTTCACTGGATGAACCTATTATGGGCAATCACCTTTTCAAAATTGGACATAAACCCATCCCTTTGATCTTTTGGCCTCCTTTGATCAATAAGAGGGTCTCTGACCTATATGCTGAAGGTAAAATAATTTCCTTTTCCCTCTTTAGACTTCGATTCAAAGTGCCTGCAACAGTTTTTTTTCAAATATAAACAGCTCAAAGAAACCATTATAGCCCGTTTGGGTAGTGGAGAGATTCACTTAGGGTCCACTGATGTTTTTAACAGACTCCTGCAGGTGGCTAGAGAACCCCATGCAGTGTCTGCAATTTATAAAGAAATTAAATTAGTTGATCCTGGCTTACCTCAGGGGATTTGTTACTACTGGTATCAAGTGCTCTCTCTTAATACTGTACCTGACCTCTGGAGGAAATTATGGTAATCTCTATATAAATTTGTTAAACAAGACAGACTGCGCTTGATACATTTTAATATTATGCACAATTTATATTTTACGCCACTTAAGCTTTTCAGACTGGGTCATCTGTCTTTCCTTGATTGTTCTCGATGTGTCAGTTCCACTGAACTTTATACCATATGTTATGGGCCTGTTCTGTGGTCCAGACCTTTTGGCAATCCATTAGACAAATACTCAACCCTTTTTAGGGTCTTGACTCTTTTTTTTTACTCCAGAGGTCTGTTTATTATATCTCTTCCCAAAGGGCACTCCCAGCCTTAGAAAAGCACAATTGGCTTTGATCTCTGCCATAGCCAAGTTAATTATCATGAGACACTGGACAGATAATACAGTTTTGTCAGTTTTGGAAGGGCATAAGGAGTTGTTATTTGCCTTCCAATTAGAGAAGCACAGCCTAACTATGAATAATCGGTCACATATTTATCATCTTAGATGGGGACCACTAGATGCCCTACTTACTGTATGGAAACCATAGCTGATCAACTCATACTATGTTCTGCATATGTATACTTAGCTGACTGAGTATGTACACACTGGAGAAGGGATGGGTTAGGAAGGCTTTTAGAGAGTTAAAGTGGGAGGAGTGGGGGAAGGGGGTTTACCTCTGACTTGTACTTTATCTCATTAGTGTAATTCTTGATTGATATATACATTGTGTTGGGGATATTTCTCCTGATTGTCCAACTGCTTCCCACATCTTTGTTAATGGTATTATTATAATAATAATAGGAAAATATCAATAAAATGTATTAAATTAAAAAAAAAGAACTGAGACTCTGATGGCAGATAAGGGCTGCATGGCCCACCCAATCTTCTCATATTATTCTCTTTTTTTTAACCTTCATTTTTGGTGTAGACCCACTTGGTCTATGGTGCTATCTCTTCCTTCCCCTTACTTACCCCTACAATTCCCTTGTGCTTATCCGATGTGTTTTTGAACCCCACCACTGTTTTCACCCTAACTACCTCAGCTGGAAGGCTATTCCATGAATCCACCACTCTTTCTGTAAGTAATTATTTCCTCACATCTCTCTTGAACCTTCCCCCTCCAGATTCATAGCATGTCCCCTTGTTCTAGAGTACATTTTTTTCTGCAAAATACTTCCTTCATGTACCTTATTAACTAACCCCTGTGAGGTACTTAAAGGTCTCTATCATATCCCCTTTATCCCTCCTCTCATCCAGGGTGTACATATTAAGCTCCTTTAGCCTCTCTTCGTAGGGCTTATGATTCAGACCCTGCACAATTTTAGTAGCCCTTCTCTGAACTGCCTCCTCTCTGTTCATGTCCTTCTTGAGATGTAGTTTCCAGAACCGGACAGGTATACCCGTGACGATGGTGACTGATGATGGCGACTGGTCAGAACGGTGACTGAATTACAGTGCTGACACAGTGCAGTGGCTGGCGGTTCCCCCCATCCCCGAGGTGTGCCTCCCAAGTTAGAATCCTTAAGTGGGGGGTGGGGGGCACAGGGGGGAAAAGCCCCCCACATGAAATGTAGAAATCCACTACCGGCACCCATGTGGGGTCGGCACCATCCGAGCAGTCGCCGTCCTGCAGTAGCCGTTCTCACATAGAACCAACCGGACACAATGCTCAAGATGGGGTCTTACTAGCGATCTGTATATGGTTGCAATCCTTAGCAGAATTAATATAGAGTAAGGCAGTGAGGATGGTCTCTGTGGAGACTGGGGAGAAGAAAAAAGATGCTAGAGTTGAGGGTGAGGAGACGAAGAGCATTTCGGAGAGACATGGCAGGCAGATGGGGGAGAATGGAGAGGAGGAGAAAGAAGACAGAGGGCACAGAAAGTGAAGAAATTGTTAGAGATGTTAGCACCCTAGGCTGGGTCAGAGATAGGGGAGATTCCTAGCTTGAGGATGGAAGAGGTAGACTGCATAGTGGGATCGAGAAGGAAGCAAATAACCTTCCAGAATCTACCAGGGGATTTATGGTTGTTCACCAGGTTGTAGGCAAAATGAATTGACTTGGCTTCCCTGGTGACCTTAGTACAGGTGTTACATAGTTGTCTGTATCTCAACGGGTATCAACAACATGAATACAGGGGACCTTATTAGTGGTAGTGGGAACAGGGCCACAGGGGGGCACTGGTATATGCTGGCAGGGAGAAAGTTCAGGAGGGAGGTCAAGAGACAGTTCTTCATAGAATGAGTTATGATGGGGTGGAGCAAACTCCTGGAAAAGGTTGTCTCACTGGGGATAGTGGGTGGATTCAAGAGGGAGTGGAACAGGGAGAAAGGGAAGGTTAGAGTCAATGGGAAAGGCAAGAAAGGGGCAAATGGTGAAGTCTGGTTTGATGGGGAGGGGGCAGAGTCCTCAGTGGATGCTTAAAAGGAGCGTTACAATTTGAGCAAACTTAATAGGCAAAAAAGACTTCTTGTGCTGGCAGTTTTTGTATGTTCATACAGTATGTTCGTAAGTACAACATCTGTATTCAGTACCGTTTCCATCATGGACTTCATTTTGGGAACTGTCTTCTAATCTCTTGTTAGATTCATGTCAATATCAATCTCAATACATCTTTGTAAGCTGGCATTGAACCAGGGGTGGATACAAAGGGGGCACTGAGGGCCAAGTTCCCCCCAAAATTTTATTTTTTCATTAAATTAGATGATTTTTCTTGAAAAATAATGACTTTTTAATTAGCTAAACCCCCTCCTTCTATTCATTAAGGCTACAGCCTCAATTGCGTTGAATTACCTGATGAACTGGCTTCTTGCTTGGACGGTGATAGCATGTTAAACACATAAGGCATAACACACGACAAGGTGTGTGGTTATAAGGGAATACAGCACACCTTGGGTGACTGTGACTGTTAGGCATGAGGCATAGCCAAGTGCTGCAACCCCCCCAAGAAGTGCATTACTTCTCTTCTGACAGCACATGCTATAGCGTGTTATCCCACTTATAAAATCAGTTTTTATTTATTATAAAAATATATAACTCCAGTAAAGTGTACATTTGTCTGAAAATAATCAATGGTTATGTGATGTGCGGCAACCAGTGAGGTTACATGATTTTCATGGCCCATTTTATAATACTTAAGTAATTACTGTATTGCTGTGCCCGCAATTTTTGCCTCCAGCAGACATGAGGATTTTTCACCTCTATATATCCCCCTTGAGTGTTCCAATATGCACTGACTGGTATGCATGTGTGCTGGCATCTGCTGACCCTCCACCTGTATTGTGTGCCTGCCACACAGCCACGCAACTTTCACCGGGTGGTAGTCACTGAGCAGGACACTAAGCCCCCCCTCCCCCAAACCTAAGGGAGGAGAGCTGCCCATGGGACGCTCCATCCTCCCTCACCTAGCCAACACCTGACTGACCCAAGTCTGTTCCTGACCCAGGTTATGGGCATAGCAAGTAGTAGCATTACCAATGTGCTATCGGGCTGGCTTACCAACATCCATATTATGGCTTAGGTTGGGGGTGGGGGTGGGAGGTTATGGAGGTAATTACATCCATATTCTGTATGGATGCCACAGGACAAAGGCTGAGGACCTCTAATATGGGATGCTTATTGTACATAGAGAATAATGGCTATGGGAGTGTTTGTTATGGTTTTTATTTACATTCCCGGGTTGTGTGATGACCCTGTAAACTTCGAGAGCAAAGCTCGAGTGGTTTGCCTGGTCATCACACAACAAGGGTTTGTAAAAAAAAAAAAAAACATAACGAACACTCAGCATAGACAGTATTTTATATAATTCACTGGTGCATGAGTCGCAATTCAATGTGGCGCTAACGGCAGTTGAAGTTCGTCCGTGTGCATGAGGCAACTGAATGCTGGTAAGGCTTTAGAATTAGAGCAGAATGTCAACTGAATGCCATAATAACCTGGTTGCCCAGTTATTATGGCGTTTGAAACAGGAACTTGAGTCAGACAATAAACGGGGGTCACCAATAATTATATATAGGTTAAACAGCAAGGGAAAGGAAGATGCAGTCTAGGGGTGGGTAGGAGTGGGGGGGAGTTTAGTTTTGTGACATGGAGCTGTGTATGGCTCTCCATGTCAAAACTGTGTGGGACCACAGACACTCAAACTCCATAATACATGGGTATTTTCCAATAGTTTAACCAGGAGTGGCACACTAAGCTGAAAGTTTGTTTACAGGTACAGCCTGGGAGCACAGGGAAGTTAAGTGACATGCTTAGAGTCACACAGTGTGCAAGTGGGGGCTGTGGGATTCATACCCAGGTCTCCTGATTTGCAGCTCAGAGCCTTAAACCACTGTGCTATACTGCCTCTTATTACCCATATATTATCGAGTTTAGCTCATGGTAGATCTTTCCCTTTTCCAACTGTCTTTCTGTTATCTTTACTGAGCGATGCTGAAGTTCACATTGACAATATTAGCCGCAGCAGGCCATTAACAGTGCAAGTCTTTTCACCTCAGAAAACCCTTCACAATTTTGCATCATGGACTACTTCATGTTCAGTACAAAATTGTGAAACTTTGTGCAACTGTTTCTTTTTTTTCTATGTTTTTTCTATGTTTTGCTACACTGCTGGATCCCACAGTCTGCCTTCTCCCCAGTATCTCTTTGATCAGAAGAGAAGTGGATTGTTATGACAGTGTAACCACACCTGATTTAAAAGATGCCCAGAGGGTCTTTAGCCTCCCCCAGTGCTGACCTAGCAGAGGCTTGGGTGGGGAGAGGAAGGAGCATCAAGTGGCTGCAGCTGCCAAAGAAGAAACCACTCCAGCAACATGCTTAGGCTTCAGGTTGTGAGCAAAATACATACGTGGACTCCTGCTTAGGAGCAGACAGAGTCATCAGGATGCCAACAATAAGGACACTCCCACTGCTATATGTTGATGCCCAGAGTGGACAAAATCCTTTACCTAAGCCACTAATTACACAAAAATAAAATACGGTGAGAGGTGTACATTTTTTTGTACACCCTTGGTGTGTGATGATTACAGAAACCTCTCACGCTTCGCTTTCAAGGTTGATGGACATCACTCACCTTATGAGAGTAAAAAAACTCAAAATATAGGGCCTCTTCATACATAACTCTCTATATCACCCACTCCATGGTGTGTGTTATCATTTGGGATAATACCAGTTCTCAGATGGTTAAAAGCAAACAGACACCAGTATTGTTAGGTGCTTAAGTCTGCATCATCCTAAATTGGAATGGAAGTACTGATGCCATGTTACAGTCCTTCCTCCAGTTTTACTCTGTTAATTTTCATAAGTGACATGGCTCACTTAATGTTACTTCACCCACTGTTAAACTTTATGGAAAACCTGGATTTACATAACTTTTTAACAAACTCATACAGTTATGGAAATAGCAGTACTCAATCTCGGACACCAGTGTCACATCACTTTAACACATCTGAGGCAAATAACACCAGGGCATTAGTAAACCTTGTCTAATGTATGGTAATCAATGTCAAAAAGAAACAGACTAAAAGACCTGGGGCTACATTTTTGCAAATTTTTTGACCGTCTAGAATTTGCATGCAAATTTGTCAGACACTGGTCTTATTGCATTGTCTCTCACAAATGCAAATTTGCAGGTCAGGTGACTTTCCTTTCAACTAGGGCTGATTTCTGGAATGACTTGCAATTTGTATATTATTTTCCAAGACTGGAGGAACCTTCATTTTAAAGTACAGTGAGCGGAACCACCATGTCAGGCTCCTGTTAAAAACCAAACTATTTCAGGCAATATAGCAAAGTGTTTTTTTTTTTTTGTATGGCAAGAGATTATAAATAAGCAATAGGTTAAGACAAATTATTTCTTGAATTCAGAAGCTGTCAATCTCAGTTATACACAAATACAACATTAAGTAGAGAATAAAGTATAGGTAGGGGTGTGGAGTTTTTTTTTACACACACCTAAGGTGTGTGATGCTACATAAACACCAAGAGCAAAGCTTGAGGTGTTTATTAAGGCATCACATATCAAGGGTGTGTGTAAAAAACATTTCACACTCTATGTATACATTGTTTTTTTTTAATAATTGCTTGCTTTTCCTCATGGTGTATAAGTTTTAAAACTTCAATAAAGTTTTTATTAAATTTCAAAAAAAAAATACTGCTTGCTTTCTTTCTTTCAAAAACTGTTTCAATTCAGAGGTGATTTAAGTCTGATCACTGAGGCTTGTTCCCAGCCTGTGTGGAAACTGACACTACCGATACTCTTGCTGAACCTAACAGGTACACAGATTAGTTGTTCTTCTTGCTAAGATTTTATATTTCTTAACATGCGTGAGCCAAATCTTCTGAGGAGCAGCGTGCAGTTTAGGATATACCGTGTTGGCATCACACAGAAAGCCAGTTAGACATCTGAGAGCTTGTCTTGTGGCTCCCATCATGACCTACCCATTACAATGAGAAATAAAGACATGGTTATCAAATTATTACCAGATCTTGTCAGTAATTATAAATCCCATTATACATTGTTTTGATATTATACCCATGTATAACAGGATTTTCAGAAGTTTTATTGACTTGATGTCACCATTTTAGTTTAATAGTCACTGCTCCCCACCCTTATTTCCACAAACTCAAAATATGGGTTTGCTTTCACTGCCAGTACTCCCACCCAACTTCACCCCAGGCCCCCCCCCATGGCTACAAACCCATAGATTTTCATGAATAAAAAATTGGATCTGGTTGATCCTGACATTATCCAATCTCCCTACTCCTCACCCCCAATTATTGCAGCTGGACATAGTCTCTCATTCATTCTGAGAGGATCAACCAGTTCAAAGGTGGCTGAAACTATGGCAGCCCTGCAACTTTTGCCCTTGAGCATTCAAAATGGCAAGTCAAGGCACATTTTATTTTTTAGGCACCCAGTCCCGGAGGCTCTAGTCACCGCACAACGACAACAAATATACCATAACAATTACATAAAAACATAAACATTTTTGCAGTATACAAATTATCACTTTCATATATTAGAATTACTAAAAACCAGGAGGTATGGGGAGGAAAAGTCCTACACAACTCAGTCTGGAGAATCGGTAAAGGCTTGACTAAACAGGTGGGCCCTGAGGCAGTCTTTGGGCCTCCCGTATGACTTGTGGAAGCAAATTCCACAGGACTGGGCTGGCTACACTAAATGCTCTGTCACCGGCCATTTTCAGCTTTGTCCTGGGAATCACAAGGAGGCTCCTCGTGGAGGATCGGATGGAGCAGGCTGATGCAGCAGGCCTTAAATGCAGGGTCAGAAAGGAAGGAAGCAATCAGGGTCTCCAATTTGTTTGTGTGCAGCCCAGTTTACTACTAAAATGGAAGTTCCCAGCAGGCTAGCACCTAAAAGCATGTAACACTACCCCAAATAAACAATGTACTCCTTCCCTATCAGCTGCTCACCAATCCTCTATGAAAAGAATGTGGTTTGCCTTCAGACCTGCATCTGCTGTACTCTTCAAGAATTCATAAACTGTCAATGTCTGCATGCCCCTCTGCCACAGAGTTATTTTTTCAATAGTATGCAATTTGGCTGGACTATTTTCTTCAAAAGTAAGTTGACTGACTGAGAACAATTGTTTTTTTGCTATTTTTGGAAGGAAGGGAAGGGAAGCAGGAAATACCTATCTCCTGACCAGGGTGCCAGATATACTAAGCAAATTTTTATAAGTAAATTGCCTCATTTTCTTGTTATTCTTTGGTAATCGGGTAAGACCCACTAGGCACACGTGCCTGTTTTCAGGGACAACCCAGGAGCACTGGGGAGGTTAGGTGGCTTGTTCAGAATCACATAGTAGGCAAATTCACAGCTCGTTACTCTAATTTCTAGGCCATACTACCAGCCCCAACTCTATTTTGAAGGCAGATGTCTAACGAAATACCTAACCTATTAACATAATCTTTATATGTTTTTAAAAGCAGCCATTCCCAGCTTTAAAACAGTATAAAGATTAAGAGCTAGATTTCAAAGGCCTTGAAAATCCCATAGCTACAGGAAAAAACTTGTGCAAGTGGGTCTCCACTTGGACCACTTGCAGAGCGGCGGGTTTTCCTGCAGCTGTGGTATCTTCTAAAACGGATCTTATTTATGATTGGCTCCATGATTTATGGCAGCCTGCGGCTATTTTTTTGGCATAGCTGCAGGGAAAATTATGTCTGGTGGGAGAAGGCATAACTTCCCATAAAACTGCGCTGGCTGAAACTACAAAACCGCACAGGTGCGGAGATTTCATCCTGCAGCTACGGCTGCAGTGTGGGACTTAGTTCCACATCATTTGAAATTTACCTCTAAGTTTATATCACAATTTTGCCTTGGAAATCATCCCAGAAAGTCCTGTCAGGAGTTAAGAAAAAAATGAAATTTACTAAGGATATGCTTACAGTAGCACTAGGCATCACATAAGTGACACACTGGGGCCTTAGTTAGGCCAGCAAGGGACACTGGGGCCTCAGTCAGGCCAGTAAGAGACAAACTTCCAACTAAATTTATAAGATGGTCTGGTATGCTTTTCTTTTGTTTTAAGACAGGGCCAAAAGTTGAAGTTTTTTTTTTTTTTTATTCATCTTTTTATTTCAGCAGATTAGAATAAACACAGGAATTAAGAGTCTCAGCCTGGCAATTTGCAAGGCAGTTCCATACCTTTGCAGACAGCTCAAAAAGAATTCCATAAAGTCACTCTAAGGCCACAATCCAATTAAGCCCTATATGAAATCTCATCAGGGTGTGTAGGGCTTGCACGTACCATGGAAGCCCCCTGTGCCCATGTGAAGGTCACTGGAGCTGTTATGATCAGTATTCTGCTCCCTCTATAATGGGTAGACTAGATGGGCCATGCGGTCCTTATCTGCCATCAAAGTCTATGTTTCTATGTTTCTCTAGTCTGACCCTGCACCCAATCCACTACAGGAATCCATTGCTACTCATTGGCCTGACTGTGAGAGAAAGAAAATGGAATGAACTTACTTTACACAGAATCCTGAAAGATGTCAAGGAACCCATTCTGCAGATCCAGGGGTGTGTAGAGTTTTGCCAACCAGATGGCTGCCATAATGGGGATTCACCCTACAGGTAATTAATGTAGAACTGGGTGGGTAGGTCAGCGATCAGCTCCCCCTTGTGCCATGAAGGAACACTGGAGTGGGTGGGGAGCATTGGGTTATGAAAAGGGTCAAGACAAGGGGAGGTCACGTCAAACAAATCTCAAAGATTTCTTTGGCTGGGTTACAAGGGAGGTGGATCAGGGTAGGACAGTCAATGTGGCCTATCTGGACTTCACTAAAGCCTCTTTGACACTGTACCACACAGGATGCTGACTAAAAACAGAAGTGGATGTCAAGGGAAGGAACAGCAATGAGTGAAGAGGGGTTGCTATCTTCAGGGAAGGGAAGTAACTGCAACACAAAGTGTTTTCATTTTTCCCTCTTTGCACTGGTGTTCGTTCTAGGTTCTGGGGAGTTATATACAGAGAGAGACTTCTACTTTGGTTGCCTGATTGTTTTTTAGTGGGAGCAGGGGGCAGCAATGTAACTCCACCCCCACTGAGAAGGCAAAGGGAAATTCCCTACTTTAATCAGCGAAAAGGGATTTTCCCTAATTTAAATAGTCTGCCAAGCAAAAGAGCTTTAAGGTGCTCAGCAGCCTTACAGGAGTCAGAAGTGGACGTCCGGGAAAGGAACATCAGTGAGTGAAGAGGGGCTGTTATCTTCGGGGAAGGGAAGTAACTGCAACTCAAAGTACGTTCATTTTTATCTGTCTGCATTGGTGTTTGTTGTAGGTTCAGGGGGGCTGTGTGTACAGACAGGTTTTTTTTTTATTTTTTGTGGGAGCAGGGGGCAGCAACGTAACTCCCACCCACTTCTGTGCTCACCCTACCTTTATAGGTAGCCAAGTCATACAACTTCCTACATTTTCTCTGGGTGGTACCTGAGTCATACAACTGTTGCGTTTGGTGGCAGAAATAAGCACCTTAAACACACAAGGGTCTTGGTAGTAAGAAAACTGCACCACACTGAAATCTAGGCCTTCTCTTTTACTTCTATTTAGCAGCACATACAAGAGGAGACTGGCTCAGACACAGGCACACTTACAGGAAGTGCACATTCTCTTAAAGCTGTACTGTCTCTAACATTTCTTAAAGCTATACCACACATAACAATCCCTCCTGACTTAGCTAAGAAATACTTAAATCAATAATTCAGAAGTAATATGAAACTTTTAAAGTTATTACTGCAATGTCCCTTTTAGTTAGTCTATGTCATTAGGCTATATCTCTACAAGTCCATTCTCTTTGGTGGCCATATCATACGTCCTGACTGAAATAGCAGAACCTGAGGCTGTTGCACTGGAATCTGATTAGCATCAGCCACATCTTGTCTCAAACACTGTGGTTCCACTATCTCTTCCTGTTCTTGTTCTGGAACAAATAATGCTGGATAACTGCCCTGACTCTGGGTATCCGTTTTTTGTTCTGTCTCAGTTCTAGTATGTAATTCATCCACATGTTTTTTTTTACTCTCCTCTGGTTAGTCAGTCGAACACTATAGACAATATATCTGTCCTTAGTTTTCCACCACGCCTTCTAGCCATCTCTTTGGGCCTGCATACATCCTGACCCACACAAGATCAATGGGTTTGAAGGATCTGGTCTTAGGAAGCATTTCAGTTACTGACTTATAGCCTAGAGGGTGAAGAAGATCCAACTGAGTTAGAATCTGATGTCCAAACAACAATTCTGCAGGGATATTCCTGTGACACAATGTGGTGTTGTATGATATATCACAAGAAAGTCCAAAAGGGCTATTTGCATTGCCATAAGTGCAGTAGGATTAGCTTTGTCCATACTGTTTTTAAAAGTCTGAACCAGGCATTCTGCTTCTTCATTTGAACTTGGATGGTGGGGAGGTGAGAAAATATGTCAGATACCATGTTGCTGGCAAAATGTTTGGAATTCAACAGATGTGAACTGTGGTCCGTTATCCGAGACAATCACTTTCGGGAAACCATGGGTAGCAAAGATAGATTTCAACACTTTGATGGTACTCTCAGTAGTTGTCAAAGACATTTGATGAATTTCTGGCCATTTATTATAAGCATCAGTTAAGAGTAACCACATGGAATTTAAATAGAGTGTCACAAAATCAATATGCAACCTTTGCCAGGGTTTTTCAGGTCATTACCAATGGTGAACTGGAGCTCTTGCCAGATTTCCCATCGATACAGCACAACCTTCACATCTTTGCACAAGCTGGTATATGTCTTTGTCAATGGAAGGCCACTACACATGACGTCTGGCCAGGGATTTCATTTTAGCAATGCCTGGATGACCCACATGCAAGAGTCAACACATTTGAGTGATAACATTGGGGTACTATGAGACACAAAAGCCATAGAAGACACCCCTCAGCAATGGACAACTGCTGTTTCCTTGTATAGCAGGGTTGTAGTGCAGCTGAACAAGTAATGCCTTGTGGCCAGCCCTCAAGCGTATACTGATACACTTGTTTCAAAATTACATCTTGACTAGTCACTTTTATAATGTCCTTGGCTAGTACTGGATGCTGATCTAACTGTTGTAGCTCCATTGTACACACAACAGTAGAGTCTTCCATATCTTTGAACTGCACTGGAAAACTATCTGACCCCAGCTGACATACTAATGGCTCCTCTTTAAGTCCTACATCGAACTCTATTTCTCTGGATATTGGTAACCTCAACAAGGCATCCACATTTCCATACTGGTCCGCTGGTTGGCATGTAACCTCGAAATTATAGGTAGATAAAATGAATGCCCATCATTGAAGTCTGCTAGCGGCTGTCTCTGGAATTCCTTTTCCTGGACTGAAAATTATCACTAGTGGCTTGTGATCTGTCTTCAGGTGAAACTTGTGACCTAGCAAGTATCGATGAAATTTCTGGACTCCAAACACAATTGCTAGTGCCTCTCTCTGAATCTGGGTATAATTAATTTCAGCTGCAGTGAGTTTGCGTGAAGCATGGGCTATCAGCTTCTCCACTCCTTCTGGATCTGTATGGAAAAGGACAGCTCTTATACCCACAGGACTAGCATCACAGGCCAATGTGCTAGGTAAGTTAGGGTCATAATGAATTAAATTATTCACATTGGTTAGAGAGAGAGCTTGATGGCTTGAATTGCCTTACTGTTGCCCTTGGCCCACTTCCACAGAGTACCTTTATGTAACAGTTGATTTAGGATAGCACATTTAGTGGCTAAGCCAGGTATGAAACGGTCATAGTAGCACACCATACCCAAGAATAAGCACAGCTCTGAAACATTCGGAGGTTCAGGCATGTGCACAATGGCTTCCACCTTTTCATCATTCAGATAAATTCTGTCTTTGTCAATAGTGTGACCTAAGTACGTGACACTTGGTTGACAAAATTGGCATTTTTCTCTCCCAAGTCTGAATCCACTCTGTTGCAATTTCTCTAAAGTCTTTTGCAAGTTAAGTGAATGTTCTGCTTCTGTCTTTCCTTGACAATGATGTCATCCGTGTAACAAGCAACACCTGGTGTATCACCCACTGTTTGCTGAATCACTTTTTGAAAACTAGCAGGTGTGGAACTAAGGACAAAACATAACCATTTGTACTTATACAATCCTTGGTGTGTATTAATCACTACCAATTTCTGAAAGTATGTATCCAACTCCACTTGAAGGTATGCATCAGCGAGGTCTAGTTTAGAGAACTCCACACCACCATTCAGTCTATGCAAAAGTTCCTCTGGTAAGGGTAAAGGAAATGCAGCTATGTTAAGTACTGAATTAAGTGTCACCTTAAAATATCCACATATTCAAACCTTACTACCTAGTTTAGATACCACCACAATTGGAGTGGCCCAATCTGAACTTGCAACCTTTTCCAGCACACCCGCTTTTTCCAGTCTGTCCATTTCTGCCCCAATGACCGGTTTAAAGGCAAAAGGGAATTTCCATGGTTTACAAAACTTAAAGACTGCATTAGGCTTTGTAACTAACTTGGCTTTAGCTGTTGTGCAACATCCCAGGCCTTTCCACAACTCTGGATACATGTATAAAATCTCCCGAAGCTTGGGCGGATTACTGTTTTGTGGTACCTGGACAACAGCAAGTAGGCCAAAATCTGCTGGATCAACATGAATGTTTAGAAGAACCTGGGCATCTCTGCCCAAAATGTTGACATCCTTTTTTGAAACCAGAAAAGTAAAAGGTGTACCAGTCTTGGGAGAATCAGTCCTGCATACCAACATGGTAAACGAGCCCAGTGGCTGAACTGGTTGCCCTTCAAATGCATGCAGCAACTTATTACAAGGACACAATGGTGGCTTATCCAGATCACACCATGTTTGATGGTTAATAAAAGTAACTGGAGAAGCAGAGTCTACCACTAAACGCAACTGACACCTCAATTGTGGCAATTGAAGTAACACATAGAAAGGAGGAACATCTTTAGTCTGCACTTGTTTTGCAATAGAAACCACCGCACTGTCTGGGCTCTCTGAACTGACTACCGTGGTTCTTCTGCTCCTGCAAACCTTAGCAATATGCCCTTGATGTTTACTTGCATGACACTGAACTTCTCTAAAGTTGCGCTAGTCTCTGCTATGCTGAGACGACCCACATGATGCACATTTTTACTCGCCATGCAGTTTGGGTGGAGTGGTTGAATTTTTCTTTGAAAGCAGTGGCTTAGACTTAGGTTTGATCTGTTTCGATTTGGGGTTTACTGCAGCTACTTGTACCTCATTTATTGTGTCCATCTTAGCATGTGCTTCATTTTTGCAGCCTCATACATTTATGCCAACTGTAAAAGTTCCTCAGTAGACTTCTTGACACTTATAGAAAGAAATCTCTGAATACAACGTTCATTATTCAACCCCATAACAAACTTATCAGGTAGATTAGATTCAAGATGCCCCCTGCTCCACTTACACATGAGAGCTAAGTGTTTGATCTCAGTCAAATACAATTGTAAATGACTGACCTGGTTTCTGGTGGTAACTCAAATTTATAACATTCAGCCCTTGGAAAAGTTGTTGAACTGTATTGTGCATTCAATTTAGCCTATAGCTCTTGATATGACAAATTCTCCGGCTGGCCCAGTGCACACAGACTATAAAAGTTTGAAGGTTTCACTCCCCAAGAAAGTACAAAAAAGCAGCACAAATAAGCTTATCCTGTTGCTCATTAGCAGCTTGTATGGCAGGATTAAGTAATAACCACTGATCAAACCGTCGGGACCATGTATCCCAGTCCGTTCCTGTAAAAATGTCAAAGCTGGCTGAAATTGTGATGATATTGCACAGTTCCAAATTGCTTGCTTGCCTCCAGTGCAGAAAGTCACAAAATGGCGTAATTCAGTAAGCTAGAGCTATTAAAATGTCCACCATCTGTCGTCGCCAGTTTGTTGTGTTTGGTGGCCGAAAATAAGTACTTTAAACACACAAGGGTCTTGGTGGTAAGAAAATCACACCACACTGAAATCTAGGCCTTCTCTTTTACTTCTATTCAGCAGCACATACAAGAGGAGACTGGTTTGAACACAGGCACACTTACAGGAAGTGCACATTCTCTTAAAGCTGTACTATCTCTAACATTTCTTAAAGCTATACTACACAGAACAACAACATCCTGCATTTTCTTGAGGGGAAACTGCCCACTCCTCTACATAATACTAAACACTAATACTAATGCCAACAGGATGCTGGGGTGTATTATGAGAGGAATTTCCTCCAAAAAGAGGGATGTGATTCTGCCTCTGTACAGGTGACTGGTCAGAACACTCCTGGAGTACTGTGTGCAGTTCTGGCATCCATTTCTGAAGAAGTATGTCAGATTACTGGAGGAGGTATAGTGCAGGGCAACAAAGATGATCCAGGGTTTGGAAGACAGACCCTACAAGGACAGGCTGAGGGAGCTGAATATGTGCTCACTGAAGGAAAGAAGGGATCGGGGAGATATGATTGAGACCTTTAAATACACGATGGAGATAAACAAGACAGATACAGAATGCACATTTAAGTTGAGGAGTGGGGAAGGACATGAAAGGGCATGGTCTCAGATTGGAGGGGGGAAGATATAGGAGAGAGATGAGGAGACTTTTTTTAACAGAGAGGGTGGTGGCTAAGTGGAAAGCTCTGCCTGAGGAGGTGGTGTCCAGGATGGTGGGCAGTTTTAAAAGGGGATGGGATAGAGTGAGGGGGGATAAATGCAATGGGGGAGGGGCAACTGCAATGTAGGGGGGGCTAGCTGCACATTCGAGCAGACTTGATAGACCTTGAGGCTTGTTTCTTCTGGTAGATTTGTATGTTCATATAGGAACCTTGGGGTTAGGGAGATGGTGGTAAGATGGGTATCAAACTAGTTGAAGGATTGGAGGTAGAGGGTGGTGGTAAATGGCAGTGATTTAGGGGACAAGACAGTGACCAGTGCAGTACTACAGATATCACTATTAGGTCCTCTCCTCTTCAATGTCTTCATAAGTGAAACTTCTGAGGAACTAGAGGGGAAGGTGTGTCTCTTTGTGGAAGACACAAAAATATGCAAGAGGGTGGACACAGAGGAGGGGTAGAGAGAATGCAAAGGGATCTTGGGAAGACAGAGGAGTGATCTTGGGTGTGGTAGCTAGGTTTCAATACCAAAAAGCACAAAGTCATGCACCTGAGGTAGGATAACCCAGGGATTGTGTACAGCATGGGGAGGGGCTACTTACAGTCACCAAGCAAGAGAGGTACCTTGGGATAATCACAGCTGATGATCCCAAGGTGGCAGGGCAGTGCCACAAGGCAGTAGGCAAGGCTATCTGGATGCTGCGGTGCATAGGAAGGGGGCTTTCTAGCAGGAGAAGGGAGGTGGTGTTGCCACTCTGTTGCTTACTGGTGAGACCCTACCTGGAGTATTGTGTCCAGTTCTGGAGGCTGCACCTCTGCAAAGACATTGAAAAGTTGGAGGCAGTCCAGAGGAGGGCTATCAAAATTTGGCAGGGGTTGCACCAGAAACCATATGAGGAGAGGCTGCAGAAGCTGAACATGTAATCCCTGGAGGAGAGGAGAGTGAGAGGGGATATGATTGAGACTTATAAGTACCTCACTGGGGTAACCAAGGTGCAGGAGGGGAGCCTCTGTCAGAAGGGGTGGAGCACCAGAATGCAGGGGCATGCTATGAAGCATGATAGGGGAGTTGGATGTGAGGAAATACTTCTTCACAGAAAGGGTGGTGGATGCCTAGAACAGCCTACCAGAAGGGGTAGCAGGGGTAAAGACAGTTAAGAATGTCAAGCAAGCATGGGATAGACATATGGGCATAATAGGCAGAGGAGTGGGAGGAGGAAGGGTCACTTGTGACCAAATAGGGGCCAGGGTGTAGAAATAGGACAGACTGGATGGGTCTACCAGTCCTTTTCTGCCAACAAATTCTATGGCAGCACAGTGCCAAGTCATGAGATGACAAATACAACTCACATTGCTTACTTATTGCCAACAGCTACCTTCTGTAGTCTCAAAATGCATGTCAGCTTCTACATGTGTTACATTTTATTCAATGTATACCTTTATTCCTTCCATTTAAAATGACTTTTTGAAGACCTATAGCTGGTAACATTTCTTTGCAGCAATGTTTAGAACTGAAAATTGATGTTTCTTTGTATTTCTGCCAGCTAATCTTGTTGACAGCAACCTAGCAAGTGACAATATGGCAAATTGTTGATTTAATTTATTGTCTTAAATTAATAAGCTTTATTAAAAATGTTTGGTAGTACAACAATTAAATGTTTATTTGTATTCCAAAAATCTCACCCACATCGTCTTCTTACTCAGCACTCCCAATATTTTCTCAGTTTGCTATCGTATATCCAAACTTGAGTAGGTGTGGTCAGTTTTTTTCTGCACTAGAATATCTTAAGCATTTCCGAAAATACAGTATGTTTTATCATACTCTCTTATTACATCAAAAATTTTAAATAGAAAAAGCCAGCTTTCCAAGCAACCACTACCAGACTCATCAATTTGTGAGATGTGAACGAACCTCTTTCCACTGTTAATCAGGGAACATTTATTATGTTCTCTTTGCCATGTCTTGGCCATGCCAGGATTTGGGTGGATTGGGTGGGCCATGCGATCATTCCCTGCGGACAAATTCTATGTTTCTATGTCTGTTGGATGCCTATCCCTTTTGATTTTCCCTGTAGACATGTTTATACACCTGGCTCAGAGGCTCCTCCTGCTATCTGGTGATATTGAATCTAACCCTGGTCCCAAACTCTGCACCCCACTCTCTACCTCAACTAGCACTAAAAAAGGCCTGGTACTAGCCCATATGAACATTAGAAGCCTCCTGAGTCACATGGCTGAACTTGAAGCCTGGGCTAAGTTGGTGGATCCTGACATACTATGCCTCACCGAAACCTGGTTGAAACCTACTGTATCAGATACCTCCTGCCCTCTACCTGGGTATAATATTCTTCGGCAAGATCGATCTGGGTCCAAGAGGGGGGGTGGGGTCGCTATTTACTATGAAAGTCATCTGTCTCTTAGCGCCCTACCTAACCCTGATTCCCTCATGCTATGTGAAGTGCTGCATGCAACCCTGACACTCGGGTCGAAACACCTACATATCGTTTGTGTGTATAACCCGCCAACCAGTGGGCTGAACGGTCTCCAGAACCTACTGCAGTATGTTTCTCAAAATGTAAAAACAAATGAAACACTCCTCCTCGGTGACTTGAACCTGAACTGGCTGGGCCCACATCACAATCTCCTTGCATCTTTGATCCAGAAGCACAATTTTCACCAACTTATAACTATCTGCACTAGAACCACGTCTTCACTATCAGGGTCGTTACTGGACTGGATCCTTACAAATAGACTGGATCATGTTTCCAAAGCTACCGTCCTGGCTGACTCACTTAAAGATCACTCACCAACGCTCTGTCACTGGCACTCCTGCCCACCGCCTGCTCCTCAACCACGACTGATTACCTTCACGAACTATGCTGCCCTCGATACACAAGCCTTCTTATCTGACATATCTGACATAGACTGGACTGACGTTTTCTCCACCTCCAATGTTGACACTGCCCTTAACATATTTCTCACCAAGTTTGGCAAAGTACAAAAGAAACACCTCCCAAAGGTAAAAAGAAGAGTCAGAGGTCAGCAGTCAAAATGGCTAAATAAAGAACTCCTATGTAAGTTAAAAGTCCGAGATAAGCAATGGAAACAATACAAAAAATCTGGGCTCCCTCTGGATCTTATCTTGTACAAGCAGTATAGAAATGATTGCAAAGGCGATCAGGCAGGCTAAAGCATATACTGTCAAAACCTGCTGACTAACTCCTCCAACGACCCTCAAAATTTTGGAGCCACATTAAAACTTTTTAGGATCTACGCAAGCTGTCACCCCCTCAGAAATGGTCCTGCAAGGTGTCCACTGTAATGACTCCTTCACTATTGCAAACGCGTTTAACCAGCAGTTTTCCGACCTATCTGCCTACACAGTTTCCCTTCAATCTCCTGCTACACAACTGAACTCAACATTCCCTGGCGATTCACCTACCTCATCTAAACCATTCTACTTCAAAGCGGTCACCAGGCATCAAGTCTTCAAGCTGCTCAAGGCTATCTCTGACAATACCAGCCCCGGCTCTGATGGAATGGAACCCCGTCTATTAAATATGGCTGCTCACCTCATATCTGGACCTATAGCTAGAATCTTCACCCTATCCCTCTCCAATGGCTCTGTCCCTGAAATCTGGAAGGCCTGCCAGAATTACTCCGTGTTTAAAAAGGCAGCAAAAATGACACGACCAACTACAGACCAATTGCTATACTATCAGTCCTTAGCAAGATCCTTGAGAAATTAGTCTCTATTCAAGTTACCGAATTCGTTGAAAACTCCAACTTACTCAATACAGCACAGCACGGCTTTAGAAAACACCACAGCACCATGACTGCACTAGCAAAATTCTCCTCTGACATTCTTACCAACATGGACAAAGGGAAGCTAACAGGGGCTGTTTTCATCGACCTCACTAAAGCGTTCGGCCTTGTTGACCATCCTTTACTGCCTCCTCAATCTGGGCTTCTCTACCCTGTCACTACCTGGTTCAGCAGCTACCTTGCCAACAGGACTCAAGCAGTGAAATTCAACTCGGCGATCTCTGACAGTGCTGTTATCAATATTGGCGTCCCTCAGGGCTCCATTCTCGGTCCTCTCCTCTTCTCACTATTTGTAAACAATCTCCCTGATGTAGTAACTTCTGGCCACTCACTACTTTATGCTGATGACCTGGTCATCTATGCCCACTCTGACAATATCACCAACCTGAATGCTGCCCTTACCACAGACTTCCACTTGGTGCAGCGCTGGCTACACACCCAACGCCTTGTCCTTAACTCCAATAAAACTAAAGCCATGCTATTTGGATCCCCACACAAATTAAGAACCTGCTCTTCTTCTCTCTCTGTGCCTGACATTAATGGTAACCCTCTGGAGTCTGTTAGCTCTTTTCGCTACTTGGGCATTCACCTTGACCAAAATCTTGACCTAAAGCTGCACATCCAGGAAACTTGTAAATCTGTCAATTGTAAGCTAGGGCGCTTACAGGACTAACTACCTGCTTACCCCTGCCGCTAAACTGGCAATTGCTAGAGGAATCCTGTTACCAACCCTCACCTACGGTGCTCCCATCCTAACCATGGCCAGCAAAACTGCTCTGCACCAATGGGACACCACCTTCAACAATGTTTGCAGGTATGCGGCTAAAGCACCATGCCTGAAGCACCATTGTCAGCTATACAAAGACCTGGGCTGGCTATCTCCCTCCTCCACCAGGCAATATTACCTCTGCAACCTTTCGGACACCATCATCAGAGCATCAAAGCCAGCTGAGCTCTCAAAACTACTCCAACCGGTTATACCTTCACGGGACCTTAGATCCTCTGACAAGTCCTTATTGAATATTCCTCTCTGTCAAGACAAAAGGGCTCGGGAGCCTTCAGTTATGTTGCCCCTCACTTTGGAACTTGCTGCCCCAGGGACTAAGAAATGCTCCTTCTCACGATGCATTTAAGCACAATCTCAGAGCTTTCTTTACCTCGATGGACAAATGTGTTTGTTTTGATCCTCTTGAATCCCATGCTCTAACCTGTTCTCCTCCCTCCCCTATTATGTATTATAGGCACTTGCACTTTTTATTCTTGGTTGTTTTTGCTTTTATGTTTCATGTTTGTTGATACTGTATAACATTGTTGTTCTGATGCCAATTGTAAAGCTCTCTAATTACTGCCTAGTCACTTAGCTTGCCCTCGCTCCTGAGCTGTTTTCCCACCTTCATTCCTTATCCTGCACCTCTGTTCCTGTAACACTTACTTTCCCAGCCCCGCTCTCTTCCCTTCCCACTTAGCCATTTCTCCAGTACCCCTGTCATTACCCCTCCCTTTTCCTGCCCCTCCCCTCTCCTGCTCTTTGCCGCCTCACTCCCCCTCTAACCGCCCTCCACTCCCCTCTCTGCCATCTTTCGGTTCCACCGGCCCGGTAACAGGTTGCTACCTTGTACCGCTAATGCCGTAACTTGCCGCCACCCTTCCTACCTTTCTTTCACCTTTCTGCCCCTCTCCCTGCCAGCTTTCCCCTCCTTCTTTTATTCTTCCCTCTTCTCCCTATGCTCAGTCCTCACCCCCTCCCCTCTCCTATTTTATCCCGCCTCCCACCAGTTTGCGTGACTCCCCTCTCTCTCCTGCTGTCTCATAGTTCCCACCGGCTGGCCATGAGTTACTACTCTACCCGCCAATGCCCGTTTCACCGCCTCGCCTCTTGTCCTCTTCCCTTCTGCTCCGCTCTGGCTCTTACTAGGTGCACTCTGTCTCTACCCCACTCATTTCCCTATCTGTTCCGTGCCCTTCATCCCTTTCCCCCTATCCTGCCCTTCCCACCCTACCCTTCCCCTCCCCCATTCCTTTAGTTCAAATCCTCCTCACCCTTGCACCTAGTCCCCCACCGCCCTCCTGCACATCACCTCTCTCCCTCTCTATTTTTGCACCCATAGCTTCACTGTCCTGTTCCCGACCTCTCTGTCTCTCTTGCCGACTCCCGGTTCCACCGTCCGGCCACAGGTGGTAACCTTCTCCCTCTAATGCCGCACTTGGCACCTTAACCTCCCTCCTGCCCTCCCCTTTTTTTGCTATTCGCCCTACCACCCCCTGTCTCAGTCTCTCCTGCCCTACCCTTACACCTGTCCCCTACCACCTCTCCCCCTAGTTCTCAACAACTGAATACATGTAATTTTATCCTTATTGCTATGCTTGACTACACTGTGTGACTTTGTCCTTTGCAAATGTATCCTGCTCTGTGTAATTTCTTATGTATCCTGCAAATGTATCCTGCTTTGTGTAATCTCTTATATATCACTGTGTTCTGTAACTGTACCTCCCGGGTCGTGCCTGAAAATAGTCACTTGTTGGCTAGCGCACTTACCCGGTCAACAAAAACTAAATAAATAAAAATTTGCGTAACGGCGATCATCTTGTAGAGTCTGGAGACTTGATGCCGTGTTTGTAGATTCCTCTTGTATCTTTGCTATGATTAGGTTACACAACAATATATGGGGTTGCTTTTCTGTCCATTGTTGATGTACTAATAAGAATCCTTTTATCTGGAAATACAAATGTATAATTGAAATGCAACTTTTAAGTGTCTTTCATTAAAAACATGCACAACTGCAAGCCATTTTAGGAGGGGAAGGTATGCCTCTTTGAAGAGGATACTAAGATCTGCAACAGGGTTAACACTCTGGGGGTGTGTGGAAAAAATGAGGAAGGACCTATTCATACTTGATGAGCTGTCAAGAGTGTGGCAGCTAAGATTCAATGCAAAGAAGTGCAAAATCATGCATTGGGGGCACAGAAATCCAAGGGAGGAGTACAAGATGGGGGGAGAGGTACTGATGGCCACCACTCAAGGAAGGGACTTGGGGGTAATTATATCTGATGACCTAAAGGTAACCAAACAATGTGAGAAGGCTGTGGGGAGACCCAGTGGGATGCTGGGGTGCATAGGGAGAGGTATCACCAGCAGAAAAAAGAAAGTGGTTATGCCACTGTACAGATCACTGGTGAGACCTCATCTGGAGTACTGTGTCTGGTTTTGGAGGCCATATCTCCAGAAAGACATAAACAAAATCAAGGCAGTCCAGAGAAGGGCAACAAAATTGTGCAAGGACTGCACCAAAAGTCATATGAGGTAAGACTAGAGGACCTCAATATGTATTCCCTGGAGGAGAGGAGAGAGAGAGGGGGGATATGATAGAAACATTCAAGTACCTCTGGAGTATAAACAATGTATGGGAGGGTAGCATCTTTAAGAAAAGAAGGTGTACAAGAACAAGGGGGCTGGGGAGCAGGCTCAGGGGTAACGTGAGGATGTACTTTTTCACAGAAAGAGTAGTGGATGCTTGGAACAGCCTCCCTGTGGTGGTGGTGGGGGCAAAAACAGTAGGGGAATTCAAGAATGTATGGGATAGACACAAGAGTACTCTCACAGTAGGGAAGAGAGGGTAAGCCACAGATACACTCGGGTCTGTGTTATTATATTAGGTAGGGAAAAGGGGCAGACTAGGTGGGCCACACGGTCCTTATCTGCTGTCACCTTCTATGCCTTTGGTAATTTGGAGTCTGTATGAATACCTGTAAATTGTCAAGCTCACCCCTGTGGCATGGCAACTGATATTGTTGGCTTGACATGATGCAAAGCTTGACCTTTTGCTTTGATTTCTATTTATGAGACAAAAGACTCCTTATATGACTTTAAGATTTGTTTTTGTTGGTAAGTGCGATACAGTATTTCTCCTTGTATAAAAAATGTGATAATGTGGTACTTCTGTATATAAAAAAGCAGTGACTTGCAAAAACTACCTTTTTTACCCTGTCTCTTTTTGAACCTCAGCCCCTGCCCATCACTTCCCCTCATGCTCTGGCACCTAGGAACCAGTTATATCTTCTGTTGAGGCTGTCTACAGGTCTGTGGCTGAGGTGAAGGGCTTAAAACTGCATAGGGGTATTGTGAGTGAAAGTGGAACTAATCGGAAAGATGTCATTCACAGGCTCTGCCCCATCCTCCTAGAACAAACATCCACTTGAAGTTCAAAACAACTCCTCCCTGGTTCATTTTAAATCTAATCTCAAGGTCCATTTGCTTATAGCTGCTTGGTGCCTCTGCAACCGCTCACCTGACCACTGTACTCTTCACTCCCTTGGTCCTGTATCTACCAGAATATCTGTCCCCCTACTGCTGGCATAGCGCCTTGCTTGAGCTGTATTTTAGGTGTCATTTCCCCTTCATGGGTTCCTGTATAATGTTATTAGCTTTTTCTGCAAGCTGTAATTATCTGTTGTTTTGTACGTCTATGTTTTTTTTTGTCTCTTAATTTATGAATTGTCTTACTTTATGCACTCCAGCTTTGCATTATTCTCCCTCTGTACTTAGTTTACTTGTCTGTATCAGTTTTTATGCTGGCTCCTCTACCTGAATATAAATATTCCCTGGTTGCCCTTAAAAAAGGAGCTGTTTGTCTCAGTGGGCCTATCCGGTTACCAAAATTCAGATAAATAAATAAAAGTAATTTGTGGAAAGGGAACAGTAACTGTGACATTAAAAATGGCACATTTGGGAGTATTCCCAATATTTGTCATCAGTATTTATAAAAGTTAACATATGGGGACTGTAACACTTGTTTTTCCATACACACCTCAAACTGCTCACACTTCATTGTCTTTAGCTTGTGAAGTCATCACAAAATTCAGGGGAATAAAAAATGTTTAGTTCTTCACATTTTTTTATATACAACACATTACTATGTATAGTATACCATGGAATATACTCATGCCTTTGAGTTTGTTGTGTGGCCTGAAGTAAAGCCAAATTCCCTCAACCACCTGAGAAGTGAATATATCCCCTGGTATACCACACCCCTAGAGTGCATTATTGCTATTATAAAATAGGTTTGTGATGACACAAGTAGTGTAAACATATATTAAAATAGAAACAAGTTCTAAACTATGGGTGTATCATATGTATACCATACTCATGTAATCAGACTTCATTACTCATAGTACAAAACCACCTGAGAAGTAAGTATATCCCCTGCTATATCGCATCCCTAGAGTGCATTATAACTGTTATCAAATGGGTTTGTGATGACACGTAATGCAAACAGATATGAAAACAGAAACAAGTTCTAAACCATAGGTGTATCACATATATATATATATATATATATATACCACATTCATGTGATCATATTTCATTACTCATAGTACAAAATACTCCCAATCCATTTTATAAATGCCTTTAAATTAAGTACGAGCACTGCTGTCAGATCTATGATGCTGGTTCAACAACACTTTTGTCAACCGGCATCACAGCGATGGGATTTATGTTGACCGCAAGTTGTGGCAGACATAAATCCCAAATGTCTCCTAGTCCTATTTTTTTAGTGGAGGGCTTTTCCCCCAAACCCCCCATGTGGGGGCTCTGTCCCCTGCATCCCCCCTGTACTAAAGATTCTCAACTCCAAGTCAGAGTTGATTCGGGGAGAGGGTGCAGGACTGGGAGACAGTGCACACCTGTCTCAGGTGCACCAACACAGCAACCTGTCAGCAAACTGTCAATTTTGTTGACAGCGACATAGGTCACAGTGTTGTAGTCGCTATCAGGGGGCATACCCTTCCATCCATGTAAAGATGGGCAAGGAGTCATTGCTATGCTTCACGCAATCATAGTAGCAAAGCAAAAACAACTGTGCTAAAGTTCTCTTTTACCATTTATGTATTGAAATGTTGGAATTACAACTCTTTGAGTCAAAGACTGTTTTGCAAAGGCTCCATGTCAGATTTACTGTACAAACAGATGGGTTACAAAAAAAAAAATTACAGGAGATTAATACAGTACTTTATACATAGGATATGAGTATACAAACAATACAGTACATTATACAGAAGTGCATCATTAATGAGGGTGGAGTGCATGGCAAAGAAACAACATGTCGAGCAGATTTAAAACAGACAGGATATGAAACATTACAGGAAATTAAAACAGTACATAATACACAGGATAAGAGTATACAAGTAATACAGTGCATTATACATAAGTGCATCATAACTGAGGGTGGAGTACATGATAATGAAACAAACATGGTGCAGGCAGTGCTAGCTAAGTATGTAAACAGATAGGAAAATAAAGAAAGGGAGACCAATAGGAAGTCAGTTAAGGAGAGTTGTAAGACAGCTGGGGGGTAGGGAGAAAGGTTGCGTAGAGAGGTGTAAGGTGTATAGAAGTAGGAGTACACTGTGCAGTTCTGGAGACCATACCTATGTAAGGACATAGACAGGGTAGAGAAGGTTCAGAGGAGGGCAACAAAGATGGTGCATGGATTGCATCACAAGTCCTATGAGGACAGGTTGAAGGCACTGAACATGTACTCCCTGGAGGAGAGGAGAGAGAGAGGGGATATGATAGAGACATACAAGTATCTTACAGGGAGGAACAGGGTGCAGGAATGCACTATTTTTAAGTGAAAAAGATGTTCCAGGACTAGAGGGCATGGGATGAAGTTGGAGGGAGGACGATTCAGAGGAAACGTGAGGAAGAATTTCTTCACAGAACGGGTGGTGGACAAGTGGAACACCCTGCCAGAGGAAGTGGTGGGGGTTGAAACAATCACGGGATTTAAGAATGCATGGGATAGACATAAAGGAATTCTGGAGGTCAGGGGTAAGGGGCAAAAGACTTCCTGGAAAACATAAACTGAACTTACAAACTTAAATGGGCAGACTGGGTGGGCCATAGGCCCTTATCTGCCAACACTGTCTATGTATCTATGTATCTTTGAATAAAAAAGAGTGCAGGTAAAGGATGAGTAAAAGGCAGGAGGGGAACTGAGTGGAGAGGGAGAAATTAGACCAAGATAAGGTGGGGAGGAACAGGGGGAAATTGAGGGACAAGCCATGAGCAGTCCCAGACTGACCAGTAAAAGCTAGGAGCAGTCACAACTATTCACAGAGAATGAGTGCTGATGAAGTTTAGTTTTAAAGGGGCCTAATTTAACTGTGGAGGAGACCAGAGGAGACAGGCCATTGAGCAGGACAGGGGCCCTGTGGAAGAACGCTCTTTGCCCTAGGAATGTCTTATAGAAAGGGACTAGGTAAAGGGCCTTATCAGAGCTCCTAGTAGAACAAGGGCTAGGGGCAGGGGAGATAAGTTGCTGGACAGAGGGAGGAGAGAGTGTGGTGATAAGCTTCTTGTCCAACAGGCAGGTGTGATAGACAAGCCTACCCGTAAGGTTTAACCAGTTCACTTGACTGTAAAGATCACAGGTATGGGTTAGCTTTGGTGCTCCTGTTATGAGATGACATGTTTTATTGAGTGAGAGCATTATTCATTTAAGAGTAGTGTCAGATGCAGATCTGTAGATTACTATACCATAATCCACTAGGGATAGAACGGAACTAGTGAGAGCCAGGTGGAGGACGACGTTTGTCAGGCAGCTCTTATGCCTGTAGAGGAGGTTGATTCTGGTGTTTACTGCTTTGCAAACCAGATTAACATGTTCTTGGTAGGAGAGGAATGAGTCTAAGGTGATGACAGTTATTTAAAATTCCTAACCTGCTCTAGTGACCATGGGTAAAGTTCAAGGAAAAAAATCATTAAGTCAGCCCACAGCAAGGAGTGACCTCCATGGAGACTGGCACTTTGCCTGTTAAGTCAGCTATGTAAATTGTGGTAATGACTGGTATAAGAGAAAAAAAGAAAAACACTCCTCCTAACTGTCATATCATCCCAAGTCTCCCCTTGTCCTTCAACCCACTTTGCATCCCAGAGCTCATCTTCCCCCCACAGTCCCAGAAGTGTCCCTAATTTTAAAGGAATTAAACCCCTACTCTCACAGCCCTGATCATTTAATAAATACCCCTCTTCCCCAATCTTCTTAGCACCTTAGCGTCCACAAAGTTTAGTTCAGTTCCGTTTATTAAAAGTATGTATATAAAAAAAAAAGTCACATACAAAAACTTATACAAAAACATTCAAACATTCAATCTTATACATTTTAAAAGACTTACAGTCTATACAGTACCATACTCCTAACACCTTTAATGGTTAATCAATAAATATTTCAATTTATACTGTATATTCCACTTCAGTTTTATCACCACTTTATGTGCAAAACTTGCAATAGCAAACATTTGTTTTGTTTGTTTAGAGTTCAAAACAGTGGTCAACTTCTCATTTCTAGTCATCTCTTTTAAGATTGTTAAAGTGCTGGTTAATGTATAACTCCATTTCTGTTATAAAAACTGCATTCAAAAATTAAGTGTACACTTGTTATATTTGCTTCATTGCAACCTGGACAGATAGTCATAACATTTCCATAAAAATTATTTCTCCAGCCAGTAAATATACCAAATCTCAGTCTTGCTAATGCTTTCCTATGTTTTAACAGGTCACATTGTAACGGATACTTTTTTATTTTGAAATCTGTTTTTACAATTTTTAAAGGATCATTGTCCCATGCGTCTTTATTTTAATATGGTCCATTTTTTAGCTATATCATCTATCATCTGTATTGCTTCTTTCACAAATTTAATAGGGTTTAACCCACCTTCTATCTCTCCAAGTATATAATTATACTCTAAACCATTTTTGTTCAATTCTTGGTTGAGTATTCAAAACCAAGTTGATTCCTTCTTGTCCAGACATTTTTGTACCAATCCAGCAGCTTTGTATTACACTTTCTCTTGGTGCAATAATTATTTTTTCCCAACAAAATACTGCTTTGATAATTGTCCTAGCAAATATTGATAGAGTACCAGCTTCCATTCTAACCTCTGCTGCAGATGCAAAGTTTGGCAATCCTAGAAGGTTTTTGAGGTATTTATTTTGAACCACTTCAGGTTCTTTTAAGTTATTCTGTTTTGATAATCCCCTGGCTTCTACCCCATATATCATGTTATTCTACTTTAGGTCTTAAACATATATATTGTGCAATTAAGGAATTCCCTGCTATTGTATGAGCAAAATGTTTAATTCCATTCAGCATTTTTTTCTTTCTCACATATTTTTTCTATATGTTTCTTCCATCTTGAATTTTGGGTAAATGTAACCCCAAGGTAACAAAATCCTTTCACCTCTTCTATATGCATGTCTTTGATTTTCCAGTTTTCTGTTTTGGTTATTGATTTTTTTCCTCAAACAACATCATTTTTTTTTCCTGACTTAATGTCATATCAATTTTTTTAGTATATCTACTGTTGCTATAATTGCCCCCTTTTAACCCTAAAGGCGTTTGAGTTAACAGTATCGCATCATCTGCATATAATAGTATTTTTATGTCAATCCCATTTATTTTGGGTGTGAAAGTTTCCATCTCTTTTAATTCTTCCACCAATTTATCTATATACAAGTTAAATAATGTTGGTGTCAGGACACATCCTTGCTTGACACCAACCTTTACATCTATCATCTCTGTTATATTCCCTTATTTGTTATACTTTTATCACAATTTTGTTATCCAGATGTAACGGCTTAATATTTAGCAGCTTTTCACATATTCCTTTCTCTGTACTCATTTCCCACAAAATCTCACGGTTAACCAAGTCAAAAGCTGATTTGATGTCAATAAATGCTGCATAAATTTTCCTTTTTTTTGTGAGTACATATTTTTTGATTACATATCTTAGGGCAAAGATCTGATCCATCTTAAATCTTCCCCTAATAAAACCTGCCTGTACTGTTGATAGAATTTTATTGTCCTCCATCCAAAACTAGACCCCTTTCAGTATTAATCTGGAAAAAACGTTTTGATTTATATTTAGTAAAAGTAATGGGCCTATAATTTTCTGGATTCTCTGTAGGCCCTTTTTCATAAAATGGAACTATCATTCCTATATTCCAATTATTTGGAAGTATCATATAATATATATATATATATATATATATATATATATATATATATATATATATATATATGTATATCACCTCTTCTATTTGCATGTCTTTAATTTTCCAGTTTTCTGTTTTGGTTATTGTTTTTTTTTTCCCCAAACAACATCACTACGTTTTTTTCCTGACTTAATGTCATATCCAATTTTTTTAGTATATCTGCTGTTGCTAATATATATTTATTATATTTTTATATATTTATTTATTTTATTTATTTAGTTTTTGTTGACCAGGTAAGTGCACTAGACAAATCCTGCCTATTTTCAGGCATGACCCGGGGGACCCAATAATATTTCAGCTCGCCATTCAATGTTTGCATGGTAAAAATCTGCACCAATATTATCAGTCCCTGGAGCTTTATTTTCCTTTTGCACTTTTAGAGCTTCTATTATTTCTTCTTTTGTAAACTCTTAACAAATTTTTTCCATCAGTCTTCTTTAAATAGTCCACTTCTATCCATGGGCTATACTTGCATTTACTAAAAATTCATTCATAATGTTTCAGCCATTTTTCCGGTGGGATTACTACAAATATATTAAATCTACTAATATTTGTGCCCTGAGCTACTAGGCTCCAAAAAGGGCTCCCATCCCTCTCTCTGATAGCTGTTTGTAATTTATCCCAGATGTCTTTTTGATAATCTCTTTTTTTTTGTCTGTATCAAATATGTTTTATTTAGCCTTTATATTTATTAATGCCTTATGGCTCTCCTCATCGTTAGATTTTACAATTCTTCTGCCTACCTTATGAAGTCATTTATTTTTTTGTAGACATTCTGCATCAAACCAGTCTGCTGTGTAAATGTTCTTATTCTTTAAGTTTTTGTTTTGCTATCCTTCTAGTTCTTTTACTATTTTTTATTCAATGGTTTGAAATGTCAAAAAGGCACCTTTCATTTTATTTTCTGATTATTTAACTTTTTAATTCTAGTTGCATCATACAATTCTGTCTCATTTCCAATATCTCTTTAGTTTGCATAAAGTTACATAGATGTTCTAAACTTACTTTTCTCCACTGTATTTATTTTTTCTAATTTCCATGCTATTATCTATCCTTTCTCTTTTATAATTATCTTCCTTAATTATATAACTACTACCATCTAAATGTATCTGAATTGGTCTATGGTCACTGTCCCAATTTTTTATAACTTCCATTTTTCTTACATTTTTATATGAAAACACATCCATAATACCATAATCCAAGGCACTCATTCCCTTTTTATACGCATATGCGCAATTTCCATTTTTGCCTCCTCTGTATCTCTCATTTAGGATGCGTAAATTTAACCTGCTTAATGTTTTTACAAGTATTTCTCCAGCTCTGTTCTTTTTATATCTATTGAAACTCTAATTAGGATTGAAAACGCATCATCCAAATTCCAGTTAGTGCCTTTTCTTCTTGTTCATTCCCTACTCTTGCATTACAGTCCCCTGCCATCAAGATCATAATGCCTGGGTATTGACTCTGAATATTCTGTACTATACTTGCAAGTGTATTTATGCAACCCACAATAGGAGACACAGAGGTATAAGGTGGAAAATAAACATTCAGCAATAAACATTTCACTCTATTCTTCTAGGCTAGCTTCAAAACCTGTATACAATATCTTGCATCACTCCATTTACATTTACAATTCAAATTTGTATTAATTTTGACAAACGTGCTGATTCCTCCTCAAAGTCTACCAAATTTAGAAGTTTTCTTTGCTTGGATATGCCACCCTTCATATGGGATGAGGTTAAAAATAGTGCAACCGAAATTACGCGTACAATTTTAGCGCAGTCAAACTAGCGTGGCAGTAAATCGCTGTCTCACTAAATAGCACTTACAGTACCTCTATAGTGCCAGTACAAGCAGCATGCAGTCCAAAGATGTAGAGGGCTCCTTCACCCCTAACCTCAATCCTCAGGCATCCCTACAGAGACCCACATGGTGCAAACTAAAGGACCAGGAAAGAAAACAAACTTGTACAGGCACTGGGCAATTTCCTGCCTGTTTATCTATTTTATTTCTAAATGTTATTTTAAATATTCTGCAGTCTTTTTAGGACATCCTACAATGTTTTTATTTTACTGGATACATTCCTTAGTTTAGTGAACTGTGCCACAGTATGCTGGTTTTGAGAGAAAGGGGGAGCGAGAGAGTGAGAGCACTTGGCTGCAGTCTGTCAGCACGTTCCTCCCCTCACTGTATCCTTGGTTTTAATTTAAGCAGAACAAGGTACAAGTTACATTTTTTTAATATTTTAAACATGTTTGTCCATCTGAGGGAGTTGTGACTTTAAACTTTTACTGGATTTACTTTTACTCAGGAGAAAACAGAGGTTACAGAGAAGCATTCAGAGCAGCCTCTTTTTAACATGAAAGCTCCTAGAGGAATAGCTCCATATGGTTTAGTAATAAAATAAAAAATTCCCCCATTTGTGGATCTGCAGCAAGGAAAAAACATCAAAAAAATAAATGTCTCTGGGACTTCTTTAACATTTTCTAAGGCCTGGCAGAAGAAGGGGACAAAAATAAAGTTTATGTTAAGACACTCTCAGCACGGAGATCATGGAGCGGCATACAGTCTTTGAAGCATCAACTCTGAGGGACATGCTGCAGAGTTGGAGTAAGAATGTACTCCTAAGTTATTTTCAACAATTTATGCTTTGTTGCCTGCCATCCTGAAACTGCCCAGGGACCCTCAAATGGAAAGGTCACATTAGTCCCTTGGCCCACTGCCCAGGCAGGGTGAATGACCCTCGACCCATCCTGGCCCAGTTTCTCCAGTTCCAGGTTAAGGAGGACATTCTTCCCCAGGCTCAAGACCTTGGGAGCTTGGAGTAGTAGTGCCATAAAAGACTAGCACTATTTTGTACACAGCAAATACTGCCGCGCTAGAATGGGCTTGCGATATTTAGTACACGCTACATGTGCGTGCGCTATTGCTGATGTGTGATTTTGACATTAAACCCCCTTTATAGCCCTCAAGGTAACAATCCTCTATTTTATTTACCCACATGTCTTGTAACATAATTATATGCACTTTTTGCATACATTTCACAATACCATTGTCTCTAAATTTACACAAAGCATCTGTTATATTCCAGCTTAGCATTATCAGGTGCTATGTTGTTTCTTTATTTTCCATTTCTGCTAGTCATATTTCTTCTCCTAATTCACTGGTGACATACAGAACTTCCCCCTGATTCTCACTCATCTCCTCCTCAATTTTTGAAAAGTTTACCATTTCATCTGTTACTTCTAATTCCTAACTCTCCTCCAGAATAGTACTATTATTTATTCTGGGGCCCCTCTGTTGTCTGCCTCAAATCACTCTGTCATACATTTCCTCAGAAAGCAGTGTATGTTCTTTCTCAATTGGTTCCTGTAATTATCCTTTTGCTGGATTTTATTCTCAGGTTTCTTTGTCTTTATTATCCATATAGAGGGTTTAACATTTTGTACCTCTCTTTTTTTGATGTTCTCAGTAGGGATTGTCACATCTGCATTTATACCCAGTTCTTTTGCTTCTAATATCTTTTTTCTGCAATTTGTTTTAATAAGAGGCAACTCCAGCCCTTTTCTTTACCTCCATGATTTATTTATTGTTGACCGGGTAAGTGCACTAGACAAATCCTGCCTATTTCCAGGCATGACCCAGGGGAAGGGGGATACAGATGGATGCCAACTGACCTTGTACTAGATTAAGCTGTTGGTATTTTTAGTGAATGAGACAAATTTGGCCAGGACATCAGGGATATTCCCCATCTCTTTTCGATAAGTGCCATGGGATCTTTAACATCCACCTGAACTACCACCAATCCAGGCAGATGGGACCTCAGTTTAACGTCTCATCTGAAAGACGGCACCTCAGAAGCAGAACACCCCTCTCATGCTGCACTACAGTGTCAGTACTGGGATATTAACCCAAGTGCCAGATGTGGGAACTGAACCCACAGCCCTCTGATCTCCTGGCTTCAGAGGTGAGTGTGCTACCTACTGAGCCACTGACACTTGAATATGATATCTATATGTGGAACCTATCTCATTCCAGGTAAACTTGTTACCCATTATCCCTTTACAGATGTTATACATTGCAAGTTTTAATGTCATATAATTTTCATTTTTGGTTTTTTGGGACACTTCTCAGGAAAACTATGGGTAACATTTCTCCTTTTTCTATCAGATCTTCTTTGTCTTTTCCAATATTTTCCTTTTCTATACCACTGTTCTCTTTTCCATTTGCTTTTTTGTCCTTCCCCTCTCTTGTTATTGGGTATTCCTCCATGATTCTGTATCTTTTTAGTATCCCATCTTCTTCAATCTGAATTGTCTTCTCTGTCACTTCTCTTTTTTTCATTCTTTTTTATAGACTGTCCCATGTTCTGTATTTCTACTTTTTAAATTTTCATTGTCCTTTCCTTATCCTGCATCTGCTCACTCTTTACCCCATTTTCCATCATTTTTTCTAAAGGCTGTTTATCTTGTCCCTTATCTTTTTTGCTTTGCATAACAGGTACCAATTTCATTGTTTCCTTTAATTCTTTCCTACCAATTTCTTCTATTGTTTTCATAATCTTTTCCCTATTAGTTTCTTTGTTTTTGTCTTTTAATGCTTGTAATTTCCCTTCCCATTGTTTTTCTTCATCCTGTACTAAATCCTTTTCCTCTCCTTTATTCATCTGTGCACTCATTAAAGAGGTAAAATTAATTAATAATTCATTATTCAAAAGAATTCCATTTCTTATTCCTTGCAGTATCTGTAATATATTGCTATCTTGTGCTCCAGTTAGTAGGTTTCCTCAGTTTCTGGGGTTTCCAGATTTTTCCTATTTCCTATATTCTGACTGACCTGAATAATGTGTGGGATATCTGGGAAATATTGTGTGGGTGGATATTACCTGCATCTTTTATATAGGTGGTAAGGAATGCTTCAAAGTCTCCCAAAAAGGATGTACTGGGGCATTGATGAGATACATCTTTGACAGATTCTCCCTCTTTACCCCTATTTTGTTGAAGGTTTTTTAAATCCCCTTTTTCTTCACCTGTCTCCATTCTTGTAATTTCAGATTTTTCCTTATTCTGCATTTCTAAATCTGTTACACCTTCCATCTGCTCTTGTTGGCTTCCAGATTCCTCAGTTCTGTTACTTTCCTTTTCAAACCTCCTATGGTTCTCATTAGTGGATGTTTTGTCTTCAAAATAGAATCTCTTTCTTGATAATTTTTTATAGGTGATGAACTTAATGGGGGAAAAGTGGAACTTTGTATCCTAAGTACCTCTTTTCTCCCTACCAAGTTTATATGACTACCTGGAGCCAGAATGTAACTCATGAACTTTCTCTCATTCTTATTTATTTCTCCTTCCATATCTTTCTTAATATTTTTATTCTTATAGCTAATGGGGTTAGCAGTCTTCTTCCTTTTCACTACTCTTGTATTCATTTCCATAAGTTGCAATTTCCAAAGCTTGTATAAACTTAAATGACAGTATAAGAAACTTAATTATTTAAAAACAGCTTAAAAGTTACAAAAAGGGTACACAAAAACACAGTCCGTTTGAGCCATTTTTTCCAGGGAACTTTCTTTCTTTCTTCCTGCTTGACACAACTTCTTGGATCTCCCTTCTAAGGTTCCTTAAGTTATAAAATTTCTTGACCACTTGTTTCTTTACTACGTACACATTTATTTTTATAAACCTTTTTTTTCAAAGCTTTCCTTTCTCAGAGCAAATCTGAAATAATTTTAAATATTTGTTTGTTTATTTATTTATTCATAGATTACAAGTACTTTTGAGCCAAGGCTCTTTTACAAAGGTTCCATGTCAAATTGGAGAAACAATACAAACATGACAAAATTTGAAATAAGCAAATCAAGCAGATTGAATGCATATATTTGAGGTGAGGAAGGTACCAAACAGAAATTTGAATAAACAATGCAGAACATGAGATTCAACACAGACACAAGCAGTGGAATAAAGACAGTTGAGGGAGGGATGGAAACAGGGCTGGGCAGGTTTCACAGAGAAAGTTGAGAGATAGAGTGGAATAACAGAAACAGAGGAGCAGCCGAGGGACTTGTCAGGTTTTGAGAAGTGCTAAAGCCAGGGAGGGAGGGAGGGGTAGGGAAGGGTGTGATGGAGAGGGAGAGGTAAGTGAGGCGGGGATAGCAGATTAGGAGTGACAGTCACAGGAACTGGCAGCAGAGAGGTGGAGGCAAAGGTAGGTTTTGAACTGGCCAAGACTTTGCAGTGAGGTGATGTCTTTGTTGAGTCCATTAAACCAGAAGGGTGCCCAGTGAGGAAAGGACCCTTGTCCCTGAGAGGTGCGACACTGGGAAATGTGCAGAATTTGATTTTCAGAGGACCTGGTGGGGCGGGGGATGCGTGCAGCACATAGGAGGGCTTGGACACCTGGGGGAGCAAGGCCTAATGTGATCTTCTTGGCCATTAGGCAAGTATGGTACTTAATACGGTTAGGTAGTTGGAGCCAGCCCGTTTGGGTGTAGATCCTTATAAACTGGTAAAATCTTGTTAATTACCTAATTATAATTGTCACCTTAAAAACTTTTGTTTAAGAACTGAATCGATTTAAACCTTACTAAAACCAAAATAACTATGCTTTGTGTACCTGTGTACCAGTCCTTGTTTTTCTCTCTGGTCTTCCTTGCCTTCTCAAAGTATTTTAAATGGTCTCTTTTGTTGAATATTTAGGGTTCATAGGTTTCATAGTGTTTTTTCAGAGTGAAGAAGACCTAAGTCCATACAACTCAGAATTTGTCTTAATTGTACCCCTTTATCTTGTTCCGTACTAAATTCTCATTCAGTTTATGTTTAAATTCCCCCATACTGGTGCTTGCCACCACTTCTACTGGTAGGCCATTCCAAACCTTCTGCACTCGTATAGAAAACCAGTGTTTTCTTTTGTTGGTCCAGACTCTCTCACTGTTTTTTGTAAGGGATGTGTTCTTGTGCAGTACCTCTGCTCCCTGGATTCTAGTCCCAGCTGATCCCATAGGTCCACATCTGAAAGAGCTTTGTAGAGCAAGCACATGCCCCCCCTTAATCTGCAGAACTCAAGGGAGTACATTCCTAGTTCTGTCAGCCTCTCTTCACCTTCCCTAGTCTTTACTTTATTAACTAGTTTTGTTGCCCTTCTCTGTACTTTCTCGAGTGCATTAATTTCTGTCCCCCCCCCCCGGAGACCAGAACTGAGCACAATATTCCATGTGGCGTCTCACCAGGGAGCCATACAGTGGAATTATCACTGCACTATCCCTGCTCTTAATATGTCTTTTGATACAATGCAGTATACAACTGGCTTTTTTACCATTTGGTTACAATGTAACTTGAAACTAAAGGTTATTAGTTACTATAATTCCAAGGTCCCTCTCATCGGTAACATCCCTCAAGGAAACAACATTTAGTCTATAGTTATGTTTCATGTTCTTACTCCCCAGATGCATCATGGTACACTTATCAGTATTAAAGGCCAGCTTATATTTCACTGCCCACTCCTCCAATTCATATAATGCTGTCTGTAATATTTTTGCATCATTGATGTTGTTAACTGATAGACCTATCCAGGTATCATTTGCAAACTTAGATTCCCATACTTTCACTTTAGTCCTCATGGAGGATATGTAAATATTAAATAAACAAGGGCCCAGGACGGATCCCTGTGGCACCCTGCTTGTAACCTCAGACCAATCAGAGTATGATCCCCTGTTACAGACCCTCTGCTTCCTATTTGTTAGCCAGGAAGCTATCTAATTAGAAAAAGTACACTGTACCCATTCAGGTAGGAATAATCTACAGACCCCCAAATCAGGAGGAAGCCAGGGATAAGGAAATCCTGGAAACCATCCTCCAGATGTCAGGCAAAGGGTACATAGTGCTGGTGGGGGATTTCAATCTGCTGGACATAGATTGAAATACCCACACAGTAGCATCACAGAAGAGCAGGGAATTCCTAGTCACACTATAGGAAGCAGGCCTAAGTCAACTAGTGACATCACCCACAAGGTGTAACGTGGTTCTAGATCTGATATTCACAATTAGCGATAGGGTTACGGGTGTCAAAGTGGGGAACCACCTGGGCAATAGTGATCATAACATGGTATGGTTCAGGGTAAAAAGGACTGTAGTCTCCACACACTCCAGGTCCTTGACTTCAGGAAGGCAGACTTCACAAACATGAAGGCCTGCCTAACAGACAGCCTTAGTAACATGACAGAAGGGAGCATTGAGGAACACTGGACAAGGTTGAAGGGTGCAATAACCATGGTCACATCACAGTGTGCCTGTCAGGTTAGTAAGAACAAAAGGAGGAAAAACCCACTATGGTTTTCCAAGGAAGCGGCAACCATGGTGAGAGAAAAGTGCATAGCCTTCAGAAAGTACAAGAAGTCGGGGAATGAGGTGCACAAAACAGAATATAAACAAACTAAAAGAGACAGGGAAAGTGATAAGAAATGCAAAGGCTCAAACAAAGGTTAGAATAGCTCAGGAAGTACAAAAGGGTAACAAAACCTTTTACAAGCATGGATATGAAAAAAGGAAGACCAAAGGTGGCATTGTTAGAATTACAAAAAAAGATAGACAAACCACAGAGAAAGATGGGGAGAAGGCAGAGGCACTCAGTTTATTTATTTATTTATTGAATTCTGTTGACCCGGTAAGCCCACTGGGCCTAGAAGTCCCTTTTTCAAGGGCGACCGGGGGGAGGGGGGATACAAATGGTAAGCAACTGAAATTGAACCAGATTAAGCTGTTGGTGGTATTTTTTTAGTGAATGGGAGAAATTTGGACAGGACACCAGGGAAATCCCCCTACTTGACAGAGGGGAGTACTCTGTCCAAGATGGCGGAACCTCCTTTGCCTGCTGCAGAGGTGGCTGAAGAGACAGGGGACTTGGTCTCAGCTCCTGTCTCTGGCTGTTTGGAGACTGCGACAGAAAATGTTAAGGTTGTGCAGGATTCTGTTTTGTTTGACAATACCTTCCCGGCTGCACCTACTGCTAAGACTGCATCTCTCCCAGACCTCACTAAAATGGACTGTTCTACCTCCCTTGCTGTTTCTTTGGCAGATGAAATGTTTGTGGATCTCGATGCTACTGAAATACAGGAACGCAACATTGGAGAGCGCTTGGCTGAGGCGGAACGCCATTTAGCGCCAACCAAACTGACTTTACAAAAGGAGTTGATAAGGGTACGAAGTGCTATGAATGGTGGAGGTTGCTCCTCTGCTCCTACTGTCGGAACCAAGGGACTGCCTGAGATGCCTTCTGCTATACAGCCTAAACCGGCGAGTTCAATACTGTTGACTACAACTACTGAGGCTCAGCCTCTTTCACTGTTGCCGACAGAGAATTGCACTATTCAACAAGCTACGATCCCTGAGCCGCCCCTGATGTATGATCTTACTCACAATTGCCTCCACAGAATGAAACCCCTCTTTCAGAGCCTACCTGGTCAATGGAGACGGCGTTACGTGGTGCTGGGTGGATTCAGGAACCCAAACTTGGACAGTGGGTCTCCGGTCCATCCCCTATTTGGTCCCCCCCGTCCCGAGGACTTTCTGGATGCACAACAGAGGATGCCAGATACGCAGGGCTCTCCTGACCCCTTGAGCATACCGATGGAATTGAATCTCACTCAGAACCCTGTTTTAGCCCTCCTGCAGGAGTCTACTTCAGGAACCTTCCCTCTTTCTGACAGTAAGGAAGTGACAGTCTCTGATTCTGCTGCTACGGATAAGCCACGTCCTAAACAGGTGGGACAGACTCATTCTTTTTCCTCTCTATTTCAACATCCAGTTCTAGCTGCAAAAAGGCATAACGCTGTAAGGCTAGTTTATAGGGGTGGACTACCTGACCCTCCTGACCGTGTGTTCATGGCCAGAACTCTGCTGAAGGACTCTTTAAAATTTTTTGCCCATGAGATCTATGCTCTGATTCATGTATCAGGTGAATCCACATTTGATGTGAGTTTTCAGACGTCTTGTGGACTAGATCATTTTTGGACTAGATACCACGCTTTGAGAAACACTGCTTTATGGACTTCTTTTCAGGCCATCCCCTGTCAAAGCCTGCCTTTAAGACCATTACAGTGATGTTTTGAAATGAGGGTGTGGATGTGTCTGATATTGTCTATTGGTTGAAACAACGTTGTAAGGCACAGGGTCAGCCTGAAGCTATCCTGGACACGGAAAATATCTGGACAGGGGGTTGGAAGTTTAAGGTTATGTTACATACAAATGACTGTGGCCCAGTCCATTTACCTAACTCCTTTTTCTTAGGTCGAGATAGGGGGGGTCCTGTTTTACCCGGGTCAGCCTAAGGCCTGTTACAGGTGTGGGGATCCCTCGCACCTGAGTAATGTATGTGATAAAATGAGATGTAATAACTGTGGTGAGTTGGGACATGTGGGCATTCATTGCCAGAATATTAGCAGATGCAACCTTTGTGAAGAGATAGGTCGTACATTTCAAACTTGTCACTGGTCTGCTCATGCTCAGGCGAATCACGATGGTGGGGTTGATCAATGATTTGTGATTACACAGGCACAAAAGGCTTGCTTCATACCACTGCAGCCACCCCATCTGCAGCTGCAGTGAACCCTGCTCGGAAGGCCCCCGTGCCTGTGTCTCCCCAGACCCCAGTTAGTAGTGGAACCTCCTACACTAACACATGTCCTATCTGCTGTGTCAGACTTAGACCAAATCCCAGGCCCAAGTACTATGCCACCTCCCAGTGAACCTCTTACTGTCATGTGACGAAGGTCAATGAGGAATGGTCCTCGTACCTCGCCGCCTCCTATGACGCCATTATTACCCCATCCCATAGCCCTGTCTAATATCTTTGAGGTACTTCAGCCAACTTCTGATGACGCAGGCGGTGAGTCTGACTCTTCCTCCATTGCGTCCTCTCTCCCTGATGGCACTACTGATTCAGAACTCCAGCTGGGTTTGGGTCTCTCACAAAAATGTAAAGCTAAAGTTAGGCTTAAAGGAAAGAATGTGGCTGGGAAGAGAAAGTCTTGATGTTTCTTAACACCTTATATTTTGTATCATGGCACCCTTTGTTTGCCACACTAATAATGTTAATAGTATGAAACGTACGGAGAAACGAAGATTAGTGTTCTCCTTTTTAAGACTTTTGCCATTGAGTATCTTTTTATTGCAGGATACAAGGCTCCACACAGTGCAGGAGATTAGACAAGCAAAACAAGACTGGCTTTTAGGCCCATCGTTTTTGTCTATAGGCCAGGACCCCTGTTTGGGTCTAGGCATATTACTTAATGTTCCGGACTTCCGTTTACTAAAATTGTTTGATTTAGCTCCTGATAGAGCCCTAGTTTTGGATTTTGTTATAGGAAACTGCCCGTACCGAGTCATAAACATTTACGCCCCCCCAAATTAAGATGGCTTGCATAGCCTTGCTTTCTTTGATTCGCCCCTATTTGCATACTTCCTTCCAAGTAGTATTTTCTGTCGATTTTAACTGTGGCCTCAGCCTACAAGATAAAAGTTTGTTTGCCACCACCAAAAAAATTTTTTGTGACTCACATGAATTGGATAAACTAATTCGTACTGCACACTTGACTGATGCTTACCATTCCTTCACGAATCAACATACTCCCACATTTCAGAAAGGAAAATTGGCAACACGAATTGATTTTGTTTTTTTGTCTCGTATGTTACCGATCGGCTCGGCTCAGGTACAGGCAGTAGCCTTCTCTGATCACAAATTACTGTCAGTTGGTATAGGTTCAGTCGCCCCTTTTAGCAAAGGGCCGGGATTTTGGAAATTTAACACATCCCTTTTGCAAGACATGATGTTTCAAAGATTTATCCTATCTTTCATTTCTGCTCGTAAATCCGTGTTTATTTGTTATGACAACCCGATACGTTGGTGGTTAGATACAAAACATGCTTTGATTATTTATTTGAAAAGTTACAGTCGACAAAAAAGCAGGAGGGATTATTTGGATTATTTATAGAAAAGAGCTCATCTACAGTTGCTGCTTTCCATAGCACATGTGATGGGACAAAACCTATCTCTTCAAATACAATCAATACGGAAAGATATGTTGTGTTTTCAGTCCAGACAATCACAACAATTGTACCACCAACCCAAATTCCATGTGTCTGGGCCACGGGACGTAGTTTGCCCTTTTGAGTCTAATTCACGAGCAGTTACCCAGAAAACTATGCTGTGTCTTGCCAATTCTGCGGGAACGTTATGTTCTACACGCTCTGATATTCAGCAGATTGTGACAGAACACACGACTGCTTTATTCTCCCCCCTCTCAGCTGCAATGGATGACCCTACAACCCTGTACATGGATCTCGATATTCCACTCCCTTCGAAACAGAGTGTGGATATGGCTTGTGCCGCCTTGACAGAGCAGGAGCTGTCTTCGGCAATTTCTTCATTGCCCTTGCGAAAAACTCCTGGTCCAGATGGTCTCCCAGCTGCTTTGTATAAAGTGCTAAATGACCACTTAACCACTGAACTGACCTCTGTATTTAATGCCCTGCTGAGTAGTGAGACTATACCATTAGACTTTACAAAAGGTGCTTTAATATATGTTTACAAACAGAAAGGCGACATTCACCTTCTTGAGAATTGGCGCCTTCTCTGCATGTTAAATACTGACTTTAAATTATTAATGAAAATTATTGCAAAACGTCTGACAGGGATTGCGGAAACAGTTTTGCATCCAGCCCAGTCCTGCTCAATATCTACCAGGCGAATCTCGGATCACCTGATTCTCCTTCGGGAACTGTTTTCCCATGGTTTTGCGTGCAAGGCCTCTGGCATTACAGTTTCAATGGATCAGAAAGCGGCATTTGATTCGGTTAACCACGATTTTTTGTGGAAAGCATTACATTTTTTACATATACCGGACAACATGATCTAGTGGCTACAAAAGTTTTACAGGACGGCCACGGTTGTTCCTGTTGTGAATGGTTGGGTAGGACCTATGATCCCTGTTAAAAGAGGAACCCGTCAAGGTTGTCCTGTGAGTCCTCTATTATATGTCCTATTTTTAGATGTACTGCTCCGACGTCTGAATGTTCACCCTCAGATCCATGCCATTTCATGTTCTGTTATGCTTGCACCATATAAAGCTATTGCATATGCAGATGATATTTGTCTCCTAGTGGCCGATACGTCCTCGGTGACGGCTTCCCTACAAGAATGTTCCTTGTTTGGAAATTATTCAGGGGCCTGTTTGAACTTTGGAAAGAGTATGGGTATCAGGTTGGGATCCATTGCAGCCCCGATGCAACATATTGGCCCACTGCGTCTGGTGGAGGGTCCCATTCGTATCCTAGGAGTTTATTTTGGAACTAGCGACTCAGATTTTTTTAATTGGGATATTAAGGTACTACAGGGTAGAATAAAAGTTGCCTCTTGGAATAGAGGATCAATTGGGAAAAAGAAGAGGGTATATTTGATAAAGACTTTTTTGATACCACTGTTTCTTTATTTAAGTTATGTATTTCCTATCCCGAAACAAATGGAAATGGTGGTTTTCAGCTTGTTCTTTCAGGCGTTATGGGGGAGCAGGCTGAACCCGATCAAAAGGAATATTACTTATCTGCCCGTTACGGAGGGTGGTGTATGTATGATTAATCCTTTGTTGTTTTTTTCTAGTATTTTTCTCATAGCTAATTTGCGGCCACTTCTGATTAACTCTCAGAGGGGATGGGAAATGTGGTTTCATGATCCCTGTGGAGTTTGGTTCCACCAGTGGGAACACAACTCCTTACGTGTGCTACGTCTTTCTGGCGGCACGTCCTTGTATGTGAAACATATGTTTCTGCGCTTAAAGCAATGGAAAGTATCGCCTCAGATGCTTATTGCTCACTCGCATAAGACTCTTTATAAGACGCTTCTTTCCTCTGTATGTATGACACAGTCCCCTTTTGATAAATGTCCGGTCCAACATCTTTCTTCCCTTTTATCCTTGTTGCAGTGTAAAAGAATACCTGCACACATGTGGAACTTTCATTGGCTATCGTGCCATGAAAGGATAAATGTTAAACCCAACCACAAACATAAACAGCTTCAGGACAGATTGTGTTCTAGACCATTATGCAATGCTGTACTGGAGACGATATCTCATCTATTTTTTGAATGTACAGTACATTTATTTGGCAATGGTGGGATTTCTTGGCACAAAGGTGGGCTACTCCGATATTCCAGTCTGTATCCTTTCAGACGGTTATGTATGGTGTTTTTTCCCCTCAATGGTCCTCTTGGCATACGGACACTTTAAATATTATTCTAGTTGTGATTAAGTGGAATATTTGGATGGCAAGATGTCAGTTTACCCTACAGCAAAAAGACTGCACATATTTGGAACTTGAACAGAAAATTGTGAAGGACTTAAAAGCCATATATGAACATGAACAGACAATGCACACAGAGTCAAGACTGCTTGCCTTATGGACTGCACTTCCTTGGATAACTGATTCAGACTCAGCTGTGACTTGATGGATATTTCTTTGTTGCACTTTCGTATTGTTTTTCTTTTCAGTTTGAAATTTGCTAAAAGATGTATTACCGTTGTGTTTTTTTTCCTGTTGTATGATTTTTTCAGTACTGTTATAGTGTATGTCACACGATTTCTTGTTCCAATAAAACTTTCCCCTACTCTTTTTCGATAAGTGCCATGGGAGCTTTAGCATCCACCTGAACTACCACCAATCCAGGCAGATGGGACCGCGGTTTAACGTTTCATCCAAAAGATGGCACCTCAGAAGTGCAGCACCCCCCTCATGCTGCACTACAGTGTCAGTTTTGGGATATTAACCCAAGTGCCTAATGTGAGAACTGAACCCACAGCCCTCTGATCTCCCAGCCTCAGAGGCAAGTGTGCTACCTACTGAGCCACTGACACTGAGTACTTCTGCTCAGTTTTCACACAGGAAGCAGATGGTAACGGACCAACAATAGGCATAAAGAAGTGTCCAATTGAAGGAATAGACATGGGTCCCTTCACAGAGGAAAGGGTCCTGGAGGAAATAGACAAGTTAAAGGTAGATAAAGCTATGGGGCCAGATGGGATAGACCCAAGAATACTGAAACTGAACTAGGAAGGGAACCGGCAGCCCCCTTAGCAGTGCTGTTCAACAAATATTTAAGGAGCGGGGATGTGCCAGAGGATTGGAAGAGTGCACCAGTAGTACCACTCTACAAGAGTGGAAGCAAGTAACAGCCAGGTAACTACCATCCGGTTAGTCTAATGTCAGTCATGGGGAAACTGATGGAGTCCCTGCTGAAGGAAAGAATCATAGCTTTTTTGGAGCAAACTGGTCAGCTCAACAAAAATCAACACAGTTTCACATCAGGGAGGTCCTGCCAGACAAACCTAGTTGATTTTTTCAATTGGGTCACCAAAACAGTGGATCAGGATGAGGCAGTGGATATGGTTTACCTGGACTTCAGCAAAGCTTTTGACTCCATTCTGCACAGGAGACTAGTCAAAAACTGGAGAACATGGGAATTGGGCCACAGGTTACAGACTGGGTCAGAAACTGGTTACATGGGAGAACTCAGAAAGTATTAATAAATTGCACTTTGTCTGTGGAGGGGAGGGTGACTAGCAGGGTCCCACAGGGTTCAGTTCTGGGGCCGATCCTCTTCAACGTATTCATCAGTGACATTGCTGATGAACTGGAGGGAAAGATATGCCTGTTTGCAGGTGACACCAAAATTGGCAACAGGGTAGACACAATAGAGGGACAGCAAAGCATGGAAGCTGATCTCTGAAAACTTGAGGAGTGGTCCAAGACCTGGCAATTGAAATTCAATGCCAAAACATGCAAGGTCATGCACCTGGGAAAGTGCAACCCTGGGAAACTGGTAGCTACCAGGCAGAAGCGAGACCTAGGGGTGATCATATCAGATGACCTCAAGGTCAGTAGACAAAGTGAAAAGGCAACACTAAAGGCTAGTGGTATCCTGGGATGCATAGAAAGGGACATCACGAGCAGAAGGCATGAAGTAATCATGCCCCTATTTCGGTCCCTGGTCAGGCCTCATCTGGAGTACTGTGTCCAGTTCTGGAGTCCACACCTCAGGAAGGACATAGATAGACTGGAGATGGTACAGAGAAGAGCAACAAAGATGGTGCAGGGCTTGCATCAGAAACTGTATGAGACAAGACTGGATGACCTCAAATTGTACTCCCTAGAACAACGCAGGAATCGTGGGGACATGATAGAAACATTCAAGTACCTTAAAGGCAACAACAAGGTGCACGTGCAAAAACTCTTTCAGGTAAAGGACTACAGCAGGACTACAGGGCACAACCTTCAACTTAAGGGAGGAAAGTTCAGAAGCAATATGAGGAAATTCTTCTTCACAGAGCGCATTGTGGAACCATGGATTATCCTGCTGGAGGGGGTGGTGGGAGCCAAGAAATTTGGGGAATTCAAGTGGGTATGGGACAGACACTGTGGGATACACAAGCAGGTAGCTAAGTAGGGGGGTAGGAAGCCAAGGGCAGACTTGATGGATCACACAGTCCCCACCTGCCGACAACTTCTACTGTATGTTTCTATGTTACCCTATGATCAATTAAAGTATCAACAAGCTCTCCATGGGGGACCTTGTTGAATGCTTTTAAAAAATCCAAAAATATAGCATTCACTGAGTCCCCCTTGTCCAGAGCTTCACTGACCCTGCCATAAAACTCCAAGAGAGTAGTCTGGCAGGATTATCCCTTTTTGAAGCCTTGCTTGTGAGATCAATATCTCCTTGTTGCTGCATATAGAGAATAATATGGTCCTTAATTCCTTCCAGGACTTTTCCCAATATGGCTGTCAAGCTGACAGACCTGTAGTTCCCCACCTCCTGTTTTGAACCCTTCTTGTGCATGGGCACCACACCTGCCTGTCTCTAAACTCCAACACCTCCCCTTGATCCCAGGGATTTCTGGAATATTACTGTACGTGGACCTGCCATTATACATGCAAGCTCCCTGATGACTCATGGATGTAGCCCATCTGGACCCTGTGCCTTATTATGGTCCAGTTTTAGTAGTCTTTCTCTGATGTTAAGTGTATCTAGTACCAAGCAGGTTTCTCTTGCAATAGGCAAATAGTTCTTGGTCTTGGAATTAAACACAGATGCGAAAAATGTGTTATAGTATTCCGCCATTTGGCTGTTATCAGTGACTAATTTACCCTCCCTATGTTTAAGCGGTCTGATGGATTTAGTTCCTCCATTTTTGTTATTTATATATGAGTAGAAGGATTTGTAGTTGTCCTTAACTTTGACAGCCAGTCTTAGTTCGTGGGAATTTTGAGCCTGAGCTATAGTTCTTTTTGATACCTTTAGGGCTTTTCGATATAAAGCCCAGCATATATGATGCCCACTTCTCTTGGCCCTAGCATGGGCTTCATTTCTCTTATTTATGTATTTTTTGACATTTGCTGTCATCCATACTGGTGAAATCCCAGGTCTATGATTTTTTTTCCTGCTTGGCACATACTTCTGTACTAGGGTGGTAATTTTTTTCTCAAACATATCTCACATGTGGTGTAATGTCTGTTGCTTAAAGACATCTTCCCATTCCTACTCAGCCAAATCTCTTCTCATGCTGTTAAACTCCACTTTATTATAGTTGTTGATAATGGTGTTCCCTGTAATATCTCCCTTACTTCCTGTTATAAGAAAACCCACCATGCTATAGTCACTGGATCCCAGTGGTGTCAATACTTGACACTTCTGTACAGTATTAGTCATGTTACAGAGAACTAAGTCCAATACATGTTTCCCCCCGGTATTATCCTCTACATACTGTTCCAACCCAGCCAGGTTGAAGGTCTCCAAGTATCATACAGTAATAATACCTGGGAAGTTGAAGTCACCTAGGAGTATACAATTAGTGACTGATGTTAGTGTATTTAAGCTGTCCAAAAGCATCATGTCTTCTGAGATTGAATATGGGGGGGGCCTTTATACTACACCAATATCAATCTTGGCTCCATGTAGGGGTGTAAATTTAATCCAGACCAGTTCCAGAGTCTCCCAGTGTGATGTACCTGTCTGTTCTGAAACAATCATGTCTTATACGTAAAGGGCCACTCCACCACCTCTGGCCCCCTTCCTGTCCCTACAATACATGTCCCGCACAAAAGATTAATAATCAAGTTAGCCAGCCTGGGAGTGGGTCCCAGGGTGGTAGCCTGGGTGGCAAACTGGCTGCACAACAGGACACGGAAGGTAATAGTGAATGGAACACATTCTGAAGAAAGGGGGGTTACTAGTGGAGTACCTCAGAGCTCAGTTCTGGGTCCAGTCCTCTTTAACATCTTCATAAGTAACATTGCAGAGGGTCTGGAGGGAAGGGTATGCCTCTTTACAGATGACACAAAGATCTGTAACAGAGTTGATACACAAGAGGGGGTAGAAAAGATGAGAAGGGACTTGGCAAGGTTGGAGGAATGGTCAGACATAGGGCAACTTAGATTCAATGCAAAGAAGTGCAAGTAATGCACCTGGGAAACAAAACCCAGGAGAAGAGTACACAATAGCAGGGGAGATACTAACAACAACAAAAATGGAAAGGGACCTGGGGGTAGTCATATCAGATGACCTAAAGGTGGGTAAGCAATGTGAAAAGTCAGTAAGGAGAGCCAGGGGGATACTGGGATGCATAGGAAGGGGCATCACAAGTAGAAAAAGGGAAGTGGTTATCCCTCTATACAGACAGTTGGTGAGATCCCATCTGGAGTACTGTGTGCAGTTTTGGAGACCTCATGTATGCAAGGACATAGACAGGATGGAAGCAGTCCAGAGGAGGGCAACCAAAATGGTGCAGGGTCTGCAGCAGAAACCATATGAAGAGAGACTGAGAGAGCTTAATATGTATACTCTTGATGAAAGGAGGGACAGGGGGGACATGATAGAAATGTTCAAGTACCTCAAGGGAATCAACAAAGTCCAGGAGGGTAGCATCTTTCAGAAAATGCTGGATTGCCGGAGCAACTGCACAGGGGAGGGAGCCGGATGTCATTGTCCACCTAGGGACAAATGACCTGGCTAAGAAAGGGATTAGAGAAGTGCAGGAAGAGTTTGTGGAATTGGGGAGGGCCTTAGTCAAGTAGCACGCACGGTAACCTTCTCGGAGGTGCTGCCCATCTATGGCATAGGAGAGGCTAGGAGGTTCCGCACCATGGGATTCAATCAGTGGTTGAAAAACTGGTGTGGAGCTCAGGGATTTGGCTTCATTGGGGACTGGGGGTCCACCTGGAGTGATGCAAGCCTGTAATGGCATGACAGGCTGCATCTGTCCGGGAGGGGGAACCAGGATCCTAGGTGATAGGTTTAAATGCTTCATTGGCAAGCTTTTAAACTAGCCAAGGGGGAAGGCACTGGAAAGGAGCAGGGAAATCCTAGCCCCCCCAAATAATCATGGTAGTAAGTGTGGCAAACACCAACATAGAGGTGTCGATAGGGAGAAGGGCTGGGGTAAATGGAGAAAGTGACAAAGGCAAGAAGGACAGAGATGGGGCAAAAGGGAGTAAGGCCATCAGGAAATGGAGGGGTAATGAGTACCAATACCCGTAGTCTGGGCAACAAGCTCCCTGAGCTGGTGGCCTTGATGGAAGAGGGATGCCTGGATATTGTAGCAATCACAGAAACATAGTACACAAAGAACCATGACTGGGATGTTAACATACCAGGGTACATAACCTACAGGAGAGACAGGCAGGGGAGAAGAGGGGCAGGAGTAGCTCTCTATGTAAAGGAAGGGATAAAAGCAACTGAACAAAAGAGTAAACAGGGAGGAGAGGAGGCACTGTGGGTCACCTTGGAGACTGGAAAGGGCACCACAATCTGCACAGGGGTTGTGTACAGACCCCCATGTCAGGGGAAGGGAATGGACACGGATATGATAGAAGGCATTCTTAGAATGGCAGAGAAAGGGGAGATACTGTTGATGGGAGACCTGAATATGCCAGATGTTAACTGGAGCACATTTGCTACAGCCACATCCAAGAGCAGGGCTATTCTTGATGCCCTACAGGCGGCAGGCCTCAGACAGCTAGTTTCGGAACCCACTCGTGAAGGAGCAATCTTAGACCTCATACTCTCAAATGGGGGCAGTGAGAGGATCTCAGATCTAGAAGTGGGTTGCCATCTGGGGACAAGTGACCATCAAACAGTGTGGTTCACGTTAAACTCAGCTACAGAGTCAAGCCATACAAAAGTGACGGTACTAGACTTTAGGAGGGCTGACTTTGGCAAGATGGAAGAGTGTCTCAGAAAAGCACTAGAAAACAGGCTAGAAGGAGGTGTGGAGCAACAATGGGGAATCATCAAAACTGCCATCACAGAAGCAAGAAGCCTTTGTGTGAAGCAAATAAACAAATCAAAATGAAAGAAAAAGACACTATGGTTCTCAAAAGAGATGGCTGTGAAAGTCAGGAAGAAAAAGATAGCATTCCAGAAGTATAAGGAAACACAGAAGGAGCAGGACAGAGAGCTGTACCAGTTAAGGCAGAAGGAAGCAGGAGGGAAGTCAGAATAGCAAAGGCCCAAACTGAGGAAAAGATAGCCAACTCAGTTAAGAAGGGGATAAAACCTTCTATAGGTACATCAGCGATGTGAAAAGACAAAGGAGGGCTAGTGAGGCTGAATAGAATGAGCGGTGGGTGGACAGAGGGGACAGTGAAAAGCAGGGATACTGAATGAATATTTCTGCTCAGTATTCACAAAAGAGGAGGGAAAGTGCCTAATCCAATTAACAGAAACACTCTTGATGGGGGTCGATCCCAGTCCTTTCACAGAAGAAAGGGTTCTGCAAGAACTCCTAAAACTGAAGGTGGACAAAGCAATGGGTCCTGATGGAATTCACCACAGAATTCTAAAAGAATTAAGGGAGGAACTAGGAAACCACTGGCTACTCTTTTTAATAAATCATGGGAGGATGGTGTGTACCCGAGGACTGGAGGAAGGCAGATGTGATTCCCTTCACAAAGTGGGACCAAGACAGAGGCAGGAAACTACAGACCTGTCAGTCTGACCTCTGTGGTAGGGAAAGTGATGGAGTCACTTCTGAAGGAAAGAATAGTTGAGTACCTAGAGGCCAGTGGAGCACAGGACCCAAGGCAGCATGGGTTCACAGCGGGAAGGTCATGTCAGATGAATCTAATAGATTTCTTTGACTGGGTAACCAAAGTAGTAGACCAGGGAGGGGCTGTGGACATGGCCTACCTAGACTTTAGCAAGGCATTTGACACAGTCTCACACAAAAGATTAATTGTCAAATTAACCAGCCTGGGAGTGGGTCCCAGGGTGGTAGCCTGGGTAAAACATTGGCTGCACAACAGGACACAGAAGGTAATTGTAAATGGAGTCCACTCTGAAGAAAGAGGGGCTACTAGTGGGGTACCGCAGGGTTCAGTATTAGGTCCAGTCCTTTTTAATGTCTTCATCAGTGACATTGCAGAGGGACTGGAAGGAAAAGTATGCCTATTTGCAGATGACACAAACATCTGCAACAGGGTTGATACACAAGGAGGCTTGGAACGGATGAAAAGGGACTTGGCAAGGTTGGAGGAATGGTCAGAAGTATGGCAGCTAGGATTCAATGCAAAGAAGTGCAAAATAATGCACCTGGGAAACAAGAGCCCAAGGGAAGAATACACAATGGGTGGGGAGGTAGTAACAATAACAAAAAAGGAAAGGGACCGGGGGGGTAATCATATCAGATGACCTTAAGGTTAGCAAGCAATGTGAGAAGGCAGTAGGGAGGGCTGGGGTATACTGGGATGCATAGGGAGAGACATCAGCAGCAGAAAACAGGAAGTTGTTATCCCTCTGTACAGACAGTTGGTGAGACTCCATCTGGAGTACTGTGTCCAGTTCTGGAGATCCCGTCTCTGCAAGGACATAGACAGGATAGAGGTAGTCCAGAGGAGGGCAACTAAAATGGTGTAGGGTCTGCAAGAGAAGCCATATGAGAAGAGACTAAAGGAGCTTAATATGTATACCCTTGAGGAAAGAAGGAGAGGGGGACATGATAGAAACCTCACGGAATCAACAAAGTCCAAGAGAGTAGCATCTTTCAGAAAAGAGACATGCAAGAACAAGGGACACAATTTAAAGATAGAAGGAGGGCAGTTCAGGGGCAATGTGAGGAAGTATTATTTCATAGAGAGGGTAGTGGATGCATGGAACAGCCTTTCTGAGGAGGTTGTGGGGTCTAAACTGTGGGAGAATTCAAGAATGCATTGGACAGACATAAGGCAATTCTTGTGGGGGGTAGGAAGAAATAGGCTGTTGGTTAACTAGGATCTGCGGCCTATCCTGTAGGTAGGGAAATGGGCAGACTAGATGGGCTAAGCGGTCCTTATCTGCCATCAAAATCTATGTTTCTATGTTTCTAAAAAGAGATGTGTAAGAACAAGGGGGCACAATTTAAAGATAGAGGGGGGACGGCTCAGGGGTAATGTGAGGAAATTTTTTTTTCACGGAGAGAGTGGTGGATACATGGAACAGCCTCCCTGAGGAGGTCATTGGGTCTAAAACAGTGGGGGAATTCAAACATGCATGGGACAGACACAAGGCAATTATAGTGGGGGGTTGCAGGAAGTAGGCTGTTGGTTAACTAGAATCTGCAGCTTATCCAGTAGGAAGGGAAATGGGCAGACTGGGTGGGCCAAGTGGTCCTTATCTGCCGTCAAAGTCTATGTTTCTATGTTACATTGTATACCTAGAAATCTGCCTATCCCCATGAATCTTCACTGTTCCACCATGTTTCTGTGCTGGCACAGATTTATTTATTTAGTTTTTGTTGTACATGCACTAGGCAAATTCTGCCTATTTTCAGGCACAACCTGGGGAGGGGGATGCAGATGAATGCCAACTGACCTTGAACCAGATTAAGCTGTTGGTGGCATTTTTAGTGAATGGGGGGAAATTTGGCCAGGACATCAGGGAAATGCCTCCACTCTTTTTGAGACATGTCATAGGATCTTTAACATCCACCTGAACAACCACCAAAACATGAAATTCCCCCGAGACTATTTAAAGAATTATCAACCGTTCTGGCAGGCCCACTTACATATCTGTTTAATGTATCCCTTAAAGAGGGTAAAACCTTCAGACAATGGAGATAAGCCATAATTACTTCTATGTATAACAAGCATTTGTCAATGCCGAATGTTTGCTTGCTGGAATTGGCAGTGGTAATGTAGAAGTTACAGAGCTGCGTAATAGGAATGGCAGTGAAGTACTGAACTGAAGCCAACCCCACCACCACCCTGCAGAGAATGACAGGCATTGGGGTGTGGATTTGGGTCACCAGGCATAACGGCCTCGCCATTTCACCACACCCCACCCTGCAGACACTGACAAGTGTCACAGTGGTCCTTGGGGTCTTTGGCCCTTATGCGCACCCCATTTCATTAGGAAATGCGGTGAGATGGGTGCGATATAGGAGAACGGGGTGAACTTTGGGGCTGAAGAGTCCAAGACATACCTCGATGCCTCTCACTGGCTGCAGGGTGTGGAATGGTATGAGCATTACAGGCAGGAATCCCAAGTCACACCCCTGATGCCTGTCATTCTCTACAGTGTTGGGCATTATGGTTGAAACCCTAATACCTCAGGCATTCGTTGGTATTTACACTCCAAATTTTCCATATGTTTTTTTGTGACCCCACCTCATGAACAGGGGAATATCAGTTTGGTATGGAAGCTGCTTATGCACAGCTAGTACGGCATTTAGCACCACAGGTGCAAAACATTCGAACAGGATGTAAAAATGACAGCTGTACAGTTCATGGGAGGTGTAAAAAATGGCAATGCTGCAAATCTGCAGTAAAAATATTTAAAAAAATGGTGAAGTCATGAGCGTACATAGAAACTGTGCAACGCACACCCGTAATATAATTAAGTTAGGGATATTTTACAGCAGATTGTCAACTCAGGCATTTTGGTGCCTCCGATCATGAACAGTGTCACTGTGATTTTCTCTATCTGTGCCGAACAATGATTTCCCACAGCGACCATGCATCTCAGCGCTGAAAGTGTGAAAACACACTTCAGCCATGTTGTGAAAAATGACAGCTGTACTGTTCATAAGGAAGTGTGAAAAAATGCCACTGGTGAAAATCTGGACTGAAAATATTACAAAGTCATGAACTTACGAGGGTGCGTGGAAATTGCAAATTGCTCACTCGTAACACAGTCATTTCATGGACTTTTGTCACCAAATTTTCAACATAGCCATTTTAAGACCTCTGTTCATGAACAGTGTAACTGATTTTCTTAATCTGTCCTAAACATTGCTTTCACACACCAACAGCACCATTGTGCGCTACATGTGCGAAAACACATTTTGGGCGACATATGAAAAATGGCAGCTGTACTGTTCATAAGGAAGTGTAATAAAATGGCAATGTTGAAAATCTGGAGTGAAAATATTAAATTTGCAAACTTACCAGCATGCATAGGAACTGTGCAACGAACGCTCGTAAAACAGTCATTTTTAGGAATTTTTTCACCAAATTTTCAACATAGCCATTTTAAGACCTCTGCTCATGAACAGTGTCACTGTGATTTTCTTAATGTGTCCCATACATTGATTTTGCACACCAACTGCGCCATTGTGCACTACATGGGCAGAAACACGTTTTGGGTGACGTGAAAAATGACAGCTGTACTGCTCATAAGAAGGTGTGATAAAATGGCAATGTTGGATATCTGGAGTGAAAATATTGAAAATTCGCGACCTTACGAGTGTGCGTAGGAACTGCACAATGCACCCTCGTAAAACAGTCATTTATAGGAATTTTTTCACCAAATTTTCAACATAGCCATTTTAAGACCTCTGCTCATGAACAGTGTCACTGTGATTTTCTTAATTTGTCCTGTACATTGATTTCACACACCAACTGCGCCATTCTGCGCTACATGGGTGGAAACACATTTTGGGTGAGATGTGAAAAATGACAGCATACTACTCATAAGAAGGTGTGGTAAAATGGCAATGTTGAAAATCTGGAGTGAAAATATTGAAATTTCTCGAACTTACGAGCCTGCGTAGGAACTGCGCAACGCACCCTCGTTAAACAGTCATTTTTTGGAATTTTGGCACCAAATTTTCAACATGGGTTTTTTGGGACCCCTTCTCATGAATGATGTCACTGTCATGGCAGTATTCAGTCCCGAAGGGTGACTTCCCAGTCACTGCACAGTCACTGCGCGAAATCACCCTTCGGACCCGAATAACGCCATGAAAGTGACATAATTCATGAGAAGGGGTCCCAAAAACTCCATGTTGAAAATTTGGTGCAAAAATTCCCAAAAATGCCCGAGATATGCAATAAAGTTGAAACTCCCCTATGTAATCCATTATACAGCTTACCGGCATTTCCTCAGTTCGCGGTCGGCTTTGAAGAGTGCAGACGTGTTCCGGTCCACGAAGATGCGCTACCGGAGTCAGAGGTAAGTATGGGGTGGGCGTGGGGAGGCTGGTGCGCAGTGGGTGGGTGCGGGTTGTGGGAGGGGTTGGGGAGGCAGCCGAGACAGTTTTATTTTACAGGAAAAAAAAAAGGCGTCTTAAGGACGTTTGCCGCTGGGGTGGAGCTCCCAGTGTGGCACAAGGACTTGAGGCGTTCAGCCGACGGGGATTAGGCACCCCTGCGGCAAAATATAAAAAATCATGGGAGACTGGTTGCCACGCTTGGGGTGGGCTCCCAGCATGGCACAAGAACTGGGGGGCGTTCAGTCGACGGGGATTGGGCACCCCGCCGCCAAAGGAGACAGTGCTTGCCACGCTGGGGTGGGCTCCCAGCATGGCACCTACAACTGGGGGTGGGGACGAGCTCAGCCGATGGGGATTGGGCACCCCGTCGGCTATACAGTATGGGGGCGTGCACATCTGTCTGTGCGTGGGAGGGAGTTGCACGTGAGCAGCCGATATCTTATCAGTGCTCACTCAAGCGTAGCTCCCCCTTTCAACTGTATGCCACTGCATTTTGGAGCGTGTCATACACAGCTCCAAAATGCATTGGCGTACAGGGGCCGTGCCTGCCAGCCCACTGACTGAATTGGAGGAGGAGGTGACACACCTCCGAAATCTTCGATGAAGGCACTATGTTTCTTGCACATGCGTGCAAGCAAACATAAAAATGGGGAAAAACAGAGGTTAATAAATATAGACCTATCAGCCTTACCTCTGTTATTGGAAAACTACTAGAAAGATTAATACAACAATGTATAAATATTCATATTATAAAAAAAGGGCTGATTGACCCAGTACAACATGAGTTTACAAAAGGAAGATCATGTGTCACTAACCTACATTTCTTTGAGCCTGTTAGCTCTGCACTAGATGCTGGAATGCCTGTTGATGTACTCTGCCTGGACTACTCTAAGGCATTTGATAAAGTATCTCATAGGATACTAATCAAACAACTGATTGAGATAGACCTTCATCCAAATATAATGGACTGGATATGCTGTTGGTTGGAAAATAAATCCCAAGGGGGTGGCCATAAGGAGGTATTTTTCAGCTGAGTGTGGTGTGACAAGTGGTGTCCCACAGGGGTTGGTCCTTGGACCCACTCTGTTTAATGTCTTAGTATCATCCATGCAAACATCTAACAATGTGTGGTTAACAAAATACGCTGATGGTTGTAAAATGGGAGCAACTGCATATGACTTAAGAACTAGGGATGAATACCAATCAAACATAGATTTACTAGATAACTGGACAAAACAAAATAAAATGACATTTACATAGATACATAGACAGTGTCAGCAGATAAGGGCCTATGGCCCACCCAGTCTGCCCATTTGAGCTTGTAAGTTCAGTTTGTTTTCCTAGAAGTCTGTTGCACCTTACCCCTGACCTCCAGAATTCCTTTATGTCTATCCCATGCATTCTTAAATCCCCCGTGATTGTTTCAGTCCCCACCACTTCCTCTGGCAGGGTGTTCCACTTGTCCACCACCCGTTCTGTGAAGAAATTCTTTCTCATGTTTCCTCTGAATCGTCCTCCCTCCAACTTCATCCCATGCCCTCTAGTCCTGGAACATCTTTTTCGCTTAAAAATAGTGTTTTCCTGCACCCTGTTCCTCCCTGTAAGATACTTGTATGTCTCTATCATATCCCCTCTCTCCCTCCTCTCCTCCAGGGAGTACATGTTCAGTTCCTTCAACCTGTCTTCATAGGACTTGTGATGCAATCCATGCACCATCTTTGTTGCCCTTCTCTGAACCTTCTCTACCCTGTCTATGTCCTTACGTAGGTATGGTCTCCAGAACTGTACACTGTACTCCAGGTGGGGCCTCACTAGTGTCTTGTATAGCGGAATTATGACCTCCCTTTTCCTGCTGGTAATGCCCCTGCCTATACATCCCAGCATCCTATTTGCTTTACCTGCTGCCTTGTCACACTGTTTCCCTACCTTGAGGTCATCAGAGATGATAACCCCAAGATGCCTTTCCTGCTTGGTGCATGCTATATCCTCACCCCCCAACTGATATATTGTGCCAGGGTTTTTGTGCCCCATATGCATTATCTTGCACTTCTTTGCATTGAATTTCAACTGCCAAACCCTGACCATTCTTCAAGTTTCTGCAGGTCCCTTCTCATTCTGTCTACACCCTCTGGTGTGTCTACTCTGTTACAGAGCTTTGTGTCATCAGCGAACAGTGAAATTCTGCCTTCTAGGTCCTGCAGCCATGTCACTGATGAAGATGTTGAATAGGACCGTCCCAGCACTGATCCCTGTGGTACCCCACTGGTCACTCTTCCCTCTGTGGAGTGACAGCCATTTACCACCACCCCTCTGTGTCCTGCCACCCAGCCAGTTACCTACCCACACACTACTGTCCTGCCCACACCTATATTCCCCAGTTTGTGTAATAGTCTTCTATGTGGCACAGTGTCAAAGGCCTTGCTGAAGTCCAGATAGGCCATGTCCACTGCCTCCCCTGATCCACCTCCAGTCACCCAGTCAAAAATTCAATGAGGTTGGTCTGACATGACCTCCCCCTGGTGAAACCATGCTGCCTTGGATCCTGTAGTCCATTGACAACCAGATGTTCCACCAATCTCTCCTTCAGTAGTGCTTCCATGATCTTCCCCACTACCAAGGTGAGGCTGACTGGTCTGTAGTTCCCCGCTTCCTCTTTGTTCCCACTTTTGTATAAGGGGACTACATCTGCTGTCCTCCAGTCTTTGGGTACCTCCCCTGTTTCCAGTGATTGGCTAAACAGGATAGCCAGAGGTTCACCCACCACCTCTCTTAGTTCTTTAAGGACCCTGGGGTGCACCCCATCTGGCCCCATTGCTTTATCAACTCTTATTACTTCCAGTTCCTTCAGGACCCTTTCTCGTGTAAAGGGACTTGTGTCCATTTCTGCACCATTCTCACCCTTGTACTCCCTTCAGACCCATTCCTCCTCTTCCTGAGTAAAGACTGAGCAGAAATACCTGTTCAGTATGTCAGCTTTACTGTTGTCATCCTCCACGCGGCCCCCATCCTCCCCCTTCAGTCTCACTATCCCTCCCTTTGTCTTTCTTTTTTCACTTATGTACCTGTAAAAGGTTTTGTCCCCTCTACCCACTGATTTTGCAATGTGTTCTTCTGTCTGAGCTTTGGCTTCCTTACTGACCTCCCTGCCTCCCTTTGCTTCTCCTGGTACTTCTCCCTATCCCCTTCTGCCTGTGTCTTTTTGTATTGCCTGAATGCAATCTTTTTGGCTTTCACTTTCTTTGCTACCTCTTTGGAAAACCATAATGGTCTCCTCTTCCCTTTCCTCTTGCTAACCTGCTTAATACATAATTCTGTTGTACTTGTAATCCCCATTTTAAATACTGCCCACTGTTCCTCAACCCCTGATTCCTGTCCCATTCCCCTTAATGCCTCTTTCAAGTATCTCCCCATTTTCCCAAAGTCTGCCCCCTAAAATCCAGGATACGTGTTTTTGTGTGGTTTGGTTCTGCTCTTTCTGTGATTTCAAACCACAATGACTGGTGGTCACTGTTTCCCAGGTGCTCCCCACTGTTACCCCATCACACTGTCCCTGTTTGTGAGCACAAGGTCCAGCATTGCCTTCTGCTGAGTTGGTTCCATGACCAGCTGCTTGAGGAAGGCACCCTGAAAGGAGTCCAGGATAAATCTGCTCCTAGTTGATGCTGCTGCTGGGGTGCTCCAGTCCACGTCTGGAATACTGAAGTCTCCAACCAGTACTACCTCACCCTTGTCTGCCACCCTTTGGATGGCTAGCATCAGCTCCCTATCTGTTTCTTCCTCCTGGGCTGGTGGTCTATAGACCACACCTGTGCGGATGGCTGTCCCCATTTTCCTTTCCAGCTTAACCCACAGTATCTCTCCCCCATTTTGTTCCTCCTGGATCTCTGTGGCCCTTATGTCATTTTTCACATAGAGTGCCACTCCTCCTCCCTTCCTGCCTGCTCTGTCTCTTCTGAATATGTTGTAGCCAGGTATGGCCATTTCCCAGTTGTGGTTATCATTACGCCAGGTTTCAGTGATGGCCACAATGTCCAGGTCTGACTGCACCATGACAGCCTCCAGATCTTCCATCTTGTTGCTAAGGCTCCTGGCATTTGCACACATGGCTTTCCATGATTTGACCTCCCTAGACTGTCTCCCTGTTCTACTCCAGCCCCTTCCTTGGTTGTCATTTATCCCTGGTTCTCCTTGCTGTCTGCCCGTCTGCTGAATTGTGCCCCTTTTCTGCTTATCCACCTCTTGGGCACTAATCTCCATCTTTTGCACACTGCTTTGCAGAGATAGCCACTCCTCTGGTTCACTGGTTCCACTGCTAGCTGTGGGGGGTGAGCAAGTAGGTACCCTCCTTGCTGGCTTGCCACCCCCCTTTGCTAGTTTAAATGCTTGTCAATGTAGCATTTAAACTTATCATTGAGTGCTTGGATTCCCCTCCAGGATGGATGCATTAACTTGGACATATGCAAGATCATGCATTTAGGACATGGTAACAGACAGTACACTTATACCCTGAATGGCACCCCACTACAGAGCACTATTAATGAAAAGGATTTAGGAGTTCAAGTTACTAATGACCCAGCATTTGAAAACAACTCAATATTTAAAGTTAAAAAGAAAATTCTAGGATGCATTTTTGATAATATAAAAAGTAGGAAACCAGAGGTTATTTTACCCTTATACTCCAGTTTGGTTTGACCACACTTGGAGCATTGTATACAGTTTTGCAACCCTCAGACAGTGAGGGCTAGGAAAATCATAAAGAGTGTACCAAGAAAGGCAACAAAAAAAAAATTAATAACATGTATAATCTCAACTATCAAACAAAACTACAAAGACTAGCCTCTACTCAATGGAGTATAGATGGGTAAGAGGGGATTTATGTTTAGCATACCATGTTAGTAGGGAACAGATTTTAATGGAAACTATTGGTTTGGTAATTTATACAGGTAAAAAAAAAAAAACAGATCACATAACAATAAATTAATGGGAGTTAACTACAAAATGACTAAAAGAGGTAAATGATATACTCAAAGAATTGTTAAATCCTGGAATGCCTTACTGCAACAAATCATTGATAGTCCTAATATTACCATCTTTAAAAAAAGATTGGACATGTATATGGACACTAAAAAAATTGATATCCACTTTGATGTTTAAAAGGTGTCAAGTTCCTAAAAGGTGAAAACCTACTGATCTTGTAAATTGACTATGAAGAACAGGTAGATGGGACCTCGGTTTAACATCTCATCTGAAAGACAGCACCTCAGGAGTGCAGCACCCCCCTCATGCTTCACTACAATGTCAGTATTGGGATTTAACCCAAGTACCTGGTGTGGGGATAGTACCCACAGCTTTCTGATCTCCTGGACTCAAATGCAAGTGCGCTACCTGCTGAGCCACTGACACTGTTTTGAATGTTATCCTGGGATAAGGTATACCTACAGTAAGCTCTTCAAATTTGTTTTTTAGGATCCCGGCATAAAGTAGTAAGCACTTCCATTGGGAAGTGTTCCTCAGTGTGACAAGTGCCCTTCTAGTGATCTGACCCCCTTTTGAGGTTAATTTTCCTCCTCCAGTACATTTAACAATCAGAACAAGAGATTGTTGTCAGCTATTTCATATTTCAATAAAAAACTAATTGCATAAACCCCAAAAAGTCTTAAAAACATTAATATTAAACAGTACTATAGATTTCAAGGATACATAATTAGAGAGTTACCAATAATTTTCCTTTGTTTAGTTTTTAGTTTTCTTATAACCATGTGGAGCCGATTTGGTTCAGCTTGAATTCCAAACTCGAGTAAAACGCCCTTTTTTCTCTTTCCTTTCCATCTGAGAAGGTAGTTGCAGATTAGCTAACTGCTGCTATGCGTAGCTACGTGTATCTCTCCCTGAAAATGGTGAATCTCTCCTCTTAATGTCACTCATGTGCAGTACCATGTTATCTAGTGGTAGGGAAAGACAGACGCACAGACACACAGTCACAATGACGTCACTTTATGCCAAAAAGTAAAACGGTAAATACCTCTTTATCTATTTTTGTTTAGAAAATGGGCTTTTTATTTGGAGGCATCTGATTGGCTGGTACACACTCCACAGGGGTACATTAACTTTCAATAGATGCCCACCAAATAAAAAGCCCCAGCACATACCTGCCTCATACCCAGGCAAGTATCCTAGTGCCCAGCCTGCTTCTCCATTGGCTGAAACGCTGAGCACACAAATTCAAACTGCCGCCATGTTTTTTCTCATCGCTTAGCGAGACCTGTCATGTCAGTCACACTCAATCCCCAAGAAATTTGCTGTTTTCTGTTTTTGTTTCCCCCCACAACAATAGGTACATATCTTAAATTTTCTTAATTGTTTACTGCTCATTTACGGAGCAATGGGCACAATCTCCATGATCCACTTCCCATCCCCGCCCCCACCCACCCTCAAAGAGTTACCTGGCAACAGCTAACAGCTCTAAGGTTCCTCCCACAAAAGTCATTAAGTTAACTAAAGTAAAACATCCTACGGCAGCCTGCCCTTTCAGCTTTCTCCCAGAGTAGTCAACCGTCAGCCGATTTAGGTAGAAAATTGCACCTCAGTATGTCATTCCCTACAAGCTGCGGTATTCTGTAAACTCGTCAGCTTCCTGCTACGGCGAGACTCGAGAAAATCCTATGACGGACCACCCTCTCAGCCTTTTCCAAAACTTTTCCCCATCAGTGTCTCTATTAAAAACAGAAACTCGCACCTGATTACATGAAGACGGGAGAGCTCCCGATGTTCCGCTTCCTCGTCGCTGTCTGGACACTCGCGCTCTTCCCACTGCCACAACCCTAGCATGGCAGGCAAAAAAAAAAAAAAAAAAGAAATCACAAGCAACAGAACACACTTTCCCTTACAGTTAATTTTGTATACATTTTGTCACTTACCAGCTGCACTGATGATACTGTGTTCTGTTGTGGGGGGACACACACACACTCACACAGGAGTAACCATGACAAACAGGACAAGGTTAGTGTTAGTGGAGGAACTATTTTACTAAAAAATATATCTTAAACTAATATTCTACAATCATATTTTTGCTAAACTAATTTTATTCTACAGTACCCATTTTCTAAGTGCAATAATACCCTCCAGGGTGGGCACTATGGGCAATACCAGACCTCCTGCGGCGTCTGGCCTCATTACGCCCCTGGGTGGTCCAGTATTGCCCAACACCGCCCACCCTGTCGGGTATTATTGCTTACATATACTATGTCTTTGTGACTCTAAAACTGCTCAAATCTTGTTTAAGCTTAACTTGCCTTACTTGGCTGGTCTTGCTTATAATGTTCAAGGTCTGGTAACTGGCTCCTTTGTTAAGCACCAAACATGAACTAAGCTGTTTTTAACTTTTATTATAAAATTTATTTAGTCAGTTTATCAGTTATCTGCTTTATCCTGACAGAGATATATAGAATAATGGATAGTTACCTATTGGTAACAAGCTGGTTAGTTCATCGAGAGGTTACCATGGCAACCACATTAACCTCGAGAGCGAAGCTTGAGAGGTTAGGTCACCATTGGTAACCTTGAAACAAACTAACACGGCTTGTTACTGTTAGGTAAGTATCCATTGTTTTTTATAGTGTAGGATGGAACGTTCAACCAGTAAAAAAAATTTTTTAAATGGTATGCGGTTTTTGTCTCTCCCTCGGCGCCACTTTCCTTTGCTTTCCTATTCACCACTGCCGCTTCCTGGATGTGTAATGCACATGCACTAGTGTGCTTGATGTTGTTATGCTGTAGCAGCTATGTACTTAGTGCAGCATAACAACTAAGACGACGTAGCTACTACAGCATAACAATGTTTTGAAAAGTGCCGATTTTTATCAGTTAGAACATTCCATCATACACTATATTCCTGTTCTTGTGAACTTCCTAACTCACAACCTCTACAGATAAAAACAGGCAGCAGGCAAAGCAAAAACAAAAAACAAAAATAAACCAAGAACAGTCTCATCAGGTTTCTTTATTGTTCCTTTGTTTTCTCCGGAGCTCAACCTTACCTGAAACTCCTTCCAGGTATACACTTGCAAAACTTAACTTGCCAAACACAGAGTTTTTCTTAATTTTCTCAGTCAAAACAGGTGATAGGGTCCCAGGTCCCAAATTCCAAGCTTCTTCAATCCCATAGACTTTAGATCACTGCACCTTTTCACTTCAGACCTTAAAAGTCTCTCCGGGACAGTTACAGTACTCAGTGGGTTAGTACCTCCCTTGGTTTTCGGCTCTGTAACTCCATGGCTCTGTGACTTCATAGACAATACTGTGACCGAAGCGAGAAGGAAGCCAAAAGAAAACTTGACGCAAAAAATAAAATGCTCAGTCACACACTCTCACTTCTTGTTTAATCTTCACTATTTTCTCCCCTTCACGCTTCTTTCTGGTTCTCCGCAGAACCCTCCGTCTTCTCCCACAATGAGCTTGGGCTCCTCCACCTCAGGACTCCACCAGCACCCTGAGGAAAAAATGGAAAGAGGAGAGGCAAAAAGAGGAATATCCAAGACAGCCTCACAAGTTGGCCTGAAAAGTGTTGTAAACTGTATCCTGAAATGCTCAGGCAATGGTGACATACCTGTTATACCTTTCAAAAAAGCCTTTTACAGCACCTGCTCCTTTCTCTCCTTCTCAGACAAAGTGTGTGGTGACCATCTTAAATTCACTCCTCACTCAATTCAATCGATGGTTCAGATACATCCTTCCTCCCACCCTTAGGTGCACTGATTTTTTTTCTAAGAGAAAAATTTGGCCCCCAGAGACAGTGGCCAGTGCAACAATCCTTAGAACACCTGAATCAGTCACTGCCTAAATAAATGAGTGAAATTTACTGTTATTCATTCAGAGAGCAACTGGCTGAGGGGGCGTGATGAAGATTATACCAGTCACCAACTCCAGGAAATGAATTCTTTTTTTAAATGAGTGTATCCAATCGGGGTGGGTGTGTGTGGTGGGGTTGGGGTGGAGTGGGTTGGGGAAGGTGGTGTTTATTGAATTATCAAAGCTATGGGGGGGTCGGGAGTTGGGATGCTAAGAGGGTTGGGGGAAAGGGGTGTAACTAATTAAAAAAAATAGGAACATGTCTGAGATTTGAGATGCTAACTAGGTTGAGGGGAAGGGGTAATTTATTTTCTTCAACTGGGATCATAGGGAAGGGTGATATGAGGGGCTGGGAGGATGAGGTTGCGTTCTTCTTTCTTTCTTTTCTTCTCAGCTATTTGCATACAGAGTTCACTGCATGTGACTGTTTGTCCTTCAGGTGCATTAGGTAAAACTTTGCCAGTCAAGGCACGTTGCCACACATTGTAATAGTTTTAGGCAAATTGCATCTTAATCCTGGCACTTATTCAGCTACTGAGCTGCTGATTCTGTCTTGGATAGCTTGCCCAGTCTATGTTTCATGCATCCCACCTTAAGTTTGTTCATGTTAACATCCTGGGTCTGATTGTCAAATTTTGATGCTTTTGTGTCAGGGTGGCCTAATGTGACTTTGACACAGTACCTTTATCTGAAACATTGTTCACCCCCAAAATCTTGGACTCTGAAATAAGTATTTCCTCATCAAACATCTAACACAGGTATAGGTGTCACAGATTGGTTCTCTCCCAGAACTCTGTCTGCATTGGTACCAGTTTACACAGCCCTGCAGATGCCTGAAAGGGTTACCTTGGTATGCTGCGACCACTCAGCGTGACTCTCACTTTGGGTATCTCTAGGTCCAAATCCCACCAGAGCCACTGCTCACACAGTACAGTGCGCATTCCCAAAGGGCACATGACCCACCCCTTTTGTCACAGCTGAGAACTCTTTGCTTTAGATATGGTAACTTTGTAGCCTCTCTCTTTGGAAATAGATCAGACTTCCCCGTTTATCCCTGGTTATCTATACCTGAAATGATTCAGTCACAGACTGCACGAAGTATATGCTGTGACTGCTTCCACTAACCAGGCCTATCCTCTGCACCTTGCACTAAACTTACAGTACTTATTCCATCCTCTTCGCTATTTATCTGATTAATAAAGCACTTTGTCCTGCTTCCCACATCCCCACCCCCACACCTCTCCTACATGCCCTCATATTTCTCATCACTCTCCTTCAGCCTCCCTCCTTGTTTAATTGGACTGGTCACACTCCCACCTGCGTCCTCAATAGCTCCTCTGTTCCACTCCCCCCAACCTCCTTCGCCCTGCCTCTCTTTCTACCCACCCCCCTTTCCCCTGCACACTATGCTGACTAGGCCTCTTGGGCTGATCCTCTTTTCCCTTGCAGTAGTTCTCCAGTCCCAGTCCTGTTCTCCCTATTTATTGTTTGTGCATTATACTCCATGTGTCCGACCAAGCCTCATGGGCTGATCCTCCTTTCTCCTTTGCGGTAGTCTAAGTCTCCAGCTGTTTACTTGCATTACTCTTCAGTGCAATGTTTGATTGCTCTATTAGTTGCTTATGTTAGCTGTAATGCTTGACTGTAACTGTTATTTTCACTTTAATCACTGTAAATGTTGTCAGCCGTCTGCTGGCAACATAATCTTTCTACTTCTGTAACTCATCTGATGTGGAACCTATCTAAAGAGCTTTAGCTCAAAGGTATTATCCAAGAACAACATAAATAAAGACTTAAATAAATAAATAAATAAATAAATAAATAAAAATAACATTTAATACTCTACTATATTTACATATGTTACAGGATGATATGCACTAAAGACTATGAGGAATGCAGTATTAGTACAAAGATAAAAGTAAATACATTTGAAAAGATAGAGGTTACACAGGAAAAACCTAACTCAATGCTAACTAAATTCCTAAGTGGAGTAATAGAAGCTTACCCCAGCTGGGAACTGGGGAGCTATGGCAGACTCAAATGCATTCTAGTACAAGTTCTAAATCCCAGACATAACTGAATTCTCATTTCAAACATACGACAGGAATGCCTTTGGCTGGATTGTCCACAATCCCTGCATCACTGTACTGATCTATGACATCACATCCTGTCTTTGCTTGTTTTCCCCTGGAGACCACCTTATCCCAGACTGGTCCAAACTGGATTTGTTATTTAGAGCTTGGTCCTTTCATCATCATTGCTGTCTGTCCAGCTGGTAACGTCTTGCCTTACCTTGGCAACTGTTTACATTCAAAACATGTATTTTTATGTTGGCTTGAGCACCAGCCAACATCTTGCGGTAGTAGCAGATTTGGAGGCGCGGTCACTGTTGGGAGAATGCAGGGCATGCATCAGAAGGTGTGTCCCTCATTCCCCAATCAGCCAGCAGCAGGCACTGACCTCATGCATGCCTAATGTGGCCACCAGAACAAAGGAAAGGTCCACTGTAATGAGAGGGAAGCTCTCATACAGCGAGACCACAACACGCCTCCCGATGTGCAGGCAACATGGCAGCAGTGACTGCTGCCGCTGCCTGTCACAATGCCGATGGGGGAGCCCACTCCCCATCGGCATAATGTGCCCCCTCCCATTTAAAATGTATGCCAAGGGGTTGCCCAATCTCCCTCGGCATCATGTGCCCCCCAACAGTTTTTCTTTGTCAACGGGGGGCCCAATCCCCATTGGCATTGATTCCCCCATCCCCGCTTTCATTGTGTGCTGAGGGGGGTGCCCAATCCCCCTCAGCTCATGTCCCCCCCTTTGGCTACAGCACCCCTCATAAAAATACTAAGGTGGCACACTGGGAGCCCACCCCAGCATGCCCAGATCCCCTGAGTAAGAAAAACCGTCCCACGATGTTTGTTTTTTTTGCAACCTGTAAAAAAGAAAACGGTCCCTTGCAGTCTCCCTACCCCCTCCCACAACCCGCACCCACACACTGCACACCCTGCCTCATCCCATACTTACCTCCAGAATCCAGCACGATGATCTTCGGTGGACCCGGAACATGTCTGCTCTCTTCAAAGCTGACCGCGAACTGAAGAAATGCCGGTAAGCTGTATAATGGCATAAACAGGGATTTTTCAACTTTGTTGCATATCTCAGCCATTTTTGGGAATTTTGGCATCAGATTTTCAATATGGGGTTATTGGGACCTCTCCTCATGAATTCAGGTGCTGTCATGCTGTTATTCAGTCCCAAAAGGTGATTTTGCGGTCACTGCGCGGAATCACCCTTCAGGACTGACTAACGAAACTACAGTGCCACTGTTCATGAGGGGGGCTCTCAAAAAGCCTATGTTGTAAATTTGGTGGGAAAAATCAAAAAAATGGCTGTTTTACGAGCGTGCATTGCGCAGTTTCCATGCACGCTCATAACTTCATGAATTTGTAATATTTTCACTCCAGATTTTCAAAATTGGCATTTTTCTACACCTCCTTATGAACAGTACAGTTGTCATTTTACGTATCCTGGCCGAAATGTGTTTTCACACGTCCGGCGCAGAATAGGACAGTCGCTGTGCAAAATCAGTTTTCTGGACAGTTTGAGGAAATAACGGTGTCACTGTTCATGAGCAGAGGTCCTAAAATGTCTATGTTGAAAATTTGGTGATGAAAGTCCATAAAATGACTGTGTTACAAGCATGAGTTGTGCAGTTTCCCCGCACCCTTGTAACTTTGCAAATGTGCAATATTTTCATGCCAGATTTTTAACATTGCCATTTTTTCACACCTCCTTATGAACAGTACAGCTGTCATTTTTCACATCCTGCCCAAAATGTGTTTCTGCACATGTGGTGCACAATGGCATGGTCGCTGTGGGAAATCAACTTTTGGGACATATTAACAAAATCACAGCACTACTGTTCATGAGGGGAGGTCCCAAAATGCCTATGTTGAAAATGTGACTAACAAACTCCCCAAAATAATTGGGTTACGGACGTGTGTTGCGCAGTTTCTATGCATGCTCTTGACTTCACCAATTTCTCATATTTTCACTCCAGATTTTCAACGTTCCCATTTTTTTATGCCTCCTCATGAACTATTCAGTTATCATTTTCCACATCCTGCCCAAACTGTGTTTTCATCCCTGTGTCACCAAGTGGCATAGCCGCTGTGCAAAACCACCTTTCACCTAACAAACTGATTGTGCCGCTTTTCATGTGGTGGGCTCACCAACAGCCCATGTTGGAATTTGGAGTGAAAATACCAACAAACGCCTATGGTGTTTGGGTTTCCACCTGTAGCATCCTACCCTGTACAGACTGACAGGTGTCAGGGGTGTGACTTGGGATCATTGGCTGTAATGCTCACACCATTCCACCCCCACCCCCACCCTGCAGCCAGTGACAGGCATTGTGGTGTGCCTGGCACAGTTCAGCCACAAAGTTCACCCCATTCTCCTATACTGTACCCATCTCAGTGTATTTCCTTATAGAATGGGGTAAGTGTAACACCCAAAGACCACAAAGCACACCACGACACTTGTCAGTGTCTACAGGGTAGGGTGAGGTACAATGGCTTGAGCGTTATAGCTGACGACCCAAAGGCACATCGCAATACCTGTCGGTTTCTACAGGGTGGGAGTGGGGTTGGCTTCATGTCAGTACTTCACTGCCATTCCTATTATGTGTCTCTAACTCCAGTACTACCAATGCCAATGCCAGCAAGACAACATTCGGCATTGACAAATGCTTGTTTATGAAAGGGACTCTGTCATCTCAAAACAAACGTCTTTATATCAAATGACTTCTGCTACTCACATAGATTTTTTTGTACTGTGAGCACAAAGGACTTTTTGCACAAAAGGCCACTCACAGCTGAGTTCCCTGTAGTTTGGACCCCAAAAGAATATACTTTTCCCGTTTCCACCAGACCTTCAACCTCAGCTGAAATACTTCATGGAGGCATAGATGATAATAAAAATAGAAAAAGGAAATACAAAACATATTGCTAGTTGTCCCAAGGGTTGGGAAACGAGTGGAGGTTATCTTATATTAAAAATAGTTACACTGTTTTTCCTGATGCCAATATCTATGATGAATGTCCAATTATTTAATTTCTTGAGGTAAAACTATCATTAGTAGGAAGCAAAAATCTCTATCGCAGGGTTATTTATAGCCCCCTGAGGAATTCTGATGCTCATTTCCAATGCCACCACTAGGCGAGGTAATGCCATTACTGCAAAGCAGATTTACATGCATCAGGAACTTTAATTGTAACTGGGCCAATAGGAAAAACACAGCGGTGCAAGACAAGGTATCTGGGTTAAACTGCATCAGATAATTTGGCTAAGGGGTTAACTATATAGGCTATATCATCAATGTAACCTGCAGTCTACATCCAGTAGCTCGCTCCTGCATCCCCGTATGAGAACCTCAATGGGTCTGATTTCCTTTGCCTACATACCCACTATGTTGTAGAATTTCCTCCCCTATGTACTCAGATCATTCATACCAAGTGATGTGCACCTTTAAATCAGTGCTCAAAAAATACCTCCTTGAGCTAAGTAGGCGTGCTTGCTGGCTGCGGTTTATGAACTCCCTTGGAGTTGTAGGATATTATGTGTTGTTACTTTGGCTCTTTTTTTAGGCCCTAGATGTGAAATAAATGAACATACTTCACCATATCTGTTGAGCATGACTACTGTGTACTGTGTTTTCCTGCCCCTGATTTCTGCTCCGAGCATGTTGTTTTTTCCCCTTTGTATTTGACTGTCTTGTAACTTATACTCAGCATATTGCACCCCTTGCAAGTTGCATCTCTTTTACAAACATACGAAAATGCCAGCAGAAACAGGCCTCATGGTCTATTGAGGCTGCTCAAGTGTGCAGCTAGCACCTTATAATGCTGCTGCCCCTCCCTTCCCCATCTTATTACCCTTCCCTTCCCCTATCCTAACCCCTACTGAAGCTGTCTACCACCTTGCAAACCACCACCTCAATCAGCAAGGAGTTCCACTTGTCCAGTTTTATTATCCTAAGTATTATCATATGACTGCTATTCTTAATAAGTTGATCTTGTTTTTTATTTTTATTTATTGTATAGTCGGATTTACAACCTTTGAGCCAGTGGCTCATTTACAAAGGTACCTAATCACAGAGAGGACACACATGGTTAACATAATTTACAGAGTACAGTCAAGACAGAATAACAGATTTTGTACATATTTGCAGAATACAGACATACAGAATCACATAGTTTTACACAGGTTGCGTGAACAGAAATACATAGTATTACATACAATTGCTTGAACACATGTGTCATTAATAAACATTTCAAGTAGAACCAGCAGGTACTGGCAAAGGAGAGAGGGCGGGGTTGAGCCCAGTGGACCATGTCAGTAGTGCCAGAAGAGCAGTAGAGTATCTTTTAGTGATAGGTGCAGCAGTGGGTGCTGAACAGCAGGTTTCATAAGGCTGCTTTGAAGGGGCAATTTTGGCAGTGTTGGAAATGGCTGCGGAGAGTGAGATGAACCAGGTAGGGGCTCTGTAGCTGAATGACCTCTGAGCCTGGGTGGTCCTAGTTCTGGGCACTAGTAGAGTGACTTTGTCCGAAGTTCAGGTGGTGGCTCTGCTGGGTATAAATTGGATGGTGGCAGACACCCCGAGCGGGTGCAGCCCAAGTAGAATCTTCTTGGTTAGCAGGCTGGTTTGGTAGCAGATGCGTTCATTGAGGTTTAGGAGTTTGGCCATGTCATAGAGTTGACAGGTGTGGGTGAGTCTAGGGGCACTGGTCAGTAGCCTGCAAGCCTTATTTAGAGTGAGTCTAATCTTGCTGAGGGCAGTGGAGTCAGCAGCACCATATACTGGGAGGCCGTAATCTATAAGGGACATTACTGCGGACATGATAGCAAGCCTGAGGGCATCAGGTGGAAGGCAGTCCTTGTGCCGGCACAGGATGCCAAGGCATGCATTTGCAGCAGAAGCAAGGGCAGCAATGTGGGCATGAAAGGTGAGGGCCAAGTCAAATGTGATTCCAAGGTATTTGTACGAATAGACTTGTTTGAGTGGTTAACAAGTGCTGGGGAAGATTTGGAGGGGACTTTTGCTGTCTTTGTTCTGGTGGTGGGCGAAGAGCATTGCCTTAGTTTTTTTGAGGTTCATTACTAGTCCGCTCTTCTTAAACCAATTCTCAGCATCATTGAAAGAGTGCTGGAGGGAGTCTTGGAGGAACGTGACATTTTTGTGAGCTGCATAAATCACAGCATCGTCAGCATTAGTAGAATATTGCCAGAACAGGTGCTAGGCAGGGCATTTAGGTACAGGCTAAAGAGTACTGGGCCCAGGATAGAGCCCTGGGGAACCCCTGAGTGGATGGGACGGGTTTCTTAGAGCACCCTATTGTTTTTGACACACTGGGAGTGGGCTGATAGCTAGCTCACACACCAGGAGAGGGGGCCAGCAGAGAAACCTGTATGGTTGAGGGCATTTAGTAGGAATGGGTGGGAGTCAGTGTCAAAGGCCTTAGAGAGGTCAATGAACACTGCACCAACTAGGGAGCTGAGGTCCAGAGAGGCATGTAGGAAATTAGAGAACTCCATTAAAGCTGTGCTTGTACTGTGACCAGCGCAGAAGCCATGCTGTTCTAGACACAGGATGTTATATTTTGTTAGATATTTGATGAGTTGGGTGGCCACCACTTTTTTTAAGGATTTGAGAGGGGGGGAGAATGGAAATTGGTCGATAGTTGCTGAGGGCAGACCGGTCACCACCTTTGTGAATAGGTGTGACTGTCGCAGTTTACCATGCTGTGGGGAATTGCCCCAGACAGAGGGATCAGTTCAGTAGATCCGTAAGTGGGACCAGGACTTCATCCAGGACCAGCCAGAGTATTTTTGGATCCAGGGAGTCGCTGCTAGGACTGGTGCCTTTTAGTGCATTAAGCAGGAGTGGTTTAGCTTCCTGAATGGATACCTTGTGTAGGTAGAACCGGGAGCGTTGCGGATCTGAAGGCGGTGGGTTGTGAGTAGGGTCGAAAAAGTTACTTGGGAGGACAGGGCTAAGATCAGTAAAAGAGGAGTTAAGGCAGTTAGCGATGTCAGTGGGGTCAGAGATGGTGGTGCCATTGACTGTAAGGTGGGCTGGGGGGGCAGAGCATGATTTCCCAGTTATTTCTTTTATATTGTCCCAGAAGTTCCGGGTGCAGCCCCATGAGGAGGTGAGGGTAGCCTGGCAGTGGTTAGCCTTGGCTTTGCAGATGGCCCATGTGCACCTGTTCTGGGCAGCATTATACGCCTGTCTGTCGGCAGCCCGACCAGTCTCAGTGGCAATATGCCAAAGGTTATCCCTGTCCCTGAGTAGTTGGAGTAGGGCAGGGGTGACCCAGGGTGCATTTGGTTTTTTGGAGCAGATCATGGTAAAGGGTGCAAAAAGATCACAGGCCTTTGTAAAAGCTTGTGAGAATAGGTCGAGGGCAGTGTCAACACTCATTGCATGGCGGATGGGAGACCAATCAATATGAGTGAGGAACTGCCTGAGTTTTAACAGTCCTCCTGGGCGAAGGCGCCTGCAGTGAGTGGTTTGGCTATGGGTTTGTGGGTGGGGGTAGACCAGAGGAATAGGAGAGGGGAGTGGTTGCTTAAGGAATCTGGGAGGACTTAAATATATTGAATCTTTTGGGTGCGGTTTGAGACAATGACGTCTAGGAGGGTGCTTGTCCCTGAATTTTGGTTACATCTGGTGGGTTGTGAGACAAGTTGGGTCTGGTTCAATGCAGCGAATGTGTCTCTTATCGGTGAGGCAGTGGGACTGAGCCAGTTTACATAGAGGTCTCCTACTAGGACTTGTTGAGCCTTATGGGGGAGGGAGGAGAGATATTCGGTGAGAGATGATATTGCTGGGGTCTGGTTCCTTGGGGGGATATAGTAGACTGTGAGATAGAGGGGGGTCTTGGATGGGTCTGGGGTGAGTTTGACGGTAAGGGCCTGGGCACCATCTACAAGCTTGGGGGCAGGGATGGCGTAGCCTATGATGGTGTCACAAGCATAGAACGCTCAACTGCCTCCACGTTTACCTACTCGATCCTTGCGATATAGGGTGTAGCCTGGGAGGGAGACAAAGGAGTTTGGGGTGGACTTAGCTAGCCAGGTTTCTACTAGGGCTAAGATGTCTGGTTGGTGTGAGATAACCCAGCACTGAATGGCAGCAAATGTTTTAAGCAGGCTGCATATGTTCATGGAGGCAATGCGGAGTCTGTTGGACTTAGTTGGTGGATTAGTGGGGGCAGGACCTGGGTTTGGGTGGATATTACCTGAGAAGAGTAATAGTATGACTAAAGCTCTAGCCCTGGGGTGGCAGTTTGTTAGTTTCCTGTGGGTACGTCGAGGGGTCAGGCAGGCAGTGGGTGAACAGGGAATGGTCAGGGTTTAGAGGGTCTGGAAGATACAGAGGTGGTGGAGCCAGGGAGCTAGGGTTGGAGGTGGGTTTGGGGGCAGCAGGGGGATGCACTGGTCCAGGGTGCATTGACATGGTGGTGGGTGGGTGGGTGGGCTACAGTGGTAAGTATGTGGGTACAATGACCATGGGCAGGGGCTGAGGTCTGGCTGGTGGGAGGTAGGTTCCAAGAAGTGTAAGAAGATGATACATATAAGGTGGAGATTAGCACACATGATGCCAGGTAGCCTTGGAGTTAGAGCACAGTGTTGGGGAAGGGGGGAGCCCAAGCTTTAATTGCTGTAGGAACCAAGTCAAGATTATCTTGGCTTGCTGGCTTGGTGAATAGAGCTGCTGACTTCAGTTTTAAGGGTGATGGGTTTGAGACCTGGGAAGGTGGAGTGCCTTTTTTTTTTTTTGATTAAGGAGCAAAAGCTTTAAGAGCTTTAAGATCCAGTAGAATCACGTCTTGGCTTGGTGGCCCAGTGGTAGAGCTGTAGACTTCAGTCCAGGGGTCAATCTTAACCTTTTTTTGCACTAGCCAGCAGGGCAAGTTGATTAAAAATTGCACTAGCCTGCAGATGGTTGCACTACCCCTTAATTATAATGGTAAATTTTGATCACTTATACAGGAAACAATGCAAGCAAAGCCAAGAAATACTCTGATTATTGCACATTTATCCTGCTTCCACATTGCTTCCAGCTCCCCAGCAGAAAAAAGACTGCAATGCCATTACAATGAGCCCCTCCCCATTGTTTTGTACCATAGCCTCCTCCCTTCCTCTTTCTGCCCCTACATCAAACAGAGAGAGGATATCACAACAGCAAATGTTCAATCAAGCAGTCCTAGCTCAGCGCACACAGTAGCTGACATCATCATGCACCTCACCACACTCTCACCTCTACCCACAGGGTAATGAACAGAGTCAGGCAGAGAAAGACACTCTCAGCCCCTACTCTATAGTCAACTGGAGACCTGCACTTTTGAAAGTTTTTGTACGGTCTCAAGTGAGCCAGGATCACATCTACGATTTCTTTGGGGTGGGGGCTAGACAAACCTAAGGGGCTTGGGAAATAGAAAACTGACATTTTTATTTGTAAAAGCATTGATTTTAATATGCTCTACCCTAACAATAACATACTTTTCTTTAACATTGTCCTTTCATCAGCCCAGGGGAAACAGTACACAGGCATAATACCATACTATTTCTATTTCTATATAGGATGATCTATGCACCCCAGGAATGCCCATTTCAAGATTTCAAATTATGTATTTTATCAAGGTTTATTTTTGTACCATATGTGATCCAAAGCTTTGCTTTTAGTCTGAAAGGACATGCTGAGTGGGATAAGGGTGGAACTGTATGGATGGTGATGGCTGGCATGGTCCATTTAGAAGAGCTGTGGACCCCCTACACTTGTCAGTAATGGCAGCTATGGATCTATGGATGGTCTGCAGTGGTGTCAAGGGAAAGAACAGAGTTAAGAGATTTGGAGGGAAGAGGGAAGTTATGGTGAGGTTGGGATAAAACCCACCACCTGCAGAGCCGATCCTGTATACCTCTTTGCATTCTGTCACTGAAATGTCGGATAAAAACATTCAACATTTAGTGAAATGAGGGGCACTGGTCTTAATAATATTGGACAAATTGGTAGACATAGACATATTCAAAAAACTGGAACCTAGTGACTTAACAGCACTCTACCCTTGATCACACCCTGAACACTAGCTGAAAGTCTTAACAGTGGAGTGATAATGACTCACATTGAGTCTTTTGTGGGATCCTTCCCTTGAACTGCCAGATAATTGCAGCTCTTAATGAGCTGTTAATAACACTTGGCCATCTGAAACATTGAGAGAGATTAGTATGAGGATTAGAGAATGCTAAAGTAGAGACATTTTAAACTTCACTAACAGACATGAAAATCTGCACTAGTTAAGACGGGCTAGTAGAGATTTAGCTGCACTAGCCCTGGTCAATTTGCATTAGTGTTTGGGCTAGTAAAACAATGTTAAGATTGACTTCTGCTTTAGTCCCAAAGGTACTGGGTTTGAGACCTGTGGTAAGACAGTAGAGTATGTTGGTAGATTTAAAGTGATTTACCAACTTCCCCCAATGTCATGTTTGCAGATCACCTTCCCTTTACTGAGTGACGCAAAGCTCAGCTGCCCTGAAGTTAAGTATTAAATATATTCAGAGGCTTAGTTTTTTAACATTTTTGTGCCACAGTTGTCTCTGCATGTTTTTTTCTTTGTTTGAAGTTCGCACATGAGCAGTGCATCCACATGCATGAGTGACATCAGCACAGGGAAGGTGTTCCCACTGCATCTTTCTCACTGCTCTTTCATTCATCTTTCCTGAACCCAGCCTCAGTGAGTGCAGATCCAAAACTGAACTGGCAAAACTTACAGCACTGATGACTGAAATGGTTTGTTATATTGGCAGCTGTTATACTTGCTTTTGGGATTGCAGAAGTGGTGATTTCTCCTGATTTTCAATTTTACTCATCTGACTAAGCTCTGTGTCCTAGGTCCATCGGTTCTAGGAACATCACAATCTACATTGCTTGAGTACAGTGTTACAGTTTTAATAAGTGCTGCAAGTACATAATTATAACAAGTCTGTATAAAAAATAATTTTTTTTAACTGAGTGGAGCTGTAATCTGTACCATATTGCGACACAAAAGGACGACTTTTGAACTGGACAGATCTATAAATTGAAGTAAGCTTTTCAGTATTTGTACATAGAGGTCTGTGTTAAATGGATGACGTTTTCAACAGCTCAGAATTGTAATGTGCAGCAAGAGTATAAGCACTGAGCTGCAGGAGTCCAATACCAGGAGAACAGTGCAATAAACTGTGTATTTTTGGCAAGTGCTGCTTCCAGTGTGATTGCTTCAGTAAACTGCCTTTGCTATTGCATTTCTGATTGTCACCATCATTATAGACAGTTTATATCTTTTCTTGTGCTCCTGTGTTTTCTTGGGCTCATTTGGTGTTCTCATGCAAGCACCATAACACTGATCACTAAATATGCTTAGATGTGCATGAATAAAGGGACATGGTGCACTGAATTGTTTCTCCAGCTTGCCAGCTCTCGCTAAGTTTATAAATGAATGCAATAAAATCAGTTATATACTGTACATAGTTATACTTACATAGTTTACAGTGTATCTCAAAATTAAACATAGGCCCAGATATTCAAACTCGCCCAAAAAGTGTAATAGCAGGAGCAAGTGCAAGTCCATTGCACCCATGCGCAAGAGGCTAAGTATTAAAACTGAGCCGGGCCAAGATGCGCCCCTACAGCCGACGACTGAATATCACACCACCTGCATCATAAAGCACAATCCAGATGGGAAGCTGAGCACATATCTGATGCGCCTATAGTGCAACAAGGGACATGTTCGGCTGAGCAGTCAAGAGGTGCCATAGCGCAACCAGGGACACCCTCCAGCAGCAGGGCAGCAATGCAACTGCACAACCAGGGATGCAGGGGCCCACCACCCATGCCACAGATGGGCAGAGGAACACACAGCAGAACAGACATTGTCCCCCCCACACCCCATGCACTGCACAATTGGGGAAGGGCTGGAATAACCACTGGCCCATGGAGACAAGCAACCAACCCACAGCTGGGCCATGGTGCCCCATCACACCACCTGGCAAGCTGTGACCGGCACAAAAGGAGGGCCGACCACCCCATGCCACACCATCCCCCCAATGCAGAGCACACCCAGCACCGTGACCGCCAGACACCCTGCCCAGGAGCAGCATCCACCACTGCAGGATACCTCATGCATGCCACCACCCCCACTGTGACATTGCAACCCTGTGCACCACAGAACCATGCAAGACAGCCCCACCACGAGCACCCATTAGCAGGTGGCAGCACACAGCAATGCAATGATGGAATGCACAGTGCCACCACGCACAGTCCCCCCGAGGTACAGCTGAGATACTGACCATGCGTTGGCACACGAGGTACCCCACATGTGTACAGTACCTTGCACACCCTCCCAAGGACACACCCCGACCCAGCACTGTCCACAACAGCCAGCGCAGACACCCACAGTGGTGCATGGAAGCATGCACCACACTGGATGCTACACAGTGCATGGACAAACACCCACCCATACCCAAGGGCACAACAACACAGGGACACAGTAGCGGGGCAACCAAGCCCCCAGTGTGGGCCCATGAAAACTGTGTACACATGGCCAGCAGTCCTTCATGGCACAGGAGTGCCAGCCACCCTGCGCAGGCACTGTGGACCTGTATGCTATCATCATTTGCCTGGAGCACAAGTCACAGACAGTGGTGCACATCCCCTGCAACACACACAAGCCACAGCATGGAGGTGGGACAACAACCGCGAAGGCCACAGTGTCACCCAAGGCAGACATGCACCACATCAGTGACAGGAGGCAACCCAGCATTGTGATGGGTACAATGGCTGCCCTGCATGGACAGTCACCACTGACATGCCAGCAGACTGTGCAGGTCACAGACATGCAAGGGTGTCAGCTGCACAGGCCATGGATGGGCTGACAGGTGTGCCATGGACACAGAGCATGCACCATGGACCACTGCACATAGTCATCCAGTGCACAGGGAACAACACACACCACAGACACTGACTGATAGCTACTCCCACACCATAGTCACTTCCCCATGGACACACACACATACCCATGACTGCACCACCCCTGATGCCATGCACACCACTGCAGCTGAGCACCCATAGCCCACTGCAAATCAGAGATCACCACAGTATTCATATCAAAAGAAATGTAATCAAAAATATCAAACAAAACTATTTACAACTATGTACAAATGTGTGGGGGGAGGGCCACAAACAAGGTGGGGGTGGGTAAGGGGCAGGGGTGAACAAATGGGACAGGAAAGGAGGGGTGTGAGGGTTGGTCCAGGCATGTAGGGGAAATCAGGGGCATATAGATGGTCAGTGGGAGCCCTGCTCCACGCTCTGGCTGCTCCACCTCCCATGTCTCCGCTGGACCCCCAGCTGCTCAATCCTTCACAGGGTGTCCAATGATGCCCTCGCCATGGTCAGTATTTCCTGCAGTGCCTCCCAGATTACCTGCAGCTGGCAGACACCTAGGACAAGGGAGCACAGTCAATAGGTGTGAATGCACAGCCCCATACAGCCCACCCACAGTGCATGGCATACAGCCATGGGACATGCCTCTGTGATGGTGTGTGACCACCCACAGTGATCAACTCCACAAGACCTGTCCACCCAGGTGCATACAGCCATGCGGACTGCTGCACACACCCACCAGCCAAATCCTGCACAGCACCACCATGGCTGTTTAGTGACATGGCTATGTGGTGTGAAAGCAGTGGCACAGCCATGTACCCGCTGCAGGCATGGACCACCATTGACGCACTCCCAGATATGCAGTGCCACTGGACAGTGCTGACTGTAACAAGTTGCGTGCATGGCAGTGGTGTCAATGGATGGTGGCCATGCCCCGCTGCCCACCCTGTTACACAGCATGCAATAGTAATCTTGGAGGTATGGCACTCACCATCATCGGGCCAGTCCCTCTGGCGCTGTGGACCTTCGCTCCTCCTATTGGCCTTGTCTTCCTGCTGGTGCCTCTGCTCCCTGGCCAACTGTCTCTCTTCCAGCCCTAAGTTGCAACATGGAGAGAGGAACATCAGTACAATCCTGTAGCAAAGTCCCCCTGCCCCCATGTGTGTGCAATCCCACTCAGCCAGACCCACCCACCCACACCCTGATACCACCACAGCCAACACTGGAAGGTCCCTCACCCATGTTCCAGACACATGCAACTGTGATACCCATATGGAAGATAAAAGTGTTTGGACGTTACACCTACCTGGCCGTGGCACTGTGCCCCTCCTGGCACGTGCCCGCAGGCGGGCAAGCAGGTCTGGGTGCCTCCGCCTCAGGTCCCCATACCTGTGGTGGCACTGCTCCACCATCCACCCCATTCCTGTAGCCTCCTCCAGGGTGTCGGCCACCTCCTGCCACACCTGGCTCCTGGACCTGTCCAGGGGTGCCTCCCCAAACAGTGGGCCATAAAGTGGATCAACAATGGCAACCAGGTTTGCCATTTCGATCTGGCTCCACTGGGCAGCTCTCCTCCATGCCATCTCTCTTGCTCAGTAGGTTCAAAATGGCGCTCTGCAGCGCGGTTCCACCACGTGCAGATGCTGTGCGGTACAGCACTGCCATTCCCTATCATGCTGTCACCGAACAGCGAGATAGTGGTGCACCCATGCCTGATGCATGGCGCTTAGGGGGCAAAGGTCGGGCACAGGGTCAAGGGTCTCTAGCGCACGGACAGGCACAGTGCGATTTGAACCCAATGCATGTAGCATGATTGGGTGCCTGTGTGCTACCTCCAGTAGCAGCCTACCGTGCTGTTGCCCCAGTGCGCCTACAATGCCCCAGTGCCACAGCGCCATATAGGTGAACATCACTGTAGCACCACTGGCACAATGGTGGATGTGCCCTGCATTGCCTCCCACTCACAGCATGTCAGCAGCACGGCAGGCGCCTGCGTCAGCAACCCAGGCATGCGCAGTTAGGTGTGTACTGCACATGTCACAGAACTGCGCCCTTGGCTCAGCACGTTCAACACAATTGCGCAAAGTGCAACAGCGCGATATTCAGCCGTCATATGCAAATCAGCTAATCATCCATTCAATGGCACAGCACTGCAGTTTGTATCTATTTAAAGTTGCGCCTCACCTCATTTGCATGGGTTGCACTATAAAAGTGTGACATTGGGCTGCACTGGCCATAGTCGGTTACTGCAGTCTATTGGTGAGTTGCATGCTGTTTGGGAGTATGGACTGTGGATTTTGGGACATGCATGGGACTGCACAGTCACAGGTAACAACCTTCATTCTCACAGGCTAAATCATGACCGAGCAAGTTGTGGAAGAGGAGGAACAGAGTGGTGGGAGGAGGAGGAAGGCTAATTTCACCAAGGTCGAGACGGATGCCCTGTTTGAGGCCTACCTGGATCAGGAGCCGCTTCTCAGCAGACGGCAGGGAACACCACAGGCCTGTGCTGCTGCATGGAAGGACGTGGCACATGTAGTGAACCTGCATGGCAGCCACTAGCACTCTGTGCAGGAGTGCAAGAAGAAGATGGGCACAGACAGGAGGAGGATAAAGGAGAAGGTGGCTGCCATCAGGACAGCACGAGCTGAGACAGATGGGGGACAGCTGGAGGTGCTATGCCTGACCCCACAGGAGGAGAGGGTTGCTGGCAGCATGCAGCGTTATGCCATTGAGGGTGTTCCGGGTGGTGGCTTCCAGACGGGTGGTAGCCCATTACTGCATGGTAGGTCATGGTCTGTCTATTGGGGGGGCAGGGTAGGTCACATGCAGTAATGCGACTTTGTTTTCCCTTACAGATCCTGAGCATCTGCATGGGTCAGCGGTGGTGGGCCTGTCCACTGAAGCCAGCCAGATGGAGATGAAGGAGGGCCCATCCACCTCCACAGGTATATGCAGCTCAGTATGACAGTGGGCCCACCTGGCTGTCCACACTGATGTTGTTAGAACAGGTGCGGAGGAGGTCTTGCCATGTCCCAGCATGCCAGTGTCCACGGATGCCAGCATGCTGTGACTCAGGCTGGTGCCGGGTCCGTCACCGATGATGATGTTGTTAATGCCATGGGCAGTGACACGTGTGTGCCATGGGATGGCCACACAGCAGGTAACATCGCAGCCATGGCTGTGGGTGGTGCTGCCGTGGAGGTCTGCGTGTCATCACAGTCCCAGCCTGTGCCTATCAGCACCAGTGGGGCAGCACTGGTGTGTGTACAGGACAGTGGGACTGTTGCGGCCACTGCGGCAGCACCAGTGAGCCCTGGGGAGTGGCAGCCAGAGGGGCAGCATCAGCAGTTGGCCAATGGGCTTGGGGGTACAGTGTCAGGGGGCGGCGTCAGTGCACCGCCTGTGGACATGCCAAGACCTGGTCCTGGTGTGCAGCGCCCACCCTCAAGGGGTGCTGAGCATCAGGGCCACACACACCCTGAGGGACAGAATGCCAAGGAGGCAGATGACCTCTTGGATGAGCACACCCGCATACTGCAAGCATCAGTCAACCAGCAGATGTGGCTTGCGATGTTGGTGGATGCACTGCATGCGGCTCTGGAGTGGGCAGAGGAGCGTCGCAGCAGAGACACCGCTCTGATCCTGGCAGGGATGGACCGGTTGCGGGAGGATGTGACCGCTGCCATTGACAGGCAGACACAGGCATTCACTGCTGTCATGGCCACAATGGGCACACAGTTATTTGCCCATGCGTCGCAGACACCACGTAGTGCACTGTCCACCCCACATTCCCAGCGACACCATTCTTTTCAACACTGGGTTCAGCTGTGGGCATCCCGAGCATGCCTGGCGCAGGCATGTTTGGTGTGCTGCAGACCCCTGCACGAGCACGGTCGCGTTCACGCAGTGGAACCCATGGGGGACCATCAGTGCCACCCCATGAGGCCAGTGGTCAGCCTGTCAGTGCTGGTGGGTCTCGGTGGGGCCACCCATGCATCCGTGGTGGCCGGGGCACTGTGGCACATGACTGACCTGTCTCCCAATGCGGCTACTGTCTGGTGCTGCCCTGTGTGCATTGTGTCATTCAGCGGGCAATGCACGGGTGGTTATCCGGCCCTGCACACGGACATACAATCCATCTGCACACCCTCCCAGCTGCTGTCCGCAGTTGCGTGTGCATGATGATGCCTGCATTGCGCTGTACACCAATGTGCAATGGTGCTCAGCATCTGACACATGCACAATGACAGGCAGTGGGCGTGGTGGTCTGGATGTGTGGCTAGGGTGGTATTCTGGGTCGGTGTGCCTCCTACCCTTTGTGCATGTCTGGTGCATTGTGTGTGTGTTTGTGTGTGTGTCCGCGTGGCATGTTAGACCTCACCCATCCCTGGTTGTGTGTGTGGTTCCATGCCCAGCCAGTTTCCTTGATGGCATGCACCACTGGTGTGTGTCCATGCGTGTTTGTGGGGTGGTGCCTTAGCCACTGGTGGTTGCACATGGCCCCATGACTTACCTGAAGTGCTCCTCTGTGATGGTGTCCCAGTGCAGCTGTGCCAGCCGGAGCAGTCGGGGGTCCTGTCACCCAAGGGGGGGTTGCCTATCACCATTGTCACCGGCGTCCTCATCATCCCCATCGCTGTCCCCCTCTTCGACCTGTACGGCTATCCCACATTTGTTGGCCATGTTGTGCAGGATGCTACAGGCCAGGAATAGCCTACAGGCCTTTGAGGAGCCGTACTGTAGGGCATCACCGGAGGTGTCCAGGCAACGGAAACATGCCTTTAGCATCCCGACTAGCCGCTCGATGACATTAAGTGTGTGGTGGCATTTGACTCATTGTAGCGTTGCTTCCTATGGGGTCACGGGCTGCTGGTAGGGTGTGAGCGGCCAGGGACGGAGTGGGTATCCACTGTCACCTGTGTGTAGAGGGTGGAGGTTAGTTTGGTGATCAGCATTGCCCTGCCCTGGGCCATGTAGGCCACTACCCATTTCACCTCTGACCATGCCACCAGGCCCTATGATTGTCCATATGGTTTGCATACTCACTCACCAGGTGACCAGTGGGGATATCCCCACTCTTGAATTTGTGGCACAGTGCTGACTGGTGCCAGATGAAGGCATCATGTGCTCCCCCAGGGTGTGTGGCATAGACATTGATTATGCGCCCCCTGGCATCGCACACCACCTGGCAGTTGATGCTGGCATAGACCTTGCAATTTATATATATATCCGTCCCCCTCGGGGCCAGGTGGTGTTCGGATGGCCACGTGGGTGCAGTCTATTGCTCCTAGCATGCCAGGCATACATGCTACCCTGTGGAACTCCTGTATGTTTGCTGTGCGCTCCGCCGATGTGCTGGGGAAATGGATGTACTCCGCAGCATGTGGTAGCAGTGCGCTGAGGAATTGGGTGAGGTGGCATGACGTGGCTGACTGGGTTATGCCTGTGGTTTCCCCAGTTGGTCTCTCGAAGGTACCCGTGGTAAGCAAGCACATGCAAGCTGTCACTTTCATCTCCACCGAGAGAGCATGGCTCTGTCATGTGGGTGCCTTCATCACATCACTGCACAGCTCGCAGAGCCACCTCAGAATTGCCTGATTCAGGTGGTACTAGACCACAATCTCCATATCACTATACAGCTCGAAGCTGGTGTGGGCTCGGTACTGCCTGTTGGGGGCATACCACCGATGGACCCTTCCACGGCCACGCCCCCCTGCTGCCCACCTTCTCACCCCCCTCATTACTGCCTCCATCTGGATGGTGGCACTGGCCATGTCCCTGGCTTGTGTTCACCCCCGCAGCTATTTCTGTATTCCCCGCTGTCCTGGCTGCTACTTCCCTGCACCGGGAACACCTGACAGTGCTGGCCTCACTGCTGTGTGGCAAGTGCTTCCCCCTTCTGCACTGTGGCTCCCCACACCTTCCCCTGAGCCTGTGGGTTCCAGGTGCCCTTTCCCTGGCCCACCCTGTGTGTCCCTGCTTCCCAGTTTCTCTTGCTAGAGTTCAGCCTCATGTGCCTTCCCTGTAGCGTTCTTGTGCCTCTCCCTTGCTCCCTTTTATTTTGGCTCATTTCTGCTATGGCACAACTTCCGCTGGCTCCCCTTTTGCGCATGGTGCATGTTGTTGAATATCGCACTGTGCCATTTACGCATGGTTCCTCCCCCTTCAGTTGTGCATACATTCATTATCATTGCACTGTTGCTCAGCGTGATTTGGGGGGGCACAATTGCCTCCTGCTGAATATCGCAGAATGGCACATTTTCAGACTTGCGCAGGCGCAACCCTATTGCGCATGGCTCAACTCTTTTGAATATCGGGCCCCTAATTTTTTTAACATTTTAACATACAGTCTTTATTTATAATTAGGACTATAGCATCATTGTATCTGCTCCAGGGCATCAGCAAAAGAAGAGACTGCAGTTGCCATCCTCTCCCGACACTGTGGTACCAATGTATGGCTTCTATGGTGTTATATTGCAAAGTGTGCTAGTCAGTTCGGCATACTTAGGGAATAATGTCTGAACCAAAATATGGGCTACACAGCAATGAATGCAGGGAGTCTACACAATGCACCATGACATCGGTAAGCCATGGGAGACAGCATAGTGCAGCATCTGTTGTATTTGCTGTACATTTTACGCATGTGCATCAGAGATCCACTGTAATGGAAAAAATGGGAAAACACAAATGGCTTGACACAGACTGAAGTGGTAATGAAGTATGGTGACATAAGTGAGGAAGGGTGGTTCAAATACAGTCTAACACTTGAGTACCTACCGCAAGGATGTGTCCCTTTTTGTAGTGGACCAATCAAAAGGTACTTAGGCTATCTAAACATAAATGCGGTCTCATTCTCCATGAGAAGGGTATTGGCAGTGTCATTTTTAACCTTTGGGGTTGGGGGATGATCACCGACTGTACTGTGTATTTTTTGCTCAATTCATAATGCACCTGGAGGCACACCTGTAGCAGCAATAAGCCAATGCCAGGATGGTATTACTGATGCTTATGCAGACACTAATGACAGCTGCAGTCTGAATAGTTCCTGAGCGCTTAGAGGTAACACAAAGCTGGTGCAATAATTAGTAGTTTTAAATTTATAACATGCCATAAACAGGGGAACCAGTGACTTCAACATGTTATTCAATCACTGATACCTCTAAAGGGGAAAGTATAAGCAGCCCCCAACCCCCAAACACACACATTCACAGAGAAGAAAGCTATAGCGTAGACCAGTTGGTACTAGGGCAAAGACAGACCCAAACAGTATAAATAATTTACAGATAATATATGTTCCATGCTGCAGCATTTTTCTAAGTGTATGTGTGCAGCTGGGGGGTTTGGAGTGGTTAGGGTACAAGGTGCCTGCTTGTAATTTCCACCCTGTGCTCCATCAGAGTGAATGACTGATAAATCAATTGGCAGGAGGTCACTACTAACTAGTACCAGGTGAGAAATTTAGACAAATTGGATTTGGACAAATTGTGAGCCATTTATCCTGCTCAAGCAATGCCACCAGATCGAGCCGTGCTCTCAGTGTAAAGCTGGAGTGGCCAACAACTCGTTAGCATAGGGAAGGCAAATCCTTCCCCCTCAAAAAAAGAAATATAAAAACCCAGGGTACTATCACTAGCATTTGTGTGGGCACATCGATGCTGGGAGTAACAGAACACACACCATACCTCAATTTTGCACAGTAAAATGACAGCTATGACGGGAACCAAACCGTAGCACTAAGTAGCAAAATATAATATTAACAGTCCGTGTTGCTAAGTCTGCTCTCACTGCTGTATTGGAATGGATTGGGACTACTGCTGTGACTGCATGAGCTACTGCCCATATCATTCTCGCTGCTGTCATAGGGTCATCCCTATGGGGATCTACTATGCAGTGACTGTCAAATTGTGGCACTATGTCAGTGTCTGAAAGATCACTGTTAGTGCAGGACAACATAATGCTTTCATCATTGGACCCTGAAAATCAACTGTTTGACATTGCTATTGTCATGCTGAATGCTGTGACCAAGAGCTCTGTTATCAAGACAGAATTGCTGTGACCAAGAACTAATTTTAATTGCAGAGCACAGATCTCCCCGTGGTGACATTGCAAAAGTAATGAGTGTCAAAGGTCACCAAATACAGGCTCCAATACACAAAATGACACTTGCTGGTTTGTGAGGGTGAAAACCTGATTTAATTTGCTAAAATAGGCTATGCATCTATCAAAATACATTGCAAATCAGTTCTATATGCAGTCACCTTGCAGTATATGCGTTCATATATCAAAACTTGGTAAATCGCTTTAAGAAGCAAAAGCTTTAAGATCCAATAGAATTATATCTTGGCTTGGTGGCTTAAAGGCAGAGCTGCCGACTTTGGGACCAGATGATCAGGGTTTGAGAACTGCAGAGAGTATTTTTCTAGCTAAATTATGGTGCCAAGAAGCTATAACAGCTTTAAGGAACCAAAATAATTTATATCAGTTTGTTAGCCCAGTGGTAAAGCTGCTGATTCAGGTGTCAAGTCTGCAGGGTTTGGGACAGTGAAAGGTATTTTTTAGCTGAGCATGGGGCCAGAAGGTATTGTTAAGTTATTCATGTAACTGTTTCCAGATTGCCCCTGAAACGGTGCTTCCTGTCCAGTGTGCATGTACTGTCATTAAAAAAATAAATTAACAAGGAAACCATTGTTTTTTTAATTAAGCAACCACTAGTATTATATGTTATATATTTATAATCACACATTTATCAGTATATTATTTTTATATTGTCTTTATTTTCACTCTTATTGTTAATATATAATGTTGGTAAAAACAAACAAAAAAGTTTTTAATCATTTTTCATTTTTATATATCTATATATGGAAATTTGAAGCAACATTCAATTTTGATAAATCAACTTTGCTGACTCTAAGCTTCTATAAAAAATAAAAATGCATCATGTTCCTAGCCCTAACGCTTGGTCCATTGTAAATAAATTATCTTTCAAAAGCTCTAACTTTTGAACCATTGCTGCTAGAAATATAAATTATTTTAATGAAAGCTTGGTGTCAGATCAATGTGATTAGATTATACCAATACGGTTTTCATTGTCAATACCTGTTTATACAACAGGTGTGGAAATAAATTTGCCAAGAGAAATGTGTAACTTGGGCAATATGAGCAAGACAAGCATTTGTCAATGCCGAATGTTTGCTTGCTGGCATTGGCAGTGGTAGTGTAGAAGTTACAGAGCTGCGTAATAGGAATGGCAGTGAAGTACTGAACTGAAGCCAACCCCACCATCACCCTGCAGAGAGTGACAGGCACTGGGGTGTGCCTTTGGGTCGTCAGGCATAACGGCCACACCATTTCACCACACCCCAGCCTGCAGACACTGACAAGTGTCACGGTGTTCCTTGGGGTCTTTGGCCCTTATGTGCACCCCATTCCATTAGGAAATACAGTGAGATAGGTGCGATATAGGAGAATGGGGTGAACATTGGGGCTGAAGAGTCCAAGGCATACCTCGATGCCTCTCACTGGCTGCAGGGTATGGAATGGTATGAGCATTACAGGCAAGAATCCCAAGTCACACCCCTGATGCCTGTCATTCTCTACAGGGTTGGGCGTTATGATTGGAAACCCTAATACCTCAGGCATTCGTTGGTATTTTCACTCCAAATGTTCAACATGGTTTTTTTGTGACCCCACCTCATGAACGGGGGAATATCAGTTTGTTAGTCGAAAGCTGCTTATGCACAGCGACTACGGCATTTAGCACCACAGGTGCAAAAACATTCTGAACAGGATGTAAAAAATGACAGCTGTACTGCTCATTGGGAGGTGTAAAAAATGGCAATGTTGCAAATCTGCAGTAAAAATATTTAAAAAAATGGTGAAGTCACGAGCGTACGTAGAAACTGTGCAATGCACACCCGTAATATAATTAGGTTGGGGATTTTTTTTACAGCAGATTGTCAACTCAGGCATTTTGGTGCCTCCGATCACGAACAGTGTCACTGTGGTTTTCTTTATCTGTCCCAAACAATGATTTCCCACAGTGACCACACATCTCTGCACTGAAAGTGTGAAAACACACTTCGGCCATGTTGTGAAACATGACAGCTGTACTGTAAATAAGGAAGCGTGGAAAAATGCCACTGGTGAAAATCTGGACTTAAAATATTACAAAGTCATGAACTTACAGGGTGCGTGGAACTGCGCAATGCTCACTGCAGAATACAGTCATTTTATGGACTTTTGTCACCAAATTTTCAACATAGCCATTTTAAGACCTCTGCTCATGAGTGTAACTGTGATTTTCTTAATCTGTCCCAAACATTGCTTTTGCACACCAACAGCACCATTGTGCGCCATATGTCGAAAACACATTTTGGGTGGCATATGAAAATGGCAGCTGTGCTGTTCATAAGGAAGTGTAATAAAATGGCAATGTTGAAAATCTGGAGTGAAAATATTAAATTCAGAGACTTATGAGCATGCATAGACTGGTAACGACGTCAGAAACAGTCATTATTAGGAATTTTTTCACCAAATTTTCAACATAGCCATTTTAAGACCTCTGCTCATGAACAGTATCACTGTGATTTTCTTAATTTGTCCCATACATTGATTTCGACATCGACTAGCCATTCTTGCTACATGGTGAAACACATTTTGAACAATGTGAAAATGACAGCTGTAGTACTCATAAGAAGGTGTGGTAAAATGGCAATGTTGAAAATCTGGAGGAAAATATTGAATATTAGCGAACTTACCAGCTATGAGAACGACCATAAAACAGCTTTGAATTCTTTCATCAAATTTCCAACATAGCCATTCTAAGACCTCTGCTCATGAACAGTGTCACTGTGATTTTCTTAATTTGTCCCATACATTGATTTTGCACACCAACTGCGCCATTGTGTGCTACATAGGCGGAAACATGTTTTGGGTAAGATGTGAAAAATGACAGCTATACTACTCATAAGTAGGTGTGGTAAAATGGCAATGTTGAAAATCTGGAGTGAAAATATTGAAAATTCACGAACTTATGAGCGTGTGTAGGAACTGCGCAATGCACACTCGTAAAACAGTCATCTTTAGGAATTTTTTCACCAAATTTTCAACATAGCCATTTTAAGACCTCTGCTCATGAACAGTGTCACTGTGGTTTTCTTAATTTGTCCCGTACATTGGTTTCACACACCGACTGCGCCTTTGTGTGCTACATGGGCAGAAACACATTTTAGGTGAGATGTGAAAAATGACAGCTGTACTACTCATAAGAAGGTGTGGTAGAATGGCAATGTTGAAAATCTGGAGTGAAAATATTGAAAATTAGTGAACTTACTGAGCGTAGGAACTCTGCGCAACGACGTAGAACAGTCGTTTTTGATTCGTCACCAAATTTTCAAAAATAGGCTTCTTTGAGAGCCCACCTACCGAACACTGGCAGTGTTGTTTCATTAATCGGTCCCAAAAGGTGATTTCACGCAGTGACTGCGAAATCACCCTTCGGGCCCGAATAATGCCATGACAGTGACATCATTCATGAGAAGGGGTCCCAAAAACCCCATGTTGAAAATTTGGTGCACAAATTCCAAAAAATGCCTGAGATATGCAACAAAGTTGAAAAAACCCTATCTAGCCCGTTATACAGCTTACCGGCATTTCCTCAGTTCGTGGTCAGCTTTGAAGAGTGCAGACGTGTTCCTGGTCCACCGCAGATCGTCACGCCGAGCTCCGGAGGTAAGTATGGGGTGAGGAGGGTGTGGGTAGGCTGGGTGCGCAGTGGGTGGGTGCGAGTTGTGGGGGAGGCAGGAAGACTGCGTGGGACCGCTTTTGCTTTGCAGGTAAAAAAAAAAGACGATGCGGGACGCTTACACGCTGGGTGGCCTCAGCGTGGCAGAAGGACGGTTGGGGAGTGGAGCCGATGGGGATTGGGCACCCTGCTGGCTTATAGATTGTTGCCACGCTGGGGGGGCTCCCAGCATGGCACCTTGTACTGGGGGAGAGAGTGAAGCCGATAGGATTGGGCACCCCGCGCTATAGCATGGGGAGAGACAGTGAAGTCGATGGGGATTGGGCACCCCTGGCGGCTATACCATCGACTTGCCAGCTTGGGGTGGGGCTTTGGGGGTGCAGCACAGCCGTTAGGGATTGGGCACCCATGTTGGCTATCACGTGTGTGCGGGGGCAGCATGCAGTATGCGGCATTTCTGTGTGTGTGTGTGTGTAGGGGGAGCTGCACATGAGCAGGCAATATCTTATCACTGCTCACTGAAGTGTAGCTCCCCCTTTCAACTGTATGCCACTGCATTTTGGAGCTTGTCATAGACAGCTCCAGCATGCATTGGCTTACAGGGGCTGCACCTGCCCACACACTGACTGAATTGGGAGAGGGGGTGACACACCTCCAAAATCTCGGATGTTGGCACTATGTTTCTTGCACATGTGTGCAAGCAAACATAATAAATGAAGTTGGTTACTGAGCATGCCCAGAAATTCCTCTCAAGATTAGTTATGACTGAGCGGCGTTTCAGAAATGTATTCTTGGATGTGAGGATACATTTTTGAGCATGCTCAGTGACCAGTTTTCTTTTATTTTCCTCCAAGACAGCATTGCAAATGAGTTTTGTGGTTAATTTCACTTTTCATGGTAAAACACTTTCAATAAAAAAGTAAAATGCAAGATGCCATCTGTTTTTGATTGAATATACAGTAGTTTACATTGCTTGTTTTTCTTTTGTAGGTTTTTACCATTTCTATCACAAAATCACCTAAACACCTGTTGTATAAATCAAATATGACATGGGTTGACTGAAGATATCATTTTTATCTTCATTTGAGGGTACTGTTATATTGCTGTCTTACTCGTGGCCTCACGACTTGTGAGATATCAACAGACCAATCCCCTCTCGTGAAGATAAAAATAATAGTTTCAGTCAGCCCATGTCATATCCTCTATCTATTCATGTCGACAGTACTGTATAAGTAAGTAAAAATATATATATTGATAATACACAACAAGATTTGGGGGTAAAAATGATAAAAGTGATATCTTGGTTAGCAACAACAGTAACAGCTACATATCAGAAAATGTGCTGTAGTTACTGTTAGCACAATGAAAAATTTGAAGGTTACTAGATAGTAGAGAACAGCCCTGCTGGTACATTTGCCAGCTTTATGGACAGGGCTTAATGGGTTGAGTTTGGGCTCTTTCAGTGGCAAATGAAAAATCTTACAGCAATTTTAACAGTAAGGGAAGGACAGGTGTTTTTATAAGAAAATAACCAAGCAAGGGTGTGACAAAATTGTATAAGACCCTGTCCAATTTGTTATGCAGAAAGAGTTTAAAGCAAGGATCTGTTCTATCCTCTTCTATTCTGTCTCTGGTTGAGCAACCAAATGTTCTTGTGAGACCTAGGAACTGATCACTCTGATGGTCTGGCGATTCTCCAGCTCTCACTATCTCGCTGCCTTTACGTGCTGTTTCTGTTTTTTCTTCCCCCTTGCATACCCATCAACATCCTGAAGGGGGAATCAGAAAATGGCTACCCCTTCTCCTCATATTCATTTCTTGCCTCTCCCCCTCTCCTCCACCTGCCCTTCTGGGTCACCCGTGTGCACAACCTACCCTGTCCTTTTTACTCCAACAGCACTTGTGTACTACCTCGAGCCTGCTTCTGGTACACTCATGCAGTATAATGGTTCTGTTTCATTATTATTGTTTTGTACATTTATATGTTTTTTTGTATGATTTTGGACATGTATTGTAATTTACCCAACGTTCCACTACAATTTATTGTACAATACCTTGTGTTCCAACTGTTGCATAATTTTACAATGTTGTATTGTTTGTACTACCCACATACTATTGTAACTGATAATCTTTCATAACCCTATGTAACCGCTCCCCCCCCCCAGGTCGCTCTGTGAAATGAGCAACTTGTTGTTCAGTGTGCCCTCTTGGTGAAACATTTCAATAAATAAATAAAATATCTGTGGTCATAAAAATAAATGTGAATCTCTATGTGAAACTGGGATCCCTTGGTTTGAAATTTATATAGTTATACTGTTGAAATGATTGCAAAAAGTTATTTCGAATTTAGGGGGTTAACATGAGCTGCAGTTTGAGCTTCTCTCAGGCTTGTTTGCAAACTCTTTTGCAGAGCTGTCTGCAGGCGGGCAGCTTGGGACATTGTTCTATTTGCAAGCCTGCTCTGCAAAGAAACTGACAAGAACATTTTGTGAGAAACATGATGTGAGGAAAGGAGGGAGGGAGGGACATGATAGAAACTTTCAGGTACCTCAAGGAAATCAACAAAGTCCAAGAGGGTAGCATCTTTCAAAAAAAGAGGTGCACGAGAACAAGGGGGCACAATTTGAAGATAGAGAGGGGGTGGCTCAGAGGTAATTTAAGGAAGTATTTTTTCACAGAGAGGGTTGTGGATGCATGGAACGGCCTTCCGGAGGAGGTTGTGGAGTGAAAAACAGTGGTGGAATTCAAGCATGCATGGGACAGTCATAAGGCAATTTTGGGGGGGTAGGAAGAAGTAGGCTGCTGGTTAACTAGGATCTGCAGCTTATCCATTAGGTAGGAAAATGGGCAGACTGGGTGGGCCAAGCGGCCCTTATCTGCCATCAAATTCTATGTTTTTATGTTACTTAATGAGTTGCTGGGCAAAGACTTATAGAAAGAGTAGCAATGCTTTCACTACAGAGAATGAGAGACTGACTGAGATCTGAAATTGAAAAGAAACCCTCAGATGAAGGCCTTTGTTTTCTCAGTTATACTGCCTTCGTAAATAGTTAAACTGAGCAATTTTTATTTTACTGTTATTGATAATAATAAAATGTTACTTGCAAATTTTTACCAGTGCTTCTGGTCATCCTGTGCTTCCTGACCTGTGCCTCGATGACAGATGGTGTTAAACTACGTTGGATTTAGTCCGTGCATACTCTAAGCCAGGAGTTTTGTGTGTGGGTACTAGACCTGGTACCAGAGAAGCATTGCAGAAAGGTATGGATTCTGCAGCAGCAAGCCCAGGAGTGGTTACCAGGAAAAAGACAGCTGAACTAGCAGAGACAGAAGTCCAAGCCGAGACTGTACAGCCAGCACCAGTCATGGAAAAAGAACAGGCAGTGACAGAACCTGAAACTCGTATGCAACAAAAAGAGATGGAGAAACAGAGAAGAAATGAGATGCAGCAGAAAGAAAAAGAAATTCAGTGTTTAGAGGCACAGAGAAAAGAAGAGATGCAGCAACAGGATCAGCAATGGCTTGAGGCCTTGCAAGCTATCAAAGCTGGAGGATCTGGCACAGGTCCAACAGAGCAACAAGACACAAACAACTTAAAGGACATTAAACTTACAAAGTTGTGTTCCTCAGATGATATTGAAGCATATCTAACAACTTTTGAAAGGGTTGCCGCAGCTTACCAGTGGCCAAAACAGCAGTGGGCAATCCGGCTGGTACCTCATCTGACAGGTAAAGCCCAACTTGCCTACAACAATATGGACACTACATGGTCAGAAAACTATGACCTGGTGAAAAGAGAAATCCTGAAAAGGTATGACATTTCAGGAGAGACCTACTGGCAAAGATTCCGGTCTCTGAAGTACCATTCAGTCGACAGTCCTTGAGAAGCTTTCACCTGACTCAGAAAAATCCTTATTAAATGGCTTAAACCAGCAGGCAAACCTGTCCCACAGATCATCAACACATTTGCACTAGAGCAGTTCATCAACATCCTGCCTAAAGATGTGCAGCTTTGGGTAAAAGAACACTGACCAGAAAGTGGGAAAAAGGCCATTTCTTTGGCTAAAGACTACCAGAAGGCCAGACAGATGCCAGAACAGTGAGGTAATAGTCAAACACCGGTAAAACTTTCTTTTTTCCAATTTAACTCCAAGACTCATAAGAACTCTGGTGGGGCAGCAAATCTGCATCCAGAGACTTTATTTGCTGTAGCTGCAATAAGTCAGGCCATACTGCAAGAAACTGCTGTAATAAGGAGAGTAACTCTGGAGCAGATTTGTCCGTAGCAAATTGTGGCAAGTACTTAACAGATGTCAAGGTGGGAGATAAGACTATAAAGGGGCTTATTGATTCGGGAAACAGACAGAATCTAGAGCATGTTGAAATGCTGGGAAAACACTATGCAAAAGGACCAGGTACTGGTGTCATCTGTGTCCATTGAGACACTCAATACTATCCCACCACCCATGTGACTCTGAATATTAATTGGTTGTCACACTAAATGAAAGTGGGGGTAGTACCTAAGTTAAATAAGTAAGGTAAATGAGTTCTCACACGTAAAATTGCTGCTGGATCTGCAACCAATGGCATAAACGGTGACAAGAAGAAAGACAGCGACTCATGAGCAGATTGAGCAGTAAACAGAGCATTTATTATGGCCATGGGGAATGCCATGGGCATAATAAAGCTCTGTTTACTGCTCAATCTGCTCATGAGTCACTGCCTTTTTTTTTTCTTGTCATAGTACCTAAGTTAGGGGGCGTGGCCTGGCTGGTCTGACAATGGCTGCCTAATTTTGCTTCTCCCTGGGAACACCAGCTATCATCATCCATCTATCTGCTCCCAGACATTCAACCTTCACCAACAATTGAGACTTTACTTTGCCCACTACATAGGTCAGCTCTGGTAAAGTATTTTCACAGTTATCTACCTGTTGAACCTACAGCAGTATTGACAGTGATTCTCTGTGAGGGCCTACAACAATGGCCGACCAACCTATTCAAAATAGCTCCCTTAACAGAGTGGAATCAATGTTTCAGCAGCTAATTAATGAGATAAATGATTTAAAAATAACTTCACAGCAGAATGCCACCAATATGCAAGTCCTCGACCAAAAAATCAATGCAACAGAGACTAAAGCAAGCCATAATGAAAACTCAATTAATGATCTGCAAGCTACTGTCAGGGAACAGGACAGAGTTATTAGAAGCTTACAAGACAAAATTGATGATATCGAAAATAGAAACAGATGTAATAACCTTCGGTTCCTGGGTTTCCCTGAAGGTGTAGAGCTCGGTGACACCAATGCACTCCTAATGCATGTACTGCCTACTTTGCTCAAACTATCAGCTGGTCAAGACCTAATTATTGAAAGATCTCATTGCACTCTAGGTTCAAGACCTAACCCAGACCAGAAACCTCAGCCCATCAATGCTAAATTCCTAAACTACACACATACATAATTAATACTTTACAGAGCAAGGCAAGTTGGAACACTTATGTGGTAAGAACATAAAATCTCAATCTTTAGAGACTTTTCGAAAGATCTTTCCAACAAGCGCAAAGCCTACAATCTTATCAAAACAATATTACATCAGCATGGCATTAAGTTTGTATTATGATATCCAGCCACAATGCATCTATTTTTAGGAGAGTCTACCAGAGAATTTTGCACACCTGAAGCACTATCAGCATTTCTTGGTGCACCTCAATCTGTACTCACCCCACCGGATAGTAACGCTGCAGCTCTCCATCGCTTCCGATTTGTGCACCACACATTCAGACCGCATTGCTCCTTCTGCCGAATTCAGTCTCAAAAGGCAAGAGAAATCTGTACTGACCCCATCTACAGATGCACCTACTCTCCGTATTTCATCTCGCCTGAAAGATAAACGGTCCTCTAGTTCACCTCATATCGGTCATTCATGCTGCTCGAATTATATTCCTTCAGTCTCCCCTTCTCAACCAGAGCGACACATTACTTTTTCCATTCCTCTCGCCCTCTCCAATAAGTTCTCCCTTCTACAGGAAGACTCGCATTCATCGCAGGAGGAACTACACGAAAACGATCTGGAACAACACATTTAAGTTCTGAAAGAGACATTGCCCATTAACAAGTCTTCTGATTCTTCATGGTCTGAACTGCTGTCCAGCTCTGCCTTCAAGTCAGCTGAACCCCTTAAAAAGAAAAGAAAAGTGAAGCTGAAGAATAAAGCAACTGCTGCTTCTGTCAATCTACACAAACACAAGAGTTGCTGACTCTTTCCACATTTTGAGAAGCTAAATTTAGTGTAATTTCTACCCCATCAGTCTAGTTAATCATCTAGACCATATTTTGCTTCAACCTCACAGCGCATTCCTAAAGTGTGCACCACTATCGTACACAACCGGATTGGAACACGCAAGGCCGTAAACCGCGGTTGCAAGCTCAGAGGCAGTACTTTCTAAAATTTCTCAATAGGCTTAAGAGCTATTCAGCTATCTAACATTTTTGTGAATTCCTACGTAAGGTCAACTTTTTCTTCTCTGTAGAAATGGTAACGGTAAGGTCCTTTTCACATAGTTGGTGTATTGCCAGATATTGTGCTAGTTTATTCAGCGCTACACATGTGCAGCAATCCTATATTCACACCGCTATTATGATGTCTAATCTTGCATATACATTTACATGAAGTTTTTTCTTTCTTTCTCTAATACATATCTAGCAGGCCTTCTGTTCCTGTTAATAGTTTAAGTGCTTGCCACACGGATCATTTCAGTGTGGAAATTGTTTAAATGTATATGTTTACTCAAAATTAGTTTATTTAGCTGTTGATATATGGGGCTTCAGTGTTTTATTTTTTATTTCTTTGTTTTCCTATTAAAATTTTTATATAGGCACTATGGAATCATTAATGCTCTAATCTAAACTTGCGGTGCTCTATCTTAATTAACACCTTTTATCCCTCACCATATCACTTTTTTTCTATGTCTACTAAGGCTCTACACTCATATACATAAGCCTTTTTTTTTCACTTCATCACAGGCAATAGTCGAGGCTTTCATACTTTATTAAAATAATAGTACATGCATACTCAAAGCCAATATTCTACAGCTCAATCAAGCTCCGTGAATTCTCTCACAGTAGGGGCTTGCCAGGCCTTTCAGTAGACCTGGCTACCCCACTATAAATAAATAACTATTCACTTTTTGGCAATATTCAAGACATGTGCCATTAGCAATGCATCCTGATGCTTTCATTTGATAAAATAAGATCCTTGAAGCCTGAAGCTTTCTCTATCATTATAATTATATTAAACTAAGATGACTATATTTATCGATTTATAAACGTATTCCTCTACCTTGCATAATATTATTCTGCCAAAATGAACCTCATAACACACTGATGCCCTATGTATGATTGATATTATATAGACTAGGTTATCTTCCCTCTAAATTTTTTATGTTATTTAACCAATCTCCACACATTACTTAATCCCTAGCTATAAATACAGCTATGTGGACAAGTTTGTTAAATAGTAGGCCCTATTCTGGCTTACATAATTTAGATCTCTTTGCACTATGTTGGTAATTATGTGTTCATGCTAAATTATTGTGTCTGGGATTTATTAATAATTCAGCAATTCTATTATATAACTGCTAAGATGTTGAAGGTTCCTCCCAGGGACTCATTCTAATTACCTGAATACTAGTCACAATTAAGAGTTACTAATATTGTGAATATAGTTTGTAGCTTAAGACTAGAGCACATTGCTTTCTCTTAAGCTTTACTTACTTCTATGCACACCTAGTAGTGAAGCGAGAGAGTCTTGTTGCTCTCACCGACTCTTATCTCTCTACATTTTATAGATGTTCTTTAATCAGCTTTCTTTCTTTATTGTAGTATATAGGTTTTTGTTTGTACTAATGTTTATACTCTCCACACTACACCACTTATACTATTCTTCAGTGAGACCCAATAATCATAATCATTCAAAATCTTTGAAACCATACAATTTAACAGCCCTGCACACATATATCCATTTTATGGATATCCCTTTTAAGCCTATGACATTCTCTAACTTTTACATGAAGAGTCCCTCATTCATATTTATAACCTTTTACTTTATCTACTATTGTCATGAGTGATTTAATTTTTCATTCATGAAATGTTAAGGGACTCAATTCACCTTGTAAGCGTAAGCAAATACTCACTTATCTTAAAAAACATAAAACGCATATTGCTTTCTTACAAGAAACTAAACTTTTACCAGAAGCTGTCTATAGGCTTAAAAAGGACTGGGTCAGTCAAGTATATGCATCCTCCTCCCCTTCAAAAAAACATGGGGTTGCAATTTTAATTCACAGATTCCTTCATTGGTCTCCCATTAATACCATCACTGATTCAGATGGTAGATGGGTTATAGCTATATTGAATTCTTCAGCAGGTCCCCTTATGTTCGCAAATGTTTATGCCCCTAAATCAGACTCCCCTGAATTTTCCACAACTTGGCTCAATAAATTATGAGTAATAACAACAACAATTTACCTATACTTATGGATGGAGATTTTAACCTAGCACTTGAGATGCAAGTAGACAGAAGTAACTCATCAAAAGATGCTCACCCCCATAGTACTAATGCTCTGTCAATGTTAATGAAAGATCAGGGTCTTTCTGACATATGGAGACTTCACCACCCTAGACAGTGTGACTATACATTCTACTCTCCATTACATAAATCTTATAGTCGAATTCACTATTGGTTCACATCCCCTCCCATTACTGAAAAAATAGTTGATACAAATATTCTCCCGATTAGCATATCAGATCATTCTCCTATAAGTTTACATTTACTCAGGGGTCCACATTCAACCAAATCTCCTTCCTGGCATTTAGATCCACTTTTATTGAGGGACCCAGAATTTATACCCTGGATTACAACCCAAATTCAAGACTTTCTCTCTTTAATAACACTCTGGATGTATCACACAGCACTATTTGGGAAGCATTAAAAGCTATAATTAGAGGCAAACTTATTAGTTATGCTGCTCACAGAAAGAAACAGAGAGAACAACAATTATTCAATCTAGAGAATTCCCTTAAAGAAAAATAAATTCTATATTAAAAAACAAATAAACCTAACCATAACTCACAATTCCATCAGGAAATCCTACAATTAAGAATTAAAATCAATGAATTAATAACCAGGAAAACAGAACTCACACTTTTAAGGCTCAAATATCGCTATTGGGAACAAGGTGACAGATGTGGTAAATTACTCTCATACCAGCTCAAATCACAGCAGATGGAAAGACATATTGCTGGCCTGAAAGATTCCTTGGGCCAACTTCATACGGATAACTCTTCAATCAACTGCATCATGCAATCCTTCTACCATCAATTATATTCACATCAAAACTTAATACATCACAACCAAATACAACAATTTTTGGATAAATTGCAGCTACCGCACCTCTCCCACCAAGATATGGCTATGTTGGATGAACCCCTTACCTTACAAGAGATCCAATCAGCACTAGCCTCCTTAAAACCCAGCAAGTCACCCGGAAGTGATGGCTTCCCTGTTGATTTCTATAAACCCTTAACTGACACTCCCTGCCCTTTACTCTTTAATATTTTTCAGGAAGCAATCTCTAAAGGCAAATTACCTCATACTTTAACCGAAGCTATTATAACTGTTTTACCAAAAAAAGATAAAGACCCCTCCCTCCCCTCTAGCTATAGACCGATATCGCTACTTAATACAGACAGGAAAATATTTGCAAAAGTGCTAACCCTTTGTTTAGAATCATTAATTCCGAAACTTGTCCATGCATCTCAAGTAGGATTTATCAAAAACAGAACTGGCTCTGATCATTTCCGTTCTTTATTCAATTTAATCTATAAAGCAAAATCCTTTAACACCCCAGTCGCAGCTATTGCCATCATCTTCAAGAATGTATTTGACTCCCTTAATTGGAAATATTTATTTCAGGTACTATCCCATTTCGGCATTACTAACAAATTTTGTGCTTGGATTTAATTACTGTATACCTTCCCCTCTGCTCGTGTCCTTACTAACTCTATTCTTTCCTCTTCTTTTTATCTAGTGAGAGGCACTAGACAAGGATGCCCCATCACCTTTCTTGTTTATACTTGCCATGGAACCCCTATCTGCATCCCTCCGTCAATCTAGTAAAATCCTCGGTATCCCTATTGGTAACACTCATTATACCTCGCTTTCTTATGCAGATGACTTTCTTATTCTATTAGAAAATCTCGAAATCTCCGGACATCCTCTAATTCAACTACTTAATGAATTCACTTTGCTCTCTGGACTAACTCTGAATCTTAACAAGTCTGAAACGCTACCACTGAATAACCTCTGTAAACCCTTTATAAATACCCCACTTGTCTTCCATTAGGCCCCCCAAAACATCACTTATCTTGGTATTCAGATCACCCCGACACTAGATAAAATATGGGATGCCAACCTTTCTCCATTTCTAACTAACATTAAAGCCACGCTTGATAGATGGAAACTACTTAATCTATCTTTTAATGGGAAAATTTCTGCTATTAAAATGTCAATAGCCCCTAAAATATTATATATTTTTTCTAATATTCTGTTAATAATTCCCTCTAGTTTTTTCATCAAAATTGACAAAATCATTGGTAATTTTATTTGGGATGGCAAAATCCCTAGATTTAGCCACAATAAACTTCGATCCCACTGGACAAGAGGGGGTTTCGGACTCCCTTAGTTTCAAACCTATTATTGGGCCTTTCGATTAGCTCAAACTATTAAATGGTTTAGTAAACCAAATTCCAAATCACCATTATGGGTTAATATGGAATCCTCCCTATGGCCAGGTAATGTTGCCACAACCTTTATTTACAATCTCCTACCTCCCAAATTAAAATCTCACCCCACCATTGCATCATCCACGTTTTACTGGAAAATAACTCATGAATTTCTAAAATCAAACCCAACCCCTCTTGCTTATACCCTATTTAGGGAAATAGTGGCATATCTCTAGATAATCATCCACTCTTCTGTCAAACCTGGAAAAATAAGGGTATTTTCTTCTTGAAAGATATTCTTGAACCCCACGTTTTAAAATTAAAATCTTATTCTAACCTGCAAACTATGGAATCTTCCCCGCCAAAACTTTTGGAAATATCTACAACTTCATACGGCATGCAACTCCTATTTTTCCTTTTTTTCTAACCAATCTCTATATAATAAGCACATCTCTAAATGGACTAATATAACCTCTAATTTAAATAGTGTTATTATTAAAGTCATCAGAGATACACTTCCAGATCAATCCATCAATGCAAAAAATAAATGGAGTAGGCTACTACATTGTAATATAACTGATACACAATGGTACAGATGTTAGCAATCTTGCCATAGATCTTTTAATGATAAACGCAGTTCTCTTATTCAAACCAAAATTCTTCATTTGTGGTACAGAACTCCAGCTATATTACATAAAATGGGTTTATGGACAACAGTAACTGCTGGCACTGTAGTTCACCCAATGGTGATCTATTATATATTTTATGGAGTTGTCCTCCCATTCAAAAACTTTGGTGTCATATTCATAATTTTGCAATAAAAGTGATTGGCCAGTCCTTTACATTGGACCCCAAACACTGTATACTTGGTATCTTTAATTTTTGCTCCCATAAGATATCTCACTCTATGAATAGATGGGTATCTATATTGTTTCTTCAAGTTAAGCGCTGTATTCTTACACATTGGAGATCCAGTGCAATCCCCTCATTTACAACATTCTCAAACAACTATCTCTCTATGCCTCTCTCTACCATATGACACTTATATCTTTTGACAGACTCACCATATAAAACAATTGTTGGCAGGGCTTTTTCAATTATTTGGCATCATTCAATCCATCTGATAACACATGTATGGTTCAGTGTACATAATGATTCTCCTTCTCACTGATACACTAATTAATCAGTCTGTGGTGGTCTCACGTCATTCTTTTTCTACTCTTTACCCTTTCTTCTCTCTCTCTCTCTCTCTCCCTTTCTCTTCCTCTCTTTATTACTCTATTCCTCTTTTATTTTTTCTCTTTTTATTTCTCTTCTATATATCTTTTGACCCTTTTTTACTCTATAATTATCCTCCATTATGTATATTTGTCACATTGCTATAGTTCTTATATCATAGCAAAGTATAACCATGGTTATATACAATACTAATGTTATTTCACCTATTTTTTACCTTTTCTCTTAATCATAAAATGTTAAACTTCATCTTATTGCATTGTATATACAGCCTGTTTTAATCTTTAATCATTTATTGTTAGTCTAGTTGAACATTGTTTCAGGTAACATACTGTTTCTAGTACTTCCTTTATGCTCATATATATAGAAATGTATTGGATGACGTTTTGTTGATCTTTGTATATATACTTTATTAATAAATAAAAAGATTAACTACAAAAAAAAATATCACCTAAGTTATATCTAAGCTACCTCTACCTGTGATTATTTGAAATGACTTTCCAGAATGTACTGAGTTAATCACAGAGGGAGTAAATCCCGATGTTTTAGCAGCTGTGATGACAAGAGCTCGGGCAAAGAAAATCTCAGCATAAATGTTCCTTAACCTTCTGGTTCCAGCTTCTTCGATTCCACATCATCCTCAAGCTCTGGAGTATCCATGGCAGGCTTCAGTTTATTCAGGCTATGATTGTTTTTCTTGTTGCCTTTATGATTGTATGCTGCAAAGTTTGCTTAGATATGCTAGACACGAGTGTGCAAATTATATGGAGTATGTCGATGATTATCCTTCTCTCTAGGAGTCAATGGACACTTATTTTGATTTGTGAGTTTATGTTTAGACTGTTGTTGCAGTTCTGGCATTCGCAGACAGTTATAGTGGTCTCTGAGCATATCTGTATTAATTTTAACTATGCTTTGTCTTATGAGACTGATGTATTGAAAAGAAAAAATAATAACAATTTGGGATGACAAAAAAAAAAAGAAAATCTCAGATGGTGGGGACTCTTCCTTTCAGTGAGTTTGATTCAGATTTGTTTGAGCATAGATCCAAGATCCGGAAGTCCAGGAAAGAAAGAAAACGCCTGAAGAAGCAGTGGCAACAAAAGACTGATGGACATAAGGGGTTAATCTATGAAAATGCTGAAACTAAACTGATCACTTATAGTGATTTTGTTTCAGAGCAAGCTAACAATGTTTTTCTCAGGGTTATTTTAAGCAGCTAGGTGTGAAACCAAAACAGGATGAACTTGGTTTACTTGGTTTACTTGGTTTGTAGGACAAAAAGGAGGCAGTTTGCCCATCGAGATTGTCCTCCATATAAATGGAACATTGTCCCAGATCCTGTCCATCCATCCATTTATCTAATTTGTTCTTGAAAATTGTGATAGTTGGTGAGTCAACAATGTCCTGGGGTAGTGTATTCCATATCCTGGGAGTTCTGATAGTAAAGAAATTTAACCTCTTATTATTGTTTGCTTTTTTTAACTTCAAGTTGTTTATTATGAAGTCTAGGCACAATTTTCCTTAATGAATAAACAATGCCACATTGAGCCATTTGAACTGGGGATTTAAGAATTTTAAACAGCTGCAGAAGGTCACCTCTAGCTCGTCTTCGCTTAAGGGAATGCAGTCCCATTTTTTGAAGTCTAATATCATATTCTAGCCAATGTTTAAAAAAAGTAATGGGTTACTGTACAGAGTTTGGGTTAAACCTCAGACACAGGAACAGATAGAACAATTGGTTATACCAGAAAAAGTATAGATCTGAGTTGTTACAGATAGCACATGATAGCCCTATGGCTGGTCACTTGGGAAGGGATCGCACCCTTGCCAGATTGTTGTACAGATTTTGCTGGCCAGGAATTCATGATGATGTTGCTACCTGTTGCAAGTCCTGTGCTGAGTGTCAGAAATGAGCCCCAGTGACTAAAAAAGACAAGGTGCCCCTTGTGCCCCTACCCCCAATAGATGTGCCTTTTGGGATAATTGCAATGGATGTGGTTGGCCCCTTAGACAAAAGTAAAAAGCATAATTGATTCATTTTGGTAGTATGTGGCTATACTGCTTGATACCCAGAGGCAGTTCCTATGCCTACTGTCACAGCCCCAAAAGTGGCAGCATAGCTTGCCAAAATGTTCTGCACGGTGGGCCTACCTAAAGAGATTATTACTGAACAGGGTAGTAATTTTGGTGCTACATTACTGAAGGAGCTGAACTGACTACTAGGTATTATTCAATTTCAATTCAATTCAATTCAACTTTATTTTTAAAAGGCGCTTTTCTTAAAATCAAAGCGCCTGTACAGATACATATAACAATAAATATAATAAGTCAAACTAATAAAAATCCTTAAAAGCTATATTAAAAAGGTGGGTTTTCAGCGCTCCCTTAAAACTAAGGACGGTCGGGCAATCTCGCACCTGACGAGGTAGAGAATTCCACAGGGTAGGTGCCATAAAACTAAAAGATCTAGCACCAGATGTTTTCAGACATACCCTGGGAATCTCTAGCAATCCCTTCTCAGTGGATCGGAGGGGGCGAGAGGGACTATAGGGCCAAAGGAGCTCTTTCAGGTAGGTAGGTCCCAGATCATGTAGGGCTTTATAGGTCAGCAAACCGACCTTGAGGTAATTCGCCAAAACACTGGCAGCCAGTGCAGTCCGCAGGCACAGGCATTATGTGACTGGATCTGAAACTCCAGTCAACAGCCTGGCACCGCCGCATTCTGCACCAGCTGCAGACGGCGGAGTTCAACCCCCGATAGCCCTAGGTATAGGGAGTTACACTAGTCAAGCCGGGAGGTAACAAAGGCGTGGATCAGTGTTGGAAGGTCCTCTGGAGGAACCAAGTGCTTCACCCTGGCAATATTCCTCAGATGAAAAAAGGAAGTTTTTATGACCGCTGACACCTGGGATTTAAGTGTCAAACGGTCAATTAGAAATTATTGCCATAAGAACCTCTCCTTATCACCCTCAGACAGACGGTCTTGTTGAGCTTTTCAATCAAACTTCAAAATGCATGTTAAAAAGGTTTGTAAAAGAAGAAGGGAAAGACTGGGACCAATACTTTCCTTACCTGCCTTTTGCTTACAGAGAAGTGCCACAGTCATTAACAGTTTTTTCGCCATTTGAAATGTTATATGGTAGACAACCTAAAGGGCCACTAGATGTAATAAAAAAACATGGGAAGATAACTCCCAGTCAGAAAAAAATCCATTACATCTTATATGTGTGCCCTGAGAACAAAACTAGCAAAATATGTTGAAATTACCCATAGTAATGAAGAAGAGGCCCTAAACCATCAGAAGCCACATTATGACCATGGGGTAAAAAAAAAAGTTTTTGAGCCAGGTGAAAAGGTCTTGCTGCTGTTACCCACTACAGAAAATAAACTGTTAATAAAGTGACATGGGCCTTATAAAGTGCTTAGACATACTGGCACAATTAATTATGAGATTGAGACCCCTGATAGGAAAAATCCTATCAAAATATACCATGCTAACCTTCTGAAGAAATGGGTTGGAAAAATACCAAAGGCTACTTTGTTAAACAGTTTTACCAGAAAAAGATAAAGAAGCTATTGATAAAGCTTATGGCAGGCTGGAACAAACTGTAACTGCTGATGCTGTAAAGGTGAACGTTTCCTCAACCTCCGAACAAACTGCAGAAATTTGTAACTTGCTAAAGACATTTAACAGTACTTCTACCACAGTTCCAGGCCGAGCTAATGGTGTGGAGCACATAATAGGGACAAAGAATGCTCACCCTATTAGGCAAAAGATATAAAGATTACCAGAGCAGTTAAGAGCAGATGTGGTTAAGGAAATACAAAAAATGAAAGAATTGGGTATCATAGAAGAGTCGAGAAGTGCTTGGTCATCACCAGTGGTGATTGTAAATAAAAAGAAGGGGATGTAAGAATCTGCTTTGATTTTAGGAAGTAATCAAGTGTCAGAATTTGACAGTTATCCTATGCCCAGAATAGATGATTTGATGGACAGATTGGGGAGTGGCAAGTATATCAATGCCCTCGATCTCACCAAGGGTTACAGGCAAATCCCCCTAGCTAAAGAACCCAGAGACAAAACTGCATTTGCCACTCCTATTGGATTCTATCAGTTCACCACCATGCCATTTAGTTTACATGATTCACACGCTACATTCCAGTGATACATGTGTAACAGCCCTTTGACCCACCTCGGTTGCTCTGGGGCCCTCAGATCCACCTGGTACACACCCTCGAAGGGCCCGGCCTGGGTTCTGTAACTGGACGGTGAGTTGGCATGGTGCCTCCACCTGGGGCAGTGGCAAGGAATACCTGTGGACAACTGGCAGGTTACTATCCCCCAGGAAATAACAGTATCTGCTCCCTATAACACTTCCCTACACTAACAATTCTCCCCCCCCACACACAGTAACTAGAGTACACAAATTCACAGCCACAAAAATTAACATGCAGATAATGTTTTGGTTTATTTGGGGAAAGGGGTTAGAGGAGGTAAATAGCAGCACAACTTTTCTTAAATGCTTCTTAACAATCCCCCCCACAGTCCCTTCGCCTCCCACCTTAGGGTGACCTCCTTAACTGTCCTTGTTGTGGTGGGTACGACACCGAGTAGTGATGCAGGCCTGAGAACTTTTGTCGGTGCCCAATTACTTCTTGATCACTTGCAACACTTTAACCTTTGCTTTGTCCCAACTTTTATTTTCACTTGCAAACAGTCCTGGAGTGGGTTGCCCTTGCACTCTGATCAACTACAGTATCTAGCTATAAGAACTCCCCAAAGCTGCAGCTTGGGGTACTCACAGTTTGCAGTCCTAACAGGAGTGTTGCAGCCAATCAAGTTGTAGATACACAGTACTGTGGAGGTCACCTAAGAATGCAGATGCAATGCAGAGAACTGTAGAGAAGGAAACAGTTCATCTTCACTTGCCCAGCCTTTCCAACTTTACCAGAGGGCCTTTGTGAACTGACTTCACTAGGCAGGCCTCTTGTCGTCCAATGCTGATGCTCTCAGCTGGTCTTCAGCTTAAGGGTGGTGAATGGCACTTGGTCCCCTAGTAGTGCTGTGCAGAATTTTCAAATACCAACAGAATGAAATTCTGCTGTATTTTAAAAATTCTGCTGAATTTCTGTTGATTCTCACCAGCAACAGAATGGTGAAATTCCGCAGTAGAAAATAGCTGCGTAATGATTTTCTGCAGAAAAAATGCTGTTTTGCAGAATATTATTCAGTGGCTCTCAATATTTTCCATGGAAATTGTTGCAGAATAATTTTCCATGGAAAAATGCTATTCCGCAGATCACGATAGGTGGAATTCTGCACAAAAACTAGTGAACTTCTAGTGGAAATTCTGCCAGTGGAATGGCCATTCTGTGCTAATTTTGCCAGTGGAATTCTGCATTCTGCACAGCACTATCCCCTAGGCCCTCTCAGTTACACACGCTGGGTGAATAACTTACAGATGTTTTTTACACAGTGGCCCAGATATTCAAAAGGGTTGCTCCATGCGCAACAGGGTTGCGCATGCGCAAGTCCTACATTGTGCCATTCTGCGATATTCAGCAGGAGGCAGTTGCTCCACTGACAACAGGTTGCGCAAAAGAGCAATGCAAATGAATGCATGCTCAACAGGAGGGGGAGGAACCATGCATAACCTGCGCAACCGATATTCAGTCGGGTTGTGCAGAGTTGTGCATGCGCAACCCCCAACCTGCGCCTGCACAACCTTGGCCCCAAAAAGGATCAAGTTGAGGGCCACCCACAGGTGAGCTGCTGTATTGCAGGGCACAACACAGCAGCTGCCACCTGGCTGGCCCCCAACTCGGTCCCTGCTCCCCCACCAGCCCGATCGCGGGCATAAAGTAACATGAACCCCCCACCCACATCTCCGAAGCCCGATCGCGGGCAGTACAGTTACATGAACCCCCTGCCCACATCTCGAAGCCAGATCGCGGGCATTACAGTTACATGAACCCCCCCCACATCTCCCACAGCCCGATCGCGGGCAGAGCGTATATGAACCCCCAGTGCCCGATCGTGGGCAGAATGCACCCCAGCGAATATCTCCTGGTGGTCAGTGGACCATAAAGCCCGATCGCGGGCAGAATGTCACGTTACAGCCCCCCAAACATCTCCTGGTGTCTAGTGTTTCCCCACCCACCACAAGCCCTCCACCCGCTCCCCCGCGGCGGCGGCGACATCCCACCCACCTGCCCCGCGCCCGCCCAGACTGACTGTCCGGGTAGGGCTGCATGCCCATTGGTGCCAGAGCTACAGCCAATGGGCGTGCAGCCATACCGTACCACAACAGTCAGATTGGTGAATGTTGTTCATTCACAAATCTGGATATCCTATGCGGTATGGGCTGCGCCCATTGGCTACAGCTCTGCGCAACAATGCATACTGAACGAACGATCGTCGGCGAGCGGCAGCGACAACGGTGGGATGCCGCCCGCCCGGCTGAAACGGTGGAGAAACTTAAATAACGGGGGATACAGAGGTGTGACGTCCGCGTCGCTGCAGTCACTGGACCACCAGGGAGATATTCAGGTTGGGGTTACATTCTGCCCGCGATCGGGCACTGGGGTCTATCGCTTCTGCCCGCGATTAGCACTGGGGGTCATACACGCTCTGCCCACGATCGGGCACTGGGGGTTCATATACGCTCTGCCCGCGATCGGGCTGTGGGAGATGTGTGGGCGGTATGTAACTGTAATGCCCGTGATCGGGCTTCGGAGATGTGGGCGGGGGGTCGTAACTGTAATGCCCGCGATTGGGCTGCAGGGTGCGTCGGTCTCCGACGGCTGCTGCCTGGCAGGGCGGCCAGGCGCAAGTCCTCGGGGATCGGCGCACCTACATGCTAATGGCATGCAAATGGGGCCATAAATAGATGCAAATGGCCCCCCCGCCTTGCATAAATTATGGCCCCATTTGCATGTCACCTTTTGAATATCGGAAATTTGAGCATGGCGCAATGGTACTTGCGCCACCGCAAGTTTAATGCTCAACTCTGGCAACTTGCGGTGGCGCAAGTTCCACTGCGCCATGCGCAAGTGCTGTGGCTCGGGGGTGATATTCAAAGGAGTTGCTCAATAGCGCAACTCCTTTGAATATCACCCCGGCCACACCCCCGCGCAACTATTTTGAGCAGCGCAGGGGCTTGCGCCTCAGAATGGCGCAGTTTGAAAATCTGGGCCAGTATCCTAACCCAGCTGTAGGCATTTCTCTTTTCTGTCTCAGGAAGGCTGGTCCTTTCACAGTCTCTGACCACCAGCACTTTCGATTACTCCCCTTAATGAAATACTTTGCAGGAAACACTCCTCTAAGAAGGGAAAGCTCAGACTGTGATATAAGTTTTCCACACAGAAAATTCAAACAGCATTAAACAAGTCTGTCAGTTCCTTCTGTAGTTCTAAGCTCATTTTTAAGTTTGCCGTGCATGCACATGCAGCAAACTTCTTGATATAAGTTGCTTTTGAAGGGTGTGACACTGTCTGTCCAATGCAGAGTGCTCTGCAAGGGGCTGAACCATGTCACACCAATCATCAGCCAGGCTGATCGTGACCGCCTTTTGTCTGAGACAGTCTGGACTTGAAAAGAAAAAAGCCACACCAATCATGTGGTGGCTTTTTCCTTTCATCTGCAGGACACCGCCCAGCAAACAGCTGTTCAGTGTCCAATCAGCCTGGCTCCACCCCACCAGAGCCAGACCTGTTCACTGTGCAGGCAGACAATTGGAGTGTAGCAGCCATTGAAATCCTCGCTAAGCGAGTGGAACCTACTGTAGCTGCATGATGCCCGATTGTGAGTCCTGTGCAGTGCGTCTTCAGCAACTGTTATGCTCCCTGGACTCTAATAGTGCAATCCAGCCAGCAAGCAGCTGTACCCCTCCCCACATTCCCATTGTTCTGAATGACATTTCCCCTTCCCTTTCAGTGCCTGTCCCCACCCCTCCTCCTTGTTCAGTTGTTCTACATTCCCTCCCTCATTGTGTGTTCCCATTTCCATTCCTCGTGCCTTATTTTCCCATGGCTGTGACCTGCGACTCACAAACTCCCTGTGGTGTGGTGGTATTTCCTCTGATCCATTTCCAGAGCACCGGGACCTCACTGTATGATCTGCCAGTAAGCCTTTTCCCTTTACCTTTGGTGCATTGTTTTCCCCAGTCCTCGCTGTTTGCTTCCCCCTGACTTCCACATTAGCCCGGGGTGCGGCTTTCTTAATTGGCAGCTCCTCTGAATTCCTCCAACTACTTTAATAGCCATGGTGAAAAATGTTTTTATTTTCTAGATTAAAAAGTGCTTAATTGTTCCCAAAATGCTGAGCTATAAATATGACAAGGCAATGGCTCCTGAAAGCAGAAACAGTGGGAATCATTAAGGAACAATGAGAGGGAAAACAGTAAGAAAGTCTTGCTCATCTGCTTGGATGTCATTTGTATGATTGTAGGTGACTGTATGCAACTATTCAAGCCACAAGCAACTGCAACTTGAGTGGAAACTGATGCGAATGAGGCTCAGAAGTCTAGTAAAGAAACATGCAAACCCTTGCAGTGTTAAGGAAATCTGAAATAGGTTTAGACCATGATCTGTTTTCCTACTGTAAGCCTTGAATCAATACATGTTGCTGTGGGGTAGTTAAAGTGGTGCTACTAGGCATGATATCAGCCTGAGGACACATATGAAACCTATAGCTTTATTTAAACAAAAATAACGTACCCCATCCATCACCATCAGAACAAGCATGCAACAACCCCCCCCCCCAACTATCTTAAACTCCCTCTGCCCTGTTCTCAAGCAGATTACCTCTTTTAAGTACCTAGGTATCACACTTGATCCCACACTCACTTATAGTAACCACATTCACACCTTCTGTTCAGCCATTAACTCCAGAATTGGCCTCTTGTTTAGACATAAGAGCTGCCTCACCCCTGAAGCATTCTGCCTGGCGGTCTCCTCCTCGGTGCTCTCTCTGGTAGATTACAGCATTGCCCTCTATGGTACCACCAACAATACAGCCCTTAGTAGGGTCAAGGTTGCCCATAATAGGGCTTGCCATCTGGTGACTGGGTGCGACAGAATGACACATATGTGTGACCTCTACCAAATCTCCAACTGGCTAAACTTCGAAGGGAGACTTCATTACCACACCTGCCTTCTCACTAAAAAGTTCCTTCTCGGGCTGGCTCCACCTGGCCATCGCACCCTGCTCCAACCTGCCCCCCCCAGGACCACCCGTCTCTCATCCTGAGCCTTATTGACAGTCCCCCAGTGCAGGATCTCCTTGGGTCAATGCGCCTTCTACTATAGAGTGCCCCTTTGGCTAAACGAGCTATCCACTGAAACTACAATACTGAGGATCAGACATTTCAAGTCTACACTCAGAGAAGTGATCATTTCCTCCAGTAACTGTGATTGCTACTGAACAATCACCCTGGTTGAGCATTCTCCACCCCTCTTCCAGCTTCTGCCCCCATCCCAGCCACACTCCCCATTCACCTTTCTCCTGGTATCATCCTTATGATTCATTATGCCGATCAACATTACTCAATGCTTCTGTTATCACATTCATTGTGACACCACTTATTAATTGTCACACCACTTATTATTTCGACTCAGGGCAACTTGCCTATTGCAGCTGTCCCTCTGTAACCAGTACAACATGTATTCACAGTATTCTCAGTTGTTCTCTCTCTACCTCTGTTATTTATACACTACCACTGTTAGTATGTTAGTTCTACCTCCTTTGTTTGTTTCTTACCATGATGTGAAGCCTCTGTAAATAAGTCTCTGACTCAAAGGGTTGTAATTCTGATTTCAGTAATAAAAAAATAATAAAATTAAAAAAAAATCACTTTGACCCACAGTCTCTGCAGCAGAAAGCAGCACCCTAATTGTTTACTAAGAACTGGCAGTCTTTCACCACAACTGTCCTCTCTCTGAAGTAGAGGAAGATCACACGCTAATTAAACTGAGGAACTGTGTGATTATAATTTGAACCTCAGAAGCGTCCACCTAATTAGTGACTGTTAACCCTGCCAGTCCTCTTATTAAAGGCTAAACACATCCCTGAGAGTATGCATGTTTAATTGTTTTAGTTACCAAGTTAGGGTGGATTTTACTGTATCCATAATTACACTGTTTTTTCCTGAGGGCCAACCTGTCTCAAAGCAGTTTTCTAGCTTTCTCCCTGATTTCTTAATTAAGCCCTTGAAATACATAGATTGTTGCAGTTTGTTTAATTGGCAGTAATGGGGCATGGGACATTACACAAACTATAGTTTGTTTCTCTGAAAACACAAAACACAAACATCAGAAAACAACTTTAACTTACTTACAGGAACTTTTTATAGTTCATGGTGGTGTGCAGCATACGCAGTTAAAGAAGTAGTTCATGCTAGCTGGGAAACATTTTCCCATTTCTGTAATCCTGACATCCTTAAATCCTGTACTGTGATATTTGTTTTGTACATTCAACCATTTTTAAAATAGTTTTTATTGTTAGTTTGTATTGTAATTAGTGTGGATCAGCCATAAAGGGTAGCCGATGACATAGGCGACTGCGATTGGGCGCTTTCAAAAACGGCGACTCAGTTGCGGCGCACATTGACAGGGCTACTGACCAGGGAGGCTGACAGGATGGGGGGTTGCACATATAGCGACAGGATGTCACTACATGTACGTGGACGTGCGGGGAGGAGCAAGCATGCTGAGCGAGGGGTGGAAGGGGAGGGAGGATTTGTAAGGCGTGGTGCCATGATAGGCTGCCAAGCTGGCCCCATGACATGGTGGGTGGGAGGCAGGCTGGGGTTCCCGAGGGTGCTGGGTTCAGGGTCTGGGCATTACTTACATTTTGTTGTGCCCGGCTCAAATTTTTTAAAAGGTTTTGCACATCCCCCAACATGCACCTCCCTGGAGCTGAGAATCTTTAATATGGGGTGCACCCCTACATAGCAAAGAAAAAATCCCGGTGCCCTTTATGGTAGGCCGGGGTAAGCATCAAAAATGATTTTCGCCGATGTACACCGCCCTAACGCAATTGCCTTCTGCGGTCGCCATTATGACATGGAACCACAATAAAAACTGCAGCCCCAACAGTTTAAAAAAAGTCATCCTGGTGGTTTCTGTGAAAGCTGTACTCAGATTGCAGATATTCTTATTTTGAGCAAGCTTGCATTGTGATGGGGACAGCATTGCACTGCCCCAATCAACTTAGCTTTCTCAAGGTGGGAGAAGAGGGAAAAGGGATATTTTTTAAACAAATTCTGAAGCATTTATCTTGTCTTCAGAATTAAATACTTTGGTTGAATAATTTGGTATCCATAATGAGTGAAATATACCATTGTAAAACTTAAAAAAAAAAATACTATTTAGACATAATTTAGTTTAAATTTCATAAAATTTCTGTAACATATTTTACAACTGTAGTCTCCTAAGATAACCCAGCTGAGATGTAACTTTGAATTTCCAGTGGGGTTCTGCCTCTACCATTTTCTGCTGCTTGGTGGACTACTTCTGTTTGACACCTTTATCTTTTCGCAGGACAGTTACATACAACCAAGATCACTGTCCCTTAGACTTTATCTGCTCTGCCAGCTTTTTTACACCTGACATCAAAACCACTGGTTTATACCATCATAATTACCTCTAGAGCAAAAGATCATGATGACAGGGGTCACTGGGGGCCACTAGCCTAGATAAGTGCCCATTAGCCCACCTAGGTTGCTACTTTTAACTACTTGGAACTTGGCCATTTAGGGGTAGTAAGCAGCGCTGGAATTACAGGGGGTTGCCAGGGCTCACAGAAACATAGACATAGAAACATAGACTTTGATGGCAGATAAGGACTGCTTGGCCTACCTAGTCTGCCCATAGAAACATAGAAGCATAAACTTTGATGGCAGATAAGGACTGCTTGGCCTACCTAGTCTACCCATTTCCTTGTTTAAGATTTTATTATTTTCAAAAAGGGCACATACATATGTACGTAATATTGTAACAGTATTCTGAACCATACCGCAACATTTGGTAAGGACAGAAGGAATGAAGAGGTAATTTGAAGACAGAGAGAGAATACTGTCAAGTAAAGCAAATATGTTCCTGAACAGTACAGTATACATAACACAGGGTAATATCAGGTTACAGAGATTATCAGGGCCAAACTAGGCCTCCTCACCCACATGAAGTGGGGCCAGGAGTTATTGGCTAGTGATACAACAATATCAATGACATATGAGGCCTAAGTTGACCTATGATGAGCAAAGTTGTGCCTTAAGTCAGGCCTGAACTAGTGGTAACTATATACAAGAAAGAACTAACACAAGGCAAACTGATTCTGAGATTTCAGTATGATCCTGATGGGTGACAGTATCGGGGTAACCTATACCCTCCAAGGGGGGAAGGGGAGAAAGCAAAACCAGGGAACTCTAAGAGGTTATGAACCAACCTGGGGTTGGGCATCATGACAGTACTTAGACACTAAATAAGGCTGCCAGCGTTTCTCAGATTGAACCAAAGTACCCCCAGCAAAACTAGAAAGTCTCTCAAAATATGGCCCCTTGGGCTAGTGCAATGAGAAACTCATGGAAGTTTGGGACTTCTGGGGACCTCCATCTCATTAGGATAAGTCTTTTGGCTATAGCCTCCACTGCTGTGACCCATTCTGCCCATGAATAGTACTTTGGTGTGTTGCGGCGGGCATAGCCTAAGAGAAGCAGGAGGGGTCAGAGACTACTTGGGGGAATATCCAGTCACACATTTCTTGAATTGATGCCCAGAAGTGTTGAAGATTGGGGCAGTCCCAGAGAATGTGAAGTAGATGGGCCCCTTGGCTGCCACATCTCCAACAGGTGTCTTGCTGGAGGAGCCCCATCTTTTTGAGTTTAACCGGGTCTCTATACCATCTATGGAGGGTCTTGTTCATAATGATGCGGGTATGCCCATCTTGGCAAGACATGTGCATTCTTACCCATGCATGGTCCCATTGGTGCTCAGAAATGAGGGACTGGAGATCCTTCTCCCATTGGATTCTAGCTGATTGGGTGGGATCTGCAGAGGCCTCCCTGAGAGCATTATAAATCTTGCTGGCTCTATTCCTGGAGCGATGTAGTCATATACTTATGGGGTGTGGCCTTTGTTGTGCCCCTTTATTTGTGGGGGAGTTAGGTAGATGGGTTATGGCATCCCTAATCTGGAGATATCTCCAGAAATGTGAAGCCAGGAGATGATATCTGGATTTTAGTGCCTCAAAAGTGTCCATTGTGCTAGAGTCTGGGAGCAATACATTTTGTATTAGAGAGATACCCTGAGCCTCCCATATTTTCTAGTGAATTGTATTGTTACCCACTACCAGAGCTCAATTATTCCAAAGGGGCATATATTTCCAGAGTGTCAGATCATGACCCAAGTTAGCTAGAACTCGTTGCCAGTATTGAATTGACAACAAGATGGAGGGCTGGGGCAGATTTTTCCTACTGTACGCGCCACGCCGAAAAAGGGCCTGGGTATTGATGCTTCCAATGGGAGCCAGGTAGGGAGATGAGTCCAATTCTGGAAAACCATGAGGTAGTCTGGGCTGAGATGAAGGCCATGTGGTATCCTTGTAACCAAGGAAGTCCCCCTCGCTCCAGTGTTGATGAAGTTTAAATTTGCTGTAGCGGTCCGGATCCCTCCCACAGGAAGTTGCCCATCAGAGCTTCCTATTTCTGGAACCATTTCTGAGGGATAGATACAGGGAGATGGGCTAATAGGTATAAAATCCTGGGGCCGCCATCGTCTTGATGAAGTTAATTTTCCCCACTAGTGAGAGCCTCTGGGCCTTCCATCGTTCCATATCTTGTTTGAGAGACTTCACCAGGGTAGAGAAATTCACTGTAAGCATTTTTGTCAGGTTTGGATGCAGGGTGACACCTAAATATTTTATGCCATTAGGAGACCATTTGAGACCATAGGCAGCAAAGTCTATACCAGAGGGTACCGAATTCAAGGGGAGAACTTCTGTTTTAGATCGGTTTATCTTAAGGCTTGATATTCTAGTAAAATCAGTCAGGATATTGAGAATAGATTGAATCACTTGTGGGGTGCATTCAGTAGTGACAAGGAGATCATCTGCATATAGAAATGTTTTAAAACTGGTGACACCCATCGGTAATCCCGGGATGGAGTGCGATTCCCTAAGTGCAATGTCCAGAGGCTCAATTGCTAGAATAAACAAAAGGGAGAAAGGGGGCAACCTTGTCTCCTATCTTTCTGCAGTTGGAATGGCGGAGACAGAGTACCATTCGTCATTACCCTAGCTAAGGGAGAGGCATACAATAATGTTATCCAGGAGAGGAAACCTGGTCCCACACCCATTGAGGAGAGGATATAAAACAGGTAGGGCCATTCGACAGAATCAAAAGCCTTTTCAAAATCAATGGCTACAGCTACAGAGGGTTTTTTGGACATTTTGGAGTAATGCATTAACGAGATGAGTGTTCTGTGATGGTCAGACCCTAGACATCCTTTAACGAAGCCTGCTTGGGAGGGATGAACTAGCCCTTGAAGGAGAGGTTCAAGCCTACCAGCAAGAAGTTTGGCCAAAATGTTGGCATCTGCGTTAATAAGGGGGATGGGACGATAACTGCCGGGGAAAAGTAAATCTTTCCCCTTTTTGGGGAGTACAGTCATGGTTGCTTCCTTCATAGAGGGGGTAGATGCCCCATATTCTGAGAATGACAGAATACCCGGACTAAATATGGGGCAAGGTTAACACCCTGGACTCTGTAGAAGTCAATAGGGAGTCCATCTGTCTGGAGGGCTTTACGGAGGTTCATTAATTTGATAGCCCTATCCACTTCCTCTACTGTAATCAAGGCTTCTAACAATTTGGCATCAGATGGGGGGAGTTTGGGGATGGGTAGCGAGTCCAGGAAGCCTTGAATAGGAAGCAGATCTTGGGGGGGTATGGGGAAGCATATAACTGCTTATAAAACTGAGCCATAATGTCATTGACCCCCTTACTGCAATAGCAGTGGGCCCCATTACTGTCCATTAGTGCGTGTATCCTTCTGAACATTTGTTGATGTTTAAGGCGATATGCCAGGAGTTTGCTGGCCTTCTTGCCTCCCTCCCAATAAGGCATGCCATAGACACCTGAGATTCAATTCAGCTTGGTGGGATAAGTGTGCATTCAGGTAAATTCTGGTATTAGCCAATTGTGCAAGTAGAGACTCAGGTGGGGCCTTGTCTTGGAGGAATTTATATTGGGTTTCTAAGAGGTATAATTGTTTTTCTAAGGCCCTCTGGTCGGCCTCTCTGCGATGTCTCCTGGCTGATGCAAATGCAATTATATTGCCTCTTATTGTCAACTTAAAGGCTTCCCAGAGGGTTGTACCAGAGACCTCCCCATTGTCGTTGTTATTCCAGTATTCCATTATTGCAGGGCCCATCCACTTCTGGAATTCCCCATCCTCAAGGAGGAGGGAATCCAAATGCCAGGAGGAGGATTGAGGGTGGTCCTGCCCTACTTTAACCTGTAACTCTAGAGGGGCATGGTCGGAAACATAGATCGGGTGCATACAGGAGGTAACAAGCTTGTCATAGGATCCAGAAGAAATCAACCAAAGATCTATTCTGCTGGATGAACCATGTGATTGTGAGAAGCACGAATAATCGTGCATCCCTGGATGCAAGTCTCTCCACGCATCCAACAATCCATGTTCCTCCATTAGCCTCAGGAGAGCTTTCTTGGCCTTCCTATGTGGTTCAGGAGCTTTACTGCTTCTGTCTATAGAATGGTCAAGTACCAGATTTAAATCACCTCCTATCAGGACTGGGACCTTATTTTTGTTAAAATCCGTAAGGGCCTGATTAACTGTGTGGAAGAACTGGGGACAGTCCTGATTGGGGGCATAGAGATTGACTAGGACCAGAGAGCCCCCCGGTGTCTCCATTTCAACCATGATTCATCTCCCATCTTTATCGTGAAGATGCCTTTTAAATTTCCACTCCAGGTTTTTGTGTAGTAGTATAGAGACCCCCCTTTTATGGGAATCAGCCATGCTATGGAGCTCTTCTACCACCCACCCCTGTCAGAGCTTCCTTGCTTCACCAGAAGAGAGTTTTGTCTCCTGAAGGAGGACAACCATGGGTCTTAACTTTTTCAGGTGAAGCAAGACTTCTTTTCACTTAAATGGGTGAATTGAGTCCCCTGACATTCCAGGAAATAAGCCTAGACTCCATTTGGCCTAAGTTGAATCATGGCTGAAAAGATAAAGAACAGGAAGTACCAGGACAGGGGACTAAATCCCGCAAGATAGGTATGCTCTCCCCTACTTATACCTTTAAAGAGTCAGGTCAACTTCTCAGAGATCAGAATGCCAAAACTTCTAACATTATACAACCGAACACATTTCTTACCATGGCTTTTTTGTGCCTGAAATTTAAGTACAAACAGCAACAGTAACATTATCCAACAACAGATGAAAATGTCTCTCTCCCTCCCCCCACCCTTCCCGAAAACCCTTCCCCTTGTCAGACCAGCTCCCACTGCATGTATCAACTGACTCGCAGCCCAGATACCAGTGAGGGTCGCTGGGAGGTAGGTGGTTATCTGACAATGGCAAGAGAGATAGGACACACCAACGTCCTGGAGTCTCTCTGCATGTTATCCCCACCCACACAAAAAGACATTCCTGCATACACGGTTAGCTAAACTGATACTCATCCATTTAAACAAACCCATAGGCTGAGATGCCAGCCCCTGACCCCATTAATCTCTCCAGTAGGTGGGTTATATATATGGAGCTAGGTGGTGATAACAAAGAGGGGCTCCACATTACTTCCCATACCTAAGCGATCTCCCTGCAAGGCCTGCCCAAAGGGGACTGACTAAATGAGAATAGGATAAAGGCCAAGCAGGGACCACATCGCTAATCAGTGCCCCCCCACCCACTTTTATCCCAAGAGCCCATATAAGGGCCAAAAGAGAGTAACAAGCTCGTACTTTGTGGGACAAAGAGAGAAGGACTTGGCAATACAGCCATTAACAAGGATCCGGGGAAGTTTAACCATACAGAGAAAGCATACCCCGATCACAGTCAACCCACCAATTCAGGAGCGGGGGGAGGGGCTGCCGTACAGTAAGTAGATGGCGGCTGGGTAGGCACAATGTCAGTGGAGAGAGGGGCCTCGGAAGGAATGGGTTCTGCGTCTTCTGCCCAGGAAAGGGTTCATGCTGCCTGAGATTTGCTGCCCTTGGGCTGCAGTCATCTGGGAGGCAAAGGAGGATCCTGTAGAGTACCATCCGACGGTAAGTCCATCAAGGCCCTAAACTGATTGTTACTCATATCAGGCAGGCAAGAGGAGTGTGAAGCTATAGAGTCTGGGCTTGCACTACGACTCCAGGAGTGGAGCCGAGGGGTCTTGTTGATGTGCGCCTCATCTATTCGAGCCCTCCTTCTAATCTTTTTCTTGCTCCCTGGGGATTTCTGGGAAACAGAGCGGGCCAGAGTCCATGGCTGTGAAGCTAGATGCTTGGCAGGTGCAGGAGGTGAAACTGTAGATTCCTGCACTGAAGTCTCCATGAGGGAGGGCCCCGTAGATGTGGCCCCAGGTTTACATGCTTCTCTTAATGTGCCCCAATTCAGCTTAGGGGCCTGGGATCCCAGAAACTTTTCTGCGGCTGATGGGCTGTCAAATAGCCACGGGGAGTCATTCAACATGATGCAGAGACAGGCTGGGCATCTCAGGGAGTACTCCAGCCCCAATTTGGTGCAGGCCCTTCGTGCTGTAGTGAAAGCCCTGCGGTGTGCTGTTAGCTCCTGGGAATAGTCCATGAAAATCTGAATCCTGTGCCCTTTCCATACAAGCTCTTTTTTCAAGTGAGCCAGTCTAGTAATAGATTCCCAGTCCTGAAAACAGAGAAAACGGGCAAGGATGGTACGAGGGCGATCTCCAGGGGCAAGGCGAGGAGCCAGGGTTCTGTGGGCTCTGTCGATCTCTGATGGTACTTCAGAGTGCAAGCCCAATAGAGGAGGGAGCTCACCCTGCAGGAATAAGATGGCATCGTTCCCTTCACATCCCTCCAGGAACCCCACGAACCTCAGGTTGTTCCGCCAACTACAGTTCTCTAGGTCCTCCACCCTGGCCCAGAGTTGGTGAATCAGTTGGTCTTGTTCTTCCAATCATTCCCCAGCCTGGCGGCAACCATCTTCCGCTTCAGCAATTCTGTGCTCAGAGATGCAAGCTCTTTGAGAGAGGTCAACTATATCGGCAGTGTTTTTTCTTGTAGCCAGATCTAAGTTGTCCATGCGGTTGAGGATTTCGGTAAACATTTGCTGGATTTCTGCCAGGTTGCTCTCTGGATGTGAGAGAAGTGGGGCAGGCTCCATCCTGCCAATAGACTAGGCCGCAGGACCAAGAGCAGAGTGGCAGGTGTATCTATTGCCTTCCACGCCGTTAGAGGGTCAACACAAGGAGCCACTGGATGGGTGAGTACTTAGAATGGCACTAATGGATTACAAGCATACCGAAATTCAGAAATAGCCCGGGTTTAGAAAGGATTTACGGTGGGGTTATCGAGAGCTCAGGGCTCAAGCATCCATTAGGTTTGGCAGTTGGCCATGCCCCCCTAGTTTGCCCATTTCCATACCAATTGGATATGCTGCAGAGCCTAATTAACCAACAGCCTACTTCCTCCTACCCCCCCAAAATTGTTTTATGTCTGTCCTATGCATTCTTGAATTCCCCAATGTTTTTGACCCCATGACCTCCTCAGGAAGGCTGTTTCATGCATGCACCACCCTCTCCATGAAAAAATACTTCCTTGCATTGCCCCTAAGCCATCCCCCTTCTATCTTCAAATTGTGCCCCCTTGTTCTTGCACATCTCTTTTTCTGAAAGATGCTACCCTCTTGGACTTCGTTGATTTCCTTGATGTACTTGAAATTTCCTGTCATGCCCCCCCACCTTTCCTCTAGGGTATACATATTAAGCTCCTTTAGTTTCTTTTCGTATGGATTTTGGTGTAGACCATGCACCATTTTAGTTGTCCTCTTCTGGACTGCCTCCATCTTGTCTATGTCCTAGCAGAACTGCATGCAGTACTCCAGATGGGGTGTCATCAACTGTGTGTACAGAGGGATAACCATGTCCTGTTTTCCACTGGTGACGCCTCTCCCTCTGCATCCCATTATCCAACCAGCCCTCATTACTGCCTTCTCACATTGCTTGCCTACCTTTAGGTCATCTAATTCGACTACCTCCAGGTCCCTTTCTATTTTTGTTGTTGTTAGTACCCCCGTCCCCATTGTGTACTCTTCCCCTGGGATTTTGTTTCCCAGGTGCATTACTTTACAGTTCTTCGCATTGAATCTAAACTGCCATACTTTTGACCATTCATCCAAACTTGTGAAGTCCATTCTCATCCTTTCCACCCTCCCCCCCCCCATGTAATTTTGGACGAGGCTTCAAACAAACTAATGAAGCTCATCGTGGACTATGGTAAAGAGGTGAGCGATAAACTCAAGAATGAAGCTAAATAGTAGGAGAAAAACTGCTAGCTTTAAAGAACATGTAGATTTTAATCACTGAAACATTACACTTAAAAAGACACTGTCAAAATTAAACTGTGAGTTCAAAAAGAAAAAACTCACAAAATTCAGTAGAGACCTCAAAGATTACAAGAATAATATATACTTGAAAAAAAAAAAGGCCTAACCTACAGGTATTCTCTGGGAAGGCAGACGGGTGTCTTTCAACCTTAGTGCTGACTCCAGCAATAATGAAACAGCTACCTCAGAGGAAGAATCCTCAGATAACTCTCGTACTACATCACCAGTAAACCCTATGCCAGGGAGATGCATTCACTCCAATAGATACCAGGGTTTTCAGATACAGGAAGAAGAGTGGACCTGGCAGGGGCATAAGAGGAAGAGGAGGATGAGGCGGGGGAATGGGAGGAAATGGAGACAAAACAACAGAGCAAGGCAACCAGAGGGATGTTCCACAGAACAGGGCCCAGTAGCAAACAATATCCACCTTTAATGGTACCAACCACGATGGAGGGACCGAGGGACCAATATGTATATCAGGAATGCAGCAGACAGGATTACCCACTCAACAACAACATAACGAGGGGACGTTCTTACAGGAGACCATGGAACAGAAAGTGATGAACTTATCTGACAGACCACTGTCTGCCATTGAAACTACTATCCTAGAGAGAGGCTTGACATTTGTACCAACAATGACAGTGAATGAGTTCAAGACATTCTGGGATTAACAGAACCTATGCAGATCCAGAAACAAATGATTTGATACCTTTTATTGGACCAACATGGATGTTACAGAAAAGAACAACATGCTCTATGCAGTAATTTAAGCCTCAAATCTTTTTTCCATAAACTGCATGACAGAACTAGTTTTGATGTGACCAGTTATCTTGAGACTAGCTCTATATCACTAGGTGAGACTTTTGAGAACGGTATGACCAATAGTAAAACATTCAGAGGTTGTTCTACATTCCACCCACCTCCAAGTGCAGTGATTTTGACTTTCCAATCAGTGTGTGAAAGTGAACTGGAATATCTCTTTTCACATTTGCCACCTATAACTTCAAATAATCTGTCCAAAATAGAAAGAGATGCTTTAGAAAGACTTAGGGATGACGATTCTGTTATAAAGCAGGCAGATAAGGGGAGAGGGGTAGTTGTACAGAATACAACTGACTACATTTTTGAGGTAAATAGACAGATGAGTAATACTGCCTTTTAGAAAAGACTAGAAACGGACCCCACTGGTTTCTTTGAACATTGTTTATTTATTTAGTTTTTGTTGACCGGGTAAGTGCACTAGACAAATCCTGCCTGTTTTCAGGCATGACCCGGGGGAGGAGGGGGATACAGATGAATGCCAACTGACTTTGAACCAGATTAAGCTGTTGGTGGTATTTTTTAGTGAATAAGGGAATTTGGCCAGCACACCAGGGAAATTCCCCTACTCTTTTCAATAAGTGCCATGGGATCTTTAACATCCACCTGAACTACCACCAATCCAGGCAGATGGGACCTCGGTTTAACAACTCATCCGAAAGACGGCACCTCAAAAGTGCATAACCCATCTCATGCTGCACTACAGTGTCAGTACTGGGATATTAACCCAAGCGCCAGATGTGGGAACTGAACCCACAGCCCTCTGATCTCCCGACCTTAGAAGTGAGTGTGCTACCTACTGAGCCACTGATACTGCTAATATTGAACTGACAAGTACATACTGGATGCTCTTGAGAAGGGATGGATTGATACAGATACAAAAATCTTTCTTACAGTTGACTTTCCCGTTAGAGTCACTATCTATATGCTCCCAAAGGTTCATAAGGATTTTGTAACCCCCTGCCCCGGTAGATCCATTGTTAGTGGTGTGTTTTCCTCACCGAGCCACTATCACAATATGTGGACCACCTCTTATGCCAATTTGTAGCACAGTCAGGGTCATATATTAAAGACACAAATGATATTTTGGCGATCTTGGTGGAAATCGAGGTACAGTCAGAATATTACCTGAGTACTCTGGATGTTGAAGCTGTCTATTCTAATATTCCACAGGAGGATGCTTTGCATAGTCTGGGATGTTTTCTTAACTCAAGAGGAAATGATGCTCTACCTTGCACTGAATTATTGCTCACATTTTCTGGATTTGTTTTAGAATGCAATGTTTTTTCTGTTTTGGGTAGTTATTTACACAATCAAAAGGTACAGTGATGGGGCGACTTTTGCCCTCAGTCTTGCGAACCTATACATGGGACAGTGGGAGAATGTTTATGTGAGAGATCCTGAACATGACCCCTTCTTTTGGAAAATCAGTTTATATAGGCGCTTTATTGATGACATTTTTATTATATGGAATGGAAACCTCACCAAATTTGACAGTTTTATCACCTTTTTACATAATTATAATTCCAATTTGCACTTCACTTATCATGCCAGTAAAGAGAGTGTGTGTTTTTAAGATTTATGTATCATGAAGAAGCCGGATGGTACTATTGCTATTAATATTTACAGAAGACAGTGCGCGAGAAGCACATTCCTCCTGTCAAGCAGCCTTATCTTCAATCAACATATAGATAGTATAATGAACAAAACTAAAAGGAAATTGGGGCCCTTAAGAAGGGTTACTTTTTGTATGACTAAAATGATCGTAAGTTGGTAGCAAATCAGTTGATCATTCCTACTCTGGAGTACGGATCACATGTTTATTGTTTTTCTATAAAACAATCTCTACATAAACTGCATGTATTATATCATAAAATAGCTAGATAAATGTATTATGATGTAGTCCCACAGTCCATCACTGCTCCCTGTATGATACTTTGACCTGGATCCCATTGTATCATAAAAGAGAAATAGTATGGAATACCTTATTGCATAAAATTATGACATTGGAAACGCCTGAAAGACTTGTAAAATAATTAGAATGGGCAAATTATAGTTATTGTTTGAGAAATAAGGATAGTACACTAAAATTACCTAGGATACAAAATAAATACAGCACATTTAAATTTAAATATAGAGCTGCTAGTTCTTGGAATAGATTATCGAAGGATTTAAGAGAAATGAACTTAACAATAACGGAATTTGGACAAAGAATTAAACGGGATCTTGAATATGTATGTATATGTTCGGAGTAAACATAGAAACATAGAATTTGACGGAAGATAAGGACTGCTTGGCCCACCCAGTCTGCCTATTTCCCTACCTAATGGATAAGCTGCAGATTCTAGCTAACCAACAGCCTACTTCTTCCAACTTCCACCCCCTAGAATTGCTTTATGTCTGTCCCATGCATTCTTGAATTCCCATACTGTTTTTGACTCCACAACCTTCTCAGTAAAGCTGTTCCATGTGTCCACCACCCTCTCTGTGAAAAAATACTTCCTCTCATTACCCCTGAGCTGTCCCCCCTCTATCTTCAAATTGTGCCCCCTTGTTCTTGCACATCTATTTTTTCTGAAAGATGCTACCCTTTTGGACTCTGTTGATTCCCTTGAGGTACTTGAAAGTTTCTGTCAAGTCCCCCCTCTCCCTCTTTTCCTCGAGGGTATACATATTAAGTTCCTTTAGTCTCACTTCGTATGGCTTCTGGCGCAGACCCTGCACCATTTTAGTTGCCCTCCTCTGGACTGCCTCCATCCTGTCTATGTCCTAGCAGAACTGCACGCAGTACTCCAGATGGGGTATCACCAACTGTCTGTACAGAGGGATAACAACGTCTTGTTTTCTGCTGGTGATGCCTTTCCCTATGCATCCCAGCATCCCACCAGCCCTCTTTACTGCCTTCTCACATTGCTTGCCTACCTTTACATCATCTGACATGACTACCTCTAGGTCCCTTTCCATTTTTGTTGTTGTTAGTACTGCCCCCCACATTGTGTACTCGTCCCCTGGGATTTTGTTTCCCATGTGCATTACGTTGCACTTTTTTGCATTGAATCTAAACTGCCATACTTTTGACCATTCATCCAACCTTGCCAGGTCCCTTCTCATCTTTTCCACCCCCCTTTGTATATCAACCCTGTTGCAGATCTTTGTGTCACCTAAAAAAGAGGCATACTTTTCCTTCCAGCCCTTCCACGTCACCTATAAAGACATTAAAGAGGACCAGTCCCGGTACTGAACCCTGCTGTACCCCGCTGGTAACTCCCCTGTCTTCAGAGTGGACTTTGTTTACTATTACCCTTTGCATCCTGTTGTCCAGCCAGGTTTTTACCCAGGCTACAACCCTCAGACCCACTCCCAGGCTGGCTAACTTGTTCATTAATCTTTTGTGTGGGACTGTGTCAAATGCCTTGCTAAAGTCTAGGTAGGCCATGTCCACAGTCCCTCCCAGATCTACTACTTTGGTCACCCAGTCAAATAAATCTATTAGATTTATCTGACATGGGAAGGAGGGGGTGGGAGGGGGACGGGTTCATGTATCTTGTTTTGTATGTACATGTTTGAGTTTGATAAGCATGATCCCATCTGGTGTATTGTAAAAACTTTCAATAAACATTATATTGAAAAAAAAAAGATTTATCTGACATGACCTTCCCACTATGAATCCATGTTGGCTTGTCTCCACTAGCCCCTGTAGTGTCTGACACTGGGGTGCCCAATCCCCATGTTGGCGATTTTCCCCCATAGTGTCGGACATCAGAGTGCCCAATCCCCATGTTGGCAATACCCCCAGTACTGTTCGATATCGGTTGCCCAATCCCCATGTCTGCAATCCCCCCCCCATACTGTCCAACATCGGGGTGCCCAATCCCCATGTCATCAGTCCCTGATAATGTCTGACATCGGGGTGCCCAATCCCCATGTCATCAGTCCCTGATAATGTCTGACATTGGGGTGCCCAATCCCCATGTCATCAGTCCCTGATAATGTCTGACATTGGGGTGCCCAATCCCCATGTCATCAGTCCCTGATAATGTCTGACATCGGGGTGCCCAATCCCCATGTCTGTGATCCCCTGAGTACTCTTCAACATCGGGGTACCCATCCCAGTGTTCACAATCCCCATACTATGGGACACTGGGAAGCCCACCCCCAGTGTCTCCAGTTATGTTACTCCCCACCACCACTCTGGAATCCTGGGGAGCCCACCCACAGTGTCCCCAAACATTTTGTATCTCTGAACACTGGGAATTGAAAGCACAAAATAATGCATCACAGGTTCAGACTTGTTTTGCCCTACCCAGTACAATACTAATACTAACAGCGAACTTCGGCATTGACAAATGCTAGTTCTCTCTGGCAGAAGACTCTGGCACTGAGTTGTCTGCAGCCACTTCCAAAACCTGGCACTGTTTCCTGCTACAAACTCTGAGCTCACTCTGTACTGCTTTTCTAGTATATTTCTGTCTTCAGGCTATGGGGTCTGAGTTCATCTATGGGACTGTGAAGCCCACTCTGGCTGTACTTCACACCCCCATGGGTAATCTCCCCTTTCCACAGGCTGCCAGTCCTATTTATAGTCTCTTTCCAGCCCTGCACCGATTGGTCGCTCAAGTCCCAGGCAAATACAGTGCCCTATAACCTTTACCCAGAAGCCCCCACTCTGTACTCTTTTAGTGGGGGCTGCCATATTTGTGCACATTAACCCCACAACATCAATCCAGCCATTACTTTTAAACACATGGTCCCTTGATATGACTATAACCAGTTTCTCCCCAAGCCAAAGTCTTTCCGCTAATGATCCCCAGCTCCGCTATCTACGCTCAGGCTTGGCCGAACCCACTATTGAGGCCATGGCTCTTTTAAAACTTGCCTTTTGGTGGTCATGCATGTTCCATGAAATGCAGGCTGCCATATCTTTTGTTTACATTTTTGTACGAGGCTTCTGCCGCCTCTGAGACCCCAAAGCAAACCTCCCCAGCATCCGGGGGTGCAAGTGCATTACTGATGTGCAGCCTCCATCTACACAGGGAGTTGAGATATAGAGGCAGATGACTTGCAGCCATGGAGGCATTTACAGGACCACTGGGTCCAGAGCCCACAAGGAGCCACTGTGAGGATGCTGCCAAGGGAACAAGGGGGCCATAGCCTTACAAGATAAGTCCATTTGGGGGGCTTACATATGGATGTAGTTTTATGCCCTCGCACCGGTTATTGTGCTGTATATCTGGATGATGTTGTGGTGTACAGTCCAGATTGGAAAAGCCACCTGGAACACCTACAAGCAGTTATCCAATCTATCAAAAGGGTAGGTCTGACAATCAATCCTACCAAATGTGCACTGGGCATATGGGAAACCAGATATTAGGGCTATGTTTTGGGAAATGGAGAAGTCAAACCAGAGATTTCTAAGATAGAAGCTGTAGCTAACAGCCCTGTCCCTAAATCAAAGAAACATGTCAAAGATCTGTTCTGTCCTCTCCTTTTCTGTCTCTTGTCTGTCTGGTTGCACAACCAAATGTTCTTGTGTGATCTAGGAACTGATCACTCTGATGGTCTTGTGATTCTCCTCCTCTCACTATCTCTCTGTCTTCACTTCAGGTACAAGAGTGCCTGATTGTGGAAAGTTTTAAAACTGCATTAACATTCCATCTATTTAAACTTGCTTTTTCAGAGTTTTGATAAGCATTAGTCTGCTGATAGATTTGTAATGTTTTTAGATATGATTATTGTAAGTCTGTTTTCATTTGATATGTACACGTGCTTTGGTCTATGGGAAAGGTGCTTTTAAAAAAAAATATTGATTGATTGTCTTGCTGTTTCTGTCTTGTCTTCCTCCTCGCATATCTGCGGTTGTAAAAATATATGTGAATCTCTATGTGAAACTGGGATCCCTTGGTTTGAAACTGTATATAGTTATGCTGTTGGAATGATTGCAAAAAGCTATTTAAAATTTAGGAGGTTAACCTGAGATGCAGTTTGAGCTCCTCTCAGGCTTGTTTGCACTCTTTTGCAGAGCTGTCAGAAGGGGGTCAACGTGGGACATTGTTCTATTTGCAAGCCTGCTCTGCAAAAAAACTGACAAGAACATTTTGTGAGAAACAATATATCTCTTAACGAGTTCCCAGGAAAAAACTTGTAAAAAGAGCAGCAATGCTTTTGCTAGAGAGAGTGAGAGACTGAGATCTAGAATTGAAAAGAAACCCTCATTTGAAGGACTTTGCTTTCTCGGTTGTGCTCCCTTTGTAAATAGTTATACTGAACAATATTTATTTTTTATTTTACTATTATTGATAATAAAATATTACTTGTGCATTTGTACAACTGTTCCTGGTTATCCTATGCTTCCTGACCCATGCCTCGATGACAAAGGGCCCTTCTTAGGTCTCAGATGGCCCATATAGGTGACTATTGTTCCCTCCAAGCTCCATATCCCCTCCTTTCTACTTCAGCTGCTTTTGCTTTTTATGTTGCTTGTGTGTGCAGCTTTACAATAAGGGCTTTCAGAGGTGAGTCACTGTCAGGTCCAATGCAGCTCAGGCTGTAATGGGCTCAACAGTGATGGCCTAATTATCAGAGAGGCTGGTCATGACGCCATTCTTCTCTTGTCGGGTGGAGACTTCTTGTAGTTGAAAAAAATAGCTTCACCAACCCAGAGCAGCTCTGGCCTTTCATCTGCCAGACAGCAGCTAACTGAGTAGCATAACAATCAGCCTGCTGATTGTCTGTTTCACTTCCCCCTGTTCGCTGAAAAACACATCCCCCTTCTTCCACCCCACCCCTCTAATTGCTTTCCCTGGTGTCTGGTCGGCTGAAAAACACACACCCCCTGCCACCCCACCTTTTTGATTGTTTCCTCATGAGTTCTGTCTAAAAGACACATTCCCCACTGTCATCCCACTCCACTGGTTGCTCCTGCCCCTCTGATTGCCCCCCCCATGCCAGCTAAAAGAAATGTTTAACATCCAAAATTACCAGCATTGTTTGTTATAATAATTTTGGTAAACATTTTCAAGTGCTATCTCCAGAACTCCGCATTCACTTACTCATTATTCTTGAACATTACTGATGGTCATAATTGGTCTTCAGCCTGTATGTTTCCAGATATGTGATATCTCCCGATTTGGTCATGACAGTCCCATTTTTTTTTAACTGTCCCCCCCCCCATTCTCCCAACTTACTCGAGTCTCAGAATCAAACATCACTAACAGCTTCTCTCTAACCTTCTCTCAGCAAGTCGGGTCATTAACAATAAGACGCATCAAGAGTTAAATAGTTGCCAGCTCTTTATCTTAATCTTAATCACCCGTGCTAGCAGCAGTGCCTGAATCCAGTCATCACCACATTACTTGTAAATCACCTCGTTAGGGCTGCAAGTACAAAGGAGGACTGATGTAAGTGAGGTAAGATTTTATTACTGTACTTGCTCTCAGAGTCTCTGGTTTGTGTTTCGGTGCATTTTATCTCTATCGCAGATTGCAGATCATGTCAAGGTGGCAGCACTCCCCTGAGAAAGCAGCAACCCCAAAGAAAAAGAAACACAAGAAATGACAAGATACTGAAGGCAGCTAAATTAGCCTGCAGCTCTTGTGCACAAAATGAGTAGACAGTATTTAATAATTTATATGTTTTTAACCGTGAATGTTCTACATTTGTACTTGTACTTTTTGGATTTTGTATGAACTAATTTTGAGCATATTCATTATTAAAATGCATAAAAAGTTAAATTAAAATGTTTTGTTTGTTTTTGTAATTATTTAAGTGTGAAACTGGTGCGCTACGCTAGCTCCCTCCTAAAAGTCCAATCTCCGTCCAAAATTAGTCAGCCCTCCCTTGCACCCAGACTTGCATTATCACACATACGTTTTCACTGTAGCTGGGCTTGGTTTTATCGTCTGAAAGCTCCCTTTGACCGTTCAATGTCTTTCTACCCCTGGTATTAATGCTGTATTTATGTGTGAGCCTTTATTACAGAGTAACTTAACACAAACCTAACTTTTTGCAAACATCTGCCCACAGGATTAGAGTGATTGGGTTCCGAAATAAATACATTAGTTTAGATAATATTATATTTATTAATTTTGTTTCAGATATCAGAATTACAACCCTTTGAGTCAGGGACTCGTTTACAAAGGCTTCACATCAGCAAGATACAAAAAGTAATACATACAGGTCAATACAACATATGGCAATGGTACAGAGCAAACAAGGTGTAGCAAATGACAGTAAGTTATAAGTAGTACACATGGGTGAGGATTGTACAAATTATTTACAGAGAGGGAGAGGGCATTATAGTGTGGCCTATACAAAGAAGTAGCTAAGGTGAGAAACAGATAGGGGTTAGTGGTAGGAATGAACAGGAATACCAACAGTCATTTAGCAATACATTCATATACATAGCAATACATTCAGTACAATCCGAGAGGAGGGAAAACAATATATAGTGGAGGTATGTAATATACAAGGTAACTATACCAGGAGAAATAATATAAATTATACAAGTTGTACAAGGCCACTATTACAAGGTGTTGGCTAACAGGAGGGAGAGGGGGCAGGGCTAGGGGAAAGCACAGTCAGGGCAGTTACAGCAATGAGCATTGAGGATGTAGTTTTAAGGGTTGATTTAAAAGGCTCAAGTCTTTGCTCAGTGGTGACAGGGATTGGAAGTGAGTTATACCAAGAGGCGGCGTGGTAGCAGAAAGACCTCTGTGCTATAGAGGTCCTGACCCTAGGGACTTGTAGGGCGACCCAAGAGGAACTGCAGGTTGTGAGGGTGGGGGCAGAGTGGCAGATGATGGAGGAGAGGCCCAGAGGGACCATACTTCCAACAGTTATTTTGGTCAAGAGGCAGGACTGGTAGGTAAGTCTCTTGTCAAAGCTGAGGATGTTTGTTAAACAGTACAGTGTACAGATGTGGGTGAGGGGAGTTGAGCCAGTTAGGAGACAACAGGCTTTATTGAGTGACAACTTGATTTTATGTAGGGCTGTGTTGTCAGCTGCCCCATAGATTAACAGACCATAGTCTACTAGTGACAGAACTGAGGATGTGATGGCCAGATGCAATGCATCAGGGGAAAGGCAGCCCCTGTGATGGTAGAGAAGACCTATATGGGAGCTGGCAGCTGTGCAAAGAGTGCTTATATGGTTGTGGAAAGAGAGAGATGTGTCAAAAGTGACACCGAGATACTTAAAGGTAGTTGTTTGCTCTAGGGGAAGGAGGTTTTTGTCTGTGACATGGGGATGGAAGCTTTTGTGTTTGTTTTGGTTATGGGTGAAGAGCATTAACTTTGTCTTTTTTAGGTTCAGGACAAGTTTCTGGTCAGAAAACCAACTCTCTGCTTGGCTGAAGGAGAGTTGGAGCATGTTTTGAAGAAGGGTAGGATTAGGGTGTGAGACAAACAGAACAGCGTCATTGGCATTTAGAAGGAGGGGGCCCTCACAGGAGGATGGGAGAGTGTTTAGAAAGAGACTAAACAGCAGGGGTCCCAAGACAGAGCCTTAGGGAATCCCCCAAGTGGACCAGGCATGCACTGGAGATGGTGTTGCCTATCTTGACACACTGGGAATGGGTGAAGAGATAGCTGGAGAACTAGTCCAGGACCCCCTGCAAGAGACCAAAGGGCTGCAAGGAGGAGAGGAGCATCGGGTGGTTGAGGGTGTCAAAAACGTTTGACAGGTCAATGAAAACTGAGCCAGCCATGTGCCCTTTATGTAGTGCAGAGTGAAGAAAGTTAGAAAACTCAGTGAGGGCTGAGGTGGTGCTGTGGCCGCGATGAAACCCATGCTGTTCATGGCAGAGGAGGTTATGGGTGGAGAGGCACTTCGTGAGCTGGTCTGTCATGATTTTTTCCAGGGCTTTGGATAGTGGTGGAAGGATAGAGAGTGGACAAAAGTTTCCAGGTTGGGTTTGGTCACCACTTTTGTGGATGGGAGTAATCACCGCATTTTTTCTGGCAAAGGGGAATTGGCTGAGGCAAAGAGAGCGATTTAGGAGGTTGGTTAGGGGGCTGAGAACAGAGTCGAGGACTCTTTTGAGTAGTTTAGTATCCAGTGAGTCACTGCTGTGGCAAGAGCCCTTAAGGGCACTGAGGAGATATTGTTTGGCCTTACACGGAGAGAGAGGGCCTTAAAGTAGAAGAGGGTGTGTGGGACAGGTCTAAGTGGGGGAGTGGGGTCAGAGTCAAAGACGTTTGAGGGGACTACAGAGCTGAGATCAGTGAAAGCATTATTTTGGCAGTCAGCAATGTCTATCTGGTTGGTGATCTGGGTTCTGTTGACATTAAGTTGTGCGGGGGGGGGACACTGTTTTACCATTGAGTTCCTTGATATTGTCCTAGAAATTGAGAGACGAGCCCCAGGATGTGGTGAGCTTTGACCGGAAGTATTCAACCTTGGCTTTGTGGATAGTCCAGGTACACTTATTTCTGGCTGCACAGTAGACTTGCCTGTCAGCGGTCTTGCCTGAGTCCAGTGCCCTGTTGTGCATAAGGCTAAGCAATGAGGGGTTAATCCAAGGGTAGCCATGGTCTTGGACAGCCGTTGTAGTGAGGGGGGGTGAAAATATCACAGGCCTTGTTAAAGGACTTAATAAAGTAGGCTAGGGCAGAGTCAATATCTGGTGCAACCTCGATGGGTGACCAGTTCCTGGAAAACAGGATCTCCTTTAGTTGACCAACCTTATCAGGTCATAGGCAACATCTGGTGACCAGTTTGGGGGATGGTTTAGGCATTTTTCAGGACCAGAAGAAAATGATTGGAGAGTGGTCACTAGGTACATCAGGCAGCACAGTAAAACTGGAGATTTATGGGGCTTGTTGGAGAGAACAATGTCTAGTAGGGTGGAGGTACCTGAGGCAGGGTTGGTTCTGGTGGGCTGGTTGATGAGTTGGGTGAGATCTAGGGTAGCAGTGACATCCCTAGCCTGAGCAGCAGTTCCAGTGTTCCAGTTTATATTAAGGTCTCCCAGAATGACGTGTTCCACTTTGGGTGGTAGGGTAGTGATATAGTTGAGGAGGGACTGAAAGGCAGGAATCTGGTGTCTTGGAGGTATATAGACCACCATGAGAAATATGGGGACCCTGGAGGGGTCAGGAATAAGTTTGAGAGAAATAGCTTGGGAGCAGTGGGAGAGTTGGGGGATGGGGAGGGCATGCCCAAGTAGTGAGTCCCATAAGTATATGGCACAACCTCTACCACATTTGGTGCTACAATCCTCCTTGAAAAGGGAGTAACCCAGGAGTGCAATTGTAGAGTCTGGGTGGTCCTGGTCAGCCAGATTTCCATTACAGTTAGAATGTCAGGTTGGTGCTGGGCAATCCATCCCTGGAGTGGGGTGAATTTCTTTAGGAGGCTGCATATGTTCATGGATGTGATATGTAGCAAGGGGGTAGCTGGGGTGGGGTTGGTGTTAACAGGTGGGGCTCCAGGGTTTGGGCGGACATTGCCAGACAACATGAGAAGGAGTGATATCACTCTGATAAGAGCAAGGTTTTGCATATGGCTGCAGGGGCGGGAGCTATAGGCAAAGAGCGCAGGGGAGGAGGTAGGCACAGGGAGGGAGCAGAGCATGGGAAAGGTGAGAAGTAGTGTGGTTGTGAGGGGGCTAGATATGTGGGGGCGGGGGAAAAATGTGCTGGCCGGGGATGATCTGGAGTGGGCTGGGGTTATGCAGGTGAGACAGGGTAAGACAGTGTTGTGAGTAGGGTCGGGTGGAGGGTCACATTGGTTGGGGCATGCTTGGCAAGGATGCAAAGGAGGAGGATTATTAACATTTGGAAAGGGCCACAGTGGCCAGCAATGGTGAGGCTCACCATGGTGGACTAAGGTAGAAATGGGGTGGAATACTAGAAGGGGCGAAAAGGACTATCAGCAGTAAGCATGCACTGATGGCTCAGTGGTAGGGCCACTGATTATGGTGCCAAAGGTGCAAGGTTTGAATCCCAGGCAGGGGGTCATAGGTGCCAGTTGAAGGTGTGTCATGGCAGAAAAAGGGGGGTAAAGTGTGGGGGGAAAGGGAAAACTGAGTGTGCACTAGTGACTCCTAGAGGTCCGGGGGTAATTGCAGGGAAGAGGGGAGGTAGAGGATGAGAGGAGCCAAGAGAATAGAAATAGCTAGGACTAGGGTAGAAAGGAGTGACTGAGGAAGGAGAGGAGTAGAGCAATGGGTTGGGTAGAGAGATATAAGCAGGAACTGAGGGTTTAGAGGCAGTGACCTCTAGTGGTGGTTCAGTATAACCTGCAAAGGGGAAAACAGTGTATTTGGTTCTGGCAGAGCAGGAAGTCACATGACAGGGGAGGTCCTTAAATTAAAGGACATCCTTGGGTGGGAGATTTTATGTTAAACCCCTAACTTGCACCTTAATACCATTGGCAAAGTTTAATAAAATTAGCTGAAGTTTTACATGCATTATCTAATAGATAAGAGGCAGGTTTTCCAAAAGTCCTAGATCTCCACAAGCCCCTGAGCACTGACAATATAGTGCACAGGACTTGTGGTGATCCAGTGAGATTTTCTATCCCTGTGGCAATTGTTTCAAGTTAGAGCAACCTTTTCTGGTCTAACTCGTGGCAATCCTGGGGACCGTTTCCATGGAGCTTGCTCCAGATATTTGGCACAGGCTACCGTAATTGATGGAAACTGTCTTAACAGCGCCAGAGATGTTAAAATCAGACACAGCTGCGGCAAAGGGTTTTTGTTGCACCATCAGAACCACGTTCCGTGGTACAAGGCTTGCACCTCACTTTGAGAATCCTGCCCAAGGTCTAAATATGTGAAAAGATTTGTGATGGCTGCTTGTGCAGTTTGAGATCTGCATATGTTATTTGCCTGTAGACGTCTAATTGGTTTCCTATACTTAACATGGGTTTTTAGTTTTGCTCTCATGTATAGCCTATGTGGAATGGAATATTTTTGCAAAACTTTCATGGTAGAAGTGTTCTGTGCCAAGATACTGCCTTTTGAAGGTTTTGTGAAAAACTATTAAACAGCTCTAGAGTTATAAGGATTCATTTATTTTTTTTGCTGTTTTGATCATGCTTAGTAAAGTTTCTGGGATAACGTTCTGATGCAACATAAAAAATTCCATGTCACGACACCATTTTTCATCTCTCACCACTTGCTTCTCACAGCACAAACCAAATTTCATGCTGTGACACCCACCATCTTGTTTTTTCTCCTTGAAATAATAAACAAGGAAAATACGTAAAAAGATGTAACTTTAAAATGCAAACACCAGAACCTAGCTAGAGTCTGATGTTTGTTTAAAACAAATGCCCAGAAATAGCTGTTCTGGGCACCCCAAAATGCAGGGTGCCCAACTTAACAAGACACGCCTTTCACCCATGTTGTCTGTATGAGAACAGCAAGATTTTCTCGACACCTACAGCTGCAGATAGAGACGTGCTGCTGGCTTGTGTTCAAGCAGTGAGCCAGCTATCCCCTCTTCATTTCTTCTGTCTGTCTGTCTGTCTGTCTATCTATCTATCTATCTATCTATCTATCTATCTATCTATCTATCAAAATTATTTGTTACGTGGACCGGGGTGCCCATCCCCCATACTAATTCTTTTTCCCCCACCATCATAAGCCCTGTAGAAAGAGAGAGTAAGAGGACTCCAACGAGTGTGTGTGTGCTGAGAGATCTTGTTTTACAGGGTAACAAATCAGGAAACAGGAGTAGCAGAGTGTTGTGTTTTTTTTTGGTTGAGCAAACTTTTTTTTCTCCTTACTTTCTGCTCTTGTTTAATTACAGAGGCAGACAATTGGAGTGAGGGAACACTGAGTGTGTGTGCTGAGAGAGGTTGCTTTACAGGGTAACATATCAGAGAACAGGAGTAACAAAGTGATTTGTTTTCTTTTTGTTGAGCAAAGTGTTTTTTCTCCTTACTTTCATGTTTTGTTGTTTAATTGCAGAGACCGGGTTGGAGAAGCGGACAATAGATAAAGAAGTGGTGCTACGGGGCAAATTTCGTGCAGACAACAGAATTACTGATGGTATTCCCTCTTTCACAGCAGCAGTTTAGTCCCACCCACCTGGGGCAGTCCACTTTTCTACCAACACCATCGGAGGGAAAAACAACTTCCTGCTGCACAACAGGAAGGGCAGGAGCTAACAAGAGCCACAGATGTGTAGCTCTGCAGCTACAAATAGGGTGTAATTGATACTGCATCCAGAGGCAATTGCCCTGGGGTTGTGAAGAAGAAATCAAGAAAACAAACAAACAAAAAACTTATAGTAGAGACAGTGGGTTAGGTCTAGGAAAAAAGTAGCTATACTGAGAGTGGTGCAGTGCGGTGGCTGTGGGGCAGCAATCTTCAGACAGAACTTCTGGAGTATGCAATGCTGCCTCATCTGCATGCACCTCTTTGAGTTGAGGGTGCCAGACTCAAGGCTGAGGTGCCTTGGGTTAGGAGGACCTCCTCCCCCCACCCAGGGACCACCTAGTCTACCTACACTGCCTCAGAGGGTGCCAGGAAGGAAGAGTGGTTTGACAGTGGTGGGCTTAGGGAGGGTTAGGCTGGTGGAGCAAAAGCACATCCCATATACCATACCACTATGTAACTCATACGCCACACTTGCCAGGTGGAATTGTCCCACAGAGGCACCTGATGTAGTGACCAGGATGATGTGGAGGATCTCCATGGTGGAGACACAAAGGGGGGAATACAGGACCTCAGAGGAGAAGGAGGAGGAAGTGAATCATGGTGGGGGACTCAGTAGTGAGGGAGATCCAGTTGGGGACAGGTAGGGATGAGGAGAGGGAGGTACAGTGCCTTCCTGGTGTCACAGCTCAAAGGGATGGGAAGACTATCCTAGGGATCACTCAGGAAGCAAGGAGAGTTGGAGAGCTGGATGTCATTGTCCATTTGGGGACAAATGATCTGGCCAGGGAGGAGCCAGAAACTGTTCAGGAGGAGTTCAGTGCATTGGGAAGGGGTCTAATGCAATTACCACAATCTGTTACTTCTCAGAGGTGCTACCTGTCAAGGGCAAGGACAGGAGTCTCTGCTCCAGGAACTCAATGCATGGTTGCAGAAATGGTGCAGAGAAGAGGATTCATGTTCATTAGGGACTGGGGCTCCATCTGGAGGGAAAGAGGAGATGGCCTGCATCCACCCAGGAGGGGAACTGCGATCCTCAGTAAGCAGTTTAAATGCTATATTGGTAAGCATTTAAACTAGCCAAGTGGGGTGGAGAAGACTGAGGCATGAGGATATAGACTGTCTACCCCCACACACACTTACACAGTCAGCAGCAGAAATCCCAAGGGTGTAAACTCCCAAAAAGAACAAACACAAGTAGATACCCAGGAAGGAGAGGCAATAAATATGGGGGTTGGGAGTGGGGAATGGGCAGGAAGAGGGGAGGTGGCAGTAAAACCCACAAAGGTTGCAGACCTAGAGGCCACCATGGCAGTAACAGACCTAGACGCAGTCGCAGTAATGGAGATGTGGTGTAATGATAACTAAGGCTGGGATTTAGCCATACCAGGGTATTCTCTTTTCAGGGGGGATAGGATAGGAAAAGGAGGTGGAAGGGTAGCTCTTTATGTGAGGGAAAACATAAAAGTCACATAAATACAAGGGCATCAAGGTGAAGCGGAGGTACTGTGGGTCACCCTCAAGACAAGGAAGTTGGCCAGTATTCAAACAGGGGCCACCAATATACCTCCAGCACAGGGGCAGGAGGTTGATAAGGATATGACAGATGAAATACAAGGGATGGCTAAGAAAGGGGAGGTACTGCTGGCAGAAGACTTCAATCTACCAGACATTGACTGGAGCCTCCCAGCTGCAGCATCAGGTAGAAGTACAGTAGAAGAATCCTAGTCTACCTGCAGAGGTTGTTCCTCAGGCAACTAGTTAGAGAACCCAATCACGAAGGACCAAAACTGGGCCTGGTAAATGGCAACAGTGTCGCTGAGTCACAGTAGGGAGCCACCTGGGAACAAGCAATCATCATACAGTGTGGTTCAATATAAGAACAGAGCCAGAAACAAACCATACTAAAACAAGGGTCCTGGACTTCAGAAGGCTGATTTCAAGAAAATGGGAGAGTCCCTCAGGGGCACTTTAGCAGGGATAGGGAAAATTGTGGGGGAGATCAGGGAGCAGTGGAAAAAATAAGAAAGGTCATTGAGAAGGCAACAAACCTCTGTGTCAGACAGGTTGCAAAGACCAGCAGAAAAAAAAGAGACTACTATGGTTCTTCAAAGATATAGCAGAGAAAGTAAGGGCAAAGAAGATATTCCAAAGTACAGAGCTTCACAGAAGGAAGAGGCCAGGAAGGTCTAGCAGGGAAGACAAAGGGGGGCAGTAAAAGCAGTGAGGTGCACCAAGGTAAAAACAGAGGAAAACATTGCCAAATCAGTAAAAAAGGGGTATAAAACATTCTTTAGATATATAAATGAAAAGAGGAAGAACAAGGCAGGGAAAATAAGACTAAAAGGAGAGAAAGGGAGGAGAGTGTGTGGAAGACGACCAGAAGAAGGCAGACATATTAAACTAGTACTTTTGTCCAGAATTTACAAAGAAAGGGGCTGGGGGTGGGCCAAAGCTATGGGATAATGAAGGCAAAGGAAAGGAGATGGACACTAGTCACTTTATGGGGAACAGAGTCCTCAGGCAATTAGCACAACTGGCTAACAAAGCAATGGGACCAAATGGGGTCACCCAGGATATTGAGAGAACTTCAGAAGGAGCTTACAGTACCCCAATGGCACTGTCCACCAACTCATCCTGGATACAGGGAAGTTCTGGTGGACTGGAAGAGGGCAGATGGGGTCCTGCTCACAAAAGAGGAATAAGGAGGAGGCAGAAAACTATAGACCTGTAAGCCTGACTTAGATAGAGGGCAAGGTTATGGAAGCACTACTAAAAGAAAGGATTGTGTCATACCTTGTCACAAATGGCTTTGCAAGATCCAAGGCAGCATGGATTCATAGGGAGATTTTGCCAAACAAACCTGATTTAGTTCTTTGACTGGTGACCCAGGAAGTGGATCGGAGGAGTGGTGGATGTGGCCTACCTGGATTTCAGTAAGGCCTTTGACACAGCTCCACATGGAAGACTGGTAAATAAGCTGGGCAGCCTGGAAGTGGGTCTAAAGGTAGTTAAATGGGTACGAAGTTGGCTGAGTAACAGGAGTCAAAGGGTGATGGTTAATGGGATTCACTCAGAAGAAGGCAGAAGAAGGCAGAGTAACCAATGGGGTGACACAGGGGTCAGTTCTGGGACTGGGTCTTTACTGGCGACATAGCAGAGGGGTAAGGTATGCCTGTTCGCAGATCGCTGATGACACAAAAATCTGCAACACAGTGAACACACCGGGGAGGAAAGAATGAAGAAGGACCAATAAAGCTGGAAGACTGGTCAAGGGTATGGCAACTAGGTTTAAATGCCAAAAGTGCAAAATTATGTACATGGGGAACAGAAACCAAAAGGCAATGTACCAATTGGGTGGGGAGGTAGCAACCACAAAACAGAAAAGGGACCTGGGGGTCATCATATCTGATGACCTGAAGGTAGCAAAACAGTGTGATAAGGCAGTGGGAAAGGCTAGTAAAATGCTGGGGTGCATAAGGAGGGGTATTACCATCAGGAAGAGGGAGGTAGTGTTACCCCAGTACAGATCAATGGTGAGGCCACACCTAGAGTACTGCATCTAATGCTGGAGGACCCATCTCTGGAAGGACATTGAATGAGTGGAGATGCCACAGAGGAGGGCAACCAAAATGGTGTATGGCGTGCATCAGCCCAAAGAGGAAAGACTAAAGAAATTAAATACGCACTCTAAAGGAGAGGAGGAAAGGGAGACATGATAGAAATATTCAGATATCTCAAGGGTATTAATAAGATACAGGAGAGAAGCATTTTACATAGAAAAAGGTGCTCAAGGACAAGGGGCATGAAATGAAGCTGGAGAGGGGAGGCTCTAAGGGGATGTAAGGACGTACTTCTTCATGAAAAGGGTGGTGGATAGCTGGAACAGACTACCAGCTGAGGTGTTGGGTAGCAAACGAATAGCAGGATTCAAGCATGTGGGATAGACACAAGGGGACCTTAGTAGCAGGGCTAGGGGGTTAAGGCAGAGATCGAGCAGAGTCTGCAGTAACATGATAGGTAGGGATTAAGGGCAGACTGGGTGGGCCAGGAGATCCTTTCTATCAACATCTTCTATGTTTCTATGTTTCTCCCTCCAGGTCACCCATCCTCCATTCCCAGTGTGTATGTTCTTTAATAGTATATGAGGGATATGTGATGGGGAGTTGTGTGATACATCATTTATACAATAGGAGTGAGGTGATACACAGTGAAATAAAACTGTGTATTCTCACCCCATTGAATAAACGATTCTGACGTATGCACAGTGGCATTCCTTTACAAATATACAAACAATGCATATACGCACTGCCAATACAAAGTACTTCCAGACGTCAGCAAGCAGTACAGGTTCCTTCCTAATACAAGAACGTGTGGCCAATTAATTACAGAATAATGAGATTCCGCTTGACTAGTAGTACGAGGGAGTTAGTGCATTTGTGCTATCAGTTTCACTTCAGCATCTCGCACATCCGAGCAGGATCATCGGCTTAAACTGCAGAAGCCTAAAACCATTAACCAGAATCCAAATGTTTTCTAAGCTGTCAATGGCAAACAGTAACATTTCACTTGGGAAAACCATGAGCACCTGAGCAACAATAAATTATCTCTGAAAAGGAAAAAAAAATTATGAATATTCCTGAAGAGATCATCCTTAGCTGTACTCAATTCAAACAAGATGCAGAGCCATTACTGGACCCAAATGAGTGCACAGACAGCAATATTGATACCAAACATCCAGCTGACGGCATTATGACTACTAGTGCAATGGACACACATAGAAATTGAACACGCTAACTGCGCACCAACAGCAACACTACATTCGCAAAACGAAAAGTAGATGTCAATGCCTTAAAAATTCCTGAAGGACACCTCGTATATTGAGACACACCCATTCAGCATATACCTCAAGACCTTGACAAAATACTATGCCATTACTTCATTACTTCCAAAATGACAAGACGGTATAGACTATGAGCCTCTAACACTGCAATCCAGATTCCAAAGTGTAGAGAGGTATCTCAAGGATTACAATTACCCAGAATCTATTAGTACTTCTAATACATTTTTAAAAACCAGACAAGAATTGGTATCCAAACAAAAGCTGCTGAAGGAGATAGGGAAAGGCAACTGACCTCAAGCTGCAGACGAGTTAACAGATAACATAATTGACCAACTCTATGCACAGAAACAACTGGGACATGATGGCCCTCCAGCCTTTCTAAACACTATGTGGCTTACTGTCACCTTGTATTTTGGCATTAGAGGAAATACAGAAACACCAAATCTAAAATGGGGAGATATCCAACTTAAAAAAGATGAACAGAACAATCAATATTTGGAATATACAAAGGAGAGACAAACCAAAACAAGAAGTGGGATTAATCCTAAAGACACCAGAGCAGTGAAACCTAGAGCGTATGAAACAAAAGATAGCAACAAATGCCCTGTACTGAATTACAAACTGTACCGTCACAAATGACCAGACAAAGCAAACCACCCAGATGCACCTTTTTTTTTAGCTATAAATTATACACCAACAGCACAATATCCTACTGGTTGGGTTCAAAAATCAGCCACTTGGTATTAATTCACTGAGCAAAATAGTGAAAAATATGGTCGACAAAGCCAACATCTGCACTGACAAACGCCTGACGAACCATTCAATCCGCAAGCATTTAGTACAAAGACTTATAGATTCCAACGTGTCCCCCAGTGATATAATCCAAGTTTCTGGGCACAAGAAATTACAGTCTCTCAATGATTACTCAAAATTAAATGAGGAGAAACATCAGCAGATTTCTCACATACTCAGCTCAACAGATGCCGATCCTGGAACATCCAAAAGCTGTACTCCTGCAGAACCTGAAAAAGAATGCATCGCAACCTGGCCAGACATAATGTCTGCATGCTTTAACAATCCTACCATTAATGCTACAAATATATAACCTTCAATATTGTTCAAGGTAGACTAAACTGTAAATGTTGCACACTATTAATAAACGTTTGAAGCACAGCATAATCCATTTGTAACACTTCTGCTTTCTTCCCACAGGTCACAAGTATGAGAGCCACTGCAGAAAAAGAGTAAGAGTACTGGAGTCTGACACAGATTCCGAATAAACTAGCTACTGAGCGATTGCTGCGATCATCTCACATGTTTTGTTGACTTACCTAAAGGGAAGCACCTTCCGAAAGTCTCCGCGAAGTGCAGCAAAGTAAAAATGATGCATCATTTAATTATAACACTGTTCGGAAACGAACCCGGATGAAAGTGAACAAAAGCACTACATACCATTTAAATAAAGAAAATATTGTACAGCTAAAAGATATAAAAATATTTCTCCAACAGTGGCAAAACAAGCAATAAAGTTTCCATACCGACCCACATCCACCAAACTTGCACACATATGACCTTGCTAACTGACACACCTACATATTCCCGCCCACGCATACAGCACAACCAATCACAGCACACACAACGTAGCAACAACCAATCATTACATAGCACGCAGATAGTCATTCATACAGCAATTCCATAACTACTGACCAATGACATTTCAATATCCCACATGTAAACCAATAGAACAAGACTCGTTATAACAGCCAACCACTGCACAGACCACAGAACCTAACCAATCAACCGCCATATCAGAACTACCAATGAGGAGGGAAAGCACACAAGACACAGCAAGAGAAACGAACTGCACCACAAAATCACTGCAAGCAAATCATTTCTCACAGTTTTATTTCAATGTGTATCACCTCACCACTACTGTATAAATCGCATACATGATGATCAGGAGTGTGATATGGAAAATATTCCCACTCCTGCATCGTGAGGCATAGATATCTCACTCTGCAGGAGTGGGAATATTTTCCATATCACACTTCTGTGTTGCAGAGTCCCAGCCACTGCTACGGCCTCAACATCAGGATCTTAGGTCATCAGGAGAGTGTTTTCTCTGATTGTGGAGTCGTAGAGCTCTCAGAAAAATTCGAAAGAAAATGGCAGACTTGCGAAGTGAGAGGAAGGGAAGGAGCAAGCTTCTGAAGAGAAAGTCTTTTGGATGCCATTTGGTTTCTTATTTTAAGTGTATGAATTAGGGAGACATGGAATGTCAGCAGGGAGTCTAAGAGTGGCTTTGGTGGAGAGGAGTGGTATTCAGATGATGGAGCAAAGTGATAGAAAAGCCGAGGAGGAAGTGTGTGTTTCTGTCAGCTGAGAAAAAGGAGCAGCTGGTGAAAGACAAAGTGGGTAGACTTCTTAGTGATAAAAAGATAAAGGAAGCTGTCCATAAGAAGTTGCTCATGCTGGGACTGATTAGTGTACTCAGTGGTTGACGAACGGAGGTGGACCGGCTGACTTGCTGGGAGTGGGGCGTGGCAGGCATGCCGTGGATTGGAATCTGAACCAGTGTTTGTTTCCTGTTTGCATTTTGACCTGAAAGTGGCAGTATAAAAGTAGTGCGGTCAGGTTGCGGGCAAGCAGAAGGCGTGGCCAAGGCGATGACATGTCTGCTGTGTGTATAAATCGGTGAGGTCGTGTCTACTATGTGTATAAATGCGAGATTTCACATTTATACACATAGTAGCTCAGATATACAGATTAATCACACAGCATTTCTGTCCATGCCTGTTGCATAAATATATATATAGATGCACAGTATTACAGAGCTCCTCATCTCATATCCTTTATATATCTATACATATATGTAATAGATAAACCACTGTAAGGTGTGTGGTCACGCTCTGATATACGCATGCCTTGGTGTGCGTTCAACCACCCAAGGCATGTGTATATCAGACCACAACCACACATTCTACAGTGGGTTATCTGTTTTATAAAATGGCTAAAATGGTTTTGGAGGGGGGTGAAAGCCCAGGCATGTGGTCACGCTCTGATATATGCACGGTCATGTGATGTGTTTCAGCCATCCAACAGAAAGCATGTTCCCTATCCATTTTATAAATATATATGTGTGTTTATACATATATATTTTTTTATTTATTGAAATTGTTTCACCAGGATGGCACACTAAGCAAAATGATGCTCATCTCCCGGTGTGACCTGGGGTTGGGGGCACAGTGGGAGATAACTCGCAGGTTATCAAGAGTTACATATACGAGGAAAACAGTAGAACATAGTTGAACACAATTACAGCAATACAGTAGACTGAGATTCAGTTGAACAGTTTACAGAGAATTAGTTTCAGCTATACAGTTACAGGATGCAGAGGAAGGGTTATGGTTATACAATTGTGTGATGGAATAGGGACAAGACATCCAGTACAGTACCACAACAACACTTGGAAGTCAAAGATTATAGTACAGACTTAAACAGCAAAATGTGCTGGATAATTTATAACTCTGTGGGATAGAATTGGGTAGCTGAGGTGTGACACTGGCAGTGGAGAACATGTGATGATCAGGCAGTATCAAGTGGGATTTAGGACAGGGCAAGACCATGTACCAAGAAGTGCTGAAGCTGTTATAGATAAGCCAGCTTCCATAGTGTAAGCTAGGTGCAGCTGGTCAGGCAGTCACGAGGTGGGGGGTATAAGGGGACACCTTGGGGTTAATTGCAGGAGCAATTTATATATATATATATTTTTGCAAAACTGCGTTAATACACCAGTTAGGATACCAATCCTAGAAAAGTAGGGAAATGTCGCGTTAGGGTTTTTGACCCTAATGCTCCACCACCACCCCCCAAGCAGCAATGCCCTACCCCAAGCAGCAAAAGGAAAACACATTAGGGTTTTGGTCTCCAGAGTCTTAGGAATCAATGGTGGGGTCTTCATTGGGAATTTTCAACCTAATGCCCACCCCATTCTGTGAGCAAACAACATCACATATGATCTCCTTTCCTACACAGGGCCCACAGGGCCCTGGGTACAGAAAGGTACAACAAATTGTGTTGATGACCTATGGAGAGTCATAGTTCTCTATCTTTGAAGAGTATATCATTATGAGGCAGCGGCTTGAGCTGAACCTTTCACTTGATTGGAGGCTAGGGACTGGGGAGAGCATTAGGGTTGACAACCCCAAGGAAGAACCCACCACTGATTTGCCAAGACTCCGAGACCCAAAACCATAATTTATTTTTCTTTTGCTGCTTGGGAGGATGGGGTGGGGCATTAGGGTTGGAAACAATAACACCACATTTCTGGCATTTAGTTACCGTAACTGGTGCATTAACACAGTTTTTTGCAAATAATATCCTTACTTTTTGAGATAGTATAAGCACCAGGTCCCTCTTAAATCAATCCTGGCACACCCACGCAACTGTCTTCCCCCACCACCCTCCCCACTCCAACCCCCATGATGATTCAACCTCCTTCTACCCTGCCTTAAACACCTCCTTACCCTCTCCCACTATTCACCTCTCCTCCCAACCCCATATGCCACCCTCCTCGCCACCCCCACCTACCAGTCTACTCCCCTTCCTCCCACACCTCTCTCACCACCCTCCTTCCTGCTCCCTCATCCCCAGCCCTGCCTCAACCCCCACCCCCACTTGACAAAGCCAGCTATGGCCGCATTAGTTAACATGGCAGGTATCTCTTATCCTGCTGTGCTACATTGCACTTAACATCTAAATGGAACTTGCATATGAAGTGTCTACTAATGATACATATTACAGTACAAGGTTGAACTGTCTCACTGTTGAACTCTAGGTGCAGTGCATATACTCTTGCTAGCCTAATCCTTGCAAATGCTGTGGACTAGCCACTAGGCTCAAATCTAACTGATTACCTACAAACATCTCCAAACTAATGTAACTAAAATGTAACCAATATTCTTTGTTATGTCCATGTAATCAATGATTCTTTGATATGTTCATGTCTTTGTATGTCTGACCTGAATCTTTGTAAATGAGCCTTCTGGCTCAAAGGTATTAATCCCAAACCTAAAAAATAAATAGTATAATTATACCTCATTTGCCTTGGAGAGCTCATTGCCCCTGGGCTCTGCGCCCCATCCCTTCATAGACAAGTACATGTATAGCTGTGGAAGCTCAGGGTCTTCTGGGCCCGCGCTTGCATTTCGCTAAAATCACCTAAATTTCAGCATAGCATTGTTATTACCCCACTTCATGAATCCTGTACTTAGAATTTTCAAATCCTTGCTGAAACATCATGCTGCGGGATTGAAATATCATTATACGCCACAGGTATGGAAACACATTTTTGCTAAGATTTGAAAAATGACAGCTGTCACATTTATGAGGTGGTGTAAAAAATGGCTATGTTGAAAATTTGGGGTCAAAATATTTAAAATTACCAAAGTTAGGAGCAAGCACAGTAAAGTTTCAATTTATGTGCATAACTGTGCCATTTTTACATATTTTTGCTCCAAACCTATCTCCAACCTTTCATTTTAAGGGAAGGTTGTTGAGAAAATAGCAGAACTGCAGTTTGAGGTGCACATCATGGCCTATGACATCTATGAGCCATTCCAGTCCAGTTTCAAGCCTAGGCAGAGCCCTGAAATGGTGTTGGTCAAGGTGCAAAATTACCTCACTCAGGGTGAGAGATAGAAGAGACTGGTCAGTTCTTGTTTTCCTTGATCTCTCCTCAGCATTTGACACCAAGGACCACATTGCGCTTTTAGAACACCTTAGAGAATATTTTGGACTTGCTGGTACTGTCATCAACTGGTTTGAGTCCTATCACATGGACAGGAAGCAACAAATGGTGATGGGGAATTTCTCCTCCTTCCCGAAGCACCTGCCATGTGGAGTGCCTCAAGGGTCGATCCTGTCTTCGATGCTGTTTGTGGTGTACATGCTACCCCTGAGAAGGCTCATTAGATGGTATTGTCTGGGTTGTCACTGCTAGCAGATGATACCTGGCTGTACATATCTTTACCCCTGGAATAAATGATACTGTGGGAGTGCTAAACAGCTGCCTGGCTGAAATTCAGGACTGTATGGCCTCCAGCTGGCTGAGACTAAACAAGACGAAAATCCTGATGATTGAGCCTGGTCATGGGCATAATGGAAGTGCTTCTGGAGTGGCAACAGGACTTGTCCTGGGAACCACTTTGTTGACGGCCTTCCCTAGGGTGAAAAATCTGGGAGTCTTCCTGGATGACAGATTGACACTTGATGCTCTGGTGTCATCTGTTGTTCAAGTGTTTTTACCACTTAAGGAATGTCGTCTGGATTAAACCCCTAGTTCTGCCCAAGAACCTGCCATCACTAGTTCACACTTTTGTTACTTCCAGGCTAGACTACTGCAATGCTCTGTACTTCAGGGACTGTGGAGGGACCATCCGCCGACTGCAGCTGGTGCAGAACGCAGTTGCCAGGCTACTGAGAGCCCTGTCTAGGTCATGTCATGTGACCCCAGTCCTATGGGATCTGCACTGGCTGCTACCCAGATGGTGGAGGATCCTCTTCAAATTGGGCTTGCTTACCTACAAGGCCCAGTATGATTTGGGCCCTGGCTACCTGACAGATCTCCTTATTCCTGGCACTCCGTGCACTTCCTCCATTCTTCCACCAGGGACTCCTAGCAGTTCCAAGGGCCAGACTGAAAATATCTGTGAACGAGCATTTGAGGTGGACAGCCCGGCCCTCTGAACTCGATTCCTAGGTCTGTAAGACAGGCCCCATCGGTGGAGGCATTCAAGAGGGTCTAAAGACTCATCTTTTAAACCGACATTTCTGGACTAAACAGTGTCTTTAAGCTCATATTTGTATTTACTTATTAATTATTTATAATTGCTTATTTATATTTAATCTTAAATCTCTTGTATAACCCTCTAGAGCTGTTATTTTATTGTTATTGTTTGCTCTGCCTGTTTTTAATTTTGTAAGATGCCCAGAACCTCTGGGATTGAGTATCGTATAGATACATTTTACCTACCTACCTTACCTACTGCTCTCACTGCAGCTCACAGCATGAGTTCCAGCAGCAGCTGCAGAAGTCAAAAAAGTCCCACTGTTCTCATCCAGAGAACAAGGGTAAATGTCTCCTGTTGCTAAGCTGGGCACCTTTGATTTTGAGTGCCCAGAAAACATATTTCTGGCTGCTTTAAAACAAACACAGAATCTGGCTAAACAGATTCCATTTAGCTAGGCTGAGATGTTTGTTTGTTTAAAAAAGACATACTTTTTATGTACTTTTACTGTTTGTAAGTTTAAAAAGTAAAAAGAAAATGGCCTCTGTCTCGACTGGGTTTTTTCCCAATGACAAGTAAATCATTATTATTTTATTTATTGAAGTGTTTCCCCAGGGAGGTACACTGAACAACAAGTTGCTCATCTCACGGTGCAACCTGGGGGGAGGGGTTACATAGGGTTGTGAAGCATGATCAGTTACAATAGTATATGGGTAGTACAAACAATACAACATTGTAAGATTGTGCAATAGTTGGAACACAAGGTATTGCACAATAAATAGTAGTGGAACATTGGGTAAATTACAATACACGTCCAAAATCATACAAAAGAACATATAAATGTACAAAACAGTAATAATGCGATAGAACCATTTATAGTGTGTGAGTGTACCAGGAGCAGGCTCGAGGCAGTACACAAGTGCTGTTAGAGTAAAAAGGATGGCGTTAGGTTGTGCACACTGGTGACCCAGAAGGGCAGGAGGAGGAGAAGAGAGGGGGGAGAGGCAAGAACTGAATATGAGGAGAAGGGGTAGCCATTTCCTGATTTCCCCCGATTTTCCAGTCTTATGTATGGTCTACAGAGCACTGTTCGATGACGAACTGTGGGTACAGCTGGGATTAGAGCTGAGAACACAGACATATGCAACAAGAGCACATCCACTACAATTAAAGGGTTCCACATATCAGACAAAAAAAAGAAAGTACATGCAAATGACCACTCATGATATGTTTTTCAGTTTTTACAATTTTTTTTTATCTTTCGCGATAGTTTTTTTTTTACCAGTCACACCAGAAAGTTAAGTCAAAAATTATTACTTTAAAACTGTATAATATTTTTTCACCAAACCTTCCAAAGGCAAACCCTTGGCATTGGCTCCTTCAACCCTTAAAATTTCATGAAAAATTCCACATGGTCTAGGCTGTAGGTGAGAACAAAAATACCCAGTGTTAAGTATAGGGAAACCAAGCATATTTTTTTTCTCATGTGGGTAAGTACAAGGCTAATAAGACTTAAAGTCCATAGCAGCTTGCCATAATGTTAGCTATATCCTGAGATACCAGTTGTTATCAGATAGTCATCTAGGAGTGCCTTAAACTTTGACATTTTCTGACTGGCTACCACTACAACTGTGAGTTTGTTCTAAATTTTTGTAACCCTAATGCTAAACCACTACTTTCTATTTTTTGTCTGATATGTGGAACCCTTTAACTGTAGTGGAGGTGCCCTTGTTGCATATGTCTGTGTTCTCAGCTCTAATCCCAGCTGTACTCACAGCTCGTTGTCGAACAGTGCTCTGTAGACCATACATAAATTGCCCCCAAGTCTTCGGAATTCCAAAGAATAAATGTCCAGCTCCTGCAATCTCTGTTCCAAGCTTAGCCCATTTAGACCAGAGATACACTTTGTTGCTTTTCTCTGTACTCGTTCTAGTGCTCTAATTTCTGTTTTACCCCCTGGTGACCAGAATTGGGCACAATACTCCACATGCAGGCGGACCAGTGCTTTATACAGGGGCATCATCACTTGTCTATCTCTGCTCTTGATATGCTTATTTACACAATGTAATAAGCCCTGGCTTTTTAATAGCCTGATTACAGTGAGACTTTAGGCTAAGGTTGCTAGTAATGTGAATGCCTAAATCCTTCTCATCTTGAACTGCCTGTATTTTTGGCATTCTGTATCTTGAAAACCATACAAGTTGCCCTCACGTTTCTTTCCTTGTCTTGAGACTCTGGCAGCCTGACCTCGCATGCCAAATCGTGGGCTATTTCGGAACATGACATGAAAGTTATTAAGGTGCAAAAAATATGGTTTAACAGTAAACAGGCTACTCAACCTTAACTATAAGGGTGTGACTCTGCCCCAATAATATAAGTGGACCAGGGTGCCCACGCCCTGTACTGCTTCTCTTGACCCCCTCCTCTGGGTAATCTGCCCCCATTCCACTGACAGTAGTCTGACACTGGGGTGCCCAATCCCCAGTGTTGGAATTTCAGGTGACCTGAAGGTGGCCAGGCAGTGTGCTAAGGTGGTGGGAGGGCCAGTGACATACTGGGGGCATAGAAGGGGTATCACTAGAAGAGAAGTGGTACTGACACTGTACAAAACACTGATGGGCCTCATCTGGAGTACTGTGTACAGTTCTGATGCCGTGATCTCCATGAGGGACATAGGGTGGAGGTAGTTCAGAGAAGAGCAACTAAATGGTGTAGGGCTTGCACCAGATGACGATAAGGAGAGATTAAAGGGTATATATATATATATATATAATAATATACATATACACATTGAAAGAGAGGTGAGAATGGGGAGATATGACAGAAACCTTCAACTATCTGAAGGGCATTAACAAGGTGCAAGTGGGTGACATCTTTCAGTTAGGAGATATACAAGAAAGATCCCGGGGCACGATATGAGATAAGAGGGGGGCAGGCTAAGGGCAATGTGAGGAAGTTTTTCTACACAGAAAGGGTGGTGGATGCATGGAATAGCCTACCTGGGGAAGTAGTGGGAGAAAACACAGTGAGGGAATTCAAGAATGCATGGGACAGGCATAAGGGTACCCTGGGGGGGGAGACAGGCTAAGCTGAGGACCAAGTAGGGTCAGCAGCTGCTGATACAGGTAAGGAAAGAGCAGACTCAGTGGGCCTAGAAGACCTTATCTGCTGGCAACTTCTATGTTTCTATGTTTCAATGTGTATGTCCCCTGTAATCAAGAAATCCAACCCTCCCCAATTTGTTTTTAACCTGTAACAAAGAAAATGGTCCCTTGCCGATCTGCCCAACCACACACACACTCCCCACACTGATCTTCCAGTCAGCCCCCACCACCCCCATCCCACACAGACACCCTCACTCACCTGAACATGTCCCGTGGCATAGATCCACTCTATGATTGATGATACATCTTGCTGCTGGAACCAGTGACTGAAATGAGAAAATAAGGTAAGTTCAGTTTAATGTATTTCAATGGAATCTGAATTTTATTCATAGCTGTAATTTTTGAATATTTTTACACCACATTTTCAACGTGGCTTTTCTGGGACGCCCACCTCATGACCAATAGCAGTGGAGTTATGCAAATCTTGCCCAAAAGGTGATTTCATGGTCTCTTTGTGAAATTACCTTTTGGGTGGGATTTGAAACATTTTCTGCCCTTGCTCATGATGTGGGGTCATAAGACGACTACATTGAACATTTGTGGTCAAAATATTAAACATGACAAAGTTATAAACATACATTGACATGTTTCAATGCTCACGCTAACAACTTTCAATATTTTGACCCAAATTTTCAACATAGCCATTTTTCCACATCACTTCAGGAATGTGACAGCTGTCGTTTTATGTTTGCTTGCAGCATACGCAAAAACATATGGGCAGCTTAGGAGAGAAGCAGGTTGTGGAGGTGTGGCACTGTTGAAGCCAATGCCGCCACTGCTTTTGTGAGCTTGGCTGTGTGGTTACCAATGCAAGCGCACTTGGTGGTGACACTAGTTTTCAAGCCTGCCACCAACTTGAAAGGATTGGCCGCTCAGTCTGTGAGCACCTCACACAGCTGAGCTTCGGCCCTTCTGAATAGTAACTTTGCATGCCATGAGAAGCTGATGCTGCAAAGCCTGGGTGGTCCCTGTTTGTTACGCAAACTGTATATTTTGTGGCATGTTTTATTTTCTCTTATCAGTGCTTTTTCGTGTGATCTGTCTGCATGCCAAATGGGGCAAATGTCTAAGGCCTCGGCATAGACTGGCCCGTAGCTGAGAGAGAGACAGAGATGTCTTGGAGGTGATTTGTAAAGCCCCCCCCACCCTCTGCTGCTGCGTGAGTCAAAAGCACCCCCCCCCCTTGCTCGGTAAAACAGCACACTATGAAAGCAGCGTGACTGGGGAGGCAATTTTTAATTAAAACAAAACAAAACAAACAAACATTTCATGGCTATAAAAAGTAAACTGAAGTGGTACCTAGAGAATGAGTAAGACTGGATTTGGGGGTGGGTGCTGTGAATACCTCTGTGGTCAGTTCACTGTAATGGCTTCTGTTGGAAAATCAGCAGATAGCTGCTAAGTGAGTTTAGCAGGTGTGTGATGGCTTCTCTTTGTTGTTCCCTTTAGGGGCACCTGCCCTGTTCTTTCCTCTGCCTCCTGCAGGCATTACTGAAGCCCAGTCAGGCAAATGCAGTTTTAATTGGCAACACTCGCCCTGGACCAGTATCACCTCCCCACAGCCGCTCCTATTCATGGGCTCCACTGTGTTTAGTGCAGTCTTTCACTCCTGAATAGCTATATGACTGCCTCTAGATGCTGTTCTTCTCCCGAGCCCTTTAGGGAAATTCCTATTTGTTCCTGAAGGATCCGATAAATCCTGATAGTTAGAATCCCAATACAGGATTCCGGTCAATTATGTTATCCTGGCAATTGATTGTCCAACATCCCAAAATCTAGACAAATGAGGGCTTCGACAACAGAATATCATGTGACAAATACTAAAAAAACATTTGAAGCAAATTACTGAGCTGCCAGCAGATGCATAAAATAAGCACTTGTACAGTCACTGTACAAAGCAGTTTGGGGTATTAATGCAGGCAGTCGGACAAATATTGGATGAAGATTGACACAAAAAAATACAGAGCTTGCCGTTATTTAGCGGAGTATTCAATACGTACAGTCACTGTGCAAAGCAGTTTATAGTGTATGGTGGAACGTCGATCTCCACCGAAATCCATCGCTGTCGAAATGTTGTTCTCCTACACTAGGACGTTCGCAGTGCAGCAGAATGATTTTTTGTTCTACTGCACTGCGCACATCACACACTGTGTCCTCGAGCAGCATTTGACAGTTAGGGCTCACTCCATAGACAGGACACATAGCGAAAGCAGCAATGTCGGCGGCAGTACTATCAAAGCCACTATCAGAACAGAATAGATTCATCCTCGATCAGGAAAACAAAAATGGCAAAAACGAGAAATGACATGCAGCAATTACATAGTTTCCTGAGAGACAATGACAAGCACAGGCAATACATGATATTCCACTACAGAGTTAGACCCACTGTTAGCCGATTTTATCTATAAAATAAGAAGGTTAGATGGCAGTGAATAAACAGTTAAAATGTCAAGCGTGAAAACGTTCAAAATGTAAAGTTCTTTTTTCCTTCTATTAACCTAGTAAAAATGTTTTGAAGCAGAAACATGCTGTAGATATTTTCTTTTTCCCCAAAAAATGACATTCCACCATACACTATAAAGAAAAGTGCATGGGGAACAGTTGACAACAGGACTAATCTTTCACCTCGTTGGCACTATGACGACGGATTACCTCTCGAGCTGCGCTCTTGAGGTAATCAGTCGTCATAGTGTCAACTCAGTGAAAGAATAGCCCTGTTGTCAACTGTTCCCCATGCACAATGCTATACATAGTACGGGGCTGGTATTGGGCAGCAGGCAGTCGGACAAATATTGGATGAAGATCGGACACAAAAAAAAAACAGAGCTTGCCGTTATTTAGCGGAGTATTCAACACGTACAGTCACTGTGCAAAGCAGTTTATGGTATGGGGCTGGTATTGGGCCGCAGGCAGTTGGACAAATATTGGATGAAGACCGGACACACAAAAAAAACCCAGAGCTTGCTGTTATTTAGCGGAGTATTCAAACACGACAGTCACTGTGCAAAGCAGTTTATGGTACGGGCTACAAGCAGTCAGACAATGATCTGACACAAACACAGATCAGACATGTGCCGTTGTTTCAGAGTACAAAAGTTTACATTCAGAAAACTACTTGAGGCACAGCATCTGACAATAAACAAAGATAAGTAAAACAAAACTGCCATGAATATGCGTATGGTACCGCAAGATGCAGAACCGATTGCATTCAGGCAATACAAAAGACACAGGCAGAAAGGGATAGGGAGAAGTACCAGGAGAAGCAAAGGGAGGCAGGGAGGTCAGTAAGGGAAGCCAAAGCTCAGACAGAAGAACACATTGCAAAATCAGTGGGTAGAGGGACAGAACCTTTACAGGTACATAAGTGAAAAAGAAAGGCAAAGAGAGGGATAGTGAGACTGAAGGGAGGATGGGGCTGTGTGGAGGATGACAGCAGTAAAGCTGACATATTGAACAGGTATTTCTGCTCAGTCTTTACTGAGGAAGAGGAGGGTAATGGGTCTGAATGGAGTACAAGGGTGAGAATGGTGCAGAAATGGACACAAGTCCCTTTACACGAGAAAGGGTCCTAAAGGAACTGGAAGTAATAAGAGTTGATAGCAATGGGGCCAGATGGGGTGCACCCAGGCCCTTAAAGAACTAAGAGAGGTGGTGACTGAACCTCTTGCTATCCTGTTTAGCCGATCACTAGAAACAGGGGAGGTACCCAAAGACTGGAGGATAGCAGATGTAGTCCCCTTATACAAAAGTGGGAACAATGAGGAAGCGGGGAACTACAGACCAGTCAGCCTCACCTCGGTAGTGGGGAAGCACTACTGAAGGAGAGATTGGTGGAACATCTGGTTGTCAATGGACTACAGGACCCAAGGCAGCATGGTTTCACCAGGGGAAGGTCATGTCAGACCAACCTCATTGAATTTTTTGATTGGGTGACTAGGAGGTGGATCAGGGAGGGCAGTGGACATGGCCTATCTGGACTTCAGCAAGGCCTTTGACACTGTGCCACATAGAAGACTATTGCACAAACTGGGGAATATGGGTGTGGGCAGGACAGTAGTGCAGTGGGTAGGTAACTGGCTGGGCAGCAGGACACAGAGGGTGGTGGTAAATGGCTGTCACTCCACAGAGGGAAGAGTGACCAGTGGGGTACCACAGGATCAGTGCTGGGACCAGTACTATTCAATATCTTCATGAGTGACATTGCGAGGACCTAGAAGGCAGAATTTCACTGTTCGCTGATGACACAAAGCTCTGTAACAGAGTAGACACACCAGAGGGTGTAGACAGAATGAGAAGGACCTGCAGAAACTTGAAGAATGGTCAGGGTTTGGCAGTTGAAATTCAATGCAAGGAAGTGCAAGATAATGCATATGGGGCACAAAACCCTGGCACAATATATCAGTTGGGGTGAGGATATAGCATGCACCAAGCAGGAAAGAGATCTTGGAGTTATCATCTCTGATGACCTCAAGGCAGGGAAACAGTGTGACAAGGCAGCAGGTAAAGCAAATAGGATGCTGGGATGCATAGGCCATCACCAGCAGGAAAAAGGAGGTCATAATTCCACTATACAAGACACGTAGAGGCCGCACCTGGAGTACACTGTGCAGTTCTGGAGACCATACCTACATAAGGACATAGACAGGGTAGAGAAGGTTCAGAGGAGGGCAACAAAGATGGTGCATGGATTGCATCACAAGTCCTATGAGGACAGGTTGAAGGCACTGAACATGTACTCCTGGAGGAGAGGAGGGAGAGAGGGATATGATAGAGACATACAAGTATCTTACGGAGGAACAGGGTGCAGGAATGCACTATTTTAAGCGAAAAAGATGTTCCAGGACTAGAGGCATGGGATGAAGTTGGAGGAGGACGATTCAGAGGAAACGTGAGGAAGAATTTCTTCACAGAACGGGTGGTGGACAAGTGGAACACCCTGCCAGAGGAAGTGGTGGGGCTGAAACAATCACGGATTTAAGAATGCATGGATAGACATAAAGGAATTCTGGAGGTCAGGGTAAGGGACAACAGACTTCCTGGAAAACATAAACTGAACTTACAAACTTAAATGGGCAGACTGGGTGGGCCATAGGCCTTATCTGCCGACACTGTCTATGTATCTATGTAACAGGCATAAACAAAGCAATGAAAGCCAATAGTGTCGGTTCTGATCTGAATAAACAAAAAATTACCATTCAGTTCTGTTCCTCTAGCAGATGCTTCAGATGCACCAATAAATGTGTTGTTAGCCCCCCCCCCCGCATTAGTGCAAACCCTTTAGTTTTCAGAATGGAGAATGTTATCAGTCATCTGCACCTGCTTGCATCCCCGAACAGTTGACTGTAGTTGTGTTTATTTATTTAATGTCATACCATAAACTGATTTGCACATTAGTTAGATTGGTGTTATTATTTAGCTCAGTCTTGACTGCAGATAACTGACAAGTGTTTATTTATTTTATATTAATACACTGCACATATAAGATTCCACTGCAGGCTGTCCAAGCTGTGTTTGTATCATGTGTCAGGATTTCCTAAAACAAAGGCCATTCGGGATTCCAGACTTGTCGGACATTGCAATGTCGGGATCTGGATATCAGGCTTTTGCCTGTTAGGATTTATCATGTTGGGATTCCTTGCCAAAGAAGCAGCTCATGTACGTGGAGGGAGGCCCTCCCTCACTGGCCTCCTTAACCTCTCGATAAGCTCTGTCCTGTTCCCTATCTCCCACCTGCATGGAGCAGACCTCAGCCTGAACTCCGTATGGGCTGGGAGTAGATAACACCCACTGTCACGCCACTATTAGTGCAGTCACTTGCGCCAGCAGCAGCAGCCCCAGCTTGTCATCCTCACTCCACATCCCTGCTGCCTGCCAAACAGTATTGGGGCCCAAGGACCCCACCACCACTGGACCCAGGGAAGAGTTTCTTCTATTTCAAATCCATTGCCCACTGGCCATTAGAGAAAGTAGCCCTCTAGCCAGGTATTGTACACATCTCTCACATCCCTGGGACAACACTAGCACCCCTGGACCACCTTATTTTAATAATGATGACCATTATCTTAAAAGAATCCTCTTGCCCACATGAGCTAATACTTTAATTACTGGCCACTAGGCATCTAGGGGTGAGAAGTAGTTCTGCTGCCCCCACACAAACATACACACACACACACACACACACACACACACACACACACACACTTTCTATACTCTTTTCCTATCTGTTTATTCATTTTATTTCTTTCTCTCTTTCTCTGTATCTCTATTCCTGCTGTGCCCTAACTGTAACTTTTTATCTAAAGTTACTTTTTTACTCCTATGCTGTCCTATTCCCATTTCATATCTCTGCTCTCACTACTGTATTTTCTCCATTCTAACCTAATTTTCTCTTAACAGATCTGAGAGGATGTTGACTCCTTCCCTATCAGATAAGTATTACTCTGCATCTAACCTGTCCATTTCCATTCACTCCCTAAGAACTATGGATATTTTGTGATTTCTTTCGTATATTTTATTCTACAGGTCCGATGGAAGTTTTCCTTTCAAGACTCGTACATCAAGCTCCTAGTACCAGGTAAGAGATCTTCTACAAATATCTACACTTGGGTTTACTTGAATGGTGCAGCCATGCCCATTACTCTGTGTGTGTGTGTGTGTGTGTGTGTGTGTGTTAAGGTAACACATACCACAACACTTTTCTTTTATTGATTTATTTTTAATATAATTTTTGCCTTGGAGGTTGATGCTGTGAGCTCTCAGCCTGTTCCTCCTCACCAGTCTGGCAGTCACCCATACCCACCAAACCCGCAGTCCCCACGGATTGTCCCCCGTGGTTGGGCTGGAAAGGTGAGGGCCATCCTCCCCCACACAGTGACTCATTTCCAGAATTGGGGCAGTGGTTTAGTTGGTGGCATGAAAGGGATGTAGGCAGGCAGGGATTCAGGAAGCATGTGCCGACTATTTTTCATTTTTTCCCTTAGGGTCCCCTGCTGTTGTGGCACATAAGCATTCATGCAAGGATGTGCACAACTGCTATGGAACCAAAGCCCCTTCCTTCGATGTTGTTCAAGGTTCCAGCGCTACCCACAGATCCCCACCTGGGGGAAGCCAAGGGCTGAGTCAGCATGCCTCACTGCTTTAAGAGAGAGAGAGAGAGGAGCTGTTTGATGGACTTTTGACCCCCCCGGCAACTCAGTTTGCTTCCATACTTGGGTCATTGGCATGGTAGGAGCTAAGGCGCATATTGCCTCAGCCTCCGTGCTACCTGGCGGCTTTATGCTAAGCAATTTCTTTATTACACGAAGTTTGCTAGCTGTTAAATAGAATGCATGCTATGCTAGCTGCTACTCAAATGGTTTTGTGTGTGTGTGTGTGTGTGTGTGTGTAGATACAGGTGGTTTTGTGTGTGTGTGTGTGGGGGGTATGCATAATCTACAAAGACTTCTAAATAATCGTTTCTGATTGTGATGGGAGGGTGCTGTTGTCAATACCTGCAATGGAAGGCTCCTTTTGTGTGTGCGTTTGTTTGTTTGTAGTGTAGGATGTACCGCAACAGCATTTATATATACTTGAACTGCAATTTTGGAAGGAGGGCAGTACTATGGCCAATTGCAGTTTCTGTTCAAGAATGCATGTATGTGTGTGTGTATCAGAGTCCTCAGCATTTTATTGATAGGAATTTGTAGGTGGTTGGGGTGCAGATAGTGGTGCCTGTGATAATGTCAAAATTTGGCTCTGTGTGTATTTCAGTGGTGAAGTTTTATCACTTTGTTGATATCCAACCATTTGATGACTGGTATGGGGGGGGGGGTTCATGTCAGATATTTATCTATGTGGGACACCGACCCACTGGGTATGAAAAGTAAGGGTCAGATGAAAAAAATAATGGGTCATAATGTTCAACTGAGTACAGATTCATAAAACAGTAGTTTAAAACCTCTATAGCAGTGAGCAGGTTGTCCCCAAGGTAGAAGAATAGGTGGGTCAACATTAAAACCTGTATGTCAATTGTTCAAACCTCCCACCCAAAAATGAACCGGGGGGGGGGGTACTGTTCTATAAAGTACTCAATATATGGATTTTTGTGTAAAAGGGAAGTACCATGCTATAGTTGATATATGGATTCTGTGTGAGGGTATGTGTGTCTCAAATTTTTGGGGCTCCTCCCTGCACTCCCACCAGTCTCACCTTTGCTGCCACTTCCTGCTACCTGGCATCCAGTATCCCAATGTCCTGGAGGGTTCGCTTATCCCTGCCAAGGGGCCTTCCCGAGGGTGATTGGAGTAGCATTCCTGGGGGTTCAGCAAGGTGCAGAGTTTGGGGCAGGGTAGTGCACTGGGGATGTGTGACGGGAGGGGCTAGCAGCCATCATCTGGCAGGCCAAGATGGGTGCTTCTTCTGTTTTCTGGGTCCCACCCTTACGTGCACCAGGGTAATGCCCTGGAGGCTGAGTTACTTGATGTGTGATCACCCATGATGATAAAGCTTCCACACAACACCAGGTGATGCTCTCTATGTGGTGCTCCACAGCACCCTCCCTCAGGAGGACAGTGCTCATGCAGACACTCTGTCACACTCACTGCCGGCCTCCACTCCTGTTATCCCAAGCTGAGTCCCAGGCTGAGGGTTCAATCCTGGATCATCGGTGTGCCAAGCTGGTGACCTACCACTTGATGCCCTGGAGCCGGCTCCGTAACATTTTTTAAGAGCTCACCCATAATATCATCTGAATTCTGGGGGCAGTATTTTCAGACTGGATCTGTCCACCCAATATTTAAAACACAGACAAACAAAAAAAACCTTTCTTTTTCGCTGTTGGACTATCTATTTATCCAGCACTGGACAATGGTGCAACGGCCAGCCAGCTTTGGGTGCCTGAGCAGACAATGGGAACTGTGTAACAGATGATGATGCTTTGCTACTATTGTGCCTCAGAGGGTGCCAAAGAGGAAGAGTGACTGGACTCTGGAGGGCGAGTGCACTCCAAGAGGGTGAGTGGTGCGGACCGAACTAGTTCCTCTGCCAATACACAACTCTTATGACGCCTGGCAAATGGGACTACCAAGAGGAGGCACCGTGTAGTGGCCATAGAGGATGTGAGGGTCCTTCATTTGGGAGATACAATGTGGCTGGCAGAATACACCAGTAAAAGATCAGTGGTGGGGAAATTAATGGAGGCTCTCCTGATGGAGAGGCTGATGGATTACATGGGGGGAAAGGAGCTATGACCACTGGCAGCATGGTTTCACTGGGGGGGGGTCATGTCAAACAAATCTCTTAGATTTCTTTGGCTGAGTGACCAAGGAGAAGAATCAGGTGAAGGCAGCGGATGTGGCCTATCTGAACTCCATTAATGCCTTTGACACTGTGCCACACAGACTAATAAAGAAACTCCAAGTTGGGATTGGGAGAAGGTGGCAAGCTGGGTATCAAACTGGTTAAAGGATAAGAGTCAGAGAGTGGTGATAAACAGAAGACACTCAGGGACTGCAGAGTGACCAGTGGAGTGCCACAGGATTAGTGCTGGGTTCTGTCCTCTTCAGTGTCTGCATAAGGCATTGTTGTGAAAATGGAGATGAAGGGTGTCTTTTGCAGATGACACAGAACTCTGCTACAGGGTGAATGCCCATAAAGGGTGATCAAGAAGCAAATAACTTGATACCTTTTAATGGACCAACATAGATGTAACAACAAGAACAGATTGCTCAAGCTTTCAGACCAACAAGTCCTTCGTCAGAAGTGTAATGACCATGGGCGTCTCTACACCAGGGCCCGCCAGGGCACGTGCCCTGGTAAAAAAATGCTGTGCCCCAGTTGGTGCCCCATATGGTGCAGAGCTTCCCCCATAGTAACAGTATAACAGTGCTCTGGCTGCCATCTGTTGTGCCCCAGCTGTGCCCCGGTAACCATTTGTGGCTAGAGCCACTACTGGTAATGACCAAGTGTAAGGGTGGAGAGATTGCACTGTGACCTGGGGAAACTAGAAGGTGGCAGCTAGGTTTCAAAGCCAAAAAAGGGCAAAGTCATGCACCTTGGACAGGGAAACCCAGAGGTTGTGTATAAGATTGGGGGAGGGATTGGTACTTGAAGTCACCAAGCAAAGAGGGACATTTAGGTAAGTGGCAGGGCAGTGAAACAGGGCAGCTAGCTAACCTATTGGGATGCTGGGGTGTAGGAGGGGATTAATAGTAGGAGAAGGGAGGAGGTGGTGTTGCCACTGTATCACTCACTAGTGAGATCCCGCCTAGAATACTGTATACAGTTCTGAGGCAACACCTCCACAAGGACATTGACAGGGTGGAAGCAATCTAGGGGAGGGCTGCCAAAAATGGTGCAGGTGTTTTACACGAAACCATATAAGGATGGGCAGCAGGATCTCAGCATGTACTCCTGGAAGATAACACAGCTGGAGGGGACATAATTGAGACCTATAACTACTTCACTGAGGTAAACAAGGTGCAGGAGGGGAGTCTTTTTCAGAGGAGAAGAACACCAGAACACGTGGGTATGCAAAGGAGCTTGAGCAGGGGAAGTTTAAAAGTGATATGAGGAAGTTCCTCTTCTTAGAAAGAAATACAAACCGACCAACTCTCAGTGCAGTTTTAGCCCCTGCCAGGCATATTATAAAAAAAAGTTAATTCATCCAGAGGTGACCATTTTGAGTAAGGTTAAGCATAGAATCTTTCGACTCATATTTACGCTATGAGGCTGAATTTAAATCAAGGATGGAAATGAAAAAGAAAAAGTGTGGCCTACTGGGAACTGAACCTTAGACCCCTGGTATGCTGTTCAAGTGATCTAACCATTAAGCTATAAGCTCACAGGTCAGCTGGCCTCAGGTCTTTCCTTAAATTCACACATTCCTTTCTCAAGTGTTACGCAATCCTGCAACATAGGAACACATCAGAAATATGAACACACTAGGGTTGTCAGAACAGGTTCGGTAAAGATTCGAACCCTCCTCGAACCCTGGTGTTCGAGTTCTAACAGAACCGAACACTAAACGTTAGCAAAAGGGTTCGAATCACCGCGAGACGACGCGGGTCGAGTAGCTACGCCGAGCCGTGATCTGTGGGGTATTTAAGGAGATGCGCCATGAGGAGGAGCCATTTGCTGAGGATCATCGGAGCAGAGGCAGCAGCAGCAGGCAGCAGCCCACTAAACTGTAGCAATTAGCGGTTAGCACGTATACTGCCATTTTGTCCAGTGGCCACTTTCTTCTCCTGTGAGACCGAGAACAAGAGAAAGGCTCAAAAAAGCTGAAAATCGGGGGAGACTGGGAGTGGGACTAGGGGAGGTTCAGGACAGAAGGAGGGATTAATCAAGATTGGGAAGGGACTGGAGAATAGGAGGGATTGAGACCAATATCAGGACTGGAGGAGGACTGAGAGAGAATAAAAAAAATAAGAAGAAGACTGAAGATTAAGAACCTTTGTGAAATGTGATTATTTGAAACTGCAGCACACTGCACACTCAGCAGCTGCCAGCAACACAAGGGGGCAAAAAGGCAAATAAATCTTTCTGAACCCTAGTGTGTGTGTCACAGAGAGAAGCCCAGTGTGTGCCCATCACCTTGCTGCTGTGTGCCTTGACTGCACTGTACCCAGTGTGTGTGTTACAGAGAGAAGCCCAGTGGCCAGTTGTGTGGTGGCATTAACCTTACATGACAGAAACGTAGAAATATAATTCTCATTCCCTGGTTGTGTATGTGACTTGTCTCCTGTGGTCAGCCCATCACCCTGCTGCTGTGTGCCCTTGATTGCACTGTACCCTACCCATTGTGTGTGTTACAGAGAGAAGCCCAGTGGCCAGTTGTGTGGTGGCATTAACCTTACATGACAGAAACGTAGAAATATAATTCTCATTCCTGGTTGCGAGTGTGACTGGCTCCTGTGGTCAGCCCATCACCCTGCTGCTGTGTGCCCTTTGACTGCACTGTACCCTACCCAGTGTGTGTTACAGAGAGAAGCCCAGTGGCCAGTTGTGTGGTGGCATTAACCTTACATGACAGAAACGTAGAAATATAATTCTCATTCCCTGGGTTGTGTATGTGACTCTGTCTCCTGTGGTCAGCCCATCACCCTGCTGCTGTGTGCCCTTTGACTGCACTGTACCCTACCCAGTGTGTGTTACAGAGAGAAGCCCAGTGGCCAGTTGTGTGGTGGCATTAACCTTACATGACAGAAATGTAGAAATATAATTCTCATTCCCTGGGTTATGTATGTGACTCCATCTCCTGTGGTCAGCCCATCACCCTGCTGCTGTGCACCTTTGATTGCTATGTGTATGCTCATGCCCAGCAGCCCAATCATTCTGTAAGCCTTGAACCTGGGATCCTTTAGTTGCAAACTGTCATATTCTTCAATTACTTTCAGTCCACGATCACAGTGTCACACAACCAAAATAAAATTTTGGAGTTGTAGCCAGCGATTACAGATCACATTGCTTTGTTACAGGAATTGTTTGGGTGTTGGTCTTTTCACTGCAGTATACTGGACTGGTAGTACTGGTACTTACTGTCTGTTATGGCTGACACCAACATAGATGAAGCATTTAGTGCTGGTGTTGGAGCAGGTGTTGGTGGTAGTGGTAATCCTGGTGCTAACAGAAATAACCAAAATGTTTCATGTGATAAAAATTCAACAAACAGCAAAAGAGCAACAGTGAAGTGTGGTAAAGGGGACCTTTAAGAAAACCTGTACAGCTGCTGGGGTCACACGGAGAAGCACCATAAGGTATGCCATTCATGCCTTAAGATCCCTGTGACTAGCAGCAATAATGCAAGTGACAGTGAGTCCTCTCTGACTCAGACAGTAGCTCTTTGTCTCAGTCCCACACTGTTGTGTCTCGCGACAAATCATTACTTCCTCAACAAAGTGAAATGAGCAAGTCTGCTGACAATGAATCAGGTAGTGCACTTGCAAATACATCCAGCACTGTTGGCAATGAAAAGGACATATCCATTGAATCCACCACTCTGTGTTGGCCAGCAATGAAAATCCATCAGAGTCTTCTGTCCACTCTTCTAGCACCAAGGAGCATGTCCCAGGTTCTGTTAGGACAGGTGAAAAGACACAAACAGTCTTTAGCTATCTTCCTAGCACTGAACAAAATCTGTCACATCTGAGGTGTGGAATTATTTCTCAGTCAGTAAAACTGATCCATGCAGAGCAATTTGTTCCTGTAAACAGAGTGTAAGCCGTGGTAAAGTTGTGTCATGCCTTGGCACTACAGCTCTAAACGCCATCTGAAAAAGCATTCGGTTTTGCTTGATCATCCAAAACCCAAGTCCTCCATCTTCCAGACCGCACGTGAGAAGGGTCAGGAATCTGAAATGGATACTGAATTGTCTGAACTTGATGCGGGCAGAACCACTGCCAGCCCTAGGATCACTGTTACCACCAATGCCAGCACCATTAGTATCAGTTGCACATCCAGTGATGGCACTGAATGTATAAGTCCTAGTCCACCATCTCTGCGCCCATCTGCCCATCAACGGTGTATAATAAACCAGCAGGGACATGTTGCAAACAGCTAACACTGTCTCAGGCATTTGAAAGGAAGAATACCTTTACTAGAAATCATCCAAAGATCCTTCATCTTAATCACCGAATTGGTGAACTGTTAGCGGAGCCCTTCTCCCATACTCTTTGGTAGATCATGAGGATTTTAGGAGCTCATGACATTAGCAGAGCTCATACAATGTTCCTCATCGAAGGTACTTTTCCTATGTTGAAATACCAAACATTTATCAGGCTTTAAAAGCGACAGTGATGCTTGCACTTAAAACTGCAGAGGGTGGGGTTATTCATGTCACAACAGATATGTGGACCAGCACTCAAAACATAGATTACATGTCCTTACACTCATTGGGTCACGTTTTCTTGTGCTTCTTCAAAAACAAAGACACCCCAAAAGATGGCGCTGCTGCATATAAAGAAGTTTGGGCAAAGTCATACTGCTGCAAACATCTTGCAGGAACTAAATGACTTCCTTGACGAATGGGTTTATTCTCACGGTCTAAAATGTGGCTTCATAGTAAGTGACAATGGAGCCAACATCTTAAAAGCAATACAGGATGGAGGATTTCTGCATGCTTCTTGCTTTGCACATTGCTTACACTTAATTGTCATGGGATTCTCAGCAACGAAACACAAGTGGATGGTATGATTGCTGTTTGCAAAAAATTGTGACTCACTTTTCACATTCAACCAAGGCAATACGGACATTGACCGAACTGCAAAAACACAAGCTGCCCCAGCAAAGCTGATTCAAAATGTTTCACTTGTTGGAACTCAACGCTTTAAATGCTGCAGTGCCTCTTGAGCAAAAGCAAGCTGTACATGAGTACTGCTCCAGTTACATTATTGGAGATGGCATTATGCTGTCTGTGCTGCAGTGGAAATTAATGGAGACAGTGTGCTGTATCCAGCTCCTTTTGAGACAGCTACAAGGGACATGTCTTCTGAAGGTGCATCTGAGAGTCAGGTTATCCCACTCATAATGCTCATTTCACATCATCTTAGTGTTCTAAATCTACAAATAGAAAAAGACAGATCTGAAGCGAGACAACATGTCGCCTATATCATGGGAATCTCTGAAGAGAATGAGCGAGCGCTCAAAACCAATGACAAATTAGTTGCAATGATGAAATCAAGACACTACATCCTTGCAACTCTCTTAGATCCCAGGTTCAAGCTATACATCTTCCAAAACAGATGATATAGAGCAGTACAAATGTATGTTGCTAGATGAGCTGCAGCACTCACAGGAGTCAAACACAGACACGCACAGTACCATCAGGTTGTCATCACCACAACATGCAGGTTCATCTTCACAAAGGGATACAGAACTGGAAAAGTCATCAAACATTAACAGTAGTTGTTCCACAACTGCCACTTCTTCAGCCCTTAGTAGCAAGCTAAATCTGTGGCAAAACCTTTCCCAAATTGCTGCCATACCAGCTGCTTTCTGCTGATTCCCTCTGAGCAGTCTCTGTCCAACATGGTAGACAGCTACCTGCAAGAACTGCCTATTCCTATTGATGCATGCCCTTTGAATACTGGAGATCAAAAAGTCAATTTGACAGAGCTGTATGATGAAGCCTGTAAATATCTTGGTTGTCCTGCAACAAGTGTCTCTTCAGAACGCATGTTTAGTACAGCTGGCAATATTGTGACAGACACCAGAAATAGGTTGCTGCCAGAAAATGTACACACGCTAACTTTTATTAAAGTTAATAAGTCAAGATTTTCAGATCCCTACAAGAGTATACAAACTGATCCTGAAGTGATTGATGTTGTGGATGTTGATGGTGATGATGACAACTCAGATGGTGGTGGCTGGTAAAATACTGTGTGGGACGGAGTCTCTGCACCAAAAGGAAACTTTTACAGACTGTGATGACTTTGGTTGTCGCCTCTCCTTTCTCGATCTACTACCTTGGACTATATACCCTCAAAACTTTCACCATTTCATGGCAAACTGCTTTGTAGCTAGGGTCTACACTAAAGTCAACAAGTTTTATATACGGCAATTTTAACATCAGTGGAACAGGCCCAAATTTGGCATAAAAGGGACACTGTCCGTCAATCCTTTCTGTATCATATTATTTATAGTTAAAGTGCAAACATATATTTTTGGATTTACCTTCTGTGACTTTGTGGTGCATCAGCATGGGCTGGACAGGAGACGGTCTATTTTTCAATTTTAAAGAGGACAAAACAATGAGTTCTAATTGGTAGCTGTTTATTATTTTTCAATTACAGAAATGTTAGCCTATAAACGAAAAATGGATGCTAGTACATGGGTGAGGGTTGTGGGTTGGTTTTAACATGGGTGTAGGGTAGGCATGGTGCTACTGCACAGATGAGGGTGGTGGAAGAAAAGGGAATGGGTGATGGGGTGAAAGGTGGGTGTTGTTTTAGTTCTTTCATTTACAGATTCGTGATCAGCTGGGGATGGTGAGGAAAAATGATGACAGACCGAACCTACTGTACACATAATATATATTCTTATTAAATACATTGCAAACTGCTACCACCTAGCACAACTGTCCTGTCCCTTTAAAAAGAATAAAGGAATCAGAAATAAAAGAAAATCTGCATCAGCAGTTTTCACAGAATGTACGTATCATAGTGTTTTTGCTTTATAAGTAGTGATAATTTGATACATAATGGGGTTGACAGCGCTGTCCCTTAAACATCACATGCCAACTGCTGCAGCTACATAAATGTTCCTTAGTATGTGGTGAGGAAACCACTGTTTTTATTTATGTGACTGAAATACAAATTTTATTGAAGTATCAGCTGCAAAATGCATCATCTTAGAATTTTTGTATGTATTACTTCAATTTGCCAACAAAAATGTTGGTATATGTATGCATTACCTTAGAAAATTGCATGCATTTGCTAGCAACAATGACTGGCATATTTTTTATTAAGAACAAAAGAAGGCACCAACACTTCAAAATATACTGTATTGTGTGTTTTACAATAGCATCACAGTCACAGAACGCACATAGGACAAAACAGTAAACAGACAAAAGGACCTTTGGTCTGTTTAAACTGTTTTGTCCTGTATGATGCTTGTACTGTGATGCTATCAGTTAAAACGCACAATACAGTATATTTTGGAAGTGTTGGTGCTGTGTCTTTTGTTCTTGGTGCTCAGCTTTCACAGGCACAACTTAGGATTGGAGCAGCCTTCTTGTGGTTTCTGCAAATATTTTTTTATTCCAATGTCTTGACTGAATATGTTATGACATAATATGTTTTGTAACAGTTCCACATGTTGCTGCTGTAGTACTTGGCTTGACTTTGTTATAAAAGCTTTTAAACATAGCAACTTTTGATTCACTCATTTAAACAGAAAGCAGCAAATAGCTGAAATTAGGTAATATCAGTTATTTTTCTCCTAATTCATGACAATGAGTATATATAGCTGAGTACATAAATGGCTAATGTGCCTCTTTCTTTCACTAAGGAACTATGATGCAGCTGCAGCAGGAAAACTTTTAACATATGGGTGGGTGGTGGGCCTGTTACGTATTATGTTGCTGACTTTAGCAAACAGAAGAAACTATAGATAAACCTGTTGTATTCCTATCAATGTCACACAAGATAATTTCTCTCCCCCTTATTTTGAACAGTTTTTCCTTTACATGTATTTTATTACTATCTTCGTTACTGGCAGCACAATAAAAAAATAGGGTTTGAGTTCTAAAAAGTTCTAAAAAAGATTAGAACACTAGAACTTTTTCAAAAGTTCTAGACTAGAACTAGAACCCAGAACTTCAGAGGGTTCTGACAACCCTAGAACACACCACCTCTCAGTACAGTTTTAGCCCCTGCCAGGCATATTTTTAAATCAAGGATTGCTCAACTCACTTGAGAAAGGAATTAAGACCTGAGGCCAGCTTACCATATGAGCTTACAGCTTAATGGTTAGAGCACTGAATGGTATACCAGGGTCTGAGGTTCAGTTCTAGGGCCACACTTTTCTTTTCATTTCCATCCTTCTTTTTAGAAAGGTGTGGTGGATGCCTGGAACAGCCTGCCAGAAGAGGTGTTGGGGAACAAAGACAGTGAAGGCTTCAAGCATGCATGGGACAGGTACATGGTTATAAAAGTCGAGGAAAGGGAGGAAGGTGACACTTGAGACCGAATAGGTGCAGGGAGTAGTAATAGGAAGTGACATAAGGTAGATTACAGGGTCCCACTGGTCCTTTTTCTTACGTCATATTATGTGTTTCTAGAGTACCATGCATGAAGGAGTTAACTGGGACTCTTATGCAAGAGTAGTACATATTCTACTACACCTCTTTCCGAGGAACTGCATATAAAATACCTAGATCTCTTGGCAGCAGCCAATTTTTGAAATGTCTTGCCCAAGGAGAGACTTACTTGTGTGTAAAAGGGACAGGTCAAAAATTTGAAAGGCAGTAGGGCCCCTATGTATCCTCCCACAGGGCTATGACCCCCTCCCTCGGAGAGGATACATCTTCCTGCCCGATCCCCTGCTCATCTTCCCCTGCAGATTCCCCCTTCGCAGACAGGGGGATGTGCGCTGTATGTCCCCTGCCACCTGTTGTGGCAAATCTGGTGGTGGGGGCCAGACTTCCCCGGAGAGGTTGGGCCATCACAGGTCCATGGAGCCCTGGCCTTTTTCTGTTTTCTCCCTCTCGACCCATACTGCCCACCAGCCACCGCTACAAGGCAGTCAGTGGGTGGGATGACTAGTCCCATCTCTGGAGAGAGGAGAGCAGTCCTCCAGATGGTCAATCCTCTCTCTCCCCCCCCCGCCAACCCCTAGTGGCCCAGGCTCATTCCCGAACCTGGGTTGCCAGCATGGTGTGATGTGTGACATCCAGCGCCTCAATCCTCAGTGCCACCAGGCCCGGTCTTAGGAGAAAAACCTTTATGCAAAAAAAAAAAAAAAAGAGAATATCAAATATTTTTTCATGGTACCATACAGATAAGCTGCGTGAAATATCAGTCCCTAAAACAGGAAAACAGTGCACTCAAGTATATAATTGTTATTTTGCAATACTAGAATGGTTTCCTATAATAAAATACATGTTCCTGTAATTAACTGGTACTAGTTCAGTATGTCGCCAAAGGAACGAGTGGATTGTCGGCCCAGTGGTATGGAGAGCTGAGGCACTTGCTGTCTTACTTCCTGCCACGGTAGTGACCATGTTCGCAGTATGAGCAGGCCACCGGGGTTGGCCGGGAGGAGAGGATCAACATCTGGAGAACAGCTCTCCTCTCCTGGGAGGTGTGGGGATGGAGTCTTCTGCTTGCCTGTCCCTAGTGTTAGCTGGGGGATGGTGCAATAGACCCACAGATGAAGGGGACGGATGTGGGGAAGATGCCGGTATGCCGCGTGAGGAAGGATGCGTGGTCCGGCCATTGGTATCATTGCACGCCTCCATGCCACATGCAGGGAACGGGAAGAAAAAGCAAGGAAAATTGCCCAACCGACGAGATGCTGGCCTCTCACAGGCGCCGCACCTAGCTAGCTAGCACCTCGTTAGAGATCCAGAGGTAGAAATTCTGAAAACAATTATAGCGACAGGAGTATTATAGTGGTGTGGAATTACCACTACCTCAGTCACGTACGGGTGGACTAGGAGGATCAAGTAGCTGTAGGTGCAGTGCTGGTTGAGCCACTCTTGTGGTAGAGTGGCAAAGGCACTAGCACCTGGTGGAGTGGGAGAAGGGACCACAGTTTGGTTCCCCATCTCCCAGTCTTGAAATTTGTTTTAAACTAATTTTTCCTTCTCAAGTTTCCCCCCATCCCAGAAGTCCACTCCCCCCCATGGAGTTGATTATTTTAAGTCTGGGGACATGGGGGAGTTGGAGTCCCCTTACATGGGGTGGGGGAGCTCCCCTAAGTGGATTGATGCAGGGGGCCCAGCTCCCTACAAAACAAAAAAACTGTACTGTCGCTCCATAAAGTGGCATTGTGTGGGCGCTATTTTGTGGCGGCCTCTGTATTAACCAACTTTTTTTTTGCTTTACGTCATTTTGCTTGTGGCATTGTGTGTTGCACTGTTATCATATGTGGGGTTATGACTCCATACCTAATTAACTATGGCAGGCTAAATAAGCGGACTAACAACAAATAAGCCTGGTACATAGAAAGCTTAAATTAAAGTCTCTAATTAAGACCAGTGGAGTGTAAGACAATTTCTTTGCAACAGACTTAAAATATTTAACCCTGCCTTGCTTTTGTAAGTCCAAAAACAAGTCTTAAACACAGACTAACTCTTGTGCAATCAGCCCGGGAATGGGCCAGTTGCACAAAATTGACTTAAGTCAAGTCACAATTTGTGACTTAAGTCACAAAAACTGGTCTAGTACAAGTCCCCATTTAACAGTTGCACAAGGCTGGAAAGTGAAAGTCCTGTGCTAGACCAGTCTAACCCTCTGGCTGCTTAGCAACAGAGACTGGACTTTGAAATTGTTGACTTCATATTATTTCAAGCTGGCTGCCAAAATGAAGATGCTGCGGCACTCTGACTTGAACCAAATGCTCCATGGAGCACTTACAGTAGTTGTGCATATGTATACGTTTGCCAGCTATTTCTGATTTAATTCCAACACTGTTTCCCAGTGTGTACTATAAGGTACATTGAGGAGGCAGTTGGAACAGTGGAGAGCGGGCTTGCATGGTGTGGGGCACTGTGACGGCCTCAGCTGCAAGATTAGGAGCGAGAGGGTGACTTTCATGGGGCTGCATGTGGCTTCTCCTGTTGATCCACTTTCTGACTGCCCTGTTCTTGCCTCTGTCTCCTGCACACAATTTAAAACTTATCTGCTATGCTGTTTTAATTTGTGGCATCTGACCCCATATCTGCATCAACCCCCTCCCCTTGCGTCCCACCCCCTGGACCTGCAGCAAAGCCCCCCCCCGACTATTTAACTAAAAGCCACAAAGTATTTAACTAAAAGCCACACCTTCTCCCGACTGGGAGCTTCTAAAAGCCACGAGTGTGGTTCACTATATAGCAGCCTCCCGATGACTGTCCTGCTCCTAAGTCCCTCATGGCAATAAAGTTTGTTGCTGAAGTGATCGTGGTTCGGGCCTCTGGTATGTGGAGGGATGTGCTCTTACACTGGTCACCTCTAGCTCCTGACAAAATCCTGTCCACTGTCTCCCTTCCGGAGCAGGCCACAGCCTGAGATCGGTAGGGGCTGGGAGTAGAAAGTGCCCTGGCACTTTCTTTTTTAGTGCGGTACCTCATGCTTCCTGCAGCAGCAGCAGCCAGAGCTCATCCTGTTTCTCACACTCTACCTCCTTACTGCTTCCAAAACAATATTGGTGCCCCATGAGTGACCCACTGCCACTGATTTAATACTGTACAAGTGTGAAGTTCATTCTTAACTATTGTTCTGTGCATTTACTGCAGTTCTATCAGTTGTCACGGTTAAATATTACTTGCATTTTTGATGATCAGCATGACTGTCTGTTAATGTGCCCACTTTGTGAATTTCCATAAACACTACTACTGTTTCACTGCAAATCTGCAGACATGCCATATTCTCCATTTGCTTCAATACATTGGCCACCAGGGAAAGTTGCCCACCAGTGATATTATAGAAATCCTCAACCTCTGGGGGCAACTCTAGCCAGTCCTGGACCATGACTGCTAAGTTATTTTAATAATGCTGGGTCACTAGCCCAAAAGAGTCTCCTGTAGTCCACCTGGGCTACTCTCCCCCAATGGCACAGCAATATAGCCTGGTCTGGCCAAACCTGTTCGTCAGATACCTACAAGGTGTTTTCTCCTCCATTAATTTCCTCCCTCCAGCCCTGGTGAGAATGTATGCCTGTTATGACTGTGCACAGCAGCAGTGTCTGCCGGTGGCAGTAGAAGGCTCCTGGCCCAACCACAGGGTTGCTGTGGTGGCAGAGTGAGCCACCAACCCTCCCGACCGAGATGCAGTGCTGCATGGCAGCTGTCTCAGTCATGGCATTCTGACACTACTTACCGGGCTTGCTTCCGAACCCAGGTCATCAGCACAGCAGCTGGACTTCTACTTTACTGACCACTAGATCATCTGGAGGGGGTCATAAGTGGTTTTGCTGTGCCCCCCAACAACACTTTCTCTTTTGCTTATTAATTTTGTTTTTCTCAATATCACTCTTTCATTCCGTATATCTCTAGCTTCCTATTTCGCTCTGTTACATTTTATCTAAAGCTCCCTTTTCTTTACTCCTCAGCTTTCCTAGGCACCTTTTCTGCTCTCAGTCTCTGCATTCACTATTATATTTTCTCCGTAATCCCTATTTTTCTGTATAACAGAACTGACAGGATGCTGACTGGATCCCCATCAGATAAGTATTACCCTACGTCTAACCTGACCTTTCTATTTTCTCCCAAAGAACTACAGATCCTTTGTGACCCCTTCCCTATATTTTATTTGACAGGCCTGACGGACATCATCCCTTCGAGACTCCTACCTCTGGATCTTCAGTACCCAGGTAAGAGACAATCTACGTATTACCTGCACTTGATAGGTTTATTGTAACAGCATAGCTGTGCCTCTTACTCTGTGTATGTGTGTACGTATTTAGGTGATATATACCGCAACATTTTTTTTAATATATGTAATGACCAGCCTGCTTTGGGTGACTGAGCAAATAATGGGAATCCATGTGACAGAGGATGCTGCTTCACTACTGTTATGACTCAGGTGTCAAGGAGGTGGGGACTGATGGGCTCCGGGAAGGTGGGGTTGTAGGTCAAGAACACATTTCCACTAGAGGAGATACTACACATATAGGATAGTGATGGGTAACCATACACTATAAGGCTATTCTTCCACCGAGTGGATACAATGATGACTGATGACACACTCGAGGCAGGTCGAGGTCACCAAGTTGGTACTTGTCTTATGGTAAAAAAGAATAGCCAAGTAGTATGGGTAACCATACACTCTTCTATACATGTATGGTGACTGAAAAAGGAAAAAAAACACTAACTTTTCCATATTTTTAGTTAATTCTGCCAACCATCCTCGATTCACAACTGCCACTGCTCTGCACAGCCACGCGCCACCCTCACTCAGCAAGGGATGAATAACAAGGTCTGCTGTAGTCCCTAGTATTATGACATCCTCACTAACGCAGAATGAAAAGTCATTCTGCATTACTAAGGATGTCACTTCCGCAGCAGAACAACTTTTTGTGGTGAATGGATTTCCATACACAACTGCATTCCACCATACACTATAACTCTACTTATTCTCTGGCAAGACGGGACTACCAAAAGGAAGAATTTGTGGTAGTGGTCAGAGATTATTTGAGGGAGATGCCCCAAGATGGATGACAGTGAATCCCAGCATAGGATCGGTTGCAGTGAAAGTAATGGAGAGCCTGCTGAAGGGCAGGCTGATAAGTAGCAGGAGACGAATGAGCTGTATGACCAGGGACAGCATGGTTTCACAGGTGGTAGGTTGTGTCAAACGTACCTCATAGATTTCTTTGATTAGGTGATTAGGGTGTTGGATCAGGACGAGACAGTGGACTGACACTGTGCCACACAGAAGGCTAATAAAGAAAATCAGCAACCCGAGTGTTGGTGAGAAGATGATAAGCTGGTTATCAAAGCAGTTAAAGTATAGGGCACAGAGGGTGGTGGTAAACGCAAGTCGCTTGGTAGACAGACGACTATCCAGTGGAATGCCACAGGGATTGGTACTGAGTCCTGTCTTCTTCGATGTCTTCATAATTGACATTGCTGTGGAATTGGAGTGGAAGGTGTGTCTCTTTGTGGAAGAAACTAATCTCTGAGACAGACTAGACACCCATGAAGAGGTGGAGAAAATGCAATGGGATCTTTGGGAAACTAGAGTCATCATCAAGGTGATGGCACCTGGTTTCAATGCCAAAGTGCATAGTCATGCACCTGGGATGGGAAATGGGGATGTGTATAAAATGGGAGGTAATTGCATTCACAAAGCAAGAGAGTGACATGGAGTCAGCTCCATGGCACTGAGCAACAGGAGATCGCACGACACGCTGGCAGCCCTGGTTTGCACCCGCGCCTGTGATGGCAGGAGTGGAGACCGGAAGGGAGGGTTTGGAACATCCGCTTGGACACTATCCTACCTGGCAAGAAGGGTGCGACCCTGCACCGCTACTACAGCGGCTCCTGATGATCACCTGTGAAAGTGCACTTGGCGGCGTGGGTGACCACAAGCCACCATACGTCCTTCCCAGGATGCCATGTGCATGTGGCCACAACATGGGGGCAGGGTGGGATCAAGGGAGAACATAGAAGATCGCCCTCTTGGCTGACCAGATGATGGTCACCTGGGTCCCCTCATACATATTTACCCTAGTGAGGTACTTATAGTTCTCAATCATGACCCTCAAACTCTCCTCTCTTCCAGGGAGTACATGCTGAGATACCATCAGCCTTTTGAGGTGGATTCCCCCATGCACCTGGCTCAGATTTGAATCCTACCTCCCCTCTCATGGGCCCAGGAGGACCACCCCTGTGAAGGCATATGTCACATCAACTGGGACATGGCACAAGGGGATGATGGTGATGGGGATGCATGGTGGGCAATGGTTCCCTTGGTGGCCTGAAGGAGTGGCTGATTGGGGGGGCATGGAAGTCCCAAATAGAATGTGAGGGACATTGGGTAATAATTTCTGATGATCTTAATGTGGTAGGCCAGTGCAACAGGGCAGTTGGCAAAGCTGGTGGGATGCTGGGGTGCACATGAAGGGGGATTAATAGCAGGAGAAGGGAGGTGGTGTTGCAACTGCACTGCTCACTAATAACACCCCACATACAGTACTGTGTACAGTTCTGGAGGCCACACCTCTGCAAGGACATTGACAGGGTGGAAGTAATCCAGAGGAGGGCTGCGATAATGGTGCAGGGGTTACATGAGAAACCATACAAGGATAGGCTGTGGGATCTCAGCATGTACTCCCTGGAAGAGAGGAGAGTTTAAGGGGTCATGATTGAGAACTATAAGTACCTCACTAGGGTAAATGAGATGCAGCAGGGGAGAAGAGGAAGAGCACCAGAACATGGGGCATGCAATGAAGATGGGGAGGGAGTTTAAGAGGGATGTGATGAAACACTTCTTAGAAAGGGAAAGTTGACATTTAAGTAGCTGTAATAGAGAGAAAATAGAGCAGACTAGATGTGCCTACCAATCCTTTTTCTACCAACAAATTCTATGTTCCTAGAGTACAGGAGGGGAGATGAATGAGACCCTTACATGAACATATAAAATTGCTGGCAGAAAGAGGTCTTATTGGAATATCTAGTCTGCTCGAGTGTACAGGTCCGTTTAATACTCTGGAAGTGGCCCCCTCCCTATTCTTTTGAGGGATCATCTTCCCCCTCCCCCTTTTCTCACCCCAACTATCCTGTTCTAATTTTCTTTTTTACCATGTCCCACCAACCCCCCTTGAAACACCCCACTGTTTCTGCTGATATCACCTCCTTTGGCAGCTTATTCCACCTGGACATGAGTCTTCATGTAAAAAGTGCCTCCTGAATTCTCTATACAAGAGTACTGCATATTCTGCTTCGCCTTATGAGGAAATGTATACAAAATACATGGGTCTGTCGGCAGTAGCCCACTTTTAAAATGTGGCACAACCTGATTTTGACCATCTTACCCATGGTGAGACTTACATATGAGTTCAGGGGACAGGCCAAAGCATTTAAAAACAAAGGGCCCCTGTATATCATCCCTATCTCCACAGCAGGCCATGCCGATATTCATGGGGTGCCGAAAGAGAAACATTGATGCTAAATAAATACACCAGCCACACCGAGACAAAATGATATGATTTTTATTGTACAGGCATAACAGTGTGATCAGGCCCCTTGAGAGGAATTCCCCCCTAGGGACAGTTCAGTCTCTAGAGCCCCTACCAGCTCAGATTCCCTTTCCTGCATAGAGTATGCTGGGAGGCCTGACCCGCCTTGGCACTGGGCCACAGGAATTATCCCATGCTATCCCACCCTCTCAAGGGCCCTGAGTGTGATGAATACTGTCATTGCTTATTTGCGTCTTTTCCGTTGATCCACTAAAGTTTGATGAACATTATAAAAGGGGTATAGACAGTAATGGAACTTGATTGGCTGACAGCCCTTGCCTGCTATGCTAATTTTTATATCATAACACAGAAAATAAGTGCTTGTGCCTGTCCCTGATTCCTGTACAGATCCTCCGATGCCACCGCAAACAATTCTCGCATTTTTTTTTTTTTTTTGTCTACGAGCAAAATCGAACTGCAAAAATAAACAGCAACACTCACAACACTTTAAAATGTTGTTTTAGTCCACAGATCATCCTGCTGTCCCTCCTTAGCCACTTCTATCCATCCTCTGCCCCAGGTATCCACGAAGGTTTTAAACTCTCTGCCGACCCCTACGAGAGGAGACCATCAGGAATTTTGTGAACAGCACTACTGCAGCTGGTAGCATACTGCCAGCAAGGCAGTCAGTAAACCTTGGTCCTGCAGGGCCCAATGCTAGTGATCCACAGAACATCACATCATCCCTAGTGACACCGCAGTGCAATAGCACACAAAGGGTGTGCAAGGGACTATTGTAAATATAATCAGTATTTTTTTGTTAAATCTCTCCATTCTTTAAATAAACACTACTATGCAGTTTCTCAACATATACCCACTTTTTATATGTAATACCACACTCTGGAGTGTGGTTTATTCTGGATAAACACACTTCCAGAATAAATCACACCCCATCATGTGTTATTGCTTACTTATATAATATAACGCTAATGTCCAGCTGTATATGGGTAGTATCACTTCTTCCTAGTATAAAACCCTTCCCAATGCATCCCAGCACCCTTGATGCCTTAATATAGCCATTATTGAACTGGCTGGTTTGCTTGAGAGAATCGCTGATAATGACTTCCACATCTGTCTTCTCCACTGGAGGAGGTTCAGACCAAGGAAAAGTGGGTGGGGCAACTTACCTCATCACCCCAAACAATATTCCATGTGTGGGTTATTTTTCTAAGTACATCACATTGCACTCATTGGCATTTAAATTGAAGTGTATGGCATGAACTCCATTTTTTTTTCAGAATATAAAATATTTTGGACATTCAAGTGGTGTGGATGACTGAGGCTCTTGCATCTCACCTGCTGCTACACCAGTGTGACTGGGTTCATGTACAACCTGGGGTTTGGGTTAGCTAGCATGGGAGAGGACTGAGTATCCCAGCAATTGCTTTCCTCTTCCTGGAGTAATGACCAGGCTTTATTGGTCTTTGCAGTAACACAAACGACCACTCACTCTCAGATATACATAGCAGGTGCTAGCTAAAAAGAAAGTAGAATGCTCACATACAGCAGCACTCCAAACAAAATAAGTGTAAATATAACTTATACAATAGAGAAATGAGTTGCAATCCCATCAGTTTATTGACGTTGAGAAAGCCACAATACTAAACCCCAATGCTTTGCATCTCAAATGTGATGCAACTCATTTCTCCATAGTACAAGTTATTATTTTGTTTGGAGGGCTGCTGTTTGTACTCATCCATCTTGGCCTTTGACTGCCAGTTGGACTGGGCCCCAAGGTGGAAGCCTGGGTAAAAAATTGTCTGAAAAACAGGACACAGAGGGTAATAGTAAACAGAGTCCACTCTGAAGAAAGGGGGGTTACTAGCGGGGTAGTGATGGAGCAGGCAACAGTGAAGTGAGGGTGCAAGGAAATGGAGCAGGCAGCAGTGAAGTGAGTGGCAAGAAATGGAGCAGGCAACAGTGAGGGGAGGAGGCAAGAAACGGAGCAGGCAGCAGTGAAATGAGGGGGAAGGACATGGAGCAGGCAGAAGTGAAGTGAAGGGGCAAGAAATGGAGCAGGCAGCAGTTAAGTGAAGCTTCTGGTCACAGTTGGCACACACGGGAGGGGGTGAGGAATGGAGCGAGGACCGCACCAACAAACACCCATGGCGTTAAGGTTTCCAACCATGATACCCCACCCTGTACAGACTGATGGGCATTGGAGTGTGTGGCTTAGGGTCATCAGCCATAATATTCACGCCATTACACCCCCACCACCACCCTGCAGCCACTGACAGGCATCGAGATGTGCCTTGGGGTCTTCGGCCCTAACATTCACCCTATTCTCCTATACTCACCTATTTTAGCTTATTTTCTTATGGAATGCGGTGAGTGTAGATGAAGACCCACAGGCACACCCGTGACACCTGTCTCTGTCTGCAGGTGGTTGAGGTGGACTGGCATGAGTGTTATGGCAGATAACCTGAAAGTCAGACCTCAACGCCTGTCAGTCTTTGCAGGGTGGGGTGAGGTTGGTGTTACTTCAATTCTTCACTGCCATTCCTATTATGCATCTCTCCGCTCCTGCAGTACCAAAGCCAATACCAGGAAGTAAACATTCGGCATTGGCAAATGCTTGTTTAAATCCTGGCAAAATGTGTTTCTGTACCTGTGGTGCTGTGATGTTTCAGTGGGGATTAGAAAACGTTTGCCTACCGGGTTCATGAAGTGGGGTAATAAGAAGGCTGTGCTGAAAATTTGGTGCACAAATATGGTAAAATGCCCAGGTTATGAGTGAATGTTGCAATATTTCAATGTTCACTTATAACTTCACTAAATTTCAATATTTTAACTCCAAACTTTCAACTTAGCCATTTTTCCACACCACCTCATAAATGTGACAGGTGTATTTTTTTAAATCCTGGGCAACATGTGCTTTCACAATTGTGGTGTGAAATGATGTTTCGGATAATATACTATAAATGCCACATGTCATGTTTATTAGGAGATTCATACAATGACTATGTTGATAATTTGGGGTCAAAATGAAAAAACAAATAGTTATTAAGACACTTTGTGTGTCGTGCCAATCTTCACCCCAGTGGGTATGCATTGTGATCCCTTGCCGGTGACCTGTGTTTGGGGACAAGCTCAGTGAGGCAGTACATGTGATTGGGGTGCTATTGTGCAACACCGCACTAGCCAAGGCATGAAAGCTGCTGGGTTGCCCACGCTTTCCTGGGTACCATATAGTGAAAAGAGCTCTTCTCTTGGCATAAGGCCCTGCACCTCTGCCCTGTGGGTGGCAGAGGGCCCTGCTGTACCTTCTGCTTTGGATAAGAGGCTACAGGCTGTGGGGAGGGTGAGCATTAGGGCTGACAACTCCAAGGAAGACCCTCCATTGATTTTCCAAGACACCAGAGACCCCAAACCCTAATTTTTTTTTCCTTTGCTTTCTGGAATGGGGTGGGCACTGAGGAGTTAGGGTTAGAGACCCTAACACCACATTTCTCTACTTTTGTGGTGTTAACTTGAACCTTAACTGGTGCATTAACAAAGTATAATAACTGGTTAGTGATGATTATCACCTGTGGATAGAACATCTCAAATTCCATTATACACGCATGTATAATGACCGTGTATAATGGAGTTTGATTAAGCACCCTTTGAGAAAGTTCTAAAATCTCCCTCATGCTAGTGCTACTGGCTCCTCTTGCTGTCAGCTCATGCCATCAACTCAATTATACTAGCCTCAGAGAAACCACCAAGTGACAATCTAAGTTACATGCAGTTCAACAAGCAGACATTGCTCACAGAAACCAACTTCTTTTTTTTTTTTTTTACATTCTGTTTCTACACCTGGCATCATCGCCTAACCACTCACCTGAACCACTCTCCCAACCGAAGCTTCAGTATCAGGATCCCCTCCTCCCCTGCCAGGCCCATACAGGAGGAGGCCAAGGATCCCCAGAGGTAAGGTTGGGTTCATGTCCGGCATTCAGCGTGTGGGGTTCCACCCTGGGAGACCCGCTGTTGCCTCACCCAGCTGCCAGGGTTTTTTTCCTCCTTGTTTCCTCCCAGGAGTGTGGCATGCAATGATGTCTGTGCACAGCTGCCCTGCTGGTGTCTGCCGCACTCCACCCCTTACATTGACCGGTGAAGCTGCAGTGCTCCCAATCTCTATCGGGGGCAGCCAGGACACCAGACATCCCTGGATCCCATCCCAGGGAGAGGAGAGCTATCTCCAGATGCTCCATCCTCTCCTCCCTGCTGATCCCTGGCTACCTGAGTCTGTCACTGAACTTGTGTCGCCGGTGTGGCGCGAGGTGTGGCATCCAGCTCCTTAACCCTCAGCACCACCAGGCCAGCTAGAAACCAACTTCTAACTGTTTCCTCACAATCAACTTTAAAATATGCATTTTTCTCTCAATCCTTTATGTTCTACATGCTAGCAAATCTGCTCAAACTTCAAACATCAGAGACACATGAAAGAAAACAATTGAGCAAATAGAAAAAAACAATGCTTTCTTGCTTACAAAACGAATGTCGCTGTTGACTAACTTGTTCATTGTGTTATTTAATGCAGTTATTGTAATTAGTTAAATAAATTTTTACTAGTTGCTGAAATCAGCTAGATGTGAGTGGGGGGAGGAGTAGAGCAGGGAACCCACTGCACAGCCTAGTGAAGAAAGTTTGAAAATGTTTAAAACTCCAGAAGTGTACATCTTTCATTCATTTTAACAATTAAATGTTAAATAGTTAATCTTTCAAATTCACACTAATAAAATTGTTTCATAATGACACTGTGCTGATGTTCTGTTTTACTGATTACAAAAGACAAAAAACAAAGGAACCAGTTATTATAAAAAAAATAAAACATGGGGAAGTGTATAATAAAGATTTTATGCACACCCTTGGTGTGCGATGCCTTGATAAACCTCTTGAGTTTCATTTTTGGGGTTTATGAGGCATCGCACACCTCGGGTGTGCACAAAATCCTCATTACACAGAGTTCCACATGCATTATTCTATATTATTTGCAAAGAATATAAAATAGGCTTCAGTACCTGTAATCACATATTTATTTTTTGCTTTCATTTCATTAATAAAATATATTCGCTCACCTGTCATTTTAGGATGATACCATTTTTTTCACAAGATTTTGACCCCCCTGTGCAACAGTTTTCAGTTGCTCATTCTGTTATTTTTAAGTCCAGTAAATTATTTTATATATTTAGTTTTTAAATATGCTGCTAGCCAGCAGAGTTATGAATGGCCACAAATTGGACGAATATCTTCGGCTCTCTTGAGCAAATAGTTTCCTATAAATGTAAAATCGTTATTTTGTGGGTAACTGGGGGCAGTGATTTTTCATTCATAAAGTAGCCAAGCAGCACATATCATAATGCTTTCTACAGGATGGAGTTGCCTTATGGCTTTGGAGGAGAGATTATGAAGATGGAACCGCTCTATCCCCCACCCCTTGCTGAAGCAACTCCCTGGTTCTCTTCTGTTTTCATTTGTTCCATCCATCCTGACCCCAGTTGCCTTCCCTGTGGGTATAATCTATGCCAGTTTACACAACCCCATCTATTGCCCCCAATCGCTGTCAATCTGCTCCTATTCTCACCCCTACCTGTCTTCAGTGTTTGCTATGATGGTTAGACACATGAATCACACACTTTCTGGCCTCACTGTGGGTGGGATCATTACGATGTCCCTACAACAATTATCGATAAGTTACAGGCTGCATTACTAATTGGCAAATCAATCAGTAACTCTAATTGGTAAACTGCTGACAATTTAGAGCACTGAACAGGCTGAACTGATTCTTTGTAATCCCTTCAGGCTGAAAGGATCTGCAAAATGTCATTCTCTTATTCAAGCAGCACTCAGATCAGTAGGTATGGAACCAGGGAGCAGCCTCCCCATAGATCAGGGAAGTGGCATGACCGGGTAGGGAACCGGTGCTGCATGCTTTTAAAAATTCTTTAATTTTTCCTGAAAGAAAATGAAAGTTTACATGGGGGTGGACCAGCTGGCTTATATTGTAACACTATTTGTTGTAAATGAAAACACATATTTTTTAATATACTGTATTATAGGGGCAAGGTAGCACCCCTACAGCTAGGGTTGAGTAGGTTGTTTAATGCTAAACCCCAATTTTTGCACCTTAATAACTTTGATGTCATTTGATGAAATAGCCCCAAATTTAACATGTGTAGTCAGGCTGCCAGAGTCTCAAGACATGGAAAGATTAATGATTGCATCTTGTTCCATTTTCGAGATACGGAGCACCAAAACGCAAAAAAGACACGTTTGCTTTCCCTATATTAAACATTGAGTATTTGTTGCTCTTGCCTACAATCAACTTGAGTGGTATTTTTTCATGAAATTTTCAGGGCTGAAGGGGCCCATACAAGTGTGTGTCTCTGGAAGGTTTCGAGAAAAAATAGTATATGGTTCCATAGTTAAGATTTTAGAGTTAACGTCCTGACACAAACAGTAAAAAAAAAAAAAATGGTTGTGACTGCTTATTTTCATGATGTACATCTCATGCTGAAAAAAATACTGATCATATTGGGTGCCACTTTATTTCTCATTTTATACTCACAAACACTGCAAATGCATGTATTTATTTATTTAGCTTTTGTTTACTGGGTAAGTACACTAGACAAGTATTATGCCTATTTTCAGGAACGACCCAGGAGAATACAACATGAGGAACAACAGTCAAGGAGACATGGCAAAGAGAGAACAGTTTTTTTTGTCACAGTAAACAAACATGTGGGAAATACATCATTTGACGCTAGGGGAAACATATAGTAGTAAGCACATTTCAGATTATACACTCTAGACTAGCTAGTTCAACTGACAGATATATATACAGGTCATCACACATAGGAGTGGAGCATAGCTCAAGAACTGGATTGGTCATAATATAACTTATAACATTGTCGTATACACCCCGTATATACAGCTCATCACATTTTTCTAAATATGCACATGTTAGACAGAAACAGAAACACTTGGTAGTACAAGTTTCTACCAAGTGACCAAGGTGCAATATGTCATGGTTAGCCTATGACTGTGGAGTAATAATGGGTGTAAAAATGCCCAAGGCTTTTTAGGCAGGAGTAGTCAGAAGTCATTGATACAGTGGGAAAATATCTCCAGGAATTCAATGGAAACACCCTGGGGAGGTTCAGACAAAACAATTTGACACTTTACTCTAGGGAGGTTTGGGGCAGTTGCACTCTGATGCTAGTTTTAGGAAACCCCACAGGGAATTTCGAAAACTCAGATAGGAGGGGGCAGCTTGGATATCCACAAGCAGCGAATTCCAGAGTCTGGGCACACTTATGGCAAAGTCCCGATCCCCCATGAGGATCTGGGTAAGAGGGACTTTGAGCATCCCTGATGTGAGAGACCTAAGTTGGTAGGGGGTGGGATTCAGTTTAGGCAGAAGCCGGGCCAGCCTCTGGGGGGGGTGCTAGTTCTGATCACTTTCCCAGAGAGGCATCCCAAACCAAAATCAAGGTATTTAGCTGGTGAGAGCCATCAGGTTTCTCATATAGCTTACAATGGTGGGTGAGTCGGGGGAGCAGCCAAGGCAAAGCGACAAATGTTATTGTAAGCAGTGTACCACCAGGTGAGATGTGTCTTTGGAGAGTGAGCAAATAGGTGCAGCCATAGCTGAGGGAGGAAGAGCACACCCTTTGCTAGGGCAAGCCTGGCTGCTGATGAGTTATCTTGGCCCTATAGGCCAAACCCAGTTTGCAGTTTGCCACCCTGCAGATGTTAAGGATATGATTACCCATGTCAAGTTGGGGGTCAAGTGTTACCCCCAGATATTTGATGGAGCTCACTATGGGTAGTGAGGATCCATCTGTGCTGGTGACGTGTAAGCAGGCTGATGAGGCTTTAATTTTAGCCATTGAGCCAAAGAGCATAGCCTGTGTCTTTTTCAGCTTCAGGACCAGCTTTGACTAGTAACCCATGACAATACCCTGTTAAAGCCACTGGTCAGGTTCTGGTTTAGGGTAGTGGCATTCTGGGAGTGAGCTAGGATTACAGATCATCTGCATACATGGTGGCACTACAGCTGGTAGTAACCATGGGTAGTTGATTGATGAAGAGGGAGAAGAGGAGGGGACCCAGTACCGAGCCTTGAGGCACTCCGGAGGTCACTGGTAGGGGCTCGGAGAGGACTTTATTGAAGCAGGTACGCTGCTTTCTGCCATGTAGATAACCCATTAGCCATTTCATGGCATGGGGGAGAGGCCAAGTGACCACAACTTTGTACCAAGCAGTTTGTGGTCAATGAAGTCAAAGGCTTTGGACAGGTCGATAAATATTGCACCAGAGAGTTTGCCCTGGCCCATGGCTGTCCGGATACTTGATGTAACCGAGATTAAGGCTGTGGTGGTGCTGTGTCCCTTACGAAAGCCATGCTGGGCTGGGGACAGAAGTTCATGGGAGTGGATATATTCCGAAAGCTGCTCAGCCACTACCTTTTCAAGGAGCTTGCTAAGGGTTGGGAGAATGGCAATTGGTCGATAATTGTCAGGCAGTTTGGGATTTCCTTGCTTCAGTACAGGGACAAACCTCACCTCTTTCCAGATGTCTGGGATGGTCCCCAGACCAAGGGACAGGTTGAAGATAAAGGCTACTGGTGAGGCAGAATGTGTGCAGCACCAAGCTTAAGGAGTTTAGGCTCCAGGTTGTCTAGCCAGGACTGGAGTACTGGGAGAGGCCAGCTAGGCATTTCTGCAAGTCCTGAACTGATACAGCCCTGAGGTGGAACATTTGATGAGGAGGGTGACCCTCCAGCAGAGTGGAGGGAAGGGGGTGGGACAGAGCATTAAAATAATATCTTTAGAAAAAAAAAGTAACACCTGACCCTATTTAAACTGGACCTGTTTAGCCAAACTGGATCCATTTAGCTAGATTCAGAGTATGTTTTTTTTAAATCTCACCAGAAATACATTTTCTAGGCACCCCTAAATCCAGGATGCCCAGCTTAGCAAGTGGAGCCATTAACGCACATTCTGTGTATGAGAACAGTGGGACTTTCTTGAGTTCTGCAGCTGCAGCTGGAGCTCATGCTGAAGGCTACACTGAGAGCATTAAGCAATCCTTTCCCTGGTGTCTAATGGCACCCCCTCACCTTCCAATTGTTGTCCCTGTATTTGTATATTGTTTCCTTGGTGTCAAGTGACATCGCCCACCCTGTAATTGCTAGCCCATTATTTATATAATGTTTCCTGGTGTCTGTTGTCTCTCCTCCTCCGATCTGGTCCCATATTTATTTATTTATTTAGTGATTTGAAAAGACCTTTGAGTGCAAGCTCTTTTACAAAGGTTCCACGTCATAGATTGCAAAACAAAGTACAATAGGAGAAAGCAAAGGTGCATTACAATGAACAATACAGCTTGGATTCAGAACTTACAGAATAACTCAAAACATAGGTACAAGTTAAATAACAAGAAAAACACTTTATGAGGGTGGGAGAGGGTAATAAGCAGCCACAAAGTGCCTTGTCAGTAGTTCAGAGGGATGGAGATAGCTGGCAGTGGGGTAAAGAAAGGAGGTACGAGAGAGAGGTATGTACTGCGGTAGAGGTGAAGGGTGAGGGAAGAAGGGCAATAAGGTATAGGGAGAAATGGTGGGGTGAGAGGAGGCTAAGTGGATAGTACATGCTAGAGTAAAATGGTAGGGTGTGAGGGGGCATGGTCAGGCAGCCTGCATTAGTAGTGACTGTTAGGGAAACTCACGGGACTGTGAGTTGGGGGATGGAGGCAGTGGGTGCTGAAGGAGCATGATGCAAACTGATTGCTGGGGCAAGTCATGTGAAGGGACAGAGGAAGGGGGTACCTGAGGCCTGCCTAATGCTTGCTGGGGGCCAGAGAGAGCAGGTGTGGATGGACTCAGGGGCAGGTGCATAGAAAGTGTTATTAGGTGCTGTTTGAGGTCAGTTTTGAATTGTGTCAGACAATTGGTGGCCAAAAGGTGCCGAGGGGTTCATTCATCCATAGAGGAGTCCGGTAGGGCAAATCACATTGCCCAAGTGAGGTGCGATGGAAGGAGATAGCCAAGGCCCCTCTAGTCCTCCCTCTGGGTACAGCATATTGATGTAATGTTTTCCTGGTGTCTAATGCCCCCCCCAACTGCCATCCTGTGTTGCTGTAATGTTCTCCTGGTGTCTATTGGCACCCCCACACTCCGATCACCATCCCCCTATTAGTTTTACAAATCTGATATTTCATTTTTATTTTTACTTGTAAAACCAGATGAGCAATACTGCTCGTTTTCACAGGTGACAAGTCTTATCTAAAGTACAATACAAAATATTAAATACAAAATGCAGAGCAAACCACTCAATTTGCATAAAATGCATGTGCTGTTCAGTGCATGAATATTACAGAAACATTCATTTTCTAGAGAAAAGCCAGTGTTTTAGACTTCTTAAAATACTGAATAGAATTACTTTCAATAATTTCAGTTGGTATCTTATTAAAAAGTTGTGGCTCTAAATAATAAAGATCTTTGCCCAAAAGTCTTCTTTAATAAAGGTATCTTAAACTTAAATTTAGACTGAGACCTAGTAAATAAAACATTCAAAGCCCTGGAAACATTGAAGAAATAGATATGGGAAGAAATCCTGTTTAACTTTATATAAAAGTGCCCATTTTATGGCACACCCGGTCTTCAAGAGATAGTGTATAAGACTGTTCATACAGATCAGAACAATGGGATCGAAAAGGCAAATTAAGCCAAAATCTCAGGGCAGAGTGATATGTTACTTGAAGACAATTCAAGGCACTACTACTACAAGAGGAGGTGTAAATCAGGATACCATAGTCCAACACCGAGAACAGAAAACTATGAACCAAAAGTTTTCTGGATAGTCTCTATCTTGTTACGGGAAAAAAAATTACCTTTGTTTTTTTGGAATTAAGTACCAAATGATTTTGAAGCAACCAGTCCTGAAAAAGCCCAAAGTCAGTCTGAAGACAAGAGAGGACAGTCTTAGGTCTGGGGCTAGAACAAAAAATAACTGCATCATCCGCATAAAGAATCATCTCAGTTTGAGTACAAATCCAGGAGCAGAATTCATAAAAATGAAAAATTAGTGGCCCCAGGATTGAACCCTGGCATACACCACAAACTGATGGGAGTATCTGAGAAGTAGTTGAGCCAATGACTGTTCTATGATATCTGTTGCCTAAATAACTTTGATATCAACTGATTACCTCACCAGAAAATGAAGTCCACGAAGAACACTAGGGAGAAGATCAAATTCAACCATGTCAAAGGCCTGGTAGGGTCCACAAACAGGATCGCACATGAATATCCTCTATCAGTGCACCATGTACACTGCCATGAACACCACCAGCCGTTTCAGTGTTAAAACCTGGCTTAAAGCCATGTTGGTTGGGTGAAAGAAGGGAATATTTCCCAAGAAAGGCCAGAGTTTGATCCATAACAATTTTTTGAGAATTTTAGAAATGGGTGACAAAAGGATATTGGTCGATAATAAAATAGGTTTAATGGTAGCTAATTTCCAGCTAGAAGGAAAAACATTATAACACAAAGAAAAATTAAAAATAAGAGTAAGAGGAAAAACAAAACAATTTATGCCCAGTTTAATAATCCTGAAATCCACTCCATCGTTACCCTGAAATGGTCTTGGGTTATTTTCCAAAATGTATTTTCTTACTAAGGAAGGAGTGACATATTCAAAATAAAACTTAGGATTGGTGTCATTACAAACATCTTCAGGATTGATTCCACTATCAAGGACTATGGGAGTTCGAAAGGGACCGAGGTTCCCAAAATGTCTATTAAAGACATTGGAAACCAAGGACGGGTCACTAATACTCTGTCCATCTTGATGAATAAAGGGGACAGAATCTTTTTTCTGTCTTCCCGTCATTTTGTTAAGCAGATCCCAAGTTTATATAGGATTGCCCCTTGAATTCCTCTGCTCATTAAGACAGTGGGCAACCCTGGCCTTCCTAACATCAGATTTACATTTATTTCTAAGTGTCTTACACTCCTGAAGATGACCAGAATTCTGCGATACCCTATATTGCTTCCAGCATTTATCACATTTTCTCAATAGAGAGATGAGATGCCTTGTGACCCATTCTTGTTCATGAGGTTTAATCCTGACTTTCTTTAGGTGGGAGACCCTGTTAACAATAGCATTATAGGCAATACAGAAAAAATCCCACATTGCACCAATATTGGTGCAGGAAAAAAAAGGAGACCAGTCTATTGCTTTTGACAAGTCTTCTATTTTCTGCGAAGTCAGATTCATCAAATTCCTATACTCAATATATCTAGGGAGCCCCTTGGGCATCCTGACTGACCATTCACATTTGATAGGATGATGGTCACTCATAACATCGGGCATAACCTCCCAATTGGTTATCCTATCTGCGTGAGAGACCAAAATCTAATCTAGAACAGTCCCTCCACCCGTTTTATAATTAGGCCTTGTGACTTCCTCTATTAACTGCTTAACACCAAGATCAACCAAAATTTCTCTAACTTCACCCTCAAACTCCCATCCCAACTACAGTTAAAATCACCCGAGACAATCCACGCTCTATTAGGTATAACCTCACGAACTGAAAGTAACAATTCAAGACCATAAGATATTCTGCCTGGAGGGAAATATACTGCACTGAGAATCAGATGTTTGCAGTGTCCTAAAACCAAATCAATGGAAATCATGTTATATCCTGAGTTTCCCAAGGAATGATCCATAACAGTGTAATCCAGTCTGCAATGAATATACATTATCACTCCACCTCCCCTTTTTCCCACTCTATCCTGTCTAACTAAATTATAATCAGGAAGATGGATCTCAGAATCCAATATCCCATGATGCAACCAAGTTTCAGAGAGTGTGATTACATCAAATGGGTGAAGCCGAGACCATACAACAAATTGCGTCCACTTAGGGAGCAGACTCTGAATATTCAGGTGTGCAAACTTAAGTGAAGAGGAAACTGAACCTGATTGTGAACCAATTAAATTAAAATCAGATTCCTCTATTTGAAAACATTAGGTCCAGAGTGGGATGCACAGTTCCTGATATTAGAAGTAGCAGCATTAGTAAACTTTTATAAGTTGTCCTACTCTCATACTGTCTTTCCCTCTTTGAAAGGGTCTTAACTAATTTACAAACAGGCTGACAAAATTTTAAGTTGGGAGTAAAACAAACACCCCAGAAAAGGTCAACAATTACCACAGATGAAACAAAGTCAGACATACCCTCCCCAGCCCAACCATATTCATGACTTGTGCATTGTGCAGTATGAACAAAAAAAATCTAAATGAAAACTACCATTTTTATCAAAAGAAACAACCATTAAAATTGGACATAAAACAAAAGAAAAAGAAACCAAAACTGCATATATCAAAAACATTTTAAAACACAATAACAGACTGGACAGAGACTTTCTCAAGCCTGAACAAAACTTTTACCAAACACTTATTACTTATAAAATGTCCAGATCAGCAAGCATCCTCAAAATAAGTAGAAGCAGGCACCAGGAGAAAAGATTTTCTCTAACGAGTAGCGCTGCGCCACTCACAATCGCTCGGGCAACCGCTCGCACTTGCAAGCAGTGCAAACTTTTAAATGTAGGGAGAGCCGATCTCCCAATGATGTGCCTTGCTGAGAACTCCCACAACCCCGAACAGCAAAGCACCCCAAACAGTACCTGAGGGGTGGAGAAGAGATGAATTTCAGCCTCAGGATGGCAGGGAGATGAAAAGAACAGGCAGCTTCTTGCAGCCAGAGTGTGCTCCTCCAAAGTAGTGAGCAGCGTGAACTTTTAAATGTAGGGAGAGCCCACCTCCCAATGACATGCCTCACTGGGCACTCCTACAACCCCGAACAGCAAAGCATTCCAAGCAGTACCTGGTGGGGGAGAAGAGATAAATTTCAGCCTCAGGATGGCAGGAGATGAAAGAACAGGCAGCTTCTTGCAGACAGAGTGTGCTCTGTGTAATAAAGAAAACCATCCCTGCAGAACTCAAGAAAGTCCCACTTCCTCCAGTTGATGTTATCTCTGGGCCTTACACAGATAGTTAACACTGCTACCCATAAACATGGTCACTCCCTTGACTTAGTCTTTCTCCTGGGGATCGAGGCCTCTGATTTGGGGGTGGAACCAGTTGGTTGGTCCAATCACTACAATGTGAGTTTTAGTTTTAGCGCCCCCCTCCTTCGTAGGCCTACCCCTGTGGAGATGGTCAGGCATCGCCCTTTACGAGATGTTAGCTCTGAAGGCCTGGCAGTGATACTTGACCTATAGTCCCTTCCAGTGGCAAACAATGACCCAGATGCCCTTGTGGTAGCCTATAATATAGCTATCTCAGCGGCCCTCGATGTTGTTGCTCCTGTCTGTGTTCACCCTCTCTCCCTTCGCCCTCGGTCCCCATGGTTTGATGGGATCTTGAGGGAGATGCAGCGACTAGGTCAAAGGTTAGAGCATTGCTGGCGGAGACCCTCCCTTGATGCTGACCACCTTAGATTGATAGAGCATTATCAAGCCTATCAATCTGCAATCACCCGTAAGAAGGCAGAGTTCCTGTCTGTGGAGATTGCGGCTGCTCAGAATTGACCAGCTCAGCTCTTTTCAAGATTGTGGACAGGCTGTGCAACCCAGCCTGTCTACAAGTCCGAAGAGCCTTTGCAAATAGAGTGCAATGAACTTGCTCGATTCTTTGCAACTAAGGTGGCCGACATTAGGGCAGCGCTCCAACCAGCACAGTCTAAGGATGTTGCTTTGGATCAGGGTGAAGCTGCTGCTCCTCGGTTTTCCTGGAGTGTCTTTGACCGACCGGAATTCATGGATATCATGCAGATTGTTGGGGGTGCACACCCTACATGCTGTAGTTTGGATCCAGGACCAGCCTCCCTGATTTTGGGTTGTATTGATTCTATCGGTCCGGTCCTAGCACAGACAGTCTGGTGCTCCTTGAAACAGGAGAGTTTCCGAGCCCTGAAGGAGGCAGTGGTAACACCCTCCTGAAGAAAGCTTCTTTGACCCTGACTGCCATGCAAACTACAGACTAATCTCTAACCTTCCCTTTTTAGGGAAAGTGATTGAGAAGGTAGTGGCCGTGCAGCTGGAGAACCATTTGACCATCCATGACATCTATGAACCCCTCCAGTCCGGTTTTCGAAAGAGGCATAGCATTGAGACAGCACTGGTTCAGGTGCCCAATGATCTCCTGATGGCTAAGGACCAGAAGAACCATTCCATTCTGGCTCTTCTAGATCTCTCATCAGCTTTTGATACTGTGGACCATGGGGTTCTACTTGAGTGTCTGAGGTTCATCTGTGGACTATCAGATATAGTCCTCAGATGATTTACATCTTACCTCACTAGAAGAATGCAGACAGTGGTTTCCAGGGTTTATTCCTCAGATCCAGTTTCTCTGTCTTGTGGGGTTCCTCAGGGCTCTGTGTTGTCACCCATGTTGTTCACAGAGTATATGCTGCCCCTCAGAGACATTGTAAGAAGGTATGGGCTGAGGTTTCACTGGTATGCTGATGATACCCAGCTCTACCTCTCTTTTGCTCCCGACCAGGATGGGGCTCCCTCGGTCTTTAATAACTGCCTCAAAGAAATCCAGGAGTGGATGGATTCGAGTTGGTTGAAGTTGAACTCTGAAAAGACAGAGGTGTTGGTAGTGGATCCGGTGCGCCGGATAGGAGGGCAGGGGGCTGGTTCACCCTTTGGACTTTATCTTGGGGGTGTTTCACTCCTGACCTCTGAACAGGTGCATAACCTGGGGGTAATTTTTGATGAAGGACTGACTCTGCATTTGCAGGTGTCTGCCGTCATCAAGTTCTCATTTTACCATCTGAGCAATATCTCCAGGATTAGGCACCTTTTTCCATCCGGCGATCTTCCTACACTGGTCTATGCCTTTGTGTCCTCACATCTGGACTACTGCAGTTCCTTCTATCTAGGGCTTCCTGGGGCTGAAATCCACCACCTGTAGCTGGTGTAGAACACAGCAGCCCGGCTTCTGGCTGGTACCTCCCAGTCCAGCCATATTTTGCCAGTGCTGCGCAGACTGCACTGGCGGATCACCTTTAAAGTCGGTCTTCTGACTTTTAAAGCCCTACATGAACTTGGCCCTGACTACCTGAAAGAGCTCCTGGTCCCTTATTGCCCTGAGAGATTGCTCCACTCAGCTGGTGAGGGGTTGTTAGAGATCCTGAGGGTGTGCTTCAATCTTCTGGGGCCAAATGACATTTATGTATGTGGCCTCACCTCTGAAATGCTTTCTACCCCATCAGTTATGAGAGGTGACACCGTGAGGATTTAAAAGCCCTGAAAATGTATCTATGGACTCAAGCATTGGAGTCTGATTTTATTTATTTATTTGTGCTAGCTGTTTTAACTTTAAGATTTGAAATGTTTGGCTTGTTTTAATTTGTGCAGCCTTGGTTTTGAAAGCCATAGAAATAAAGTTTATTATTATTATTTATTATTATTTTTTCTTTAAACCTACAAAAACAAAACAGTCCCTTGCTGATCTGACCCTGACCTACCACTCAGCAGTCACCCCCACCCCAGTACACCCCTTGCACCCACACTCACCTGAACAGGTCCCACGGCATATAGCCACCTCGTCAAAGACGACTTGTTACTGGAACTGTAATAGCACTATGAGAAACTAAGGTGTAAGTGCAGTTCAGTGAATTTCAATGGGGTTTTGAACTTTGATGAATAACTTTGTCAATTTTGTATATTCTGGACCCAGCATTTCAACATGGTCTTTGTGGGGCCGCTACTTCATGAACAATGGTAGTGGAATTATGCAAATCAGGGCCAAAAGTGATTTTGTGATCACGCTGCAAAATCACCTTTTGGATCGGATTTGATATTTTACCACTGTTGTTTATTAGGTGGGGTCAAGAAACTATTTTGAAAATTTGAGGTCAAAATATGTAAAATGGCAAAGTTATGCACGACGTTGAAATGTTTCTACCTCACTGTAACTTTGGTAATTTAAAAAATGTTTTTACTTCAAATTTTCAACACAGCTATTTTTTCACACTACCTCATGAATGTGACAGTTGTCATTTTTCAAATCCAGGCCAAAATGTATTTTTGCTCTTGTGTCACGGAAGGATGTTTTGGTGGTGTGCAATTATGTTTTGGCAGAGATCTGAAAATGTTCACCTACTGTGTTCATGAGGTGAGATAATAAGAAGGCTATGCTGGAAAGTTGGTGTGCAAACATGGTAAAATGCCCAGTTTGTGACTTTATGTTGCAGTATTTCAGTGTTCACTCATAAGTTTGCTAATTTTCAATATTTTGACTCCAAACTTTCAACATATAGGATAGTAGATGAGTGTCCCTATACACAACAAAGGCTATTCTTACCCGAGTTGTTACTATGATGACTATTGACCTCGAGAGTGAAGCTCTAGAGGTCCTTCAGTCATCATGGTAACAACGAGGGTTAAAAATAGCTTTGTTGTGTATGGGACGCCATAAACTGTTCAATATAGTGTATGTTCAGACCCAACACCTTTTCTGACTCACCCTGTAGAGACAAAAAGCAGAACAGAAACATCACTATCACTGACTTGCTACCTTGGCTTACGGGCGCATGATCAATTTCAGTCCCACTCTGACCTGTGACCTATGATCTCCGCCCTCTCGTCTCCTCTGATAAACAACCAATCACTTGACACTGTAGCTGCACTCCGACCTGAAAATTAGTGAGCATGACCACCTACACTCAATGTTTGACATGTGCTAGGTAAAATTTTTAAATATCGCTGACAACTGTTCACTTCACTTGTGCACTAGCAGGTGGCAGCACAAGTGACAAACAGCATCACAGCATTGTTGACTGGACGTCTGTACTGCAGCAGAATGAAAGTCATTCTGCTGCAGTACGGATGTCACTAGTGCAGCAGAACGATTTTTACACAGCATGGAAATCCATGCTGAACTACGTTCCACCATACACTATATGCCCATTTTCTCTACTACCTCATAGATGTGACAGGTTTAATTTTAAATCTTGGCCATGGCATGTTTTGCACTTGCTGGTATGAAATTACATTTCCACCAAGGTGCTATAAATGATGCATGTAAAGTTTATAAGGGCAGTCATAAAATGACTATCTTGAAAATGTGGGGTCAACATAAAAAAAGAGTGAATGTGTGAATTGTGAAGGTACGAAGACAATGTGTGGAGAGTGAATGGTTACTGAATGTGTGAAAATGAATGTATACAAAATGTGTGAACAGTGAATGTGTACAGAACGTATGAAGAGTGAATGTGTAAAGAATGAATGTGCCAGGCCTTGCACTTTTGTAGACAGACATAGTCTTCCCATAGCGCATGGCCCAAAGAGCCCTGCACATCTGCACCTGTTCACACAGGTCCCTGTGGGATCTGCGTGAATGAGGATACGATTACACTATCTCAAAAAGAAAGGAAATTCTTTGCAAAAAACTTCATTAATGCACCAGTTAGGGTAACTTAATGCCACAAAAGTAGGGAAATGTGGCATTAGGGTTTCCATTCCTAACTCCTAACTCTACCCTCCAAGAAGCAAAAGGAAAAAAATATTAGGGTCTTGGGTCTCCAGAGTCTTGGTGAATAAGTGATAGGATCTTCCTTGGGTCATCAGCTATAATGTGCACCCCATTCCCTGAGCAAACAATGTCATACATGACCTCTTTTCTTCACACAGGACCCACGGGGCCTGCATGAAAAAGCTACAAAAACTGTGTTGTCAACATGTGGTGAGACACACTTCCTACCTTTCAAGTATGTATCACTATGAGGCAGTGGCTTGGGCTGTGCTTTGGACTAGAGGCTGCAGACTGGGAGAGGGTGAACATTAGAGTTGACAACCCCAAGGAAGACCCCACCATTGATTTGCTAAGACTCTGGAGACCTAACACCATAATATTTTTTTCATTTTGCTGCTTGGGGTGGGGGATAGTTAGGGTTGGAAACCTTACTTTTGTGATGCTAAGTTACCCTAACTGGTGCATTAACAATATTTTTTGCAAAGAATGCATCTATATACATGCCACTACTGACCTCAAATTGAAAAACAGTAGTGAGGACAGAACCACAACTTTACAGATAAGATAATAATATTTCTTTGAAATCCAAGCAGGAGGGAAGATGAGTGTATTTTACTCACCATAAAATAGTAAAATGCAAAACAGATGAGTGTGAAAAGGCCCTATTTTGTGTCCATCTTCTATAAAAGCAATGGGTGGAATGCTATAGTGCATTTACTGTATTACTGAAATTTTAGACAATGGCAACAGCCTTAATTTTATTTATTTATTTATTTAGATTTTGTTTACCAAGGTAAGCCCACTGAGACCAATGATCCCTTTTTCAGGGGCGACCCTCCCCGATTACACCCCCTCCATTCATGGGGCAGCTGCTCCCCGGTTACATCCCTACCAACCTGATCCTCTTCCCAGAGTGTTGCTTCAATTGCAAATAATGGGTATATTTTTAGTTTTTAGTTTGCAGCTAGCAATATTTTTTATATTATAAGAAACAGATTCTGTGCTCCCCCTCCGCTATGATCCATGGTGAAGCCACTCCCAGTTATATCACTCCTGCTCCTGATTTGCAATGCTTAAGTGGAAAACAAAATCACATTATATACACTGTATGTTTTTTTCATCCCTCCCAACCCCTGTTCATAACTCAGAGGGTCATTTTGGTAAAATTGCTAGACAGAATCAGTAGCCACTTAAAAGAGTTTGTGTTTTCGATTTTTTTAAATATATTTGAGTAATGTGCCTACAAAAGAACTGCGGCGAGCTGTTTGTTTTTATTAATAAACTAAAATTGCTCTAAATAAAAGATCCTGAAGTTTGAAGTGCTCTCATTGGATCTGGGCCTGTTCTTGGCACTCGGGGGACTGGGCAGATCTAGGCAGTATCTGTGCAACGGGGTTAGATATACTGTTGCTTTAAAAATAACTTGCTCAAACATTACAGGCAGCTCTCTGAAGAGATCTGTTAAAAGTAGACATTTTATTCTCCAGAATAATGCCTGATTATTCTTGACCATCAGCCTGGTGGTCATCTGATTAACACCACCCCCCCTTGGCTGAAAAACACGTCCCCCTCTGATATCCCGGCTCTTTGACTGCTTCCCTGATGTCTGCTGAAAACATATCCCTCTTGCCATCCCACCTCCAATTGCTTCTCCACAGGAGTTGCCTAAAAACACATCTTTACCCATCACCATTCAACCCCTCTGATATTTCCAGCCTCTCCCATTGCTTCCCCCATGTCAACTGAGAGAGAATGACCACCATCTGTTAAACTGTCATAATTTTGGTAAACATTTTCTTTTTTTTTTTTTAATTTGTACTTTTTGCGACCTCTCCTCTCTCTGCCGATCGTCCGCCCGGTCACGGACCCCTCGGCTGCGGCATCCCCACATGAGCCGTACTCCAGGGACCCCCTGGATTACCCCCCAGGGTGGAGACGTGGCACCCATCCCCTTTTGGGTGCCACGAACAACGGGATAGGGCGGGAGTCGGCCTGGGGAGCCGATAGCAGCCCGAGGGGTGGGCATCATTTAGGCGGAGAGAGGCGGGCTGAGATTTTCTCCCCTTAGAGGGGCGGGAACGTGCAATGAAGCCAGCATCTGTCCCCCCCTTGGAAACCTTGCTGTCCCATATGCTGAGGTACTCCTGGCCTCCACCAGGTATCCCCATGCATCGGTAACATCCTGCACCCTCCCCCCCGAGAAGGAGAGCAGTCCTGGGATGCTCTATCCTTCTCCCCCGGGCCGGCCCTCCAACGACCTGAGCTCATTTCTGAACCCAGGCCACTGGCGTCACAAGCCGAAATCCAACCGCTGCACCAGCGGGCCGGCTTGGTAAACATTTTCAAATGACATCTCCTGAACCAGCCACTCACATACTAATTATTCTTGAACATTTTTTTTTTATTTTTTATTTATTATTCCCAGAAAAAAAGATGCTGTAGGATTAGAGGTCACAAAATGAAATTGGAGATGGGTGGGGTCAGGAGTAACGTGAGGAAGTTCTTCATCACAGAAAGAGTGGTGAATGATTGGAACAGCCTCCCAGCGAAGGAGGTTGGGTAAATACAGTCACAGGCGTTAAGTGCATGGATAAACACATGGGTATCTTGGATAATGGACGGGAGGATGATGGTCTCCCAGTAGTGGCTTGGGTGGTACTATTAGGGGAGATTTTATGGGCAGACTAGGTGGGCCAAGAGGTCCTTATCTGCTGACAGAATCTATAATTTTGTTAACTGGGTAGACCCACTGGGACATTGCTGTCCCTTTTTCAGGGTGACCCGGAATTAATTACGTTTAACAATCAAACAGCACATTGTCAAAGTACAGGTTCAGATCACAGACAGATCTTGGCATGGTCAGAAGTGTATGATCAGTTAGACAAAACATACATTTGATCAAACTCTTGACATGGTATTAATAACAATCATTGACTATTCAGGATATTGAGACAACGTTCAACAGGGTACAATTTGATCCAGAAAAGTAAGCAAAGTCTAAACAATATCCCATGGATGAGCCATTGATTATAAATGTAACCCAGGTGCCATACAACAATGGGCTACTACCCCTGCCTGTTGGGATCCAACCAGGTTGAGGGGCCTGGGCTCTGTTCTGATGGTGATTGGGAGGTTCTTTCCCACATAAAAAGATAAATAGCATGGTGACTCCACCCAGAGTGAGTATATTGGGCCAGTTGTTTGTAGAGTACAAACCCCCGAGGATGCTGTACCTACCCACCTCCTCTTCCAGTCACCCCTCACACAGAATACCATTTGCCCACTTGTTGCCAGCTCTATCATATGCCCACTTGTTGCCAACTCTATGTTGCATGTAATTAATTGCTACTGCTAATACAGACAAAGTTATGCAATAACAACAATAACAGATTTATTTTAGGGAATGGGAATGGAAATTGCAAAAGCAGAACATTTGATAATGACTGGTTACTTGGAAATTCAATAAATGCTAACATCAATGGTGCCCACCATCACAGCAACCCCATATGCAAGCCCCCTCCCTACTGGTACCATTTTCCCATACTTTTGTATGGGTACCCAGATTGAGGTGCAGGTCTGATTGTTGCCATGGGTTGCCCAGCACTGGTGCATTTAACTTGAACACTAAAGCCTGTTATTAACTGGATGGGTTCTCCCAATGAAGGGCAGGCCCTGTGCTTACTCATGATTTTGAAGCTCATGGCACAGGGTCTGCACAGAAGAAGTGGATGGCAGTTGTCTCTGTTATAGTTGGGACCTTGAATAGCACAACTGGTGGTTGTAGGGCTTGACTGTGACTTCTTGCAGCTTGTCCCCTTCAGGTGGTTGTAGACTCTTGCAGCTTGTCACCTTTGGGATGTCCTTCTGTGAATGCTGGACTAGGCCAGACTCAGGGACCAGGGCCACACATTCACCCCATACATTTTTTTATTTATTGAGATATTCAGAAAGACCTTTGAGTCAGAGACTCATTTACAAAGGTTCCACATCAAACATAGAGAGGCACAGGCTAACAATGCTTACAGTTTGCATACATTACATAACATCACAGTGCCTGATACCTGCAAGGTACAGAGGGTGACTGAAAGACAGGGATCACATGAAATGCAGTATTTAAGCACAGCCACATAAGAAGCAGTGAGGCTGATTGTCAAATTAGTAAGCTTGATGGAAATCGGTCAGGTGACCGGCGAGAAACTGGCCTATGTCATCAGGGAGGGAAACGGTCAGGGGCAGTCACATCGGTTTGCAGCCTGGAGGTGATTCCTTGGAGCAGATTTAAAAGAGCCTAGTCTTATTTTGTTGGTTATTAGACTAGGGAGCGCGTTTGTCCAGGAGGGGGCTTGGTAACTGAATGTTCTTTGGTATTGGGAAGTCTGGCAGCGGGGTACCCATAATAACGGTTTGGTCGTGTTTCGGGTGGTTCTGACAGGAGCAGCAGGGAAAATAATTTTGTTTAGGATGGGGGGGGTGAGGCCTAGGGTTATCTTTTTGGTCATTAGGCAGGTGTAGTACTTGATTCTGTTGTCTAAGTTTAGTCAGTTTGTGGTACTGTAGAGGGAGCAGGTGTGGGTGAAGTGGTCACATCCAAGGATGAGACAGCAGGCCTTGTTTAGAACAAGCCGGAGTCTATTGAGGGCCGAGGTGGGAGCTGCACTGTAGATGACAATGCTGTAGTCCAGGAGTGATAATACAGAGGAGTTAATGGTAAGTGCAGACTTCAGGGTGAGGCAGTGCTTGATCGATAAGCATATGCCAATTCTAGAGTTCAGGGCAGTGGATAGGAGATGGATGCTGAGAGAAGTTGAGAGCCGGGTCTAGAGTGACATCTAGGTATTTAAAAGTGCCCACTTGTTCAAGGAGTTTGATTTATAGTTATAAATTGGGGCAGAGGTTTTAAGTGGGTTTTGCGGTTGGGAGAAAATCATGACTTTTGTCTTATTATAGATTAATGATTAGCAGCTGGGTGGTGAGCCAGTGTTCAGTTACACAGAGGGTGTTGGAGTGTTTGGTGGAGTTTAAGGGGTCTGGGTCAGAAGCGAACAGGGCGGCATCATCCATAGAGGAGCAGTCCGCAGGGCAGGCCGATGGGAAGGTGTTTAGGTAAAGGCAGAATAGGAGAGGGCCAAGAATGGATCCCTGTGGGACACCGGAGCAGATAGGGAGGCTAGGGGACAGGACGGTGCCTACCTTAACTAGTTGAGTTCTATCAGATAGATAGCTAGTGAACCAGTTTAAGGCATCTTGTGAGAGGCCACTGTAGGTGAGAGTGTTCAGTAAGAGGGTATGGTTGACAGTATCAAATGCCTTCGTGAGGTCCACGAAGATGGCTCCTGAGATGTGGCCACCATCCAAGGTGGAGTGGACATGGGAGGTCAGTTCAGGAGGGCAGTGGAGGTACTATGACCTTTCAAAGCTGTGCTGTTGGTTGCATAGAAGGTTATATTAAGTGAGGTGGTCCGTGAGTTGATTGGTGACCTGCACTCCTAATGCTTTACAGAATGGCGGGGTAGGATGGAGATGGGGTGGTAGTTGTTAGTGGAGGCGCGATCCCACTCTTATGGATGGGGTGACATAGGCCACTTTCCAAAGTGCAGGAAATTTCGCCTGACACAGGGACCGGTTGAGAATATGGGTGAGCGGGTTGAGGACTTCCGGAGGGTGAGGCAGAGAAGTCTAATGTCTAGGGAATCCTTACTGAAGGAGAGGGTTAAGGGCTTTGGCAAGGTAGAGTTTGGCTGTCTTTGGTGTAAGGATGTGTATATAGAAGGATGGGGCATGGGGTGGTGGAGGGGGTGCCTGGGCAGGCAGCGGGTCGAAGAAGTTTGGGGGGAGGACATGGTTGAGATCCGTGAAGGCAGAGTTTAGGGCCGAGGCTATACAGAGGGGATCCGAGGAGAGTTTGCCATTAATTAATATTTGATCTGGGGTCAGATTAGAAGGTTTGCCACATAGTTCCTTAATGTTATTCCAAGATTTGCACCCGGCGCCCCAGGTGGAGGATAAGGAAGCTTTGTAGTAATCTGCTTTGGCGGAAAAGTGGCCCATGTGCACTTGTTTCGGGCCTCCCTATACCATAGCCTGTCCTCCGGCCGTTGGGTCTAATTTGCTGGATACCAGAGGGCGTCACAGTGATGCAGCAGGCCCCGGAGGTGGTCAGAGAACCAGGGGGCATGGTTGCCCTTAGACATGCTCTTGGTCAGGGGGGAAACTTATCACAGTGGCATTGAAAGTGGTGGTAAATAGTTCAAGTGCATGGTCCTGGTTGAGGGTGATAGTTATGTGTATAGTCCCAGTTTTTGAGGTAGGCCTTGAGTTGGGCTATTTTACTGGGCCCATGTTTCGTGCCGAGAGGTAATCTTAGGGGTGGCTTTGGGACAGTGCAAGACCAGGTGGAAGAGTACTGGGGAGTGGTCACTTAGTGCATCAAGGAGGACCAAGGGGTTATTCTTGTGGGGACGGTTAGTAAAGACAAGATCTAGGAGGAGGATGTCCCTGTGCCGGGTTTACTTGGGTGGGGTCAGTGACTACTTGAGTGAGATCTAGAGCTGCGGCCTCATTGATGAATGGGCAGCTGTCTTGGCTAGCAATAATTTATGTTGAAATCACCAAGAATTATTTTTTTCATACAGCGTGGGAAAGGAGGAGAGCTGGGACAGGATGTCTTGGAATGCTTGCTTCTGGACCCTGGGAGGGATGTAGGCAATAGTGAGGAGGAGAGGGGAAGTAAACTTGCCTGGGGTTAATTTAAGGGTGAGAGCCCGAGCCCCCGATGTGAGATGTGGCAAGGGTAGAACTTGGCCTGAAAGTGAGTCTTTTACATAGAGAACACAACCACCCCCTCATTTGCCTAGTCTACCGGATCGAAAGAGGAGGTGACCAGGGAGGTTTACCGCTGAGTCAAGGACAGCGGGGGAGAGTCAGGTTTCACTCAGGGCTATGATGTCAGGGTGGTGTTGGAGTACCCACCCTTGACGAGAGTCCCATTTTTTTGTAGGCTGCATATATTTATAGAAGCAATGCGGAGCCCATGGCCTGATTGTGGGTGGGGCAGGGGAGCATTCAGTGGGCCCGGATTGGGGTGGACATTTTCCATCAGGAGGAGGAGGAGGATGAGTGACCTGAGTAGATTGTTACTTTTTCGGGTGTTTAGTCAATGGCATGTTCGCTGAGGGTACTCCATGGTGGGTATCGGGAGTTTCCGGGTATGGGGAGCTGATAGGAGGAGAAAGTGGGGAAGGGGGGAAGCATGGGGATTCTGTTGGTGACTGGCAAGAGAAAGGGGGGCTGCATAGGGTACTTTTCCTAAGGAGAAGGTCTCTGTGGGAGATGGCGAGGATGAAAAGGTTAATATGTATATTATTGTAGCTGAGAGGGGGAGTAGGCACCTGGATGGTAGCCTGGGCTTGTAAGCGGTCTCTGCTCATGTGAGGTGGAGGGATGGGGGAGCCCGTTGGCCTGTGGCTTTGGAGTTTTAGATTTGTTCCAGTGTTTATGGTAGGAAGAGGGAGGGTGGAACATAGGGAGTAGTACTAGGGTAAGAGTAATAAGGGTGAACAGGAGCATGGTGGAGCTAACAAAAGTTCTTAATGCTACAGCAGTGACGGTCAAGAGCAAGAGTGGAACAGGACACGTAGTGGTGGGCAGGTATAAGCTGCAGATGGGAAAACTGGCTGATAGGTTAAAAAGTTTTAAGGCCGTGTTCTACTCCACAACACTACTATTTATGTAGCGAGCCCACCAAGGGTGGTGGGGAGGTGAAGAGCCGGCGCCCGCGCCAGCAGGGTAAAACACAGTGAGTCCTCGGAGAAGCAGCACTGAGCCTGGCAAGCAGCATCTACCTGGTTTACTCGATGAAACACTTTGTAGGAGGGCTACACTTCCGCAGTCCCTCACGACCTCCGATGACCTCAGGCAATTTCCAGCTGTGGAGACACAAGAGAGGGTGGTGAGTCACTATATATTGAGTGAGCACCTGGGGAGTGTCAAGGGTTACTGGGAAACAAGGGATTAACAAGCGAGGAGCTGCTGAAAGTTCAGCAGTGCTATGCAGTAACTTCTAATTATTGGCCGTTTAGCAGTATATACAGCAGTACAGTTTAAATAATCTTAGCACACATTAAAATAAAAGTAACGAGGACTTCAGGTAGATTTAGCAGATGTCATTTTTTGCCTGGGCAGATAATAGTAGCACAGTTTAAACAAAGAAATAAATCTGGCACAGGTTAAAATATTAAAGTAACCAGGACTAACTTATGCCAGCACAGTTAAGATAGACTCGGACAGTATAGAATAAAACTATCTCCACATGTGTGGGATTAAAAGTCTCTGAGAGTCTGTTGAGTTTAAGAAAAAAGGCACCAAACATAACACAGCAAGTCCTTGGAGAAGCAGCGCTGAGCCTGGCAAGCAACGTCTACCTGGTTAACTCAATGAAACAATTTGGGGGATGGGCTACACTTCCCACAGTCCCTCATGACCTCCGGCGACCTTGGGTGACTTCCAGCTGGTTAACTTGACAAAACACTTCGGGGGGAGGGCTACACTTCCCACAGTCCCTCACAACCTCCGGTGACCTTGGGTGACTTCCAGCTGGTTAACTCGACGAAACACTTTGGGGGGAGGGCTACACTTCCCGTAGTCCCCCACAACCTCCAGCGACCTCAGGCGACTTAGAGCTGGTGAACTCGAAGAAATACTTCGGGGGGAGGTCTACACTTCCTGCAGTCCCTCATGACCTCCGGCGACCTTGGATGATTTCCAGCTGGTTATAGGGGGAAAGTTATCATTATAAGAAGCATTGGATACAGCTAGGCCATTTTTTCGGACACAGCTTTTCAAAAGAGGTTTAAAATTAAACATAGCTCATATGTTTAAGAGGTACGGTGAAATATTAGGAACTGAATGCTAGTTTCAGTATCCGATTACATTTTCTGTAAAACTCAAAGTAAAACCAAATACATTTTTTAAAACTTAAGACTCGTTTTACATATTGCAGCACGAGCACTAAAGAATTGGAATTTTGAAATGAGAAACGCTATTGGCTCATTTCTCCATGTAATTTTTATACTTAATTTGATAAAATATAGCAGTGGCTCTAAAGGTATGTCAGCTATGGGGTATTCAAGTTTAAGATTGAAGTTAACAGTAGGAGCTGATTCTATGGACTGTGTAGAATGTTGTGTAAAAGTGTAAAAAACATTTTTTTCATATGTTTAATTTTACAGACAGTTGTATGATAGTAGAAACCATTGCACAGTTGGAACAAGAAATATAAGAAATCAAATGGCAAATAAGTGAAATGAGTCCTTAAATTATAAATAATATAGTAGAAATAAGTGTGATGAAAATGAAATTACAATATGAAAATTTAACTATATTTTTGTGTTTAAAATAGATTTTGAATGCCCCGTGAACAAGCTCAAAGGAGCAAAACGAAGGGGATTTTAACAAAAATAAAAGAAAATTGAAAACATAAATGACTGAGTGAGTGCATTGATCGGAATATCTTAGCTCCCAGCCTTGGATTTTTTGGATGACTACTGGATACCTTCAAGGGAGCTCATCTTAAGGATCAGAACACCATTACCCATTTGCATTTTTTGTTCAGATGATTAAGAAAGCCTACCAAAGGCTTGGCATGCTTTACAGGGTGAAACATTTCCTAACCATTGAATCCAGGATCCTCCTTGCTTCCAGTGTTCTACTCCCAATATTTGACTATGGTGCTCTTGTTTACTTGCCCCCCCCCCCAAAGAAACCTTAACAGTCTCCAGCCTGTTGTTCCTGTTGTTTTATCCTTGAATCATATGTTGTCTGGCTGTTTGTACACCTGTATTGTTCTGTTGTTCACTGTAGCTCTCTTGCTTTGATTGTCTAAACCAGATGCTTGTGAAAATGAGCAATTTCTGCTCACATGCCTTTCCAGTGTGTATTTACAGTATTTAGTTTTTGTTGACTGGGTAAGTGCAATAGACAAATTCTGCCTATTTTCAGACACGGCCTGGGGGACGGGGATACAGATGAATGCCAACTGACCTTGAACCAGATTAAGCTGTTGGTGGTATTTTAGTGAATGGGGAAAATCTGGCAGTGTGCCGACATATGGTCGACACCACCACAGAGAATACCAGCACAGCGACAGAAATCGCCTATCTGTGGTGAGTCGCTGTGCTGAGCGCGCAGAAGACAGTGGCAGTGCATTTCCTGGTGTTGTGCCCCCCGTCCAACTCTGACTCAGAGTTAGAATCCTAGAAACCAGGGGTATGGGAGGTTTGGGGGCACAGCCCCAGTAGAAAGCACTAACATCCCCGGTTAGAAGGCGATAGTCGACATGGTAGCTGTCACTGTGGGAGATGTCAATGCTAGGTGCTATCGATGCTAGTGCTATTGAAGCACTATAGTAAAACCAAATTTGGCCATGGCACTATGGAAATTCCCCTACTCATCAGTAGGGGATCTTTTGGCCATCGGAGGATGGCCACTCAGAGTGAGAAGTCGGAGAGAATGGATACTCAGAAGGTGGGGGAGCTGGTCTCCTCCCTTACCTCTATACCACCAGAGACCAAAGTCTTTTTTGACACTGCTGGAGATGCTGAAGTGATGGAATTGACACTAGAAAATGTAACTATAGTACCTATGGAAATGGAACAAGAATCAAATGAGTCTACTCAGATACAAATTGTCACAGGTACTAACGTAGAATCTATAATTCAGGCGAGGGAGTGACGACAAGCCATTGATCACATAGGATCAGTGGCCACACACAATGTATAGGGCCTGGACTGGATGAGCCTAGAAGTTCTTATCTGCTGACAATTTCTGTGTTTTTAATAGTGAATATAACTTTGGAGTTGTTACAGGAAGAAGAGGAATGCTTTAATCTCCGCAAAAAGAAAATAACACAGAGCTTTCAGCAGTGCACTGCTGACTCACCGGGTGGGGCCTTGCTAAGTTGCTCCATCACGGCTGTGAAGGTTACCAAGATGATGGCTGAGGACACTGCAGGCAAACAGAGCAAGGAGATACCTGCTACAACACTGGACGTAATCTTTGTAAAAAACCAGGACCAACAAAAAGCCTCAGTATTCTCTTTTTGGTACGATCCATGGAACAGGGAAGGAGAGGCATGGACAATACTATTAAAAGGAAAATGTGGTCAGACTGCCCGGTACTAGATACTGAACCCTGGTCAGTGGAAAAAGCTTTAAAAGCAGCAGGCTGGTCGAAGGTCCCATCCACGGGGAACTGGATCTCGGGCTTCTTGCCCTTCAAAATCCCAGGGGTAACAACTCCAGCGGTGATCACCATTAAGGACATTCAGACTTTTCAAGAAGAAATTTCAGCTACTAAGGAAATACAACAGGCGCCGGGAGAAAAATCGGAGAGTAACGCATCGCCCCCATCCCTACTACAGCTTACTCAGGACCTATGCCTTACACAGACCCCAAATCTAAATATTAACAAACCTAATTTAGAACAGGAAAATGGGGCCCCAAAAATATGTAATGTTGAAATGAGTAATACTGAAACAACTAGAAATGCAGAAACAAATGTAGGTAGGGACAACAATATTCTAGACGAGCTTTCTACACAAGGGCAAGAACAAAGGCAGGGACAGCAAACTAGGCAATATGACTCTTTTTTCATGAGCCTGTTCTCCCAGCAAGAAGACATAATTCTGTAAGGATAATATATAAGGGTGGTCTGGATGCATTTCCAGACAAGGTTTATGTGGCCAGAAAGTTGTTGAAAGAAAGCATCCATTTCCAGGCAGCAGGGGTTTATGCTCTTGTACATGTGTGGGAGACACCCTTTGATGTCAGTTTTAAAATGAGAAGCAGCTTAGAAAGATTTTGGTTGCAATACCAGAATCAGAAAAACACCATTTTATGGATCCCTTTTGATGTGATTCCCTTATTAAACCCTCACACAAATCCATAACCATTTTGTTTAGAAATGAGGGGTAGCGCACAGACCCTCATGTACTGACTGAAACAATGCTGTACTGTAGTAAGACATCCAGAAGTGATTTTTGATATGGAAAACATATGGATGGGTGGGTGGAGAGTGAAGGTGATTCTACGATCTACTGACTCAGGTTTGCAACACCTTCCAAACTGTTTTTTTTCTGGGGGTGACAGAGGGGTCCTTTTATGCAGGGCAACCAAACACCTACTTAAATGCGGTCCTGGGGACATATAAGTAGTGTCTGCAATAAACTGAGATGTTCCCTATGTAATTACTATAGGTCATACAAACAATCAATGTAGAAGTGAGTCAATTTGCAACCTTTGCAAATCCAGAGGCCACTCCTATGCAAAATGTCCCTGGGCAGCTCACAGCCAGAATGACAATGCTGACTCCAAAGAACAGCGAGTATTGGTAGCCATAGTTCAAAGGGCCTATGCAAAAGACAATATTCCTGGGCATGATTCTTCTCCCCTTCCTCCACAGGAACCCCAAAGTGGGGAAGAGGAAATTGTGGATAAAGGTACCATAAACATTAAGAAGACCCAGGAAGAAAGGGATCTAACAAATAATCAGCAGTTAGATGAAGGTCAAGATAAATGACAGAGGTCAATAGTATGGAAGTTAGTGAGGAGCTACAGGAGAACAAGGAGGAAGATGCTATGCCCCCACAGAGGTTCAAGAAAAAAGTAAAAAAAAAAGGGGGGTTACCCAACGTAGACAAGCATGGCAGCAACCAGTGTCAAACGCTCCAAAATAGCTGAGTTGAAGATAACAAACAGATTTTCCTCTTTACAGAAACAATCTGAAGTCTCTGAAAATCACTCCAAAGACTCTTTAGCAAGCTCCTCACAAATGAGCCTACATCTGAAAATGAAGGTGACACTGAGGGAATGGGACATGGATGAAGTATGAAAGGAAAAACATAACATAAGGAAAAATAAACCTCTCAAGGCAGAAAGGATAAACCCCATGAGGGAAAAAAAAGGAAAACATTTGAATGGCTCACCCTCTTACTTTCTGCACTATTAACATTAATAGTATAAAGAACAAGAATAAAAGAGGGTATATTTTCACATTTTAGAACTAACAAGGAAAACATTTTGCTATTGCAAGATACTAGACTTCATGCATATAAAGAAACATTACAAACAGAAAAGGAATGGGTATATGGAGCATCATATCAGTCAATGAGCCTAGAGACCTGCAACGGAGTAGAATTTTATTTAAAAATACGTAGTTTGACCTAATAAAATTGACTGACTTCATTCCAGGAAGGGCTCTGATCCCAGACATAAAATAACAGGAACAGTACTTCCATGTAATTAATATCTATGCCCGCAGAAAAACTGATAGAATTCTGTTATTCCAGTAAGTACAACCTTACTTTTTACTCTCAGAATATTGTCGGGGGTGAAGATTTCAATTGTTAGCTATCTATAGGAACAGAGGGATAACAATTACCATCAAAAACATATTGAGACATGACTTGCTTAAAACATGTACAGACAGCTAATCTACTAGATGCCTACAATGCAAAAACAAATGGGGCAGACAAAACATTTCACAAAGGCAATCTTGCCCTTAGAATATATTTCTTTTTTTCCACTAAAACTCTCCCAATCTCTTCAGCTTGGATTAGAACAATAGACTACTCAGATCATAATGAGCTTTATATCACTGTGGGGGCACAGGTTAAGATCGAGCAAGGTACTGGAATATGATGTATCACCCCTTGTGGTCGACATTCTAATGGCGTAAACATAGAAAAGACCATTATGGCGACATTCGGTAATGGTCCTCTTCTGTGTTTCACCTTTCCTCAGTGTTCTGCCCTCTCTGACCAACTCCAACCGGAAGTTGGAATTTAGAGTCCTGAGGGTGCGGGGGGCAGCCCTCCCACAGAAAACAGTGAAGGAAGAGCCGGCACAATACCTGTGTCGGTATTGTGCCGTCACTGTGGGGTAGGTTGGCACTCTCGCCAATGAGATATCTTGGTGCTTCCGGAATATGGAGATTGAATTCCTCTATTCTAGAGAGAGTTGACATAACACAGCAGATGCAATATTTTTTTACTATCAAAAAATTGATATATGACATGTATGATAACCCAGCAATATGGTGGAAGGATACAAAACAAGAGTTAAAACAGTTCTTAATAACGCTTAGTAAATCTATTAGGAATAATGAATATTTTCAGTATTTAAAATGTAGGCAGCAACTCCAGCATCTTAGAACCCTAGCACAAACCACTACATAACTTTAATGAGCAGCTGCAGTAGGTAAAACCTTTAATGAATAACTTTCATAAAAAACAAGCAGATACTTTAAAAAGCAGCAGGAATTTGGTACACAAAGAAACCACAACAGTTTGCCCCTACATAAGCTGTAACAGCAGAAATCAGCAAGAAAGTTACGACCTCAGTCCGAGAGTTGGATGGCAAACTGTGTAGGACACTGAAGGAATAATAAAATCAGCATCACAGTATGCTGCGCGACTGTTCAGAAAAGAAAAACAGATACGAAAGTTTCTCCAAATTTTTTTGCTCTAGGGTGCCCTAAATATGCATTAGAGATAAAGGAAGGGCTAACTAGTGATATTGAACTTGCTGAGGTGGAAAAGCCATCACTGAGTTGGGAAATGGGAAAGTTCCAGGAAAGGATGGTTTGACATCTGAATTTTATAAGCCATTTCAGACAGACATTTCTTCAGAATTACTAGGGTATATAATTACATATTACACAGAAGGACATGCCACTAGAAGTGGCAGAGGGATATTTATTTTTTTGCATAAAGCTGGTGACAAGGAAAACTTAAAAACTGGAGGCCTATAAGCCTATTAAATAATGACTTTAAAGTTCTTATTAAAATTTTGAATGCTAGATTATTAAAGTGGCCAGCCATTATCTCCTGACACAGTTTGTGCAGTGACAGAAGTATAATGGACCAGCTAATTTTTTAAGGATATATTTGAGAAAATAACCAAAAAGGATTAGAAGGATATATACTATCATTAGACCAACAACAGGCTTTTGGTAAGTCATGAGTTTCTTAGGTATATCTTAAAACACTATGGGATTCCTATAAAATTCATTTCTTGGCTGAAAACCTTATATAAAACAACAGCAGTGACTCCATTAGTAAATGGAAGTGTGGACCACTTCCACATTCAAAAAGGAGTTCGCAATGGTGTCCCATCAGTTCCCTTTTATATATGTTTGGTATAGACTCTTTATAAGGGCCATAGATTCCAGGCCTAACATTCAGCCTGTTACAGTATCAGAGAGCCTCTTAGCTATCAAGGCACTTTCCTATGCAGATGACGTCTGTATAGTGGTGCAGGATGAGCAGTCCATCTCAAATACCCTATCTCTCTGTTCTCAGTATGGACAAGTGGCAGGGGGCACTTTGAATATGGCAACATGTATAGGGAAACAGTTAGGAAAGCATCATAGTCCCATTAGCCAAATACATGGTATCAGATTAACCAAAGAACCCCTTAAAATCTTGGGCCAGTAGCGTAGCAAATTCCCAGATGGTCTTTGTGCAAGGATATGTTATAGGGCCCCCCTGATTTTGAATAGACATCAAAATTATGATTTGGGCCCCTCAAACCTCATGGACCCCGGTGCGACTGCACCCCCTGCACCCTTGTAGCTACGCCCCTGTCTTGGGCATAAATTTTAGGGAGGGAGAGATGAATGTATTAAACTGGGATAAAAAAATAAGTACCTGAGGACTGGAGGAAGGCGGATGTGATTCCCCTTCACAAAAGTGGGAGCAAGACAGCGGCAGGAAACTACAGACCTGCCAGTTTGACTTCTGTGGTAGGGAAAGTGATGGAATCACTTCTGAAGGAAAGAATTGTTGAGTATCTAGAGGCCAGTGGGGCAGAGGACCCAAGGCAGCATGGGTTCACAGCAGGAAGGTCATGTCAGATGAATCTAATTGATTTCTTTGACTGGGTAACCAAAGTAGTAGACCAGGGAGGGACTGTGGACATGGCCTACCTAGACTTTAGCAAGGCGTCTGACACAGTCCCACACAAAAGATTAATAGTCAAATTAACCAGCCTGGGAGTGGGTCCCAGGGTAGTAGCCTGGGTAAAACATTGGCTGGACAACAGAACACAGAGGGTAATTGTAAATGGAGTCCACTCTGAAGAAAGAGGGGTTACTAGTGGGATACCACGGGTTCAATACTGGGTCCAGTCCTTTTTAATGTCTTTATAAGTGACATTGCAGGGAGACTGAAAGGAAAGGTATGCCTCTTTGCAGATGACACAACGATCTGCAACAGGGTTGATATACAGAGGCATGGAAAGGAGAAGGGACTTCGTAAGATTGGAGGAATGGTCAAAGCATGGCAGCTTGGATTCAATGCAAAGAAGTGCAAAATAATGCACCTGGGAAAACAAAACACAGGGAAGATTACACAATGGGTGGGGAGGGAGGTAGTAGCAACAACAAAATGGAAAGGGACCTGGGGTAATCATATCAGATGACCTTAAGGTTGGCAAGCAATGTGAGAAGGCAGTAGGGAGGGCTGAGGGGATACTGGGATGTGTAGGGAGAGACATCACCAGCAGAAAACAGGAAGTTGTTATCCCCCTGTACAGACAGTTGGTGAGACCCCATCTGGAGTACTGAATCCAGTTCTGGAGATCCCATCTCTGCAAGGACATAGACAAGATGGAGGCAGTCCAGAGGAGGGAAACAAAAATGGTGCAGGGTCTGCAAGAGAAGCCATACGAGGAGAGACTAAAGGAGCTTAATATGTATACCCTTGAGGAAAAGAGTTGGGGAGGGGGGAAACAAAAATGGTGCAGGGTCTGCAAGAGAAGCCATACGAGGAGAGACTAAAGGAGCTTAATATGTATACCCTGAGGAAAGGAGTTGGAGGGGTGATAGAAACTTTAGTACCTCAGCAGAATCAACAAAGTCCAAGAGGGTAGCATCTTTCAGAAAAAGAGATGCAAGAACAAGGGGACACAATTTGAAGATAGAGGGATTATGACTGGGCAATGTGAGGAAATATTTTTTCAGAGAGGGTGGTGGATGCATGGAACAGCCTTCCTGAGGAGGTTGTGGGTCTAAAACTGTGGGAGAATTCAAGAATGCATGAGACAGACATAAGGCAATTTTGTGGGGGTAGGTAGGAAGAAATAGGCTTGTTGGTTAAATAGGATCTGCAGCTTATCCTGCAGGTAGGAAATGGGCAGACTAGGTGGGCCAAGCAGTCCTTATCTGCCATCAAAGTCTATGTTTCTATGTAGATATAGGCCGCGGTATGGTACAAGGCTGGAATAAGTGGAAATGAGTAAAGCAAAGAGAATCTATTTAATTAAACTCATCTGTTACCAGTCTTTTGTATATTAGTAATATTTTCCTCCAAAGTGTAGGGAGACAACAAATTTAACCTAACACCAAACAAGGTGAAAGAATCTAACATGTTTCAATATAAGAAAAACAGAAGGACAAGAGGACACAACATGAGATTAATGGGAGGCCAATTAAGGGGGTAATGTGAGGAAGTTCTTTTTCACAGAAAGGGTGGTGGATGCAGAAGGCCTACTCTAGAAGTTGTGGATACGAATACAGTGCATGGCTTCAAACAGGCATGGATAGGCATAAGGGAGCAATACAGATAAGTATGAATAGATGAGGCCATTGACAAAGCAAAGGCTGATGGCACATTCATAAGGTAGAAAAATGGGCAGACTGGATGGGCCTTAGGTCCTTATCTGCTGTCAACTTCTATGTTCTAAGCGGTGGGAAGTCATCTGAACCCCATAAAAAGAAATATTTGATATCTTCCCATAAAGCAAGGGGTTTAAAATATGATGAATGCTGTGATCTTCTTCTACTGTCAATATATCTTTTCAGACCTCAGACCCTACTATTGCATCTGGGTAAACTTTGGACAGAACTTTCTTATCTTTCATTTCACATTGGCTTAATTCATGGTCAAGTGGGCAGTTAAAATTACAAGGTAAGCTGGGCATTGTGAAGCTTTTGTATAGAGAAGTATTTGTAAAAATAAAGTCCTGGAAAATAAATTCACAGACATTGATAGACAATCAAAGAAATATTGCCATGCGCAAATTATAGAGAGAAGTTTTTCTGAACTTACTACCTTCCCAAAGTGCCCAGAAATATATCAAGAATTAGTAAAAACTCTAGAATAGTAGCAGAAAAACATATTCCCCAAACAATTAGAGATGTGTACTGGCTTGGTTGTCATGAGAGACTCAACAAAAAAGTAATCAAAACACAAGCAAATAGAGGAGAGTTATTGCTCCAGGCCAAAATGCATACAAGAACTAGAGACAATGGAACATCTTTGTGTTTAAATGCAGTATATAATGGAATTTTGGTCATACCTGGCTACACAATGGAATGAGGATTGTTTAAAACAGTTACTACTAAATATTGATTTATGATGTTATACAAGGGAGTGGAGGGAATGGGAGAAAGTATTTTAGCTGTAATTTTGCCACTTTAAATGGTTTATCTGAATGCAAGAAGCATTTATACATTGCAGCAAAAACAGATAAATTATGAACTATTATTAAAAATAGAAGAATATTCAAAAGGGATATATTATAATGAAGCACCAAAACCAGCTGCACATAACAAAAATTGTGGAGAAACTTCCCATGGATCAAAAACTCAGATGTGCTAATTACAAAAAAAAAGCATTTATCATATTGTAAAAACTTTTATTTTGTGTATATATGTATTATAAATCATAATTGAATGTTCTTCTTGGTATTTTCTTGTCTGATGATTACTATTTTGTTTAATAAAACAAATTCACCTACTTTTGAGAAGTGCCATGGGATCTTTAACATCCACCTGAACAGGTATATGGGATTTTGGTTTAACGTCTCGTCTGAAAGATGGCACCTCAGGAGTACAGCACCCCCCCATGCTGCACTACGGTGTCAGTATTGGGATTTAACCCAAGTGCCTGGTGTGAGGATAGAACCCACAGCCTTCTGATCTCCCAGCCTCAGAAGCAAGTGTATCTGCTGAGCCGCTGACACTGATCTAAATAAACCACTAAACACCAATATATTACATAGGCTTCAGTATATGCATTCACAGATTTATTTTTTGCTTTCATTTCATTAATGAAATATAGGATGCTATGATTTTTTTCACAAGATTTTGATACCCCTGTGCAACAGTTTTCAGTTGCTCATTCTGTTATTTTTAAATCAAGTAAATTATTTTATATGTTTAGTTTTTAAATGTGCTGTTAGTCAGTGGAGTTATGAATGGCCACAAGTTGGATAGATATCCTGGGCTTGGTTGGGCAAATAGTTTCTTATAAATGTAAAATCATTCCTTTAGGGAACTGGAGGCAGTGATATGTCATTCATAAAGTAACCAAATCATGCATATATTTATTTAAAAGTTTGGTAACCAGGAAAGGCACACTAAGCCAAGGCTTGTTTCCAGGTGGGACCCAGAGGACGGGTGGAGTGGGAGTACAGACATAAAAGCATTTCAAACACCTGAAGTATAAAACTACAAAATACAAAAACAGGATACACTGACAGTCCAGCTGAGGTGATTAAGTGAGAAGGTCCTCGAAATTAACAATAATATGAAATCTTACTTTGAATAAAATGAACCGTGCTTGGATTCATACATAGAAACACTGAACAATGCATACTAAGTTAGAGTGCATAATTTATACATTGCACTGAAGAGAGGACAGACTGAAGACCAGGGGAAAAGTTAGCCCAGACTAAAGCTTTCATAGGCAGGCAGGGGCCAGGAGAAACTGTGAGAGAAAGTTCAGAAAGTTCAAGAAGAGAACTGACAGATAAAGGTGGGAGCAGGAATATGCCTTTGCAGGTGTCTAAAGGTATGGGGGGATGTATGGAAGAGGGGAGTAGGTTCCAGAGGGAGGGAAGATGGGGGTAAGCCGGGGGGGGTGCTTGGAGAGTTGGGAGTCTTGAGGCATGTGTCAGGGCAGAGCGCACGCCCAATGGGGCCCGGTGGTGGACCGCAAAAAAAAAAAAAAAAAACCCAGCTTTCCCAGCAAATGAGTGAGGATGGGTACTGGAGAATGTGCAGGAATGCATGAAGAGTAGAGAGGAAGAAGGAAAGAGGGCAGGGGAGAGGAGTGAGGAGAGAGGAAAGAAGGGAACAAAACCATTGGCAATGAAAGTGATAGAGTGGGAATGGTGATATAAAGGCAGTGGGAGGATGGAGAGGGAGGAATAGAGGGAGCAGTGGTGAGTGCAGAGTGGAGAGCTGGTAGTGAAGTGACAGAAGGAATTACAGAGGGTGTCAAACCTGGTGAGGGAAGAGGAGGGAGCTGTGCCTTAGACCACATCCACATAGTCGAAAACTGGGATGACCATTTTAGTTATTAGCTTCCGCTAGACCTGGAGGTCAAGGCAGTCCTTGTTATGGTGCAAGGCACCAAGTTTGAGGTGATGTTTGGCATGGATGGTGTTAATGTAGGCAGAGAAGTCCAGCTTGCTAACTAGCCACACACCAAGGTACTTGAAGGCACGTACAGCTTCCAAGTTGGTGCCATCCAAGGTGGAGAAGACTGTGGAAGGTGAGAGCCCTGACAGTTTTTGGCTGGTGCAGAAGGTAAGGGACACAGTCTTTTTGCTGCTGTCCCTGAGCTGGTTGGCATGGAACCAACGCAGCACATTGTGGCAGCCATGCTGGAGCTGGACCTCCACTGCTGAGGTTGAAGGGCCAATAGTGTAGTTGACTGTATCATCTACATGCATGTGGATATGTGAAGAGACACAGGCAGAGGGAGTCATTTAGGAAAACTGACAATAAGATCGGACCCAGGATGGAGCCCTGTGAGACCCCTAGTAGGATAGGAGGGGGTCAGAACACCACGCACCTGAACTGACTGTTGATGGCCCTTAAGATATGAATGGAATCAGTCTGCAGCAGAAAGTGGGAGACCAGTAGTTCAGTTAGTTCAGGAGGAGCAGGTGGAGACAGAGTCAAAAGCTTGGCTAGATCAATGAATATGGCTACGGTGTTGTGTTCCTGGTCCATACCAGTTTGGATTGACTCAGTATCAAGCAGCAGGGATGAGACAGTGAGTGGTTCTTCCTAAAACCAGATTGGTAAGGTGAGAGGAAAGTCGATGAGTCAAGGAAGTCAGCAAGCCTAGATTATACAATGGCCTCCTGAAGCTTAGCAAGAGAGGGGAGGAGTGAAACTGACATGTAATTGCCTGGGGAGCAGATGTCACCTCCCTTGTGCAGAGGAAGAACCTTAACAACTTTCCAGGTCTGAGGGACAGCACTATGGGAAAAGGAGAGGTTCAGAAGGTGAGAGAGTGGAAGGGCAATGACTGGTGTACAGATTTGTAGGAGCTTAGGGTCCAAACCATAAGGGCTGGACTTGGAAGGGTTAAGTGACACAAGTACAAGGAAGACTTCCTGGGTGGAGACAGGAGGGAAGTGGAAGCCTTCTGGTGAGTAAGGTGCAGGAGAGACAGTGTGATCAGGAGATGGGTGACATGGTAGTGCACAGTTTATGAAGAATTTGGTAAAATGAGCAGCAACATGTGGGGGTGGAGACCAGTGAGCCATCCACCAGGAGGGCAGGGTGGGGAGGGGCTGACTGGGCTGAGTGATTGAATAGGAAGGGAATAATATTTCAGATTATTGATAGGGAGTCTAGTTTGGACAGTAGGTTAAACTTGAAGTAGTGGGCCTGCACCATGTAGACAGCATTTGTACAGCAGTTCCTGAGTGACGTGTAGTATAGAAGGTCAGACATATCAGTGTTTACTGCATGATGGAGTTTGCCTCGGGACTTTGAAGGTGAGATCATGAAGATGGAACAGCTCTGCCACCCCATCCTCTCTAAAAGCAACCCCCAGTTATCTTCTGTTTTATTTATTTTTTATTTGTTGCATCCCTCCTGACCCGAATTGACTTCCCCTGTGCTGTTTCATCTGTGAGTGTAATCTGCACCCGGTTTACATAACCCTCTCTATTGCCCCCCCGATCTACTGTTAATCCACTCACCATTTTCACCCTCCCCCCACCTGTCTTCAGTGTTTGCTATGATGGTTAAAAACATGAATCACACACATTCTGGCTCATTGTAGGTGGGATCATTACAATGTCCCACAACAATTATCAATAAGTCACAGGCTGCATTACTAACTGGCAGATCAATCTGTAACTCTAATTGGTAAACCACAGACAATTTAGAGTGTTGAACAGGCTGAACTGATTCTTTGTAATCCCTTCAGGCTGAAAGGATCTCTCGAAATGTCATTCGTATCCAAGCAGCACCCAGGTCAATAGGGATGGAAAGAGAGTGGCTCCCCATGGATTGGGGAGGTGGCATGCCTGGGTAGGTACCAGCGATGCTGGCTTTTAAAAATCAATTTTTTCTTTTACTGAAAGAAAGGAAAGTTAACATGGAGATGGGCTAGCTGGCTTACATTGGAACAGTGTTTGTTGTAAATAAAAACAAACATTTTTAATATACAGGATACATCTTCATACAAGCTGCTGCTGGTTGCAAACTGAAAACCAGTAAGGAGGACGAACCACTGCTTCACATGTAAGAAAATAATATTTCTTTGAAACCTAAGCAGGAGGAAGATGAGCATGTGTCACACACTGTAAAATAGAAAATGTAAAAAGATGAGTGTGAAAAGGTCCTGTTTTTGGTCTTTGGTCCATCTTCTAGAAAGGCAATTGAGGAATGCCACTGTGCATTTACTGTACTTCTGGACTTTTAAAAAGTTGGCAGCTACAGTACCTTCCCTGGTCACACACATCCATCCTCGGGAAGCTGCTCACGATTACATCTTACCGATCTGGTTTTCTTCCCAGAGTGTTGCTTTGATTTAAAATAATGAGTATCGTTTTTAGTTTGTAGCCAGCAATATCTTTTATAAGAAATAGATTTCCTGCTCCCCTTCCCTTGTGATCTGCGTGAGGCTGCTCCCAGTTACATCATTCCCTTTTCCTGATTTCAGGAGCAATACGGGCAGGAAGGTGGGCACCAGTCCATTTACAGAGGAGAGAGTTCTAAAGGAACTTGCAAAACTGAAAATGGACAAAGCAATGGAACCGGATGAGATACATCCTAGAATATTAAGGGAGCTTAGGGAGGTGCTGGCAGCACTACTGGTAGGTCTGCTCAATAAACCACTGGAAACAAGAGTAGTTCCAGAGGACAGGAGGAGAGCTGATGTAGGCCCTTTACACAAAAGTGGGAGCAGGAAGGAGGCTGGAAACTATAGACCAGTCTGCCTGACCTCAGTGGTGGGGGAAAATACTGCAATAACTGCTAAAAGAAAGGATTGTGGGATATCTTGATTCCAGCAGAGCACAGGATCCATGGCAGCATGGATTCACAGTGGGAAGGTCATGTCAAACAAATCTGATAGATTTCTTTGACTGGATGACCAGGAAGTGGATCGGGGGGGACTGGTGGGTGTGGCCTACCTAGATTTTAGCAAGGCCTTCAATATTGTTCATATAAAAAGCTTCTAAGCAAGATAGGCAGCCTGGGAATGGGCCCAAAAGTAGTAAACTGGGTTAGAAACTGGTTGAGGGATAGAACAAAGGGGGTGGTGGTAAATGGAGATTGTTCTGAGGAAAGGAGGGTAACCAGAGGGGTGCCACAGGGGTCAGTTCTAGAGCCAGTCCCATTCAATGCCTTCATAAGTGACATTGCAGAGTCTGGAAGGAAAGGTATGCCTATTTGTAGATGATACTAAGATCTGCAATAGGGTAGACACTCTGGGAGGGGTGGAATAAATGAGGAAGGACCTAGGTAAACTTGAGGAATGGTGAAGAGTGTGGCAGCTAAGATTCAATACAAAAAAAGTGCAAAGTGCAAAATCATGCATTTGGGGCATAGGAACCCAGGGGAGGCTTACAAGATGGGGGAGATACTGATGGCAACCAAACAGGAGAAGGATCAGGATGTAATCATATCAGATGATCTAAAGGTGGCCAGACAATGTGCCAAGGCTGCGGGAAAAGCCAGTGGGGTACTGGGGTGTATAGGGAGAGGTATCACTAATAGAAGAAAGGAAGTAGTAATGCCTCCATATAAATCATTACTGATTCCTCATCTGGAGAATCGTGTCCAGTACTGGAGGCCACATCTACATAAAGACATAGACAGGGTGGAGGCAGTTCAGAGAAGGGCACCAACAATGCTACAGGGCCGGCACCAAAAGTCATATGAGGAGAGATTGGAGGACCTCAATTTGTACACCCTGGAGGAGAGGAGAAGGGGACTATGATAGAGACCTTCACATATCTTAAGGGCATAAATAAGGTACAGGAAGGTAGTATCTTTCAGAAAAAGAGATGTTCCAGAACAAGGGGTCGTGATATGAGGCCAGAATGGGGTAGACTAAGGGGTAACATGAGGAAGTATTCATTCACAAAATGCCTCCCAGCGGTGGTGGTGGGGGCAAATTTGGTAGGGGAGTTCAGAAATGCATGTGATTTTCATAGGGTACCCTAGCAATAGGTAGAAGAACAATGCCAGAGATTAAGTAGGGTCTTTGATTTTTGAAGCAGGAAGGAAAATATAAACATAGAAACACAGACTTTGACAGCAGATAAGGACCACTTGGCCCACCAGTTTGCCCATGTCCCTACCTTTTGCCCATTTCCTACCTTTGAAATACCTTTGAAAAGGGCGCTTGTGAGCCTGGCAGTCCTTATCTGCTGTCAAATTCTGTGTATCTATGTATCATTTGCAGTGCTTGAGGGAAAGAAAAGACACAATATATTATGCTGTTTGTGATACTGATGGAATTTCATATATTCATGTAAGGGGAAAGTATACTGGGAAGGGGGTTGGGAGGGCAGCTGTGAGATGGGGTGCTAGCTGCACACTCGGCGGACTCGATAGACCAGGAGGCCTGTTTCTACTGACAATTTTGTATGTTCGTACTGTATGTTTACATCCTTTGACCTCCTATTCACAGCTCAGTAGACCATTTTGGTAAAATGTGCTAGGTAGAAGCACTAGCCACTTAAACAGCAGAGTTTGTGTTTTGATTGTTTAAAAATATGTATATGTAATGTATCTACAGAAGAGCTGTGGTGAGCTATTTATTTTTCAGGACACAGAAGGTATAGCAGAATGGAACACGTTCGAGAAAGCGGGGTTACTAGTGGAGTACCTCAGGGCTCAGTACTGGGTCCAGTCCTCTTTAACATCTTCATAGGTGACATTGGAAAGGGTCTGGAGGAAAGGTATGCCTCTTTGCAGATGACACAAAGATATATAACAGAGTTGATACACAAGGGGGTAGAAAGGATGAGAAGGGACTTGGCAAGGTTGGAGGAATGGTCAGACATATGGCAACTTAGATTCAATGCAAAAGTGCAAGTAATGCACCTGGGAAACAAAACCCAGGAGAAGAGTACACAATAGCAGGGGAGGTACTAACAACAACAATAATGGGAAGAGACCTGGGGGTAGTCATATCAGATGACCTAAAGGTGGGTAAGCAATGTGAGATGTCAGTAAGGAGAGCCAGGGGGATACTGGGATGCATAGGAAGGGGCATCACAAGTAGAAAAAGGGAAGTGGTTATCCCTCTGTACAGACAGTTGGTGAGACCCCATCTGGAGTACTGCATGCAGTTTTGGAGACCTCATCTATGCAAGGACGTAGACAGGATGGAAGCAGTCCAGAGGAGGGCAACTAAAATGGTGCAGGGTCTGCATCAGAAACCATATGAGAAGAGACTGAGAGAGCTTAATATGTATACCCTTGATGAAAGCAGGGATGGGGGGACATGATAGAAACTTTCAAGTACCTCAAGGGAATCAACAAAGTCCAGAAGGGTAGCATCTTTCAGAAAAAGAGATGTGTAAGAACAAGGGGGCACAATTTAAAGTTAGAGGGGGGACGGCTCAGGGGTAATGTGAGGACATTTTTTTTCTCATGGATAGAGTGGTGGACGCATGGAACCACCTTCCTGGAGAGGTTGTGGGGTCTAAAACAGTGGGGGAATTCAAACATACATGGGATAGATATAAGGCAATTATAGTGGGGGGTTGCAGGAAGTAGGCTGTTGGTTATCTAGAATCTGCCGCTTATCCAATAGGTAGGGAAATGGGCAGACTGGGTGGGCCAAGTGGTCCTTATCTGCCATCAAAGTCTATGTTTCTATTAATAAACTAAAGTCCTTCTAAATAAAGAGATCCGTAAGTCTGAAGTGCTCAGATAGGACCCAGACTTCTTCCTGGTGCTCAGGGGACCTGGGAGGTCAAGGCAGCATATGGGCAAGAGGATAAGATATAAATTTGTAGTTCAGGATGGTGGTGCTCACTGGGGTGGTGGTGGTGCCTCTCCCAAACGAGTAGTAGTACACTTTGAGGATGGTGAAGAGCACTCACCCTGCCTTAGTAGCTATGAAGAAGGCAGTCTTACACGATAGATGTCTGATGAAGCCCGAATAGTCAGGTGAAATGTAAGCCTCCTGTGCTAAGCTGTTTGTGATACTGGTGGAAGTAAAAAAGCTGTAAAAACACCTATCATATAAGACTGCTTTCTTCATAGCTACTAAGGCAGAGGTGAGTGCTCTTCACCAGCCTCATAGATATAAATTTGCTTTAAAAATAAATCAGGGCTGGTGGTGGCACTGAGGGCTGAGGCACTGGATGCCACACCTCATGCCATGCCAGCGACCTGTGTTCCGAGACAAGCTGGCAGCTGGGAGTCGAGCATCTAGGGACAGCTCTCCTTCTCTGGGGAGGGTTACCAGACATCGGTACATGCCTGGCCCGTTGCAGTAGCTGGGGGTTGGCACACCAATACTGCAACAATCGGGCAAGAGGCAGGGCAGATGCCTGGGGGGACATGCATGGCTGCATGCACAGTTCCATTGCTGGTGTCCCTGTGCTCCATCTCTGGGACCAAGCACAAGACAACACAGGAAAGGGGCTCCTGGTTGGGCAGCATGAGTTTCTGTCCTCCGCGGCACTTACCCTGAAAGACACTTCCCCCGGAGTCTGGATCTGTTTCAGGTGAGTCGAGTTTGGGACTCCTCACCACCCTGCCATGGAGAGGGGAACCCATGGGGATAAAGGGGAAAGTTGTCCTGATGTCGGGGTATGGGCTGGGAGGATGGTTGAGATGTACAGCCGACCAGGGAGCCAGGAGAGAAAATAATAGCAAATAGTTAAATAAATAAATAACTCAAACATTAAACATAGGCAGCTCTGTTAAGAGCTCTGTTAAAAAAGGCTGTATTTTTTTTTTCATTTTTCAATTTAGTTTTTATTCAAAAGCTGAATAGAAATACTCAACTGAGGCAAGCTCATTTCCAATGAGGTCCTTGTGCAAAACAGCAATCAGTTACATAATTATTCTCCAGAGTAATGCCTGAAATGTGGCAAGGCATTCTTTCTCCCTATCCTAGTTTATGGTGATGCTATTTATCTTCATGCCTGTTTCACGTCTTCTCCTATTAAATACTGTTTATTATCAGTTACTTTTTTTATTTATACTAAAATCAAAACGGGCCATGCACTACTGTACTTTATTGCATCAATGAAACTGGTTATCACCCTCTTCCAGGTGCACTTTTCATTGGTTGTCCCTTATTTATAAAACTGCAAACAACCAGACCCCCACTTATTTCTGAAAGGTTTATAGATCCTGCCCACAATTGCAGCCTCAGAGATGCGCCTCAGTGTGTTTTTTCTTGCCCAAGTTCTATACACACTTTGGGAAAGAATGTTTCTCATATACAGCTTCATTTCCTTGGAATAACTTGCTTTCTCAGCTTAGAAGTTTATTTCACTACCCTTATTATTTTTATGTTTGCTACTGCGTCGCGTGCATGCATAAGAAACATTATGTGGCAGCCTAGGAGAGAGAAGCTGGCTGTGGAGGTGCGGCACTGTGGCAGCCAACACCGCACTGCATTTGTGGGCTTGGCACTGTTCACCCAATGCAGGCCCAGTGTGTCCTGATGACACTGGTTCTGCAAAAGTGTCACAAACTTGAAACAATTTGGTCACTGCAATGAGGGCCACCTCGTCATTGCAGCATCAGCCATTCGCTGCAATGAGGAAGCGACCCGTCATTGCAGAAGCTGATGCCTGGTGTAACATTTCTACTTACATGGCGTGGCTGTCACCACCTCAGAGTCCCATAAAAGCCGATGGGGATGCCCAATCCCCAGTTGACATGCCTTCTCCCCAGATCATTTGCCAATGGGGGAGCTCACTCCTCATCGGCATAATACCCCCATACATTTTGTTTGTCGAGGGGGGTGTCCAATCCCCCACAGCATCATGTCTCCGCCCCCCCAAAACACAGATCCTTCTTATTTTGCCAACGGGGTGTCATAATCCCTGTCAGCTTCTGTCTCTCCCCCCAAAAACAGCACAGGTGGCACACTGGGAGCCCACCCCAGCGTGCCAAATCTACTTGCAAAAAAGGAAAACCTTCCTGTGATGATTTCAATTTATTTTTAACCTCTAAAGTAGAAAACAGACCTGTGTTGTGTCCAGTGCTCTCTCCCCCAACCTGCGCCCACACCTTCTGTGTACCCCACCTACCCACATAACCCCTCACTCATACTTACATCTGGAGCCTAGCGCAACATCCTTCAGTGGATTGGAACACGCCTGCACTCTTCAAAGCCAACATGAAGAAATGCCGGTAAGCTGTATAATGGCCTAAATGGGAGGTTTCAACAAAGGTGGATATCTCGGCCATTTTGCAACTTTGGCTCCAGTTTTCAACATGAGGTTATTAGGACCCTCCTCATGAATTCGGTCACTACCATGGCGTTATTAAGTCCTGAAAGGTGATTTTGCGGTCACTGCTTGGAATCACCTTTTGGGACTGATTAATGAAATGACAGTGTCACTGTTCATGAGGTGGGCTCTCAAAAAGCCTATGTTGCAAATTTGGTGAAAAAAATCCAAACAATGACTGTTTTATGAGCGTGCGTTGCGCAGTTTCCATGCACACTCGTAACTTCGCAAATTTGTAATATTTTCACTCCAGATTTTCAACTTTGGCATTTTTCCACACCTCCTTATGAACAGTACAGCTGTCATTTTTCTCATCCAGGCTGAAATGTGTTTTTGCACTTCCTGTGGAGAATAGCGCAGTCACTGTGGGAAATCAGTGTTCAGGACACATTAAGAAAATTGCAGTGACACTGTTCATGAGCAGAGGTCCTTCCCCTGCCAATGACCTCTTCACAGCTCAGGGCCCACCAACCCAGTTTAAGTTGTCTTGCTCCCAAAATGAATTGGACATTCTTTAAGTGAGGCTTGGGTCTCATAGAACTCATCCTGTATCTTATGCAACTTTCAAATAATAAAAAAACAAACATCAGTCAGCTGGTCATCTGCTTAACCTCCCCCCTCAGCTGAAAAGCACATCACCCCCCTCCATCCCACCCCTCTGATTCCTTCCCCAGGGGTGTTGCCTAAAAGACACATTTTTACTCACCACCTTTCTGGCCCCTCCCATTATTCTAGCCCCTCTGACTGCTTCCCCATGACAACCGAAAAAGAATGACCACCGTTTATTATAATAATTCTGGTAAACATTTTCAAATGCTATCTCCAGAACTGCCCATTCACTTACTATTCTTAAACATTACTTAAGGTCAACTGTTTGTGAGTGAGTGAGTGAGTGAGTGAGAGAGTAAGTGAGTGAGTGACTGAGAGTGTGTCACTTAGCAAGTGTTGATCTGTGTGTGTATAATCCACAATTGCTTTAGAACCTGTATATTTTTAATTAGCTGAATTGATTTTATCACCTGAACTCCCATTTACCATCCAACATCTTTCTACCCCTGCCATTAATGCTGTATTTACGTATGTTGGCTTTAGCACAGTGTAACTTGACACAAACTTAACTTTTTCAAACTTTTGCCCAGAGGGTTTGAATGACTCAGTTCTTTTTAAAACAAGAACTAACTATGATAGTTTAAGTAATATATCACACTGGCTTCAGTACATGTATTCGGACCTTTATTTTTTGCTTTCATTTCATTAATTAAATATATATCCGTGCAGCTCTCATTTTAGGATGAGATGACTTTTCTTTTTACAAGATGTTGATACCCTCTTTGCAGCATTTTTCTGGTGCTCATTCTGTTATTTCTAAATCCAATAAATTATTTTATATATTTAGTTTTTCAATGTGCTGTTAGCCAGTGGAATTATGAATGGCCACAAGTTATATTGATGCCTTGGGCAGGATTGAGCAAACCGTTTCCTATAAATGTAAAATCATTATTATGGGGAACTGGGGCAGTGACTTGTCATTCATAAAGTATCCAAGAAGCACATTTCATAAGTGTTTCCTACATGATGGAGTTGCCTTTTGGCTTTGGAGAGAGACTATGAAGATGGAATAGCTCTACTACCCCTCAATCTTTGCTAAAGCCACTCCCCAGTTCCCTCTGTTTTATTTAATGTTTTTATTTGTTCTATCCTCTTGACCCAATTGGTTTCCCCTGTGCTGTTTCATCTGGGGCATAAACTGTGCCCAGCTCATATCAACTGGCCCTCTATCACCCCCAATCTACTGTTATTCTGTTCCGTTTCTCATCCCCCACCTGTCTTCAGAGTTTGCTATTTGCTATGATAACTAAAAAACATGAATCACACACCTTCTGGCCTCATTGTGGATGGGATCTTTACAATGTCCCCACAACAATTATCAACAAGTCACAGGCTGCATTACTAATTGGCAAACCAATCTGTAACTCTAATTGGTAAACTGCAGATAATTTAGAGCGTTGAACAGGCTGAACTGATTTTTTGTAATCCCTTCAGGCTGAAAGGATCTGCAAAATGTCATTCTCATATCCAAGCAGCACTTATGTCAGTAGGAATGGAAACTGAGAGTGACTTCCCATGGATAGGGGAGGTGGCGTGACCGAGTACTAAACTGGTGCTGCTGACTTTTAAAAATCCTTTTTTTTCGCTGAAAGACAATGACATTTACGTGGTGAGGGGACAGCTGGCTTACATTGTAATACTGTTTGTTGTAAATGAAAACAAATGTATTTAATATACAGTATACATCTTTATACAAGCTGCTGCTGGCTACAAATGAAAAATAAAGACAGAATCACCTCTTTATATGTAAGATAATAATATTTCTTTGAAATCCAAGCAGGAGAGAAGCTGAGTGTGTTTTACTCATACAGTGCCTTCAGAAAGTATTCACCCCACTTGGATTTTGTCACATTTTTGTGATGTTGCAAACTCAAATTAAAATACATTTATATGGGATTTTTTTTGTCACGTATCTACACAAATTACTCTATAATGTCAAAGTGGAATGAAAGTTCTGGAATTTTTTGTACATGTAATTTAAAATAAAAACCTGAAATGTCTTGATTCGATAAGTATTCACCCCCCTTTGCTATGACACTCCAAATTGAGGAAAGGTGCATCCAATTTCCTTGTGAGAGCACTCTAAAACTTGAATGGAGTCTACCTGTGGTCAGTTCAAATGGTTGACATGATTTCAGAGGAAATACACCTGTCTATATAAGGTCCCACTGTTGACAGTGCAAGTCAGAGCAGAAACTCTATCATGAAGACCAAGGAGCTATCTGTAGAACTCTGTGATAGAATTGTGAGGAGGCATAGATCTGGGGAGGAGTATAAAACGTTTCTAGGGTGTTGAAAGTTCCCAGGAGCACAGTCATGTCCATAATTTGTAAAGGAAAGATTATGGAACCACCCAGACTCTTTCTAGAGCAGGCCGTCCTCCCAAACTGAGCAACCGGGCAAGAAGGACCTTGGTCAGGGAAGTGACCAAGAACCCAATGACCACCCTAACAGAACAACAGAGTTCCATGGCTGAGATGGGAGAACCTGTCCAGAGGACAACAATCTCTGCAGCACTTCACAGATATAGCCTCTATGGGAGAGTGGCTAGATGGAAGCCACTCCTGAGAAAAGGCCACATAATAACATGCCTGGAGTTTGCAAGAAGGCACGTGGCAGACTCTGAGATCATGTGGCAAAAGATTCTCTGGTCTGATGAAACAAAAATTGAACTCTTTGGCCTGAATGCAAAGTGCTATGCCTGGCGCAAACCGAACACAGCTCATCACCCGTGTAACACCATCCCTACCACGAAGCATGGTGGTGGCAGCATCATGTTATGGGGATGCTTTTTAGCGGCAGGGGCTGGGGCACTTGTCGGGATAGAGGGAACAATGAATGGAGCCAAATACAGGCACATCCTTGAGGAGAACCTGCATCAGTCTGCAATAGACCTTGGACTGGAAGCGAACATTTATGTTCCAACAGGACAACGACCCAAACATACAGCCAAAGCAACACTGAAGTGGCTTCAGAACAAGAAGGTAAATGTCCTTGAGTGGCCCAGCCAAAGCCCAGACTTGAATCCCATTGAGAATCTGTGGAAATACTTAAAGATTGCATCCAGCTTGACAGAGCTTGAGCAAATCTGCAAGGAAGAATGGGTGAAAATCCCCAAATCCAAATGTGCAAAGATGATACAGACATACCCAAGAAGACTCAAAGCTGTAATTGCTGCCAAAGGCGCTTCTACAAAGTATTGACTCAGGGAGGTGAATACTTAAGTAAACAAGATATTTCAGTTTTTAATGTTTCATAAATTTTTATTACACAATATAAATATTTTTCCCCTTTAAATTGTTGAGTATGCTGTGTGACTCAAGGGGGAAAAATAATTTCAATGCATTAAAAATTCTGGCAGTAACACAACAAAATGTGACAAATTCCAAGGGGGTGAATACTTTCTGAAGGCACTGTAGAAACATAGATGTTGTCAGCAGAGAAGGACCCCCTGGCCCAACTAGTCTCCCCTAGAGTTCCTACCTAATGTGCTACTGCAAACCCAGCTTAATATCTAGTCTTATCCCGCCTCCACCCAGCCCTTAAGATCTACTTGTGTCTATCCCACGCATGCTTGAATCCTGCTACCATTTTGGTACCCACCAGCTCCACCGAGAATCTGTTCCAGATGTCCACCACCCTTTCTGTGAAGAAGTACTTCCTCATATCCCCTCTGAGCCTCCCCCTTACAGCTTCATACCATTCCCCCTTGTCCTTGTGTACTTCTTTCTGTGTAAAATGCCACCCTCCTGTACCTTGTTAATACCCCTGAGGTATTTGAATGCCTCTGTCATGTCTCCTCTTTCCCTTCTATCCTCTAGAGAGTACATATTTAATTCCCTGAGTCCTTCCTCGTAGGGCTTGTGATGCAGGCCATGCACCATTTTCATTGCCCTCCTTTGTACTGCCTACACCTATTCAATGTCTTTCCTGAGATGGGGCCTGTAGAACTGGACACAGTACTCCAGTGGAGGCCTCACTGTCGACCTATACAAGAGTAACACCACCTCCCTCTTTCTGCTCGTGATATCCTTCCCTATGAACCGCAGCATTCTATTAGCCTTTCCCACTGCTTTTATTTTATTTTTATTTTAGCCTTTGGTAACTGGATAAGGCCCACTAAGTACAAATGCCTGTTTCAGGGTGACCTGGGAGCACCAGGGAGGTTAATTGACTTGCTCAGAGTCACTACAGTATGCAAGTGGAGGTTGTGGAATCCAATCTCAGTCTGCTGGAGGTACCAAGCTTATTCACAGCTCATTACTCTAACCACTAGGCTATACTTATAATTAATAATTACTTATAATTAATAAGATTAATAATCAAGTTAGCCAACCTGGGAGTGGGTCCCAGGGTGGTAGCTCAGTAGAAAACTGGCTGCACAACAGGACAGCCAGAAGGTAAGAGTGAATGGAACACATTCTAGCAGGGGGTTACTAGTGGAGTACCTCAGGGTTCAGTATCAGTCCAGTCCTCTTTAACGTCTTTATAGGTGACATTGCAGAGGGTCTGAAGGAAAGGTATGCCTCTTTGTGGATGACACAAAGATCTGTAACAGAGTTGATACACAAGGGGGGTAGAAAGGATGAGAAGGGACTTGGCAAGGTTGGAGGAATGGTCAGACATATGGCAACTTAGATTCAATGCAAAGAAGTGCAAAGTAATGCACCTGGGAAATAAAAATCCAGGAGAAGAGTACACAATAGCAGGGGAGGTACTGACAACAACAATAATGGAAAGGGTTCTGGGTGTAGTCATATCAGATGACCTAAAGGTGGGTATGCAATGTGAGAAGTCAGTAGGGAAAGCCAGGGGGATACTGGGATGCATAGAGAGGGGCATCACAAGTAGAAAAAGGGAAGTGGTTATCCCTCTATACAGACAGTTGGTGAGACCCCATCTGGAGTACTGCGTGCAGTTTTGGAGACCTCATCTACTAAGGACATAGACAGGATGGAAGCAGTCCAGAGGAGGGCAACTAAAATGGTGCAGGGTCTACATCAGAAACCATATGAAAAGAGACTGAGAGAGCTTAATATGTATACCCTTGATGAAAGGAGAGGGACGGGGACATGATAGAAACTTTTAAGTACCTCAAGGGAATCAACAAAGTCCAGGAGGGTAGCATCTTTCAGAAAAAGAGATGTGTAAGAACAAGGGGGCACAATTTAAAGTTAGAGGGGGGACGGCTCAGGGGTAATGTGAGGAAATTCTTTTTCACAGAGAGAGTGGTGGATGCATGGAACCACCTTCCTGGAAAGGTTGTGGGGTCTAAAACAGTGGAGGAATTCAAACATGCATGGGACAGACATAAGGCAATTATAGTGGGGGGTTGCAGGAAATAGGCTGTTGGTTAACTAGAATCTGCAGCTTATCCAGTAGGTAGGGAAATGGGCAGACTGGGTGGGCCAAGTGGTCCTTATCTGCCGTCAAAGTCTATGTTTCTATGTTTCTATACCAGCCCCGTAAGGCACTGCTTTACTACCTTCAGGTCATTGGATATATGACCCCTAGGTCCCTTTCGGTTTTGTTTTGTCACCCTCCTCCTGAAATGATATGTTGCCCTTGGTTTCCTGTATTCCATGTGCATAATTTGAAATTTTGGCATTGAAGCCAAGTTGCCATACCCTTGACCATTCTTCCAGCTTTTCAGGTTCTCCCTAATTTTACTACCCCAGGTGTGTCCACTCTGTTGTAGATTTTTGTGTCATCTCAGAACAGTCATACTTTCCCTTCCAGTCCTTCTACAGTGTCTCTAATGAAGACCTTCAGAGGACCATTCCCAGAAGTGACCCCTGTAGTACCCACTGGTTACCTTGCCTTCTTCTGAGTGAACCCTATTTACTACCACCCTCTTGCTTCTGTTTCCCAGACAATTTTGTACCCATCTTATTACCTTTGGATCCACTCCTGGGCTGCCCAGATTGTTTACCAGTCTTTGTGTAGCACGGTGCTGAAGGCCTTACTGAAATCTAGGTAGGCCACATCCACTGCCCCACCCTAATCCACTTCCTTGGTCTCCCAGTCGAAGAAATCAGTTAGGTTTGTCTAGCAAGATCTCCCCTCTGTGAACCCATGCTGCTTCGGATCCTGCAACCCATTGGTCACAAGGTATTCCACAATCCTTTCTTTAAGCAGTGTTTCCATAACTTTGTCCAGCATTGACGTCAGGCTTACAGGTTTATAGTTTCCTGCCTCCTTTCTTTTCCCACTTTTGTGAAGTGGGACCACATCCACCTTCCTCCAGTCCCCTGGAACTTCACCCCATATCCAGTGATAGGTTGAACAGGGTCATCAGAGGTGCAATAAGCTCCTTCCTAAGCTCCCTCAGTGTCCTGGTGTGAACTCCATCCAGTCCCATTGTCTTATCCACCTTTAGTTGCTCCAGTTCCTTGAGCACTCTCTCCTCCATAAAAGGGCTAATGCCCTTTTCCCCTGTTTGTGGCCCACCACCTACCCCTTCCTTCTTAAATGCTGAACAGAAGTACTTGTTCAATATGTTTGCTTTCTTCCAGTCTTCTTCCACAAACTCTTATCCCTCCTCTTTTAGTCTTACTATCCCTGCCTTGTTATTCCTCTTTTCGCTTATATACCTAAGAATGTTTTATCCACCTTCTTTGCTGACTTGACAGTGTTCGTTTTGTTTTTGTGCCTTGGCGCTCTAACTGCTTCTTTCGTCCCTTTGCTTCTTCTGTAACCCACCCTATCCTCTTCTCTCTGTTTCCTTGTACCTTTTGAATGCTAATTTCTTTGCCTTTACTTTCTCCACTACTTCCTTGGAGAACCATAATGGCCTTTTCTCTTGCTCTTTGTTATACTGGCCTGACACAGAGGTTTGTTGCCTTCTCTATGGCTTTCCTTATTTCTGCCAACTTCTCCTCTACTCCCTCCATTTTCCCTATCCCTGCTAGTGCTTCCCTGAGGCACTCCCCCATTTTCTTGAAATCAGCCCTCCTGAAGTCCAGGGCCCTCTTTTTAGTATGTTTTTATTTTCTGAACCAGTTTTTACATTAAACCACACCATACAATGATCACTTGTCCCCAGGTGGCTCCCACCTGTGATGTCCATGACACTGTCCCCGTTCAACAGTAGCAGGTTCAGTATCATCCCCCCAACTCACACACACACACACACACACACACACACACACACACACACACGGGTTCCCTGACTATTTGCCTGAGAAATGCCCCCTGCAGAGAATCTAGGTGGAAGACTAGGTTTGCTGGCCAACGCACCTAGCTTCACCTGAGCTCTTTTCTTCTAGGTTGCTTGAAAGAACAGAGCAAATAACCTTACCAGAACAAGGGAAAGGATTAAGACTTCTTTTGGCTAGGCAGATTTACTTTGTGTTGTTATTTTTATTTTGTACTCACAGGGATTGTTACTGTTGTTGCTAACATTTTATTGCTTTATTTTTCGCTGACTCAAATTGTTGCTGGGTATATCTTCTGCTGCATTATTACAAGGTGTGCCAACAGATGTGTGCTAACAGAGTACTGCAATAATCTTCTTACTCAAATTGTCTTTTGCAAGGTATATCTTCTGTTACTGCTTTATTTTTCTCTGTAGAAAAGTGTTTCTTACAGGGTATATCTTCTGTGAAATTATTACAGGTGGTGCTTTACAGGTTTTACAGTCTTATCTATCATTAGGATAAGCTTTCACGGTTACTGTATTTGTTGCTGACTGATTGTTTCTGCTCTTACCTCCTTGTTTCTTTCATCCATGGTTCTTTTTCAGCAGGGAGGGCCCAGCCACCCACTCCATCCCCAACCACCCAACACTACACTCCTTTTATAGGGCAGCACAGTCGTAACATTTCCTGTGGCAAAGCAAGAAGGGGCGGATCAGTGGGGTATCCACACGGTGACCTAATTTACAGGGGCATTAGTAATTTAACTTGTTATAACAAGTTATACAAAAACAAACAAACAAAACACAAAATCAAACTTTTGCTTTCATTTTCTTCCTTCTAATTACTCTGACCTGGTTATAACCCAGCAGTTATCTGGAATGGATATCATTAACTGCAGGTACTGTGGAACACTTTTCAGAAGGGCAGTTTTACAGGATTTAGGACACTGTCCTACATGCTGGGCCATTGAGATCTTCGGTTCAGCTCCAGGAAGCATGGGCAGAGATTAGCACCTCAAATTTCATATTCAAGAGGAAATATATAATAAGAACTACCCACCATTTCCCCAACATCCAACAAAGCACCTTGACCGCAGAGGGTAGTATGTCTGGGAGGTTGGCAGGTGCTTAGGAGGGCAAATCAGGTGCCTCATCACTCGGTGCTCTCCAACATATTACCTCCACAAACCATATAAAAACTACAAACAGGTATCTGCCTCTATCTCCGAACTCAAACAAAGGGGCAGAGGACACAGCAGAGCAGAAAACTACAGCTCAGGAGATAGCACAACAAAACTCACCCAAAACAGGAACCAAAACAGAAAAAAAGCAAAAAGGAAATCCAAAAAACTTCTGATCATAGGAGACTCCATGATTCGGGTAGTTGATACCTATCTCCAGCCAGAGGTAATGGTCAGATGTCTCCCAGGTACATCAACGTGAAGAGACACTGACCGCATTGATAAAATTGTTCAGGAAGTGGGAGAAAACATTGACATCCTGGTAAACATAGAGACTAATGGTCTTGTCAGCCGGTCAGTTGTGGAGACCAAGGAACACCTGACCAGGCTGGGTGAAAAACTATCATCCGTTTTGTCAGGCATCTCCTTTCCGTGAGATCCTGCCAGTCAGGGAGAGGTGGGCAGATGGATGGAAGGTAAGAGAAGGGGAGATAGGGGAGCTAAACATGTGGCTCAAGGGCTGGTGCCAGGAAAAAGGACACAAATTAGTAGGGAACTGGCAACAGTTCGGGAGCAAATGTTCTTTAAATTTGATGGACGGCATCTGACTAAGGAGGGAGTCAGTGCATTGGGGCAGAAGTTTGATGTCTTTACAGAATATTTAAACTAGCAAATGTGGAGAGGGGTGCAGCACCCCATAAGTCGAATGGGAAGAACACCTCTCCCCTTCAGCTAGTGGTCAAACAGGAGTTCAGCATGTTTGCAGTTCATTTGCATCACCAGGTAAGGAAAAAGGTCCGGCTCCCCATACGATGCACAGGGGAAATGCCAGACCTCACCCAACAACTAACACACTGAAATCTGGCCAATGGAAAAATCATGTACACAAATGCTTGTAGTCTGGGAAACAAGATCCCAGACCTACAGGCAATAATGACAGAGGCTAAACTGGACAAAGTAGCAATTAGCAGACATGGTTTACCAGTAACCACACTTGGAAGACTTCAGTACCTGGCTATGTACAGAAGAGACTGAGGTGCAAAATGGGGGTGGAGTGACTCTTTATGTCAATGAAAATATCAAAGCAACGGAAATTCAGTATACACATAAGGAGCCACAAGAGCTGTGGGTCACACTGGAAACAGGAAATGGGACAGCCATAAGAACTGGGGTTGGCTACAGTCCCCAAACCAGGGAAGGACATAGACACATTACTGTTAGAAGATATACAAAACATAACAGCTAAAGGGAGGTTCTGAAAATGGGAGGCTTCAACATGCCAGATACAGATTGATCAATACCAGCAGGAACATCTGCCTGAATAGGCACATGGTGGATTCCCTGCAGGTGGTGGGACTCAAACAACTGGTACAACAACCCACAAGACAGGGCTATTCTAGATCTAGTACTGACTAACAGGAAAGGATCACATATCTCCAGGTACAAGGTCACCTGGGAGCCAGTGACCATCACATGGTATGGTTCAATTTGGCCAGTACAACTAAATCCATACCATTCCAAGGCAAAAATATGGGACTTCAGAGGAGCTGACTTTGATAAGATGGCCAGCAGAGTTAAGCTAGCCCTGGCAAAAGAAATACAGATGAGGGGTACAAGCAAAGTGGGCAAGCATTAAGGATGCAATACTTGAAGCAACATCCCATTGTGCTACAGAGAAAAGGAAGTGCAAAGAAGAAGGAAACCATTTTGGTTCTCAAAAACAGTAGCAGAAAAGGTCAGAGCCAAAAGGCTGGCATTCAGGAAATATAAGGGAACACAGCGGGATGAAGATAGGGAGGCATACCAAACTTCCCTAAGGGAAGCAGGGAAGGCAGTATGGTAGGCAAAGGCCCAAACAGAGGAAACACTAGCACAGACAGTAAAAGAAGGTGACAAAACTTCCTTTAGATACATTAGTGAAAGGAGAAAGTCCAGAGAGGGTATATACATTAGTGAAAGAAGAAAGTCCAGAGGTGGGTATTGCTAAGATCAAAGGAGATAAGGGTGTGTGTGAGGAGAAGGACCATGTAAAAGCATCTATCCTAAATAGATACTTCTGCTCAGTATTTACTATAGAGAAAGTAGGGCAGGGCCCACAGCTCAGCACCGTGGACACAGGGGGGAGGGAGGTGAGCACTAGTCTCTTCACAAAAGAGGGTCCTACAAGAGCTCGCTAAGCTCAGGGTGGATAAGGCAATGAGACCTGATGGCATATATCCCAGGTACTAAAGGAGCTAAGGGTGGTGTAGCGGGGTCGTTGGTTCAGGAGACAAATTGCAGGCAGACAACAAAAATCAGTGCATAAAAAATGCCAGGATGGCATTTATCATTTTATTTTATACTTCATGAAATGATTCAAGTTCTTAAAAGAAGAGAAAATTGTCATTAGTTCAGCTTCAAAGGATCAACTATTCTGCCCAGCAGTACTCTGAGGTCTTATTCCCTCAGACTCACAGTTTCAGACTGACTGACTGGTCTGGTCTCTATCTCTTTTTAACACCCTAGTGGCAGACTTTTATACATGTAGGTGGGGGTGACCTGACCTAGCTGTTATCTAATTTACAGAAAGAAAACTATCTGGGTTAGTCTAGATCGCCTGGTCACCCACCATACCTGTCTAACATACCACCCCACATAGTTTTATAGCAACACCCCTCTCTTTGTATGCAACACTGAGCTAGAATAGCCCAAATATACCTAATTGTATCATCATTAGGTTCATTAAGGGATTAGGTCCCTCCCATTCTGGAGCGACCTCACTTCCTTACTTCTATGAAAGCAGCCATTTCTGGGGCTGCCAGCCCTATAGACAGTCCTGACTGCAGAACCAGGTAATGACTACTACTATTCTTTATGTATAGACCATAGGTATTCCTGAGTTGGACAAGTGAATAGAAGAGTAAGGGCGCGCTCCTTATTTTCTTTCCCTTTGTCAACTTCAGAATACCAGCCTGTAACTGAAAATAAACCAAAACAAAAGGAAGGGAAAATTGTTTAACCAGGAGAGGCACACTAAGCTGAAGTTTGTTTCCAGGTGCAATCTGTTTGCACAAGGAAGCTAAGTGACTTGCTTAGAGTCACACAGTATGAAGGGGGGGCTGTGATATTCAAACCTAGGTCTCCAAGTTTGCAGCTCGGAGCCTTAACCACTGTGCCATACTGCTTCAAAAGGAACAATGTTCTCTTGAACTTTTCTTTCTGTGGGGGCTTTATTTCTTTAGCCCTCACTTTGCTTATTCTAATTTTCTAATTCACAAGTTTTTTTTTTGGTAAGCTCAGGATACTTCACCAACTCTCTAGTAACTTGCAACTTTATATGTTTCACAAGCCGGTGGCTGAAATATCAGCCCAATGGTAAACATTTCAATTCACCCCATTTTGACTTTGTTTAATGAGCTGCATTCTGGCAAGCTGCCAGCTGCTCACTATCACAGGCGCACCGCATATTAGAGCTAGGAGTTTAGGGGTTTTACATTAACCCTGCCAAGCAACTGTTTTGATTCCTAATGCCTTTTCCATGTTTTTAGGGCACTGGCATATTATAAAGATGCACGTCCTGCTTTCTTTACATACTCCCTCTCTGGGAGTTTGCACCTATAGCGCAACATGTACTTCATACAGAATCAGGGCATACTTTAATGCTAGCAGCACAATAGGAGCTGCTAAAGACTTTTTAGAGGCTTTCCTTTTTGGATACTGGCTATTGGACAAGGAACAGAACGGAAAGGTCACAGATAATAAAGGGCATGCTACTCTTGTCCTGACAAGTGTTTGTGGCAGGGTGCAAGGGTGTCCTTCTACCATGAAAGACTGCAATTTTGTGCAGGGTAGTGCAGGAAGGGATGTACTAGCAGAGCCATTATCAGAACTGTTTAGTGAGTCTCAGAGCATAGGAGAGGTTCCAGAAGACTGGAGAAGGGCTCATGTGATCCCACTCCACAAGAGTGGTAGCAGGGAGGAGGCAGGGAACTACAGACCAGTCAGTCATACCTCAGTAGTGGGCAAGATTATGGGGGCACTCCTTAAGGAAAGGATAGTGCAACACCTGGAATTCATAGGAGCATAGGATCCAAGGCAGCATGGGTTTACAAAAGGGAGGTCTTGTCAAACTAATCTCATAGATTTCTTTGACTGGGTAACCAGAGTGGTGGACCAAGGGGAAGCAGTTGATGTCGCCTACCTTGACTTCAGCAAAGCTTTTTTTTTTTTAGTCTTTAGTAACTGGGTAAGGCCCACTAGGCCCAACTGCCTGTTTTCAGGGGCGACCTGGGAGCACTGGGTGGTTAAGTGACTTGCTCAGAGTCACACAGTATGCAAGTGGAGGTTGTTAGAATCAAACTCAGGTCTGGTCTGCTGGATGTATCAAGCTCTTTCACACCTCATTCCTCTAACCTCTAGGCTATACTGCCAGCTCTTTTGATACTGTTCCACATAGAAGATTGATTAATAAGCTGGGTGGGCTTGGGGTGGGTCAGAAGTTGGTCAACTGGGTGGCAAACTGGTTGATGGGCAGAAAACAGAGAGTGGTGGTAAATGGTATACAGTCAGAAGAGATGCAAGTGACAAGTGGGGTACCTCAGGGATCAGTCCTGGGGCCACTCCTCTTCAATATCTTCATCAGTGACATTGTAGATGGACTGGAGGGTAAGTCTTGTCTGTTTGCAGATGACACCAAGAGCTGAAACAGAGTAGATGATCCAGATGGTTTAGGCAGAATGAGAAGAGATCTGGATAAACTAGCAAAATGGTCAGAAGAATGGCAACTGGGGTTTAATGCAAAGAAGTGCAAGATCATGCACATAGGGAATAGAAACCCTGACGTCACCTATAGGCTGGGAGGGGAGTTGCTGGCAGTCACAATGGAAGAAAGAGACTTGGGCATCATCATCACCGATGACCTGAAATCATCCAAGCAGACCACTAAAGCAGTAGGTAAGGCTAGGGGGATGTTAGGGTGTATTAGTAGGTGTATCACAAGTTGGAAGAGGCGGTAATAATCCTCTTTACAAGAGGCTGGTTAGGCCCCATCTGGAGTACTGCATGCAGTACTGGAGGCCACACCTTCACAAGGACATTAACCAAATTGAGGCAGTCCAGACAAGGGTAACCAAAATGGTGCAGGGACTGCATCAGAAAACATATGAGAACAGATTAACAGAGCTCAATATGTATACCCTAGAGCAAAGGAGGGAGAGAGGTGATATGATCGAAACATTCAAACACCTTAAGGGCATTAACAAGGTGAAAGAGTCTAACATGTTTCAATGTAAGAAAAATAACAGGACAAGAGGACACAGCATGAGATTAGAGGGAGGCCGATTAAGGGCTAATGTGAGGAAGTTCTTTTTCGCAGAAAGGGTGGTGGATGCATGGAACGGCCTACCTCAGGAAGTGGTGGATATGAATACATTACAGGGCTTCAAATAGGCATGAGATAGGCATAAGGGAGCAATACAGATGAGTATGAATAGATAGGCCATTGACAGAGCAAAGGCTGCTTGCACATTTATAAGGTAGAAAAAGAAATGGGCAGACTGGATGGGCCTTGTGGTTCTTATCTGCCATCAACTTCTATGTTTCTATGTTTTGTGTACAGGCGTGATGATAGCAGCTTTCCACAGTTTAGGGAATTGCCTAAGTGACAGGGAGAGGTTCAGAAGGGAGTTGAGGGGTTTCAGCATGACATCCAGTGATAGGTGGAGTAATTTCGTATTAAGGGTGTCACTACTGTACCTTGTTTTACCTAGTACTTTGAGTAGATGTTTTCTGGCCTCAGTTAGTGTGATTCTTCTGAAGTAGAAGGAGGGCATGTGTGTGTGTGTGTGGGGGGGGGGTGGCTGAAGTTGAGATGGCACTAGCGCTGCCTGTGTCAAAGAATTTGGAAGGGAGGACATGGCTAAGATCTGTGAAGGTCGTGTTGAAAGCTTCAGCGATGGAGTTAGGGTCCTGCAAGGTTGTCATTAACAACTACCATAGAGGGCTACCTTATTTGGTTTACCAGTGAGGTCTTTGATTTTTGCCAGAAATTCCAGCTGTTGCCCCACGAGTTCGCAAGCTTGTTTTGACAGTATGACTTTTTAACCCTTCAGATTTCTTGGGTGCAGGCATTTCTAGCAGCTCTATAGCACTGCTTGTCAGTCAGATTACCCAAGGCCTGTGCAATGTGCCTTCGATTATCTCTGGCTTTAATTTTGTGCAACTGGTCGGCCGTGATCCAGGGGTTGAATACTCTTCTGGACTTAGATTTACGGGCTGGGGCAAAGATATCACACGCTTTATTAAAGTGTGTGGTAAGGTAGCTTAGAGCAAGGTCAATATGGAAACAAAAACATAGAAGTTGATGGCAGATAAGGACTGCAAGGCCCCTTCACTCTACAAATTTTTTCTACCTTATGAATGTACCATAGGCCTGTTGGTGAAAGAGCCCAATGGAGACCAGTCGCACAGAGCAAGGAAAGCCCGAAATTGGTCAAGTTTCTCTTTTTTCAATATCCACTGATAGGTGATTTTGCAGGGGGTGGGTTTATTCGACCAGAGACTAATGACAGGTGAGTGGTTGCTCATCACATCAGGCAGAACCAAGATGCTTATATGCTTTTGTGGGTGGATGGTAAAAACTGGATCCAGAAGGGTGCTGCCCCCTGTTCTTGGGTTGGCTCTTGTGGAGGAGGTTACCAATTGTGAGATGTTATGGGCGGCAATGGCATCTTTGAATTGGGAGGCTTCAGGAGACAACCAGTTAATGTTAAAGTCACCCATGACAAGAATCTCAGAATGATTCGATAGGCGTTCAATAGGTTCAAGCACCAGATTTATGCCAGATTTGTTTTGCCTAGGGGGAATATAAATGGAGAATACATATAGGGCTTTGCCATGCTGCTTGAGGAGGATCCCCTGGATCACAGGAGACCTCCTAAGGCAGCTACAGGCAAGAGACCACCTCTAGGTGATTGCCAGAGCTACTGGGAAGCACACTGACATCACAAACTACAAACATGCAAGAAATTACTGCACCAAATCAATTCGGGATAAGAAATCTGCCTATTTCAAGAACGTGCTTACTAACTCCTGGGGAAATAGAAGAGACTTCTGGAACAACATAAAAGAAGTCACCGGGCAGCAGGGAAGATACACTTCCTCAGTTCTCAGCATTAAAGGAGACATTACACTTGACCCGAAAGTCATAGCGGACACCTTCAATACCGCCTTCACTGACCTCAGTTCTGTACTTCCACCAGACTTTTTTAATGAAATGGATGATCCCTTGCCTCTAACCACCACTGCCCCGTCCACTCATCCTCCCTTCTACTCTAAAGCGGTCAAGATGTATCAGGTATGCAACTATGTTACTAAAGCCATCAGCAATACCAGAACCAGCAACGACTCTCTTGACCTCAAACTTCTATCCCTCACACTTGATGAAGTGCTTAGACCACTGATGAGGATCTTTAACCTCTCCCTGAGCCTAAGCCAGTTCTCCGACATGTGGAAATCAGCCACTGTAACCCCCATTCATAAAAGTGGTGTTAAAACAGCACCTGAGAACTTCCGACCGATCTCCATCCTCCCTCCTCTCTCAAAGGCCCTGGAGCGTATTGTCGCCGACCAGCTGACTGACTACCTACACAAGCACAACCTACTGAGCAGGCAGCAACATGGTTTCAGGAAGAATCACAGCACCTCCACTGCACTGCTCGAATTCACCGCACCATCCACCACTTTGGATAATGGGCAACCAACCGGTGCTTCCTTCATTGACTTAACTAAGGCCTTCGACACTGTCCACCATGGCCTCCTGCTTACCCAGCTCCAGAAAGTGGGTCTCTCACCCAACTCGGTATCCTGGTTCAAAAGTTGCCGAGACAACAACTGGTCCCAAAGAGTGAGAATTGCCAACACACTCTCAGATTCCAGACCGGTCCGCTCTGGTGTCCCCCAGGGCTCCATCTTAGGTCCCCTCCTTTTCAGCCTGTTCCTGGACTTGCTTCCTGAATCCTGTCCTCAGCAAATCACTCTACGCAGATGATGCAGTTATCCTTGCCTCCCACCATGATCCTCAACAACTGCAAGAAAACCTCCAGCATGGTTTCACATCAGTTGAAGACTGGTCTATAAAACACAAACTGATCCTAAACCAGAAAAACAAAGTCCATGATCTTCAGCAGCCCTCAACACAAACATAAACAGTTCCACCTCACTATCAAAACTAAGCAAGGAGTCACGCTCGAACAAGTACAATCCTTTAAATACCTGGGCATCATCCTTGACTCCCACCTTTCCTACACTGCCCACATTAATACTGTGGCTAAAGCTGCTAATATCAGGATGGGCCTGCTGTTCCGGCACAGGAAACACCTAACCCCTGAAGCATTAGTAGTTGCCATCCAGAGCTCCATCATCAGCATCATCGATTATGGGATAATTATCTACGGCTCTGCCACTGCCTCCTCTCTCAAGCGGATTTCTACCACCCTCAATAAAGCTTGCCATCTCGCCACCGAATCATACCGTCTCACCCATATCTGTGACCTCTACTCTCAAACGGGGTGGCTACCACTAATCAATCACTTAAAATATCAAACCTGCATCACAGCAAGAAAATTAATGATGGGCAACGCCCCCCCTGGTGTCATCTCTCTCTCCTCAAACTCAAGTTCAACAACTGCAACACCAGGAAGTCTAAACCTTACCTGCTGCAAATCCCATACTGTCGCACTTCTCAAGGTCAAAGATCCTTTGCATATACGGCACCCAGTTGGCTAAATAATCTCAGTAGTGACATCACTGCCCTACCAACTATGGGTGCCTTCAAGACCAAACTCCAGCTCACTCTACTTGCCTCCAGCTCCTGCGACTGCTATGACTAATCCCCTCGCTTTACTCCAGGCAGCCGTTGGGTGCCCTCAGGACCTAGCACCACCTAACTCCTCTTGCCTCCAGTACCTGTGACTGACATAACTAATCATTTACTCCCTCAGGCAGCCCAGGTTCCTCTCTCTTCCTCTCCACTGACTGCCTTCTGCCCCACCCCTCAGCACTTGCATCACCACTGCCCAACTTATGCTCTTATTCCTATCTACCTCAGGCTGCCATACCTGCCCCCATCTCACCACCTCTCTCTCCACCCCTCTCTCTTGTCCCTCCTGTTTCACTGTTTCCGCCTCCCACACCTCACCTGTCCTCTATGTACCCACCTTTGTTTGTTCTAATGTACGAAACCCCTGTAACATGTCACAACCTTGCTTTGTCATCGATTGCTCTATACTGAAATTGTAACTCCAAGACTGTACTCTCAGAAGTGGAACCTTTGTAAAAGAGCCTCGGCTCAAAGGTATTTTGTAATCCTAGACATGAATAAATAAATAAATAATTCCAACAATTTGGGACAGAGTAGCTAGGGGAGCAAGGGAGAGTACTTGACTCTTCAGGGAGTCCCTCAGGTAGATGGCACACCTTTTGCCCCATTTGCCAAATCTATTTTGCCTGAACAGTGTATAGCTGGGGAGATTTAAAGCTGAGTCAGGTATTTTATTCAAGCGGCAGGTTTCAGTCATCGCGAGCACATCAGGGCTGTGCTGGGGCACCCAGACTTGGAGGTCATCATGGTTTGGTAAGAAGCTCTGAATAATAAGAAATGCCAGTTTGAGGGGCCATTGTTCACTGGACCAGACTGGGATGATTGCATCTGACCAGGGTTAGGGTGCACATTACCAGAAAGAAGTAGTAGCAGTACAATCCTGCAGAGGTAGGGGTTGAGGTGATTGACCCTGCGTACCCTGCCCGAGGCCTGTATATCTGTAGTTACATGGAAGGGGGAGACAAGGAGCAGGGGACAAGGGGTTAAGTGAGCACAGATGTATATAGGGTGTTGGTGGAGGGCTGTGGTAGGATTAGTAGACCCAACCAGGCTCAAAGTTGAAAGAGCAGTCCCCGTGGTGGGAAGGGTGATGTACTGGACATTATTTACTGAAAGTGAGGGAGCTTTGTAGCGATGGCTCATTAGATATAGGAGTAGGGTGGTGACCGTGGAGGCAGGGGGTAAGGATACCATGGTGTTAGCGTGTGGGGGTGGTCCACCGGCCAGAAATAAGGGTGGGTGAGAGGTAGTGGTCAGGTGACGGAGGAGTAGATTAGAGGGAAGGGGAGGCTAATTGGTATAGGACCAGTAAAAATTCTAGGAAAGTAGGGCTGCTACAATACTGAAGTGGTTAGGGTATCAGCCCTTGATGTAGAAGGTCGCAGAGTTCAAATCTGGCAAGTAGCACAAGGTAGAGAGCAGAGGAGCAGTAGGGAGCAGCAGGTCTGGATGCAGAAAAAATGGGCGAGAGGGTTCACAGGAGCTGGGAGTGAGCACAGTGGAATGTAAGGAGCTAGTAAGCTCAGCAGTGACTCCTAGTGGCAGTGCCATATAACAGACTAATGGTAAACAGGGCTGTTAGAGTTTGACTGTGGGAGGACAGGTAACCAGGTCACATGATCATTGTAACCTAGAAGTCAAGGGAAGGACCAGGGCAGGCAGGGTAGTTGACGTACAGCATTGACGGGCTAACAGTCACCAGCTGTGCCCTCACAGGGGAAGCTCTACCTTGTAATTCTTGTTGCGTTCTGCTCCGTGGGCCTCAGAAGGAAGGTCTGTGCGAGTGTACTGGGGCAGGAGCTTGCAGCCTGGTAAGAAAAAGAGACTGTGAGTCACTTGATGAACATTAGCATATTTGTGGGAACAATAGAGACAAGCCGCAGAAGCGGGAAAGTGGAGAGGTTGAAAGTGTAGCGATGGGGGTGGGGAGGATTGCACTGCACATGCACAAGCTTGGATCCAGATTAAGTTCTTCTAAATAAGAGATCTTGAAGTCTGAAATGCTTTGATTGGATCTGGGCTTGTTCCTGGCACTCGGGGGACCAGGGAGATTTGGGCAGTATCTGTGCAAGAGGATTAGATATATATTTGCTTTAAAAAATAACTTAATTAAACATTAATCACAGGCAGCTCTCTGAAGAGCTCTGTTAAAAAAAGAGGTTGTATTCTCCAGAATAATGCCTGATTATTCTTGACCATTAGTCTTTTGGTCATCTGCTTAACCTCCCCCTGTCGGCTGAAAAACAAATCCCCCTCCATCATCCCATGCCTGTGATTGTTTCTCCTGGTGTCTGCTGGAAAACACATCTCCCCTGCCATCCCACCCTTCTGACTGCTGCATGTGGGCATTGCCTGAAAGATACATTTTTACAGACACAACCATTCCGCCCCTATGATTATTTCTGCCCCTCCGATTGTTTCCTCCGTGTCGGCTGAAAGAGTATGACCACCATTTGCTATAATAATTCTGGTAAACATTTTCAAATGCTGTCTCCAGAACTACCAGAATACTTACTCATTATTCTTGAACATTACAGATGATCTACTGTTTTCTGAGTGAGTGAGTGAGTGTGTGTGATTATGAGTGTGGGTCTTTGTGTACGTTAGGGTTACCACCTTTTAAAAAGGCCAAAGTGGGACATTTCTTACTGAAACATGATTTTTCACAGGACAATATGTAGTCTCAACCAATGCAACAGACTTGTTTTCTCTAAATAATCAAAATTAAGACTAAGTGTTGTAGATTTTTAGCTGTTTTTAGTGTTTATCATTTTAAGGTATTTTAGTTAAGGTATTATATTGTTTTGCAGCCTTTAGAGGAAAGTCAGAAAAAATGTTTTCTGCTATAATGTCAGGACATGTAGTATTCTTCATGTTTTTTGCAGGACACAGCTACCCAAATCAGGACTGTCCTGCGAAAATAGGGACAGGTGGTAACCCTAGTGTACGTAATCCACAATTGCTACTTAGCCAGTAGATTTTGAATTCACGGGACCTTTTTTTTATCATGTGAGAGCTCCAGGGGTGCAGTCAAGACTTTTAAACTTGTACTTGAGAGTTGAAGGAACTGCCCCCCTATTCATAAACACAAACCAAAATGTAAGAGACAGGTTTCTCTGAAGTGCGCTCTCGGCACCCTCTCACACATTGACCTACCTTGAGGCCAGCCTGCGTTCTTTTGGGTGCTGTATACAATTAGAATACTAGCAACAGGTTTTGGTGCCTCCATCTGGGGCAGGGATATATAAGGCTGCCCAATGTGGACCTAACGTCCCGCCCAGGAACAAATATTATTTTCCCTCCCACACACACAGGTAACTTTCCCCCACACAATAGTGATACACACAAAGCAATAACCATGAATAGTAATTAGAATATGAAATAACCTCAGATTTATTAAAGTGGAGGGGCAAAGGAGAAGCAAAAAGCTTAAGACAACAGTGTGTTAACAATTGTCCCTCACACAATCCCCGTACCACCCCAGCGGGTGTACACGGCTCCCCCCCCCCACGGCCATAAGAAATAGTTATTGTTCATTGTGGTGGGTACCTCAAGCATTGCTGGTGACCAATCAGATGGTGCAGGGTTGTTGCACTGTGGGGCTGAAGAGAACACACTTGAAACTGGAATTGGAGAAATGTTGCATCTGGGACTAGCAGAGATTCATAGGATTCTTAGGATCAGTATCTGGTCAATTAGCGTTAGTCATGTCAGATCAGCATCTATTCATACTACAAACTGGTAACAAAAAAGCACCATAATGTTTATCTATTGTATGTTTAAACTGTCTCATGTTACTGCAGGACACTACATCAGATGGCAATGCATTCCATTTTGTCTCCACTCTCTGTGAGAACCAATGGTCTATTTTTAAAGAGATTCCCCTTTAATTGATACTGGTGTCCTCTATTGTTTATTATTGCAATTCTTTTTTGAAGTCCCAAGCAGTCCCACAGGTCAGGCTCTGGAAAGGCCCTATAGACAAGACACATGTCTCCTCTATGTCAACGGTACCGTAGTGAGTAAATTCCCAGTGCTGGTAATCTATCATCATATGTTTTACTGAACATCTCATCCACCATCCGAGTGGCCCGCCTCTGCACCCCTTCCAATCTCCTCAAATTCTCCTTCAAATGTGATGAGAAGAACTACCCACAGTACTCCAAGTGAGAATGAACCAGCAATACAGACAGTGGGAGTACCACTCTTAGTCCTACTTCTATAATTTTCCTGATACAAGCAAAAATTCCATACCCCTTCTTAGCCACCTTAGCACAGTGTTCAGAAAAATTTAATGTACAAGAAATCTTTACCCCTAGGTCTCTTTCTGAATCTGTAATTTGTAACTTGGTTCCATTGATGTAATAGGGAAATCTCAAATTCTTTTTCCCAAGGTGCATAATCTTACATTTATTAAAGTTGAGTCTCCATGTAATGCTTTCAAACCTCTGCCTGGGCTTCTTCTGAAACTTAACCACATCCTGCCCAGGACTTCACCCCCATTGGAATGTCTGTCTATCTATCTATCTATCTATCTATCTATCTATCTATCTATCTATCTATCTATCTATCTATCTGCTTTGTAGAAGCACTCCCCGGGGCCACTGCATAGAGGTACTCACAGTTTGTTGGCAGTCCCGGGGGGGCTGAGGGGTGAGTTGGATTGGCAGTACCACTCAGAGTGCAATAGGTGCTAGACCATTCACTGGTGACAGGCCTTTCTTTGTCTTTGCCCCTTGGGCCTTTTGTAGCCTTCACCACTTGGGCCTTTCATTGTCTTCACCCATCGGGCCTTTTGTCGTCTTTGTCCCTCAGGCCTTTTGTCGTCTTTGCCCCTCAGGCCTTTTGTTGTCTTGGCCTCTTGGGCCTTTTGTCGTCTTTGCCCCTCAGGCTTTTTGTCATCTTTGCCCCTCAGGCCTTTTGTCGTCTTCACTCCTTGGGCCTTTTGTTGGCTTCCAAATGGGACTACCCAGGCTTGTGGTCACCCAGGACATCCAGCTTGATACACAGATTCCGCTGAAACTTAAACACTGTTGGGATTTTCTTTTTAGTCTCACAGCCCCAACCAGGTTAAATGCTTCCCGGCTGGGGAAAAAACAGTTCAGCAGTCCAAGCAACTTCAGGATCAGCAAACAGTTTAAATAACACAACTGTAGCACAGCAGTTCAAAGAATCCCAGTGGGAGAAACAGGTGAGCAGTCCAACTCCAGTTCATATTGCCTGCTGGGAAGCTGGGCTTGAAGGCACTTGTCCTAAACTTTTTTTGTTGGTGCAGCATCTATTTGCACCCTGGCTAGCCTTCTGGCTGGTGCAGCCCCCTAGACAGTCTCTCCCTCTCCCAAGTTTCTCCTGGACTCCTCCCCAGTCTGAGGGGACAGCACCTTAAATAGGCTCCCCTAGCACCCTACCTGATTGGTCAGTATTTTCCTGGCTATAGAGAATGCCCTCTAACCCCTCCCAGAATGTTTAGTGGCAGTGAGAATCACTGGGGGCTGCCATCTTTGTTAACAAACTTTGCTGCCTGTCTTTAAGGTCCTCCCAATTTATTTATAAGCCCATACAGGGCAGTTTTCTATATGAAAAAAAAAACAACAGGAAGGGGAACTCCACATGCGACGTGCTTCAGGCAATGAAGTTACAAAACACACTTGGGACAGTTGAGCACTGTCCACCACTATATCCAAGGCTCCTACTTTTCTGTGACACATTAACCAAGTTCTGGGCAAGATCAGCATCAAGAACTTCTGCAGCGGTGGTTTGTAATTATGGAAGTTCTGTGGCACTAACGAACTACAAAATCACAGTGTCAGCTTGTCATCCTGACTTCACATCCATGGAATGGTTATAACAATCAGGACGGGGGAAAGCACAGTAACACTAGTTCAAAAAATTACAGACTTACAGAAATAGTTTTATGTGTAAAAAAAGCAAAAAAGAACTCTAGCCCTTAAGGTCCTAACCTATTGCATAAATGAAGTATGCAGAGTGGACCTTATGTGATAAATAAGGTATTTCTATATTCATGCTGTCTATACCACTCATGAGGTCCCCACTGTGTATCACTTATATATTTATAAGTAATCTGTAACATTCATACAAGTGTCTGTGTGTGTGTGTGTGTGTGTGTGTGTGTGTGTGTGTGTGTGTATATAATGAGAGCGAGAGAGATGATTGTGTGTGTGTGTGTATATAAATATACTGTATATATATATATTTTTTTTTTTTATTTCCATGAAATTGTATCCTGATTCATACATATCCATTTGAAAATGGAATAAACAGAATAGAGAGCTATTGCAAAACTCATTTTTCATGCCAACCCGCTTCTCCTGGCCCTGACACACTATGTAACACCATCAGGCCATGACATGCATGCAAACCCATTGTGAGATAAAGCTTTCCAGCCCATCACAATGTGCGCCTCTGTGACAGAACACTGTGCCATGCCTTCCCAGGCTCAGAGCAGTGGTGTGCTTCCCCAATCCTTGTGCTGCCCAGCCAGTTCCCAGATCTCATCTCTGAACCTGAGTTTCTGGTATGGGAACACAACCTGCTACCCTCTGGCCCAACAACTGCCACTGCACACAACATTTCTCCATAACTTTTAGGTGATTCTATCAACCAATGATAATATGTAATCAATAACCCTGGAAAAAATATGTACAGCACAATTATTTATTGAACAGGTCTATTCTTTCAACAGGTCTATACATTATGGTATTCCACTTTTCTGGGCATAATTACTTTATTTTTCTTAAAAATGACAGGTTAATTCATTTTACCAGTTATGCACCTGCACCTGCACCAGGACACTGCGGCACAGAAGCTAGCACAACAAAACTCACCCAAATCAGGAACCAAAACTAAACAAGCACAAAGGAAATCCAAAAAACTTCTGATCATAGGAGACTCCATGATTTGGGGAGTTGATACCCATCTCCAGCCAGGGGTGATGGTCAGATGTCTCCCAGGTACATCAGCATGGAGAGACACTGACCGCATTGCTAAAATTGTTCACAAAGCAGGAGAAAACATTGATGTCCTAGTACACATAGGGACTAATGATCTCGCCAGCCGGTCAGTTGTGGAGACCAAGGAACACCTGACTAGGCTGGGTGACAAACTATCATCTATTTCGTCGGCATCTCCTTCTCTGAGATCCTGCCAGTCTGGGAGAGGGAGCAGATGGACGGAAGGTCGAGAAGGGAGATAGGGGAGCTAAACACGTGGCTCAAGGACTGGTGCCAGGAAAAGGACACAGATTTGTAGGAACTGGCAACAGTTCTGGGAGCGAAAGTTCTTTAAATTTGATGGACTGCATCTGACTAAGAGGAGTCAGTGCATTGGGGCAGAAGTTTGGCGTCTTTGCAGAATATTTAAACTATAAAATGGGGAGAGGTTGCAGCACCCCATACGTCGAATGGGAAGAACACCCTCCCCTCAGCTAGTGGTCAAACAGGAATTCAGCCGCTTTGCCGCTCATTTGCATCACCAGGTAAGAAAAAGGTTTGTCTCCCCATACGATGCACAGGGGTAATGCCAAACTTCACCCAACAACTAACACACCAAAATCTGGCCAATGGAAAATCATGTACAAAATGCTCACAGCCTGGGAAATAAGATCCCAGACCTGCAGGCAATAATGTCAGAGGCTAAACTGGACATAGTAGCAATTAGTGAGACGTGGTTTACCAGTAACCACACTTGGGAGACTTCAGTACCTGGCTATGTATTGTTCAGAAGAGACCGAGGTGCAAAAAGGGGGGGAGGAGTGGCCCTGTATGTTAATGAAAATATCAAAGCTACAGAAATTCAGAATACGCATAAGGAGCCAGAAGAACTGTGGGTCACCCTGGAAACAGGAAATGGGACAGCCATAAGAACTGGGGTTGTCTACAGGCCCCCAGACCAGGGGGAGGACATAGACACATTACTGTTAGAAGATATACAAAACATGACAGCTAAAGGGGAGGTTCTGATAATGGGAGACTTCAACATGCCGGATACAGATTGGTCAATACCAGCAGGAACATCTGCCAGAACTAGACTCATAGTGGATTCCTGCAGGAGGGCCTCAAACAACTGGTACAGCAACCCACAAGAGACAGGGCTATCCTAGATCTAGTACTGACTAACAAAGAAGGGATCACAGATCTCCAGGTAGAGGGTCACCTGGGGCCAGTGACCATCACATGGTATGGTTCAATTTGGCTACTACATCTGAATCATCCCATTCCAAGGCAAAATATGGGACTTCAGAGGAGCTGACTTTGATAAGATGGCCAACAGAGTTAAGCTAGCCCTGGCAAAAAGAAACACAGGTGAGGGTACAGGCAAAGTGGGCAAGCATTAAGGATGCAATACTTGAAGCAACATCCCATTGTGTTAGACAGAAAAGGAAGTGCAAAGAAGAAGGAAACCACTTTGGTTCTCAAATACAGTAGCAGAAAAGGTCAGAGCCAAAAGGCTGGCCTTCAGGAAATATAAGGAACACAGCGGGATGAAGATAGGAGGCATACCAAACTGCCCTAAGGGAAGCAGGTAAGGCAGTAAGGCAGGCAAAGTCCCAAACTGAGAAACACTAGCACGAACAGTAAAAGAAGGTGACAAGACTTTCTATAGATACATTAGTGAAAGGAGAAAGTCCAGAGGGGTATTGCTAGCTTAATGGAGAAAAGGGAGCATGTGAGGAGGAGGACCTGTAAAGGCATCTATCCTAAATAGATACTTTGCTCAGTATTTACTGAGGAGAAGGTAGGCAGGAAACCAAAGCTCAGCATCATGGACACAGGGGAGGGAGGTGAGCACTACTCCTTCACAAAGAAAGGGTCCTACAAGAGCTTGCTAAGCTCAGGGTGATTAAGGCAATGGGACCTGATGGCATACATCCCAGGGTACTTAAGGAGCTAAAGGAGGAACTAGCAGAGCCATTAGCAGAATTGTTTAGTGAGTCTCTGAGCACAGGAGAGGTCCCAGAAGACTGGAGAGAAGCCACGTGATCCCGCTCCACAAGAGTGGTAGCAGGGAGGAGGCGGGGAACTACAGACCAGTCAGTCTTACCTCAGTAGTGGGCAAGATTATGGAGGCACTCCTTAAGGAAAGGATAGTGCAACACCTGGAATCCATAGGGGCACAGGATCCAAGACAGCATGGGTTTACAAAAGGAAGGTCCTGTCAAACTAATCTCATAGATTTCTTTGACTGGGTAACCAGAGTGGTGGACCAAGGGGGAGCAGTTGATGTCGCCTACCTTGACTTCAGCAAAGCTTTTGACACTGTTCCACATAGAAGATTGATAAATAAGCTGGGTAGGCTCGGGTGGGTCAGAAGTTGGTCAACTGGGTGGCAAACTGGTTGACTGGCAGAAAACAGAGAGTGGTGGTAAATGGTATACAGTCAGAAGAGATGCAAGTCACAAGTGAGGTACCTCAGGGATCAGTCCTGGGGCCAGTCCTATTCAACATCTTCATTAGTGACCTTGCAGATGGACTAGAGGGTAAAGCTTGTCTGTTTGCAGATGACACCAGGATCTGCAACAGGGTAGATGATCCAGATGGGGTGGGCAGAATGAGAAGAGATCTGGATAAACTAGCAGAATGGTCAGAAGAGTGGCAACTGGGATTTAATGCAAAGAAGTGCAAAATCATGCACATAGGGAAGAGAAACCCTGAAGCCACTTATAGGCTGGGAGGGGAGTTGCTAGCAGTCACAAAGGAAGAAAGAGACTTGGGCATCATCATCACTGATGACCTAAAATCATCCATGCAGACCTCTAAAGCAGTAGGTAAGGCTAGGGGGGTGTTAGGGTGTATTAGCAGGGGTATCACAAGTCGTAAGAGGAGGTAATAATCCCTCTGTACAAGACATTGGTTAGGCTCCCATCTGAATACTGCGTGCAGTATTGGAGGCCACACCTTCACAAGGACATTAACCAAATTGAGGCAGTCCAGAGAAGGGCAACCAAAATGGTGCAGGGACTGCATCAGAAGAATATGAGGACAGATTAACAGAGCTCAATATGTATACCCTTGAGCAAAGGAGGAGAGAGGTGATATGATCGAGGCATTCAAACACCTTAAGGGCATAAACAAGGTGAAAGAGTCTAACATGTTTAAATATAAGAAAATAGCAGGACAAGAGGACATAGCATGAGATTAGAGGGAGGCCGATTAAGGGGGAATGTGAGAAATTCTTTTCACGGAAAGGTGGTAGATGCATGGAATGGCTTACCACAAGAAGTGGTGGCTATGAATACAGTGCAGGGCTTCAAACAGGTATGGGATAGGCATAAGGGAGCAATACAGATGACTATGAATAGATAGGTCACTGACAGAGCAAAGGCCGATGGCACATTTATAAGGTAGAAAAAGAGATGGGCAGACTGGATGGGCCTTGCGGTCCTTATCTGCCGTCAACTTCTATGTTTCTATGTTTCTATGTTTCTGTGTTTCTATGTATTCATTTCAGATGGCATCTCTATACCTTAAAAGCACAAATAAGTTTGTACAAAGTAAGGTATGGACTTAACAGGTCTATGCTATTGTCAAGGTTTTGTTTAAGTTGGCCCTACTGTAATAATAAGACTAAAAATTGTATTAGGTTGTAGCACAGGTTGAACAAATATCACCGTATCTGATGTGCTGTGCCACCGCCTCTGGCAGTGGGAGCTGTGGTAGATAAGTGACTATTCATTTCTGTGGCAGAATGCAGCCATTTCGTTAGCTAATGTATGATGTTATAGCATTGATAACATCACATTCTGAGCATAGAGGGGTTCTGGATATAAAAAGAGGGGAAGAGAACCAGGTCCTATGGATAAATGAAAATATTAATAAAGAATCATCAAGAACAGTGAATTCTGTGGCACTGCAGAAGTTATACGGCAGGTTGCAAGTTCTGCGCAAAATTCTTCGGCCGCAGAATTCTAGGGGCCTTGACTATATCCAACTGATTTCACTCAGAGACTGGATAAGGCAAAAAGAGTTTAATGCTCAATGGCACAAGCAAAAACCAACACAAATAGTAGCCAAGTGATACATAGGTGCGTGACTCCACACTCGCAAGGCCCGACCAGTTTTACGCATGCGTGCTTCTTCAGAGACGGCCTTAACCCCAAACAACCCTCATTTAAATCATGAGGGAATTAAAGACACAGTGACTAAATTAACACTGAGTGCATAACTGAAATGTTTAAGATAAACATAAAAATAATTGTGCATGTGTATGTATAAGCACAATAGAAGGTTACATTTATACCAGTTTAATTTGTAATACCACATGTACAAAAGCACAAAGCTAATTTTACTGGCAAAACATATAAGGCAATGGGAATTATTTAAACCAACACCATTACAGTATTTCTTATTTTTAAGGATATCTTCACATAGATAAAGCTTCACATAAAAATTAATTAATGAATAAGGAACACACAGTAGTCCATATTGCCTAATATGTACAAAGAAAAAGAAAGAGAAAAGGAATATCAAATAAAATAACCCTAAAAAAAAAATTAAACAAGTATTTGTCAATGCCGAATGCTTGCTGGTATTAGCATTGGAAATGCAGGAGTTAGACAGATGCAGAATAGGAATGGCAGTGAAGTATTGAACTTCACGCCACCCCACCTCCACCCTGCAGAGATGGACAGGCATTGGGGTATGCGTTTAGGTTGTTGCCCGTAACGCTTGTGCCATTTCACATCACCCTATCCTGCAGACACCGACAAGTGTTGAGGCGTGCCTTGGGATGTTCAGCTTTACAGTCACCCCACTCCATAAGGACATACGCTGAAATGGGTGCAATATAAAAGAATGGGGTGAACTCTGGGGCCGAAGAGTCCAAGGCACACCTCGATGCCTGTCACTGGCTGCAGGGTGGGGGTGGAAGGGCATGAGCATTACAGTCAGCAATTCAAAGGCACATCCCTGATGCCTGTCAGTCTGTGCAGGGTGGGACATTATGGTTAGAATCCCTAACACCCTGGGCGTTTGTTGGTATTTGCACTACAAATTTTCAGCATGGCCTTTTTGTGACTCCCATCTCATGAAAGCATTTGGGCCTTCTTCTTGTAAACAGTGGCACTGTGATTTTGTTAATGTGTCCAGAACTTTGAGTTCCCACAGCGACTGTGCCATTCTGCGCCAGATGTATGAAAATACAGATGGGGCAGGATGTGAAGAATGACAGCCGTACCATTCATAGGGAGGTGTGAAGAAATGGCAATGTTGAAAATCTGTAGTGAAAATATTAAAATGTTCGAACGTCCAGCGTACGTGGAAACTGCACAACGCATGCACGTAACAGTCATTTAGTGGAATTATTTCACCAAATTTTAAACATAAGCATTTTGTGACTCTGCTCATGAACACTGTCAGTACGATTTTCTTAATCTGTCCATTGATTTCCAACAGCAACAGCGCTATTCTGCGCCAGATGTGTAAATGCATATATCAGGCAGGATATGAAAAATGACAACTGTACTGTTCATAAGGAGGTGTGAAAAAACACCAGTGTTGAAAATCTGGAGGGAAAATATTGCAAATGCTCGAAATTACGAGAATGCATGGATACTGCACAATGTACGCTTGTTACACAGTCATTTTATGGACTTTTGTCACTAAATTTCAACATAGGCATTTTAGCACCTCTGCTCATGAACAGTGTCACTGTGATTTTCTTAATCTGTCCCGAACACTGACTTCCCACAGTGATCGTGCTATTGTGTGCCGGAAGTGCGAAAACACATTTTGGCCAGCATGTGAAAAATGACAGCTGTACTGTTCATAAAGAGGTGGGAAAAAATGCAAATGTTGCAAATCTGGTGTGAAAATATTACAAATTTGGGAAGTTACGAGGGTGCATAGAAACTGCGTAGTGCACGCTCGTAACACAGTCATTTTATGGACTTTCATCATCAAATTTTCAACACATTCATTTTAGGACCTCTGCTCATGAACAGTGTCACTGTGATTTTCTTAATCTGTCCCAAACACTGATTTCCCACAGCGACTCGCTAGTCTGCGCCTGAAGTGTGAAAACACATTTTGGCCAGGATGTGCAAAATGACAGCTGCACTGTTCCTAAGGAGGTATGGAAAAATGCCAATGTAAAATCTGAGTGAAAATATTACAAATTCACAAAGTTATGAGCATGCGTGGAAACTGCACAACGCCTGCGCTAATAAAACAGTCATTTTGGATTTTTCACCAAATTTGCAACATAAGCTTTTTGAGATCCCACCTCATGAACAGTGGCACTGTCATTTCATTAATTGGTCCCAAAAGGTGGTTCTCTGCAGTGACCGCTAAATCACCTTTCGGGACCAAATAATACCATGACAGTGACTGAATTCATGAGGAGGGGTCCCAATAACCCCATGTTGAAAATTTGGTGCCAAAATTCCCCAAAATGCCCGAGATATGCACCAAAGTTGAAAAAACCCTATTTATGCCATTATGCAGTTTACCGGCATTTCTTCAGTTTGCAGTCAGCTTTGAAGACTGCAGATGTGTTCCCGGTCCACGAAGATCATTGGGCTGGGCTCGGAGGTAAGTATAGGGTTGAGGGTGTGGGGAGTGGGGTATGCAGAGGGTGGGTGCAGGTTGGGGGAGGGCACCGGACACTTGAGGACTGTTTTCTCATTTTACAGGTAAAAAAAAAATACAGACAATTGGTCGGTTTTCTACTTTATAGGTGTGTTTGGTACACTGGGGTGGACTCCCAGTGTGCCAATGGCATTTGGGGAGGGGACTGAAGCTGATGGGGATTGGGCCCCCTGTCAGCACAGAAAGGAACACGTGTGGGGGTGCATGATGCCGAGAGGATTGGCACCCCCTCGACTACAACTGAGAGTGGGAGGCATTATGCAGGCGAGGTGTGGGCTCCCCGTCGGCAAATGAACTGGGTCAGGGCATGCTGTCAGGGAATGGGCACCCGTCCCAGCTTTCATGGGGCTCTAAGGCGGTGGCATAGAGCCGCCATGTTCCAGGCAAGTGCCGCCCTGCAATAATAGGTCACTCCCTCATTGCAGCAGAATGGTTGACACTGCAATGACGAGGCGGCCCCTGATTGCAGTGGCGAAATTGTTACAAGTTGATGGCACTTCTGCAGAACCAGTGTCATCAGGACACTGGGCCTGCATTGGTTGAGCACTGCCAAGCCCAAAAATGCAGTGTCGGCATTGGCTGCCAGAGTGCTGCACCTTCACAACCCGCTTCTCTCCTAAGATGCCACATGTTTCTTGCGCATGCGCGTAAACAAATATAACAAGCATTTGTCAATGTCGAAAGTTGCTTGCTTGTATGTGCTGTTTAGGTATTTGGAAGTGATAGTACCATGCCTAAGATCTGTCATGCCCCCCAAAGACATCCACTGTGTCTTTCTGTTCAGTATTCACTGAAGAGGGGCAAGGGCCACAGCAGTACAGCAGTTGCCAAGGGGGTGAAGAGGTGGACAATAGTCCATTCACAGGCAAAAGGGTCCTGCAGAAGGTCACTAAATTGAAGGTGGACAAAACTATGGGACCAGATGGCATACACCCAAGGATATTGAGAGAACTGTGAAGGGAGATAGCAGTACCTCTGGCAGCCATGTTCACTGAGTCATTCAACACAGGGGTGGCACCAGAGAATTGGATGAGGACACATGTAGTCCCTCTACACAAATCCGGCAGCAGAGAGGAGATGGGGAACTATAGGCCGGTCAGCCTCACCTCGGTAGTGGGGAAGATCATGGAGACATTGCTTAAAGAAAGGATAGTGAGGCAACTAGAAGCCACCGAGCCCAGGATGATAGGCGACATGGATTCACAGTGAGGAGGTCATGTCAGACAAATCTGGTTGATTTCTTTGACTGGGTGACAAAGAAAGTAAATCAGGGTGGGGCAGTGGACAATGCTTACCTTGATTTCAGCAAAGCCTTTGACACCGTCCCACATAGGAGGCTGATAAACTAGCTGGGTAGGCTGGGAATGGGGGAAACGGTGGTAAACTGGGTTAGAAACTGGCTAACAGACAGGAGACAGAGAGTGGTGGTAAATGGGGTGCAGTCTGGGGAGAGGGGGTGATCACTGGGGTGCCACAGGGATTGGTCCTGGGGCCAGTCCTGTTCAGTGTCTTCATTAGTGACATTACAGAAGGGGGTGATGGGAAAGGTCTGCTTGTTTGCAGATGACACCAAGATCTGTAACACAGTGGATACCCTAGAGGGTGGAGAAAATGAGGAGGGACCTGGGAAGCTTTAAAATAGTCTGAGGACTGGCAACTGAAGTTTAATTCAAAAAGTTCAAAATTATGTACAGTACCTGGGACACACAAACCCTGGGGAAAGCTACATAATGGGAAGGGGGAAGTTGCTGACAGTCACAAAGAAGGAAAGGGACCTGGGGGTTCTTATTTCAGATGACCTGAAAATGTCAAAGTAAAGTGCTAAGGCAGCTGGGAGGACCAGTGACATGCTGGGGTGCATAGGCAGGGGTATCACCAGCATAAGGAGGGAGGTAGTGATGCCATTATATAAAACCATGGTCAGGTCTTGCATGGAGTACTTTGTGCAGTTCTGGAGTTCGCACGACCGTGAAGGATAACAGGCTGGAGGTGGTCCAGAGAAGGGTGAATAAGAGACTTATGAGGAGAGATTAAGAGACCTCAATATGTACTCACTGGAAGAGAGGAGGAAAGAGGGGATATGATAGAAACATTCAAGTACCTCGAGGGCATAAACAAGGTGCAGGGGGGAGACATTTTCCAATACAGGAGAAGCACAAGAACGAGGGGGCATGACATGAAATTGGAAGGTGGGAGGTTAAGAAGGAATGTGAGGAAGTTCTTCTTTACAGAGAGGGTGGTGAACATGTAGAATGGTCTGCCTCAGGAGATGGTGGGAGCGAGCACTGTGGATGGATTCAAGCATGCATGGGACAGGCATTGGGGAACTATAGAGGTACAGGTTTGGGTGGGTCAGAAGCAGTAATGCAGTACAAGGGCTTACGGGCAGACTAGATGGGCCAGGCAGTTCTTATCTGCTGACAATTTCTCTGTTTCTACGTCTGCGTCTCATTCTCTTATGAATTACAGACAGAGAGAGAGAGAGAGAGAGAGACACACACACAAGCACATGTCCAAGCAGGTGTCAGCGTGGCTCAGTTGATAGCACATCCGCCTCTGGACCAGAAGGTCGGGTTCTCATCCCACACCAGGATTGGACTTGCACCTAAAAATTTGCTGGCATCCGAGTGCAGTATTGGGGGGTGCTGGGTGTGCCATCCTTGGATGAGACGCAACCGAGGTCCCTTCTGCTCATCCTGGTGTTGTCCTGGTGGGTGTCCGGGTGAAAGTAAAAGAACCCAAGGCACTTTTCACAAAGAGTAGGGAACATTCCCGGTGTCCTGGCCAACATTCCCCTTCCCATAAACTGGTTTATGCAATTATCCAGGCTGTGTGTGGGTGATAATGTGTGATTTGGCTGCCACCACACATTCAGTCACTTCACACCAGTCTAGCATTGCTTGTAAAGTGCTTTGGATGTATGAAAAGCGCTATATAAATGCTGATTCTTCTTTTTCTTCCTTCTTAACACACTACCATCCACAGACACACAGAGAGGACACAGCACATTGTCTCTTCAATGCTGCTACCCCAGTGTCTCTCTCTCTCACTATTCTCTCCCTGTCCTGCTTTCTTTATGTCGCTTTCTCTCTAAGCACCGAGCTCCGTTCTTGATCGTCTTGGGGGCTCAGTTGTGCTCTCACTCTCTCCACTGGGGATGGGGGGGTTGGCAGAATGGGACACAGAGAACTTGTATGGGAGGTGGGAAAGCAGCACAGAGGTTTCCAAAGAAAAAGACAGAGAGAGAGAGAGAGAGACAGACAGACAGACAGACAGACAGACAGTCAGCCAGCAAATACACAGGTCTCTCCTGCACACAAATGGCAGCACTGTTCTGTACCGGGGAGCAAGGAGAGGCCACAGACAACATACCAATGTTTTCTCTCTTGTTGTCTCACAGGACATTTCAGCAATGGTGCAGGTGCGGAAGAGTGATGATGCTGTCTCTCACTCTCTCTATCGTCTGTGCACTGAGGGTGGGGAACGGGCAATGGGCAGCCACAGTTGGGGGGGTGCCAGGAAAGAAAACTCTGGGTGGCCACTGTCATGCTCGCTCTCTCCTCTGCTCTCCTGTATTACAGCCTGTCAGAGGGCTCTGTACTGCTGATCATCGCTTCCACTGTTTCTGTGGACAGAGACATAGACAGACACAGAGAGATGCAGCACATTGCCGAACTTTGGTACCTACTGTCTCCCACTGTCTGTGTGTTCTCTCTCTCTCTCTCTCTCTGTCTTACACACCAGATCACCTGGCGCTGTCACTCTCAACTACCTCCTTGTCCACTCAGACTGCTGATTATCTGTAAACTGGACAGGGTAGTGGCAGGTGGAACACACACAGATGCTCTGTCTCTCAGCTCACAGGCTGCACAGCTGCCATGTGCGTCTCGCTGTCTTGCACTGCATGGTGTTTCTGTGTCCCCTAGCCACAATTTGTCACACAGACATGAGATTGCCACACCATTGCCTGACATTGTCTCTGTCCTGGTCGTTCTCTCTCTGCATCAGACTGCGAGTGGGATCACTTCACCCGGTTTTCCCATGGCACTTCACCAACTAGGGACATAATCTGTCTGTGCCGCTGGACTGCAGACTGAAAATACAATCTGATTGCACACAGCATGGACTGGGGCCTCAGAGCTACAAATGGTGCAGGACAGTACTGATTTCACTGTGGGCTCGGTGCCTGGTGGTCCCCAGGGTGGCTGAGTGTGTACACAGAAGTTGTTAACTGTGATCTGATTGCACGGAGGTCTGCATTACCGCACTCTCAGGTGCTGCCACACAGTCAATCAAATCCATTCAAAAGAAGAATTGTATCGGATTCGCTTTAGAGAAAAAAGTGTATTCTCAGACTGCAGGAATATTTGAGCCTTCACGGAGTATTCTGCTATTCACAAATGCATGCACAGTCTGAGTTGGCCATCCACTCTGGCTCTCTGAACATATCAGGTTTCAGCTCTGCAGCAACACTTGTCAGATGAAGCACTAGGCAGCTTTGTGGTGCATCATTTAAGCTAAAGCTTCTCTGGTTCCTCACGTAATTTCTGAGGCTGATAGCAGCAGCTTAACCAGTAACGTTAGCATGGTCACTAGAGCCTGGCTCAAAAAATGCAAAACATGAGGAGGCAGGAGAATCAGAGGGACAACAAGGAGAAATGAGGTACAGGAACACATGAGACAAAAGGTGTGAGCAGGGAAGGAGGGAGAGACAGCAAGGAAAACAGGGCGATGGGGGGCGGCTTTATGTATATGAAACGGAAGAAGTGTTCTCTCATTGGAGCGCTTCATTTGTTTCAGTTACACAAAGTTTCCACCCATAAACTGTAAACCATTTTCATACTTAGCTTGCATGATAATTGGTCTGTCAAGGATGAGCCCAGTGCTGCCTGAGCTGCATTGGGCTATTCAGTGACACGCCTCTGCAATCCCGTTCTCTGTAGCAAAACATTTCTTGTGCAAGCGCAAGCAACATAAAAAGGAAGAGAAAGGCAGACAGTGGATGTAATTAGGGAGTAGATTCAATATTCTGAAGCTTTGATAGGTGGAGGAGGAGAAGGCCCCCCCCTGCCCCCAGAGCCACCTCATAGTTCAGACCAATACCAGTATGTTTGCTTGCCTTGCAAATGAACACAAGCATTTGTCAATGCCGAATGGTTGCTTGCTGGCATTAGCAGTGGAAGTGCAGGAGTTAGACAGATGCAGTATAGGAATGGCAGTGAAGTACTGAACTGATGCCAACTCCACCCCATCTTGCAGAGATTGACAGGCATTAGGGTGTGCCTTTGGGTCATTGCTCATAGCGATCAGGACATTTTACCTCACCCTACCTTGCAGACACAAGTGTCGAGGGTGTGCCTTTGGATGTTCAGGCTTTACACTCACCTCATTCCATAAGGAAATACACTGAAATGGGTGCAGTATAGAAGAATGAGGTAAACTCTGGGGCCAAAGAGTCCTAGGTGCACCTCGATGCCTGTCACTGGCTACAGGGTGGGATGGGATGGGATGGAATGGCATGAGCAATGTCACGACAATCCCAAGTCACACCCTTGACACCTGTCAGTCTCCACAGTGTAGGGTGCTATGGTCAGAAACCCTAATGCCCTGAGCATTTCTTGGTATTTTTACTGAACGTTTTCAACATGGGTTTTTTATGACCCCACCTCACGAACAGTGACACTATCAGTTCGTTAGCTGGAAGGTGATTTTGCACAGTGATTGCGCCATTTGGCACCACAGGTACGAAAACACATTTCAAACAGGATGTGAAAAATGACAGCTGTACTGTTCATGAGGAGGTGTAAAAAAATGGTAATGTTGAAAATCTGGAGTAAAATTGGTGAAGTTATGAGCATGCATAGAAACTGCGCAATGCAGAACTGTAAATATTTTGGGGATTTTTACACCAGATTTTCAACATAGACATTTTGGGACCTCTGTTCATGAACAGTGTCACTGTGATTTTCTTAATCTGTCCCAAACACTGATTTCCCACAGCGACCATGCAATTCTGCTCCAGAGCGTGAAAACACATTTTGGGCAGAATGTGAAAAATGACAGCTGTACTGTTCATAAGGAGGTGTGGAAAAGTGCCAGTGTTGAAAAATTTGAAGTGAAAATATTACAAATTGTGAAATTATAAGGTCTTGGAAACTATGCAATGCACATTTATAACACAGTCATTTATGGACTTTTGTCACCAAATTTTCAACATAGACATTTTAAGGCGTGTGCTCATGAACAGTGTTGCTGTGATTTTCTTAATCTATCCCAAACATTGATTTTGCACACGACCACGCAATTGTGCGCTACATGCGCGGAAACACATTTCATTGAGATGTGAAAAATGACAGCTGTACTGTTCATAAGGAGTGTTGTAAAATGGCAATGTTGAAAATCTGGAGTTAAAATATAAAAATCATTGAAGTTATGAGCATGCGTAGGAACTGCACAATGCAGTCGTAAAACAGTCATTTTAGAATTTTCACCAAATTTTCAACATAGGGTTTTTGGGGCCTACCTCATGGACTGTGACACTGTCATTTCATTAATTAGTCCTAAAGGTGGTTCCATGCAGTGACTGTGAAATCACCTTTTGGGACTGAATAGCAAAATGATGACTGAGTTCATGAGGTGGGGTCCCAAGAACCCCATGTTGAAAATTTGGTGAGACAATCCAAAATGGCCAAAATATCCACTAAGTTGAAAAAACCTATTTATGCCATTATACAGCTGGTTAGCTTTGAAGAGTGCAGACGTGTTCCCGGTCCACTGAAGATAGTTGGGCCAGGCTCCGGAGGTAGGTAGGTGAGGTGGGGGTGTGGGGAGATGGGTGCACAGAGGGTGGGCATGGGTTGGGTGAGGGGCACCACAGACAGTGGGACTATTTTCTTTATTTTACAGGATAAGAAAAAAAACACAGAAAAAGGACACCATGGGACTGTTGTAATGCTGGGGATGGGTTCCCAGTGTGCCACCTGGATGTTTGTTGGGGAAGACGGAGTGGAGCTGACGGGGATTGGGCACCCCATCGGCCATACAGTGTCCTGGGGGGAACACATGAGCTGAAGGGGACTGGGCACCCCCTTGGCACACCACAAATGGAGGGGCACATCATGCTGATGGGGATTGGGCTACCCCACCAGCAAATGAACTGGGGAGGGGGCATGCCAACAGGGGGATTGGGCACCCCCTGTCAGCTTTTAGACCTGGGAGAGGCGGGTGGCAGCTTTCTGTCGGCTTCATGGGGACTGGGTGAGGCCAATGGAGAAGCCTTCACCATGGGGACACTGCACAATGCAACTTGTAATTGGCTGCTGCAGTCAGGGATGCCCACAGCAAAAACAGCTGATTGCATAGTGACAGGGCATTCCCTGATTGCAGCGGCCAGAGTTTCTTTGATCATAGTGGCATGCTCATTAATGGCAATCATTGACAGCTGCGCTCTATTCGCCAAGGCAGAGACCAGCCCCAGAATGGACTGCTGCCATTTTGGCCTAACACTGCTCACCTCCACAACCCACTTGTGAAGGAAGCTGATGGCAATGTGTTTCTTGCACATGAGCACAAGCAACACAAAAGGAATAGGGAAGTGGAATAGGGAAGTGGGGAGGGAAGGGAAAACAGGGTTTTGGGAAGGGGGATGGAAAGAAAGGGGAAAAGGAGATGGAAAAAAGGGAAAAGAGTAGAAAAGGAAAAGAAGGGGGAAAAAGAAAAAATACAGACAGTAAAGATAGTTAAGCAAACAAAAAACAAACAGTAGAGAGTTCCAGCAGCATCACACAGAGAGCTATCAATACTGTAATTTTCTGTTCTTAAGGTATGGCATAATATCCAAGTTATCATCCAGTGCAGGAGCTGTAATACTCCTAAATGAAAAATCCCAAACCCTTCCCTGCATAGCAGCTGATTGTCTTGGTCCCCCCTCTGAAACCAACACTGACTTTTCAATGCCACAAAAGCAATCTCATGTGTTAGGTCATCTCTAGCTATCATAATGTGTTTAGCCAGGGCATTTCTTTCATCTTTGCAGCATATGTCACTAAGGTGGTCACATACTCTAGTTCTAAGTTCCCTGGCAGTTTTCCTATATAGAATGCATTACATGTGCATGTGGCCAGATAAACTACACCAACAGAAGAACAGTTAATAAGCAGTGTCGGCTTGACTGCGTCACTAGTAGTGTTTCTGCAAGTGTGTTTTAACTGCATGGAGTGCTGCAGGGGGCAGCAGCACTGTCCTGAGGTTGTACCTGTGTCTTGGACATTTCTGTGCCTCCCGCATTTATGAGGAGCCAAGAACAAGATAGGCACTGTTTGAGTGCTCAGGAGAAGCTGGTTTTACAGCTGCCTGGTGTTGGATAGTCAGTCTTTTTAAAGGCAGGCTATGTACATTATCTGGCCTGAACTCAGGGAGGTATTGGGGATGAGCGTCGAAAGGGCAACAGCTGTCATCATCATCACTAGCACCCTATATAGCGCTTGGCTCCAGTGGGCGTGGGGAAACAGTGTTGAGCTGACTGCACGACAATAGTAGTGTTTCTGCAAGTGTGTTTTAACTGCGTGGAGTGCTGCAGGGGGCAGCAATACTGTCCTGAGGTTGTACCTGTGTCTTGGGCATTTCTGTGCCTGCCGCATTTACGAGGAGCCAGGAACAAGATAGGCACTGTTTGAGTGCTCAGGAGAAGCTGGTTTTACAGCTGCCTGGTGTTGGATAGTCTGCCTTTTTAAAGGCAGGCTATATACATTATCTGGCCTGAACTCAGGGTGGTATTAGGGATGAGCATTACCAGGGCAGCAGCTGATGTCATCATTAGCACCTTATAACGCTCAGCTCCAGGTGAGTGGAGTCGAGCAGAGAGCAGAGGCGACGCAGGCAGAGGCCAGCAGCGTCTGTCAGCATCAGTCGGTGGCAGAGGGCAGAAATTAGTAAGTAGGGTGGTTACATAGTATTGCAGAACAACAGTAAGCAACTGTGTGATGCTAATGTAGCAAAATGGATAATACACATGTAACGTTGCAGGGGAGAAAAGGGTATAATGCTCATCTTGTTTAAAGTTTAGTGTAGTGGAAATGGTTGATTTTATACATTTTATATGTGGACAGTGTATAGAAATAAAGGAATGAAAGGCTAAGGTAACAGGACTAGAGATGAAGCTTAAACGTTATAAACTGAAGGATATACAACTATGTAATGGGGTACCAAATAAGAAAAAAATCTCAGGAGGATGTAAAGAATAAGGGACACAGTCCAGGACGTTGAATCATTAACAGTGGAAACAAGTGGAAAAAAAGGAAGAAAAGCCATGTTATTTACAATACCAACAGAAAATCATTTTGAACTACTGGAGCAAATAGGAGAGGAGACAGACTTAGAGATCAAGCATGAAACAAACCAGGAACAAGAAGGGAGATTAATAGGAGATAACTCCAGAATGTAACATAGTGAGTCTCAAACCCCAGTAATAAACACAGTGGGCCAGATATTCAGAAAGCACCAAAAGGCTGGCGCAAGTCTGGCACAGCCAAATCCGATGCACTGTGGTGCAACAGGAGCCATATTCAGAGGTTGCACTGGCTGCACTGAGCCAGTGCAACCCTGCTGAATATGGCACAGTTGCACCATGGTGCAATCAGGCATGCACCATGGCACAACCAGAGTTGCACCATGGCATAGAAAGAGATGCTCCAGTGCAACTGTGGGAGCAGAGCAACAGAGCAACAAAGGGGGGCATGGCACAGAGAAGAGACCCAGGGACAGAACCAGGGAAGCACAGTGACAGACCACAGGAGGCCACCACCAGCAGGACACAGCAGGGTGCACAGAGGCACCCAGACCCCACCAGAACACAACAGTGGCACAGATAGTAGGCAACAGGAGGTGCCAATGGAAGGCCACCAAGGGTGCCCCCCCCCACAGGCTGCCCCCACACCCAGACCAGAGCAGGCCACCCAGGATCATGCAGCCAAGCACACACACGCACCCCACACAGGCACACAGGCGGGCACACACAGCAGGCGCGGACGTGCTGGGAGCCACGTAGCATGGCAGACCACATGGGACAAGCCACACAATGCCAAGCAGGGGCTCCAACACAGTGTGCGGCCAGTACCCAACCAAAGACCATGGCCGGGTGCCATCACCATGCACATACCCACCACACACCCCTGACAGTCACCCCATGGGCACCCCAAGGCACAGCCACTGACTGAGGGAAGGTACACCACCACAGTGGGACACACCAGAGCACACAGCAGTGAACCACAGAAGCACAACACGTGCCCTGACACTTGAACACCACACGGACAAGCACTGCGCACTGCAGCATGGCTCCTAATGCTACCTGCAAAGAAAACACTGACAAAGGCAGGTACGTCAAAATAGATATATTTCCAAAAAACCATATACAGCAACAAGGGGGTGGGAAAGGGTAGGAAAGCGAAGGAAGAGGACAGGGGACAGGGAACAAGGACTGTACAGTGGGATGAGGGACTGTAGGGGGTGGTACAGCAGGGAAAACAGGGGAATGCTGGAGTCCATTCACCAGCAGCCACGGCCTGCAGGCCCTTGGCACCCTCGCCACCTCCGATCTTCCAGGAGCATGTGGCGAACTTGCAGCACAGCCTCCATAGTCATCAATGTGATTAATATCAGCTGCCAGAGCAACCGGCAGTACACGGGCCTCCATCTTCTATGCTGGACACCTATGACAAAGAACAGGACAGGTGATCAGTGCAGTGTCCCAAGGAACCATGCCCAACCAGAGTGTGCAATGGGCAGCAGGAACACACACCCCCAGAGGGCCCATAACGGCCACCCGCAGCGGGGTGGCCCAATGCCTTCCAGCAACGTGGCACACCATGAGAGAGCGGAGATGGTCCCCGCCGCACAATGGCCACCCAACTGCACAATAACAGTCACATGGCACAGTGCACCGGGCAGCACCACAGCAATGTCAGTGGCAGCCAGGTGCACACCCACCCCACCCACCAACAGCTGGCACATGTGTCCAATGGATGCACCACAGTGGCAAGCACCACACACAGTGTGACACACACAGCTGCCATGGCATAGGTGGTCATGCCTGCACCCATGACCCCGCCACCCCCCATGTAATGTGCGAAGGACCATGACAGTGCCTACCTGCCTCCATGGCCCCGCTAGTGCCGGAGCTGCTCCTGCACTGCCTCCATGGCCCGCTGTGGCCTGCTGACCTGCTGCTGCTTCTGCCACTGCCGCTGCCCTCCTGTGATTCTCAGACCCTGGGAATGGAACATAGACAGGTAAACATCAGTAAACATCTACAGCAGCTGCCCACCACCACCTCTGTGCACAGGGTAAGTCCCTGCCTGACATGTCCCACACAACTGCATCACAATGCAAGCAGTAGCTGGCAATGCCACCCTGCGATGCGCACAAGGGCATGCTGGGCAGCCTAGCCAACACCACAGTACAGCACCAGGGCACACATGCAATATGGGCTCACTCACCTGGCTGTGGCACAGCCCCATGCCTGACATGCACCTCAAGCCTCCTCAGGTGCTCTGGGTCCCACCCACAAGCTGCATATCTTTGGTGGCACCGCCCCCATCCTGGCCACCCCAGTCCGCTGCTGCAGTGTGGCAGCAATCCCCCTGCCACACCGTGACCTGGGCTGCTGCAGGGGCACCTGACCAAACATTTGAGAGCATGGCTTTACACAGGTGACCAGGTTCACCAGCTCGACCTGTCCCGGTTTGTGCACATAGTGACCTTCGCTGTGCCATGCTGCTTGAAGATAAACCTGCGGAGCAAATAGCAGGCAGTGGCGCCGCGTGGCCACAACATGTGCCAGATGCGCAATGCGAGGGAACATGTGTTGTGTCTGCCCATTATGCAGACTCAGAGATATGCAGCATGGGCATGGCTAGGCAGAGTTACCGGATGAGGAGGTGACCAAGGGGTCGGGGTCACAGCAGGGATCAGGGGTTGCCCGCCCCTGCGCAGTGCACACATGAGCGATAGCAGACCTGGTGCATCATGCACCATGCCCCCATCATGCAGTCAGCACACAGTGCACAACTGACACCATGATACCGTTCGGTGCATGTGCACTGTGGGCCTGTGCACCATGCATGCGTGTGCACTGCGCTATGACTTGCTCCGGAGCGATCTCATTGCGCATGGAGCTAAGTCATGATATTCAGATGCCACATGCAAATGAGCTCATCAGCCAATGCGTGGCACACTGGGGGCATTTGCATGTCATTACTGTTGCGCCAAAGCTCATTTTGCATGCGTTGAACTACATAAGCAATCCACGGAACAGCACAGGCCATGGACCAGTATTGCATCCTTTGGGGTAAGCCAGCTCTGCCGCTGCAGCTCACTGGAAGCAGCCAGACAGCAGCGTGGAACAGAACAAGGTGATGCTGCCACTGACACACTGTTCTGTCCATGTCCACAGGAAGTAACATGTCAGAACATGAGGAGGGTGAGAAGCATGGGCCTGCTCACGAGCGCAGGCTCAATTTCACAAAGGCAGAGACACAGGCCCTGTTCAATGCCTACCTTGACAGGGATCCCCTGTTGAGTGGTGCCACAGGCTCAGCACAGGCCAGGGCTGGGGCCTGGGAGGAGGCGGCAGCATGCATCATCCAGTAGGACAGTCACCAGCAGTCAGTGCAGGAGTGCAGGAAGAAGGTGGGCAGGGACAAGAGGTGCATCAAGGAGAAATTGGCGGCCATCCATGCATCCCAGAATGCCACCAGAGGGGGGCCTGCAGATGCGCAGCCACTCATGGCATAGGAGGAGTTGGTGGCAGACACCATGCACCGCAGCACAGTGGAGGGTATGCCTGTCAGTGGATTCCATATGGGTGGCAGCCCATCACTGCATGGTAAATATGTCAGCCACGCACAGCTGGGGGTGTGGAGGGTGCGAACTTGGCCATGCTGGCGTGCATGCAGCCGGCATGGCTGTCATGTGCATGTGTGCACACCCACGTGCATGCCATGCTACAGAACACATGCAGTGGCAGTGTGGGGGTGCACATGTGGGCAATGTACCACTAACACACCTCTCTTTCTCTTGCAGCACCAACATGCCTCCGTGCAGATGATGGGGCGATGGCAGTGGCAGCCGTGGCCACTGAACCAGCCCCGGAGGACCAGCCTTCCAACTCCACAGGCATCCAGGGGGCCTGACAGGCTGCAGCTCACCACCACTGTGCAGGTGGATGTCCTGGACTTGGGGTCAGATGAGGCCCTGGTTGTGTTCCTGCAGGATGCCAGCCTTGGGGTCCTGTGTGCAGAGACACAGATCTGGGTGGGGTCTGACACCGATGAAGACATAACGTTCATCCTGGACAGCATGGCCACCATTGTGGGGGAGATTACCCTGCTGGCCACTGACACAGGCAGCACGCCCAGTGCTCTGCCAGTGGTGGAACAGCTGCCCACCACCATTGCGGGTGCAGCGTGTTGCCCTGGTTGTGCCCTGCAGTGGAGGTGGTACAGCTGCACAGGTGCTGGGTTGCAGTGGCCAGACAGGAGACAACAGCAGGCTGCAGGTGCCTCCAGGCCACCGGACACAGGGTCCACCACCAGTGCACCTGCTTTAACCAATCCCCTAACAGAGCCCACTGTGCAGCGTCCACCAAAGAGGGGGGCTGTGCAGTGTGGCTGGTCACCACATGGGATCGGCGTCCGGCCCGGGAGCCCCAGGATGCCAACCCACTGGCTGAGCAGACCCATGTGCTGTGGGAGTCCATTCAGCAACAGGTGCTGCTCGCCACTGGGGTGCACGCACTGTATGCAGAGGTGTGCCAGTTAGCTGAGCAGCAGGAGAGGGCACCGCACAGATCCTGATGGGGATGCAGTCACGCAGGGAGGCCATGCCTGCATCCCTGGATCGCATTGCCACTGCGATCTCAGATGGCTTTGCACTGCTGGCTGCCACAGGGCATAGCCAGGCCAGATGAACCCCCACGAGTGCTGTCCACCCTGCATACCCGCATCAAGTGACCCCTGCACAGTAGATGCTGGATTCTGATGTCAGCATCCCAGGCATGCCCAGGGCTGGGTTGTTCGGTACCTCGACACCCCCACACAGACACGTTGCGGTCCCATGGTTCCACCCCTGGGTGCACCCCCATGGCTGATGCACAGCCTGTGGCTGCCGATCAGCCCAGGCGAGACCATCCCATGGCCGTGGTGGCCATGGTTCTGTGCAGACCTGGATGTGTGCGGGCCGCCCTGCTCAGCCATCTGCAGCTGCTGCCCAGTGTGCACACAGGCAGTGTGTGTGTGCTACCAAAGGTGTTGTGTCTGTGTGCCATGCCACACACTGCCTGTGTGCATGCTTGCCTGGCCGCTGGGCTGTGTGGCATGGGTGTGATGACAGCAGCCTTGCACCAGTTGTGCCTGTGCACCAGTGTGATGCATCTGATCCACACCACATGCCACGCCTGTGTGTGGGTGTGTGTGTGGGGAGCTGTGAGGGTGCTGTGTGGCTGTGTGTGGGTGTGTGGCCCTGTCACCTTTACCTGATTCCCGCCTCAGTGTGTGTGCATGCCCAGGAACAAGTCTGTTTCGGTCGCATCTCACAGTTGCTCCGCACTTAGCCATGGTTTTCACAGTTGAATATGGACTCTCGCTGGATATTCATGGGCATGCCCCCGCACTTGACCTCCATTCATTATAGTTGCACATTGGTGCAATGAGATTTGTGCTGCGCACTGGCTCCCACTGAATATCACTCTTTGGCGCAAGTCTGCACTTGCGCCAGCGCAACTCAGTTGCACCATGCGCAACTGTTTTGAATATCCGGGCCCATGTATATATTTTAGGAGATTCCATTATCAGATTCACTGATCACATGAGAACAAAGATGGGCAAGCAAACAATTGTCAGTAGTTGTTTTCCTGGGGCGGGGGCAAGGGACATGATTGCCATCATTGATGATCTAATGAAGAAGATACCAATAAATGCGATCATATTGGTTCACATTGGAGCTAATGACATAAGAAGTTGTACAACTGAAGACATTTTTAGTGCAATTCAAGTAACTGAACAAAAGACTCATAATAAAGGTTGTAGATTAATAATTTCTGAAATATTGCCAATACCAAGAAGGAATCAGTATATTAATAGGAAAATAAAAATATTAATAACTGGATTAGGCAATGGAGTTTAATTAGGAGTTGAATGTATTAGAAGTTGGGAGATTTTGACAATCAGTAACATTTGTATAATCACAATAATTTACACTTGAGCAGAAAGTGGGAGCTTTATTAGGGACTCTATTTGTGGATGGAATTAGAGATGTGTTAAACTACCATCTGGGGGACAAAGGAATATAAAACCGGACCTATGCTAAGTATGTTAGAAAGTTGAATAAAATAGACAAAGGGAATAAGTAAAATAAGAATAAAATCACCTTATTAGGGAAGCAATGGATAAAAAAGTAAGCATTGATAAAACTGTTTCAGAAAGGCACAAAACAAGGTGTAAAACAGATCTATACTCCAGATATTATTAACAAATGTAAGAAGACTCAGAAATAAAATTGATGAACTGAAAAATCTTGTAACACATGATGTATATGATTGTGTTCTAACTGAAACCTGGCTTAAAGACCAAGATTGGGGGTCACTATTCCTGGATATACAATGTTCTGTAAAATCGGGTTAACAAGAGTGGAGGGTGTAGCTATATTTTATTTATTTATTTATGAGATTTACCAGGAAGGCATACTGAGTTACATGCTCGATTCCAGATGTGACTTGGCTATATATATATATATATATATATATATATATATATATAGCACATGACACTAGGAAATATGAAATAACGCCTCCTAGTGTATCATGTGAAGGATCAGAAATATTATGGGTTAAGATTCAAACTGGAGGTAAGAATATTACAACTGGGGTAGGGTGCAGGTCACCTAGTTTAAAGAGCAGTTGACAGCTTTAACAAACCATAACAAACCAAATATTATAGAGGAACAGTGGCAGGATTTTTAGGACAGTAAATTAATAAAAAGGGAACTAGGAGAGCTTCAGTAGCAGACAAGTAGTGGAATAGCAGTATAATTGCAGTATAATGTGGGGAGTGATGCAATGCAGTGGCTGTAGGGCAGCCATATTCAGGCAGATCTTCTGGACACTGAGGTGCTGCCCTATCTGCATGCATCTTTCTGGACCGCGGATGAGGTAGCCAGACTCAGAGCGGAAGTAAACTGGGTCAGGAGTACCATCACCCCTATCCAGAGACCACTCAGTCCAATGCAGCTGCCTCAAAGGATGCAGAGAACGAGGAGTACTTGGATGACAGTGGGCTCAGGGAGGGTTAGACCAGTCAGGCAGAGGCACATCCCAGATCCTATTCCACTCAAGAACTCATATGCCACACTGCCAAACAGGGACAACCAAATAGAGGTACCCAGAGAAATGGAAGGAAAGGATGTGGAGGTTAGCCAAGTGCAAAAGATGGAGATTAGCGCCCAGGAGGTGGATAGGCAGAATAGGGGCAAAATTCAGCAGAAGGGCAGACAGCAAGGTGAACCAGAGATAAAGGACAACCAAGGAAGGGGCTGGAGTAGAACAGCGAAACAGTCTAGGGAGGTCAAATCATGGAAAGTCATGTGTGCAAATGCCAGGAGCCTTAGCAACAAGATGGAAGATCTGAGGCTGTCATGGTGCAGTCAGACCTGGACATTGTGGCCATCACTGAAACCTGGTGTAATGATAACCATGACTGGGAGTTGGCCATACCTGGCTACAACATATTAGAAGAGACAGGGCAGGCAGAAAGGGAGGAGGAGTGGCACTGTATGTGAAAATGACATAAGGGCCACAGAGATCCAGGAGGAACAAAATGGGGAGAGATACTGTGGGTTAAGCTGGAAAGGAAAATGGGACAGCTATCCGCACAGGTGTGGTCTATAGACCACCAGCCCAGGAGGAAGAAACAGATAGGGAGCTGATGCTAGCCATCCAGAGGATGGCAGACAAGGGTGAGGTAGTACTGGTTGGAGACTTCAATATTCCAGACGTGGACTGGAGCATCCCAGCAGCAGCAGCATCAACTAGGAGCAGATTTATCCTGGACTCCCTTCAGGGTGCCTTCCTCAAGCAACTGGTCATGGAACCAACTCGGCAGAAGGCAATACTGGACCTTGTGCTCACAAACAGGGACAGTGTGATGGGGGTAAGAGTGGGGAGCACCTGGGAACAGTGACCCCAGTCACTGTGGTTTGAAATCACAGAAAGAGCAGAACCAAACCACACAAAAACACGTATCCTGGATTTTAGGGGCAAACTTTGAGAAAATGGGAGATACATGAAAGAGGCATTAAGGGGAATGGGCAGGAATCAGGGTTGAGGAACAGTGGAAGTATTTCAAATGGGGATTACAAGAGCAACAGAATTATGTATTAAGCAGGTTAGCAAGAGGAAAAGGAAGAGGAGACCATTATGGTTTTCCAAAGAGGTAGCAAAGAAAGTGAAAGCCAAAAAGATTGCATTCAGGCAATACAAAAAGACACAGGCAGAAGGGATAGGGAGAAGTACCAGGAGAAGCAAAGGGAGGCAGGGAGGTCAGTAAGGGAAGCCAAAGCTCAGACAGAAGAACACATTGCAAAATCAGTGGGTAGAGGGGACAAACCTTTTACAGGTACATAAGTGAAAAAAGAAAGGCAAAGGGAGGGATAGTGAGACTGAAGGGGGAGGATGGGGGCTGTGTGGAGGATGACAACAGTAAAGCTGACATATTGAACAGGTATTTCTGCTCAGTCTTTACTGAGGAAGAGGAGGGTAATGGGTCTGAATGGAGTACAAGGGGTGAGAATGGTGCAGAAATGGACACAAGTCCCTTTACACGAGAAATGGTCCTGAAGGAACTGGAAGTAATAAGAGTTGATAAAGCAATGGGGCCAGATGGGTTGCACCCCAGGGTCCTTAAAGAACTAAGAGAGGTGGTGGCTGAACCTCTTGCTATCCTGTTTAGCCGATCACTAGAAACAGGGGAGGTACCCAAAGACTGGAGGATAGCAGATGTAGTCCCCTTATACAAAAGTGGGAACAAAGAGGAAGCGGGAACTACAGACCAGTCAGCCTCACCTCGGTAGTGGGAAGATCATGGAAGCACTACTGAAGGAGAGATTGGTGGAACATCTGGTTGTTAATGGACTACAGGACCCAAGGCAGCATGGTTTCACCAGGGGAAGGTCATGTCAGACCAACCTCTTTGAATTTTTGACTGGGTGACTAGGAGGTGGATCAGGGAGGCAGTGGACATGGCCTATCTGGACTTCGCAAGGCCTTTGACACTGTGCCACATAGAAGACTATTGCACAAACTGGGGAATATGGGTGTGGGCAGGACAGTAGTGTGGTGGGTAGGTAACTGGCTGGGCAGCAGGACACAGAGGGTGGTGGTAAATGGCTGTCACCACAGAGGGAAGAGTGACCAGTGGGGTACCACAGGGATCAGTGCTGGGACCGGTACTATTCATATCTTCATCAGTGACATTAGCAAGACCTAGAAGGCAGAATTTCACTGTTCGCTGATGACACAAAGCTCTGTAACAGAGTAGACACACCAGAGGGTGTAGACAGAATGAGAAGGGACCTGCAGAAACTTGAAGAATGGTCAGGGGTTTGGCAGTTGAAATTCAATGCAAGGAAGTGCAAGATAATGCATATGGGGCACAAAAACCCTGGCACAATATATCAGTTGGGGGGTGAGGATATAGCATGCACCAAGCAGGAAAGGGATCTTGGAGTTTTCATCTCTGATGACCTCAAGGCAGGGAAACAGTGTGACAAGGCAGCAGGTAAAGCAAATAGGATGCTGGGATGCATAGGCAGGGGCATCACCAGCAGGAAAAGGGAGGTCATAATTCCACTATACAAGACACTAGTGAGGCGCACCTGGAGTACACTGTGCAGTTCTGGAGACCTTACCACGTAAGGACATAGACAGGTAGAGAAGGTTCAGAGGAGGGCAACAAAGATGGTGCATGGATTGCATCACAAGTCCCATGAGGACAGGTTGAAGGCACTGAACATGTACTCCCTGGAGGAGAGGAGGAGAGAGGGATATGATAGAGACATGCAAGTATCTTACAGGGAGGAACAGGTGCAGGAATGCACTATTTTTAAGCGAAAAAGATGTTCCAGGACTAGAGGGCATGGGATGAAGTTGAGGGAGACGATTCAGAGGAAACATGAGGAAGAATTTCTTCACAGAACGGGTGGTGGACAAGTGGAACACCCTGCCAGAGGAAGTGGTGGGGGCTGAAACAATCATGGATTTAAGAATGCATGGGATAGACATAAAGGAATTCTGGAGTCAGGGGTGAGGGCAACAGACTTCCTGGAAAACATAAACTGAACTTACAAACTTAAATGGGCAGACTGGGTGGGCCATAGGCCCTTATCTGCCGACACTGTGTATCTATGTATCTATGTATAATATTTAGACACAGTTCAGTTTGTATTTCATGTTAGTTCTGTATTCCTCCACTTCTATTATTTATTACTGAGGTCATTTGCATTAAAACAAAATCTTTACTCCTGAACAGTTCATCTATTTCTGTTGCTGTCTCCTACCTGAGGTCATAATGCACTGCTTGTGACATCACAGTTACCCCATGGCAACATATTGAGATGCCACCACAGAGGGTTATGACTTGAAGTAGGAGTAGGTTATGAGGCAGATGAACTCTAAGGGTAAAGAATATGTATCCATGCACATTTACTCAGTAATAAATAAAGGAGAAGAGAAATATGTAGAATATATATAGAATGCAAGCTAAGTTGTACACAATTATTACGTTTTTCAAAGTTTTCTTTGAGGCATCGGTAGCTCTTTAAGTAAAGATGGTAATGAGACTTTCCTGGCAGCAATCAGTAGTAATATGAAATGTTAATGGTGAGTATTTGTTACTGGGGGATTTTAATTTCCTAACTATTGATTGGGAGACACAGAAAGGTTGTACATCATAGAAAAGTCTTTCATTGACATTATGGCTCAGCAGGAACTGAAGCAATCTGTGCATGAAAAAAAAACACATGCAAACAATACCTTAGATCTTATTTTGAGTAATATAGAACCAGAGAAGGTCACAATAAGTAATGATATGTCAGTTGTGTCTAATGATCACAATGTTTTGTATATATATATATATATATTAATAGACAGGAAAAGGAAAATGGCCTAGGTAATACCATGATTAAAAACTATTATAAGGAGGATTATGCACCTTTGCAGATGTATCTACAAGAATGGAATTGGGAAATGGATTTGAAGTACCTAGATGTGGATGCGACATGGCTTAAAATAAAAACTTGGATGGATTATTGTATCGATACACGGGTACCAATTGTAAGGAAATATGGTAATAGAGGAAGGATACCTGCCTGGTGGAACAAAGGGATCAGAAATAGTATAAGAAGGAAGAAGAGAAAGTTTGTTAAATACAAAAAAAAAAAAACAAGTGAGCAGAATTGGATGGCATTAAAAGGAGACAACTAAGAACAAATGTATGATTAGAAGAGCTAAAACTAAAGCAGAAATAACAAGCATTTGTCAATGCCGAATGTTGTCGCTGGCACTGGCTTTGGTAGTCCAGTGGGAAACACATTTTGGCAGGATGTGAAAATGACAGCTGTACAGTTCATAAGGAGGTGTAAAATATGGCAGTGCTGGAAATGTGGCATGTAAATATTGCAAATTTATGGGTTACAAGGGTGCGTGAGAATGCCAATGCACTTGTAACACAGTCATTTATGGTTTCAGCACCAAATTTTCAACATCAGGCATTTTAGCACCTCTGCTCATATGCAGTGTCACTGTCATTTCCTCAAACTGTCCCAAAAAGTGATTTACGCTGGCGACCCGGCGCTATTCTGCGTAAGCTTGCAGCTTACATTTGGAACAGGATATGATAAAATGACAGGTGTACTGTTCATCAAGAGGTGTGGAAAATGCCAATGGTGAAAATCCAGAGTGAAAATATTATAATGACGCGACAGCGCAGTGAAACTGCACAATGCACGCCAGAACACAGTCATTTTATGGAGTATCGCCACCAAATTTTCAACATAGGCATTTTAGGACCTCTGCTCATGAACAGTGTCACTGTCATTTTTGTAATCTGCCCTGAACACTGATTTCCCACAGCGATATGATTAATAGCTGGGTGCGAAACACATTTACGGCCAGGATGTGAAGCTGACAGCTGTACTGTTCACAAGGAGGTGTAGAAAATGACAATGTTGAAAATCTGGCATGAAAATATTGCGAATCACGGTTGCGAGCCCGCGTATAACCACACAACGCATCATTATAAAACAGTTATTTTTGGATTTCTTCCACCAGATTTGCAACATAGGCTTTTTGAGAACCCACCTCATGAACACTACTGCTGTCCTTGTGTTAATTGGTCCCGAAAGGTGATTCTGCGCAGTGATTGTGAAATCAACTCTCGGACCGATTAACATCATAACAGTGACAGAATTCATGAGGAGGGGTCCCAAAAACCCCATGTTGAAAATTTAGTGCAAAAATTCCAAAATATGCCCGAGATATGCATCAAAGTTGAAAAAACCCTATTTATTCCATTATACAGCTTACCGGCATTTCTTCAGTTTGCGGTCAGCTTGTAAGAGTGCAGACGTGTTCCCGGTCCACCGAAGATTGTCGTGCCAGACTCCAGAGGCAAGTATGGGGTGAGAGGGGAGTGTGGGGAAGCAGGATGCACAGTGGGTGAGTGCGAGTGGTAGGGAGACTAATAGGGACCGTTTTCTGTTTACAGGTGTTAAAAAAAACCATCACAGATGGTTTTCTTTTTTTTTTTTTTCACAGGTGTTTTTTTGGGGGGTACAGTAGCCGATGGGGGATTGGGCACCCCCGTCAGCACATGGGGAGTGGGGGACAGATGCAGACAGGGATTGGGCACCTCCATCAGCAAACAATGAAAGCGGGAGGGGCGCATGAGCTGAGGGGATTGGGCACCCCTCAGCAACCAAAAAGGGAGGAGGGCACATTATGCCGGAGGTGGGCTCCCATCGGCACATACAGAGGGCAGATGGCCGACCAGGGTTTGAGCCCCCGGAAGTTGGTAGTTTAGCGGCCACTGTTCTACCATGTTTGATGCTGGGGAAGCATCAGAGGGAAGGTCCGCTGCGTGTGACGAGCTTTGCTCGCATTGCAGCGGACCTTTCCTTAGATGTGCTCACCCAGGTGGTGTGGCGCTAGCATGCAGGCTGATAGGGGAATGAGGAACGCACCTACTGGTGCATGCCCTGCATTAGCCCAACAGCGACCGCACCTCCAAATCTCCACTACCACAAGATGTTGGCTGCGCAAGCGCCAACATAAAAATTGCAAGTGATGCACGGGATAACGAAAACATTCTTCAGCTATGTTGGGTCCCTAAGAGGCAATAATAAGGAATAGGTCCATTAAAAAAAAAAGATCAAAAAGGGTTAATTGATGAAGGGGAAATTGCAGAAGCCTAAAACAATTACTTTTTGAGTACTTTTGAACCAAGGGATAAGACATATACCCCTGGAATATACCCCCAAATTAACACACATACTGAGATAACTTGTTCTATGGTGATGGGCAAGATATGAGAATAATGGATGGGAAGGTTTGATATGAAATTTCCAACCTGTGCAAATCTCACTGGGGACTGTTTGTTAATTTGTAAAGTGCATTTCCAGTTGTAACTGAATTACCCCTGTGAGAAACTCATTTGGGGACTGTTTAACTTCTAAGTGCTATTCTAGTGTTCAGAATTTGAGTTTGCCCTGCTAGTAATCGCCTTGATTTTTGAATCACAATAGTACCTGATAGCCAACAGCCCATTTGCTCTTCTCCCCACACCCACTACCAGCCGCCCCCAGCAGGTTAATCTTTTGCCTGTGCTGTATATTTAATCCCCCCTCTCTCTTCATTTTCCCGCAGAGACCACCCCTCTCCCTGAGGAGACCCGGAGGTCGAGGCCTGCTCTAAAGCCCTCCCTGCCCACAGAAGCCAGACCCGGGACACACCAGGTAATTTCTACCTTGATCCAGGCTGCTGCCACCATCGTTGGCCATCTGGCGTCTTTTCTGAAACGGCCACAAGCTCCCCTGCTCAGCGCATGAATCCCGGCCAGAGTAGCACCTCGAGTTGCTGCCCAGGCTCAAACGGAGCAGAACTGTTACTTTTGTGCCTGATTTTGAAACTATTTCCATTTGCCTGTAACTGTAACACCCAACTTCTCCATTAGCTCCTTATATTGTTTTGCCACTAGAGGGAGCCTGATTAAGTTTGAACAATTTGCTCCCAGTACCTCACTTGTCACATTTTACTGCTCTCTAGTAGCTGTTTTCACTTTGTGATCACTCCCTCATCACCCCCTCTCCAATCGTCAAAAGCTATCCCGCCATTGTGCACTCCCCAGATCAGCCCTCCTCCTCCTGCTCCTGTCAGGCAATGTCCACCCCAATCCCGGGCCTGGCAGCACTGGTCCTACCCCTGAAATCTCCTGGGCTGCGCATTGCTTCTATGAACATCTGTAGCCTCCTGAAAAAACTGGACTCTCTGCACTGCTGGGTGACTCTTCATAAACCTGATGTTGTTGCCCTGGTTGAAACCTGGCTGTCTCCCTCCACTCCTAACTCTCATGTCTCTCTCTCCAGCTACAACTCTCCACCGGTTGGACCGTGTCGGCAGGAGAGGTGAGGGCTGTGTCTTCTATTTGAAGGATTCTCTCGTGGGGCTACCACTCCCCCCGCCTGACCTCGACCATAAGGCCCAGGCACTTACTCTAAAGCTGTCCCCTGACCCAGCTAGAGGCCCATTATTCCTAACCGTAGCCTACATACCCCCCAAGTACCAATCCCAGGCCCTGGGCCCACTAATTGACTACCTCACCTCCCTACCCAACTCGTCGGACCAAATCTTGGTGGGCGACTTGAATATAAACTGGCTCTGCCCCTCATCTTCCTCCCACCGTGAGGATTTCGATTCAATTGACCTAACTCAACTGGTCTCACAGCCTACTAGAAAAAACCCTAGGGGGGGGACAAGCACCCTCCTGGATGTGGTCCTCACCAACAGGTCAATCCGCATCCACAACATCCAAATCCTCCCTGACTGCCTCAGTGACCACTCCCCTGTGCTTTTCAACTGGGAAACCCCTCAGCTCTCATCCCTGGTCAAGACCACCTCTCGAAGGTGGCTTAGGCCTGGGGGACTCATAGGCCTTAAGCGCTTCCTTGCCCACACTGATTGGTCCCCTCTGACGAAGGCAACCAACATTGACTTGGCCCTGGCTTTCTTTGTAAGCACTTTCAACTTTGCCTGTGATATCTTTGCTCCCATAACTGCTAGGAGGTCCAAAGTGAAACATGCCCCTTGGATCACCCCTGCCCTACTGTGGCAACTTAAGCAACGTGACAATCTTTGGCACCTTGCTGTTGCTACTGGCCGTTCAGCTGACAGGCAGTCCTATGCTGCTGCCCGCAACCAGTGCACCTGGGCCATCCGCAAAGCAAAGGCGGAATACTACCAAGCCTCTCTTACCTCCTCCTGGGGGAACCCCAGGTGCTTCTGGGACAACATCAAGCAACTGAATGGTCACTCCCAGTCCCCCTCTCCTTCTCTTCTCAACATCAATGGTACCGTCTCCTCTGACCCTGCCCTCATTGCCTCCCACCTCAATAACTCCTTTACCGACCTTAGCTCAGTACTTCCTGGTAACTTTTTCAGTCCACCTCCTCCATCTGTACCACCACCCATTGCCGCCCCTCTTTCCACCTGCGTCGTGTCACCATGCAAGAAGTTAGGCCTTACTTGCTAAAAGCCCTAAAAGGTAACACCATCGGTAATGACTCACTTGATCCCTGCCTTTTACGTCAGGTCCTGGATCAGGTCCTCTCACCTATTACATGCATTTTCAACAAATCACTCTGTCTCGGACAATTCCCCTCTGCCTGGAAGATTGCCACAGTTACCCCTGTCCATAAAGGTGGTGACAGGACTCTTCCGGGTAACTACCGATCCATCTCAATCCTCTCCCCCCTCTCTAAGGCGTTAGAGAAAATTGTGGCGTCCCAAGTCTCTGACTACCTCTGTAAGTACAATGTTCTCTGCCCTGAACAACACGGGTTCAGAGCAGGTCATAGTACCAATACAGCACTCCTGGAATTTTCCAACTTCCTCCATGCCTCCTTGGACTCTGGTGCCCTGGCTGGTGCTATATTCATTGACCTGTCTAAAGCATTCGATACTGTTTCGCATCCTCTTTTGCTCTCCACCCTCGACCTAATAGGCTTTGCCTCAGGACCTGTTTCCTGGTGCACCAGCTATCTCTCCGCCCGCTCCCAATGTGTGAAAGTCAACGGTACTCTCTCTGAAACATGCCCCATTCGCTCTGGGGTGCTGCAGGGCTCAATTCTTGGACCCCTACTATTCTCACTCTTTCTTAACTCCCTACCCAGCAGTTGTACGGGTAAGATGCTTCTCTATGCTGATGATGCTGTTCTCGTTGCCTCCCACAATGACCCCATGCTGCTACAGAACTCCCTCCAACTAGTCTTTGACTCTGCAGCTACCTGGTTCACTGAGCACCGACTTGTTATCAACCTTAAGAAAACAAAAACGATGCTCTTCTCCCACCCCCAAAATAAGTACAGCAAGTTTCCCTTAGCTGTCCACTCCACACCCAATCTCGTCATTGACCAGGTGCAGTCCTATAAATATCTTGGTATAACCTTTGACCCTGCACTTTCATTCCATGGACATATATCTGCCCTAAATTCTGTCGCCAACTCACGGCTAGGCATTCTTTACCGGCACAAGAAATGCCTCCCTCCTGATGCCCTCCGCCTGGCTGTCACCTCCTCTGTCATGTCTCTCATTGACTGTGGCCTTCCGGTCTATGGCTCAGCAGATCAGACTGCCCTCAACAAGGTTCGCCTCACAGTTAATAGGCCTGCAGACTTATCACTGGTGCTCCCAGACTCACCACACATGTGAGCTGTACACCCTGGCTACCCTACTCAACCTGGAAGAGCGACTCATGTATCAAACATGCCAGCTCACCTTAAAGCCTCCCTGCCTATCCCCATAGGCTCATCCAACTCCATTCGCCATACTGCACCTATTCTGATCACGCCGCAGCCTGTCAAAAGCTACCCAGTTATTCCGAGAGCCAGGACCTCACAAGGTCAGAGGGCATTCTCACCGTGCGCCCCACTGGTATAACTCCCTCCTGCCAGTGTCTCAAACTCACTAACCTTAGCTTGCTTTAGCCCAGGCTCAGAAACTTCCTGCTTAGCTCTCCTCAGAAATGCAACTGCCGCTAGCCTAGTGTAAAAAAATATATATATATATATATACTCTGTTTGACAATGCTCACTGGAGCTCCCCCTTCCTTTCCCTACTAATTCCTCCTCCCCTATCTCCCTCCCTCCCTTCTACCCCCACCAGCTCTCCCCGACCATAAGTTTTGCACCTTTTTTATCTTTTGCTCGTTGGAGATTGTACTCTATTGTAACAAAATTGTAATTGAACTGTAACTTTTTGTTTGTAAGTACTGTGTCCCTTGTACTACTGTTCTGATGTCCTCTTTGTGACGAGGTACTTTTGTAAATGAGCCTCTGGCTCAAAGGTTTCTAAACTGATGTTTAACTAACTAAATAAATAAATAATAAATAATGCACACCCGTTGTGGGATGCTACATAAACCCCGAGGTTTGGGCCCCAGGGGTTTGTCAAAGCATCCCACAACGAGGGTGTGCATTAAATTCTCATATGAAACACCCTCCCCATCTTTTATTTTTTATAATAACAGACCAGCAAATTTTCTCCAGCAGTTTGTGAGACTGTTTGGCCCCACCCACATTCAGAATGTTGGCCAATGAGGAGGCAGCATAGTTTGACTGGCATGGCTCATGAATGTCATAACAACCAGCCGGTTGTTATGGAAAATATCAACCTGGTCAGTACATTGAGAGAAACTGCTGACCAGTTATTATAAATAATTTAAAGATTAATAAATCCATGGGACCAGATGGTATAAGTTCTAGTCTGATAAAAGAACTGAGATATGAACTGGTGGGGCTGATTGCCAAGATGTTCAGTGACTCTATTAGGCAAGGAAAGGTTGTATGGGAATGGAGGGAAGCCTTAGTGACCCCAATCTATAAGAAGGGCAACAGATCGAGGTAGAAAATTACAGGCCTATTAGCCTGACCTCCATCTTGGGAAGCTTATGGAGGGTTAGTGAATGATCAAATACTTGATATATAAAAACATGGAAAGACTGATGTAACACAGCATGGATTTAATGCCAATAGGTCCTGTTTGACAAATCAGTTATATTTTTATGAATCAGTGAGTGATGCACTTGATAGGGGAATGGCAGTGGATGTGGTGTTCTTAGATTACCCAAATGCTTTCGACACACTAGATCACGATGTATTGTTGAGACAAATAGTTACCCTACAAATACATCCAAATGTAATATCCTGGGTGGAATCCTGGTTGTCTGGTAGGAGACAAGGGGTGTGTATTGGCGGTTATTGCTCTGAGTGGGGTGCAGTTACAAGTGGGGTGCTGCGGGGCTTGGTCCTGGGGCCCACCTTGTTTAATCTGGTGGTATCAACAATGCAAGGAGCCGATCATGTCTGGATGGCCAAGTATGCCGATGATAACAACGTTAGGGCCATCACTGATAGTAAAATAGGGGGTCAGAAGTTACAGGAAGCACTAGATGGAATACAACAGTGGTCTGAAGCATGTAGATTAAGGTTTAACTTGGAGAAATGCAGAGTAATGCACCTGGGCCTGCATAACCCAAAGTATAAATATAGGTTGAAAGGGCTATATTTAGAAAAAAACTACACAGGAAATAGATTTGAGGGTAACTAACTATTACCAGAAATCTCTCATTTGATATCCATACCAAAAATAAGGTGAAACAATGTAACAGATTATTGGGCTGTATAAGGAGCAATATCGCTAGTAGACATGCAGAGGTCCTGATGGCCTTGTACATCCCCATTGTGAGGCCGCATATGAAGTACTGTGGACCCTTTTGCGTGCCCCAAACAAGGGGGGGGGGCAGGCTCTTGTGGAGGGGGTACAGAGGCGAGCAACAAAACAAGTTAGCTCTCTAAGATTAAAGACATATGGAGAGAGTTGGAAGAATTAGGTCTCTACTCTTTGTATTACAGGCAATTAAGAGGGGACTATTTTCCTGCCATACTAGACCTTGTTTATGGTGCATCTAGAGATGCATATAAATGGGAAATGATTGGTCTAGTATGGCAGGAAAATAGTAGAAATACTAGGAGTCATGGTTTGAAGATAAAAGGGATGGTAAATAAGACAACAAAACAAAGTAGGTGGTTTTCCCAGAGGGTGGTGACTGTATGGAATGGGTTGCCAGACGAAGTGGTAACTAGTGAGAATATGAATACGTTTAAATATAGATTGGATGTGTATATGGGGAGAAAAAAGTATGAGTACCACTAATGTGGCGAGCTATTAAAGGGTCAATAGACCTCCAAGCTTGTAACCATCTATGAATCTATGAACTGTGGGATAGTGTTTTCTATATGCCCTGGCCCCACTTGCCAAGTGGGTGTCAGAGAAACCCTTATCTTGTGCCTATTTCATGCATCCAATGGCTGTGGGTGTGCATGCATATCTTGCTGTTACAGTTCCCAGTCCCAAGTGGCCAGATGGGGACCAGGGAACCCCCACTAAAGCACCTGGAGGCATTTTACAATTATATCCCGGCTGTGCTGCCTGACCTGGAGCCGGTAATGTCCTTTTAGACACAGCCAAATGGCCACAGTTTTATGGGAATTGCAGGTCTTTTAAGGATTACATCCGTGCATGCACAGGTTCACAATGCGTGACTATTATTGTTTACATTCCTGTATCGGCCTTAGCTACACCGAACCAGGCAGGGACATTCTTTGGGCGCCCAGAGGCGCAACAACCAAACAGACCTCAGCCCTGCTTTCCTTATGGGGCCAAATAACAAAGGACTTCAGTGGCAAACTTCCACGCAGCTTCAGGGGAGTGAGACCTGGCTTGAATCCCATCATGTCTCCTGGAAAAGCCCTCCAGTCCCGATTCAACAGTTCAGGGAACCAGAGGTAGAAAACAAGACATCGTAGGCAGTAAGGGCTATAGCTCACTTCATTAAGCCCCACAATGAGGGTGGAAGGGCTTACCAAAAGATGTGCTGCCCCACCACTCAAACAACCCCACTCAACTGAGTTCCTTAACCTCTGTAATCCTGGGCAGCCTATTTCCCATGTTGGCCAGCATCCTTTTAGGGCAACCACCCGCCCACCTCCCCCCTCTCATCAATTAGCTTCGCAGGGGGGCTCATTCTATTAGGCTGCCCTATTTTTCCTCTCTACTATGTGTCTGATACCCTTTCTTCCCACTGCCCTCCTCTATGTCCCTCCTCCCTCTTCTCACTTGTACTGTATAAGCTACAACCTGTATACACTGCTCTTTAAATGCCTATATTTGCACTTGCTTTACATGTCTGATTCGTCCAAGTACTGACTTTGTATATTGTAACTGCCTGTACCGATGTCTACTTTTGTAGGAAGTGTTGTCTACTGTAAGCAAAAGTGTCCTCTGTGTCTAGGACCATCTTGAAAATGAGCTTGTTCAATGATGTAACTGCCTGGTTAAATAAAGCTGGATTGATTGCTTGATTATCCCACCCCCATTTCAATCATTAATATATAGTAAGCCAATGATTCTGATGGAATAACAACATTTTATTTTATCTAACACACACACAAACACACACACACACACCACCAATCAGACTGAAGTTGGCTGGCTTTCAGTTACAATGTTTAGGATACACTGTGATAAGCCTCTGTACCATATCAAGATAGCCAGCCTTACGAAACTCCATTCACTCCAGCACTCCTACATACTGTACGTACTCAATCGGGTCACTCCTACATACTGTACGTACTCAGTCAGGTCACTCCTACATACTGTATATACTCAGTCGGGTCACTCCTACATACTGTACGTACTCAATCGGGTCACTCCTACATACTGTATGTACTCAATCGGGTCACTCCTACAGTCATTGCCTCTAAGTTTAGCACCCACACATCATCTAAAGGTCATTCACAAACTCACACAACAGCATCCAAGAAGGGGAAAAACAGTTCTTCAGGTACATGAGGCTCTGTTTGTTTTTGTTGCCCTGGGCTGAGTCTCTTGTTGCCCCTGGATTTTCCAAATGTTTACTGTACTCAGCAAAGTACACTGAGTATGCTTGCCAACACACATGGGGGCCTATGCATGAATGGTTAAGCACCAAAGGAGCATAAACATCCCAGTGCGGTTCCACACCTATGGACAGGTGCACACCTAGGGGTATGCACAATGGAAGTGCACCTGTCCATGGCCCTGCCTTCCCGACATGCAGGACTCCACAGTGAGGCCAGGGTTGGGGATGTGATCCCAGGCGGGCATCCAATCAGATGCCTATCCTGTGCCAAAAGTGGATCCCTTGCACTGAGAGGTACCGGTCCGAGTGCATGAATGCCTACAGCAGCCACCCAGACCCACGCACCCATGCTCCACTGTGCTGCCTACGGACCCCCCTGCCACAATGCAGGGCTCCATCCCATGATGTCTGCCACCCCTCCACCTGTCCCTGTTGGTGACAGCCCGAGAACCCCACCATTCAAATTTGTGGTGACCAGCATGGCTCGCAGTTGCTACAGCCATCTAGCCACCTGGTGCCCCCCTCTCCATGACACCAACACTGCCCCCCATCCCCTGTACATACATGCTGGTGCCACTCTGTGGGATGGCCAGTGGCAGAGCCTTCCACACACCTCTTTGGCTGCGGCCATCTGACATACGTATGCATCAGGCTGTGTGCACCTGCGTACATCAGACAATCAGCAGCTGCGGTGGTGTGTGGAGAGCTTAGCCACTGGCTGTCCCACAATGCGGTACCAGCATGCAGGTTTGGAGGTGGTAGGGTGGAGTTGGTGCCATGGGGGGGCCATGGGGCACATCTGTGTTTGAGGGGGCATCAGGGCACACAGTGGTTCAGGGGCAGCCTCGCCAGTGGGAGGGGGTGGTATGACTATGCTGTCTGGGGCAAGGGCACTGCCTTGTTTGGGGGCTGCAGTTCTGCTGCCAGGATGGGGTGGCTCAGTGCGCTGGGGGCTGCACCCTGATGATGCAATGGGGTGGGGCTCGAGTGGCTACATGCCATGGGAGAGACTACGGTCCTGCTGCCAGAGACGGGGCTCCACGGGGGGGTGGGAGGCACCATGATGCCATGTCCAATGGGGGTCCACATATGCAATGATTTATGGGCACTCACCCATTCAGCTGCCCCAGCCCTCCTCGGCTGCCTAGTGGGCTGGGGCAGCACGGTGAGTTGCATCCTGGTACCATCGCATCTGGAGGGTGAAGTCCATGCAGGTGCGAAGTGGGTTACGGCAGGGTCCCAGCTGCCATAATCTGCACCCACTTCTGCATCCACATGGCCAGCACTATGCAGTTTAGTGCATACCATATAGTGCTGGCATGCCCACAGAATGCCCCCCGGTGCACTGCAATCCACTCAGCTGGGAGAGCGGCCATCTACCTGCCTTGCGCCCCTTTCACGAATGCCACATGGGGTCCATGGGACCCCACTCCATGGCATTTGGGCATATCGATTCCAATGCACCTGGTTTATGCAGCGCGTTGGCATCATGCATAGGGCCCATGGAGAGCTCCCTTTGACTGTCCGACATCTGTCTACTCCTGGCATTCATGCTACATTTATGATATTGCCTTTACTACAGTGTAACTTGACACAGACTTAACCTTTTGCCAATGTCTTCCCACAGGGTTTGAGCAACTGAGTTCCCTTTAAAACAAGAAATAAATATGACTGTTTAAGTAATATACAACATAGGCTTCGGTACATGTATTCACACCTTTATTTTTTGCTTTCATTTCATTAATGAAATATATCTGCCCACCTGCCATTTTAGGGTGATATGATTTTGTCATAAGATTTTGATACCCCTCTTTGCAGCATGTTTCTGGTGTTCATTCTGTTATTTTTAAATCCAGTATTTATTTTATATATTTAGTTTTTAAATGTACTGTTAGCCAGTGGAGTTATGAATAGCCACAAACTGAATGAATGTCCTTGGCTTTCTTGAGTAAATAGTTTCCTGTAAATGTAAAATCATTATTTTATGGGGAACTGGGATCAGTGATGTGTCATTCATAAAGTAGCAAAGTAGCACATATCACAGTGTTTCTTACATGATGGAGTTTGTTTTATGGCTTTAAGGAGAGATTATGAAGATGAAACAGCTCTGCCACCCTTCCATCCTCGCTAAAGTCACTCCCCAGTTCTCTTCTCTTTTATTTTATGTTTTCATTTGTTCCATCCTTCCCTGACCCCAGAAGGCTTCCCTGTGCTGTTTCACCTGTGGGTGTAATCTGTGCCCAATTTACATCACGCCCTCCATCGTCTCCCTGATCTGCTGTTAATCTGCGCCCCTCTCTCACCCCCACCTGTCTTCAGTGTTTGCTATGATGGTTAAATACATGACTCACACACCGTCTGGCCTCACTGTGGGTGGGATCATTACGATGTCCCTACAACAATTATCAATAAGTTACAGGCTGCATTGCTAATTGGCAAATCAATCTATAACTCTAATTGGTAAACTACAGACAATTTCAAGCAGTGAATAGGCTGAACTGATTCTTTGTAATCCCTTCAGGCTAACAGGATCTGCAAAATGTCATTCTCATATCCAAGCAGCACTCAGATCAGTAGGAATGGAACCAGAGAATGTCTTCCCCATGGATTGAGGAAGTGGTGTGACCACGTACTATACTGGTGCTGCTGGCTTTTAAAAATCCGTATTTTTACCAAAAGAAAATAAATGACATTTACATGGTGATGGATGATCCAGCTGTCTTACATTGTAACACTGTTTGTTGTAAATGAAAACAAACTTTTTTTTAATATACAATATACCTCTATATACAAGCTGCTGCTGGCTAGAAACTGAAAACCAGTAAGGAGGACAGAACCGCCACTTTACGTGTAAGATAATAATAATATTTATTTGAAATCCAAGCAGGAGGGAAGATGAGTGTGTTTTACTTACCGTAAAATAGTAAAATGTAAAACAGATGAGTGTGAAACGCTCTGTTTTTGGTTCATCTTCTATAACAGCAAAGGCTGGAATGCTATAGTGCATTTTACTGAATTTCTGGACCTTTAACAAAAGTGGCAGCTCCAGTATCCTCCCTGGTCATGACCCTTCATCCACGGGGAAGACACTGCCCAGTCACATCCCTACCAACCTGATTCTCTTCTTAGAGTACTGCTTGGATTTAAAATACTAAGTACATTTTTAGTTTATAATTTGTAGCCAGCAAATATCTTTCATATTATAAGAAATAGATTCCTGGCTCCCCTCCCCTGTGATCCGTGGTGAAGCCATGCCTGGTTCTAACACTCCCTATTCCTGATTTGTGGTGCTTAAATGAAAGAAAAACAAATCACAATGTATCTACACTGCATGTTTACGTCCCCCTCCTGACCCCTTGGTTACAGCTCAGCAGGCCACTTTGGTAAAGCTTGTTAGGCAGAAGCACTAGCCACTTAGACAGTAATATTGGTGTTTTTTTTTTTTTTTTAATTTATCTGTGTAATGTGTCTACAGAAGAACCGTGGTGAGCTTTTTTTTTTTTTTATTAATAAAGTTCTTTTAAATAACAGATCCTGAAGTGTGAAGCACTCTGATAAGATCTGGGCTTGTTCTTGTCACTCGGGGGACTGGGGAGGCCTAGGCATCATTGGAGCACGAGGATTAGTTATACATTTGCTTTACCAAAAAAAAAATAATCAAATATTAAGCACTGGCAGTTCTCTTAAGAGCTCTGTTAAAAACAGGGTTTTATTCTGCAGGATAATGCCTGATTATTCTTGACAATTGGTGGGAAAACAGAGGCAGTGGTAGCAGCAAGCGAGTGAGGAGGGAAGGAAAAGGCAATGTATGTGCAGTCTGTGCTTGCTTTTGTCTTTCCACATCCCTTGCATTGGCTAAGACCAGCACACGTAACACAACTGACTCCAAAAATATGTGCCTGATCTTGACAGATTATTCAACGTTTATTTCAAATTCAGCACTAGAGGAAGCTGCCTTGTATCAGAACCACTGGTTGTCTTTCACTTTGGTGAAATCCATGTTCCTTTTTTTTAGCAGGTTGGGCCACTGCTGGGCCTTGACAAGTGCTTGTAACACAAATCTGTCATCAGGTCAGTAAAGTGACTGCATCGCATAATGCTGCCAGTGTTGCATGACAGTTTTTTTTGTTATTGTTACTTCTGCAGGTTGTTGGATCCCCCACCCCACCCCCAGAAACACACAAACATCCCACATGAAAAAATCCAATTCATATTGATTAAAGCAGCAGTGCATGATAGTGGTGAAAATTTTGACCTCTGCTTTTTATTCTATGTTAGTTTGCCCCCTTATCTCCTGATTTATATGATACCCTTCTTTCCCCATTTTGAGGCTCCTTCATTACGCTTTTCACATTTGAAGTAATAAAAGGAACACTTCTTTCAATATGGCTCAGACCTGATTTTCACCAGTATTCTCTGTTATTTTTTAAACATTCTTTATTTAACATCACTTCTGTTGTGATTAAAATGCAATAGCATGCAGTGGGTGCTGCTCCCTGACCGTATGGGACCACAGGAGTACAAAAACAGCCAGGAATACTGATGAAAGTGCAATGAAATCAGGCAAAAACTTTGACCCTAGCTTTTTTTCACCATAAAACATTCCAGGCATCTTCCAGTTTCATTTGGTGGTGCAGTTTTCTAATTCAACCAAAATTTGAGTATTGTATGAATGTTTTAATTAAATTTTTTCTCAAGAAAAAAAAAAGGCTGCCACATTTACATAGAAATATCATTACAGAGCTGGAACGGGTTAGGTTTGAAAAAATAAAAGAGATTAATGTTGTGCCGCATAAGAGGCACCGAGACAGGTACACTTGACAGGCGTGTTAATATTTTTCTTAATCAAAATGGAAACTAGATTTTTTGGAAAACAAAAATATATTTTTCATTGCACTGCTGTTTTAAAAGGAGCACTTCTTTTATTATTTCAAATGTGAAAAAAGTACTAAGTCTGTCTCAAAATAGGGAAGAAAGAGTATCATACAAGTCAGGAGAAGAGGGGCAATCTAAAATAAAGTAGAAAAGTATAGGTTAAAATTTTTCCTGCTATCATGCACTGCTGTTTTAATATCTTATGTGATAATGTTTGATATGAGCAAATTGTTGTAACCTGAACACAACACCCAGCTCCCAAAACCCACTAGCATCAATAGTGATCCAAACTGTAAATCAGATTGTCAGAAATTGGGATTAACTAATAAAAAAAAAAAAAAAGAGAAGAAATAATTAAAATCCAGATTCATAGATATCCATACTTGTTTCTGACTGCTATTGATAAAATGCAGAATATTTAAAATATCATGTAGTCATAAGTGAGTGGGACAGCCCTGAAGGTAGAATATGCAAGTGGTTGCTGTAAAAACAAGCCTGTAGTAGTAAAAAGAAATAAACTTCAAAACCAAAACTATCCATCTGTATACAAATCTGGAAAACGTCTATAGTTACACCTATGATAAAAAGTGTTAACCGCTCTAACGTGACCAACTATAGGTCAATCTCTGTCCTCTTCCCCCCATCTAAAGCTTTGGAAAACATTGCCTCTGACCAACTAGTCTCACTCCTAAATAAATATAAAATGATGTGCAAACAGCAAGACGACTTTAGGAAACTACAGAGCACCAGAATGGTCCTTATTGAGTACACCAGCCACCTGCATGAGGCCCTTGACAAAGGGCACCTGGTTGGTGCCACATACAGAACATAGACCTGACAAAAGCATTCGACCTCCATAACCACCCTCTACAACTGGACAAGGGAGTACCTTTAGGGCAGTTTGGACAGTGGGAAGGGGCCTTACTGCTCCTGAAGCTTAGCATTTGCTGACTGGAAACTGGTAATGGAAGTGAGGGAGGAGGGAAGGCTGTTCCATATGATTCCATGTCACCACAGTGACAGGAACTTTGCCAACTGTTGATACAGTGACAGCATAATGCCGCCAATTGCCATTGTGCCGTTGCTGAGGAAAACTGTGTTTTTTGTGGGGGGCACCACCGGGGTAGGGGAGATCTGCCTCCTGCATCCCCCGCACTTAGATAACTAACTCTGAGTCAGACTTGGTTTTGGGAGAGGGCAAACACCCCAGAGAGAGACAGCAGTGTCGGGATCCCAGTGGGCCATCACAGCGAACTGTCAATAATGTCGCTGTGATGGTCTTTGCTGTTTTCCCATCACTGTGGCAATGTGATACCACTCCATATATGGGGAAGCCTGTATCTGATAAAGGCTGGTCTTGCAGAGTGTCTTCACCTAGGAATTCGTAGTCTTTTTTCAGTCTCCAACCATAAGGAATATGAGGGATTAAAAAAAGGGGTAAATATGCCACTGAGATACCCTGGTAGTTTCCTGGACCAGTATTTAGTACCTAACAAAGCAATATGGAGGGCTTGCATCATAGGGAGGGAGGGCCAGTCCAGGTTCTTGTACATTCTGCAATGATGGGTATGGGGACAGGGCAGGGCAACAGAAATCTACAGACTGAGTTAAAGAGGAGGGTGAGCTTGACTAGGGCAGAGGAGGGAGGAGACTCCAAAGATAACTCCCCATAGTCAAGAAATGGGAAGCTTGAGCACTCCACCACAGTGTTTCTGGTTTTAAAAGGAGACAATTTTTAACCCTGTAGCGAGCTCCTAATTTGGCTACACATTTTCCCGCTACCTAGTTTATGTGATGGAATAGTCTTAACTGTTGATCTAGGATCACCCTGAGGTACTTATTGGATAGAACAGAGTCAGTGAGGTCACCAGATAAAGAGCTCAGCCTCAGAGTGCAGGGGGATGAACGCAACTAATGGATAGTGTTTATTTATTTATTAAGATTTCAGAGAATACCTTTGAGCCAATGGCTCATTTACAGAGGTTCCACGTCAGAGTAACAGGACAAAACAACACAGAGTTTCAAAAGTAGATGGGTTCATAGGGCTAATACATTCTTATGACTAGTTCAAAGAGCAAGGCACCTGACACAATCATAGGTTACATCATATACAGAGATAATTGAGGAGTACAATAGCAAGAACATGTTTATAAGCAGTTCTTTTGTCTAAGTGCTAGGCCATAGGGAATGTTCTATTGAACCAAGTGCAGGGGTTAGTAATGCGGCTGGAAGCGGACCTGGACCTGAGAAAAGAGCAGATTGGGGCAGAGTATTGAGATATAGGTGACTAAGTGCCACCAATGTAGGTGAAGGCTGTGTGGGGAGGAGGGAGGAGCCATGAGGGGAGTGGGAAGAATAGAAGATGGAGGAAGTGGGGGTGAAGCAGGGTGAAAGTAGAGCGATTCCTAGAGGTCTGGAGCAGAGGAGAAATGGGGGGAAGAGAAAGGGGGGCTATCAGGGGAGGGGAGATATGGGGGGGAGAGATGGAAGTAAGGGAATGGAAACAGTGGTGTAGCTGCAAGGCTAGACGATAGCAGCTGGGTTATTAGGTCACCAGGGATGCTAGTTCCCACAGTCGCAGTTACTAGTAGATACTAGGAGAGTGTGAAGTTTAGTTTTAAATGGACTGAGCTCACTTTCCTTCTGGAGATCCCCACCAAGTGAGTTTAACCAGAGCGGTGCGTAGTGTTCATAGGATCGCAGACCTTGTATGGTCCATCAGAAGGGGATTTTCAGTGACTGCTCACATGCGCCCTAAGAACTTCTAGCAGAGTTCTGTTCTGTGAGGAGGTTTCACACTCTGGGGGGGGGGTAAGCCCTAAAGTGGACTTCTTAGCCAGAAGGCAGACTTGATATTGTATTCTGTTGCAAAGGTTAAGCCACCCAGACTGCGCGTAGAGAGCACAAGTATGTATCAATTGATCTGCACCCAGCACAAGTCGTAAAAAGCATAGTAACTGTTTTCTTATATTTCATAGCTAGTTAATTGATGAGGAACCATTTTTGCCCATTAACAAAGTCGGACTGAAGAAAAAGCCCAACGTCTGACAGGGGAGGCACCAGGGAGAAAATGACTGTAAAGTTCACACAGATGTGAGATTTGCACATTTTGAGGCAATTAGGGAGATCATTAATGAAGACCTAGAAACAAAGAATTTGACTGCAGATAAGGATCATTTGAACATCCTAGTCTGCCTATTTGCCTTACCCACTAACACCACAGACCCTACTTGATCTCCCACTTTACCCCCTCTTTCCTTTCCACTAAGGTTCTCTTATGCCTGTCCCATGCCTTCTTGAATCCCATTACCATTTTGGCCCCCCCCACCTTCACTAGGGGGCTGTTCCAGGCATCCACCACTCTTTCTGTGAAGAAGTACTTCCTCACATCTCACCTGAGTCTACCTCTCTCCAGCTTCATGGCATGCCCCCCTGTTCTTGAGCACCTTTTTTCTGAAAAATACTTCCCTCTTGAATCTTATTGATACCTGTGAGTTATTTGAAGGTTTCTATCATATCCCTGTCTCTCTCTTCTTTCCTCCAGGGTGTACCTATTGAGGTCCTTTAATCTCTCCTCATAGGGCTTTTTATGCAGACCCTGCACTATTTTAGATGCCTTCCTCTGGACCACCTCAGCTCTGTCTATGTCCTTCCAGAGATGTGGTCTCCAGAACTGGACACAGTACTCCAGGTGAGGTTTCACAAGTGATCTATACTGCAGTAACACCACCTCTCTTTCTTCTGGTGACACCCCTCCCTATACTCCCTAGCTTCCCACTAGCTCTCCCCATAGTTTTGCCACACTGTCTGGTCACTTATAGGTTATCAGATATGATTACCCTCAGGTCTCTTTCCTCCTTGGTGGTCATCAATACTACACCACCTATTTTGTACTCTGCCCCTCGGTTTCTGTGCTCTAAGTGCATGATTTTGCACTTCTTCACATTGAAACTCAGCTGCCACACCCTTGACCACTCATCTAGCTTTCTTAGCTCTCTAGTCACCCGGAGTGTCTACCCTATTTCAGATTGTGTGTCATCTGCAAAAATATAGTGTCCCCTCTAGCCCCTCTGCAATGTCACCAATAAAGACTTTAAAGACTACTAATCAAATTTTAGATTAATTGTTAAGCAGAGGACATCAGTTAATCTTTGAAGAAATTGAATAGAAAAACACTGAAGGCTTCAGAAAACTGGTAAATATACTGTATTGGTTAGAACCCTAAAGCTCACCCCATTGTGGCAGCAAGACAGCTCAGATGTGATTGACACAGGTCTGTATATTTCAGAAGTGTATACAGTGGGGTGAGCTTTAGGGCTGACAACCCCAAGGAAGACTTCAGCCCTAAGTTGCTTCAGGTGTGTGTGTGTGTGTGTGTGTGTGTGTGTGTGTGTGTGTGTGTGGAGTTAGGGTTGAAAACCCTAAAATTACATTTCCCTACTTGTGTCGCTGTAGTCTTAACCTGGAATGGTGCAACAGAGGAATTGTTTGCAAAGAATTCCCTTACTTTTTTAGCTAGTATAATCATATTCTCATTTGCCTGTGGGAGCACAAGGCTCTCCAGACCCAGCCCTCCCATCTCTCCATAGATGCAGACATGTACATTGCTGTGGAAAAGCAGGGCCCTCTGGGTCCTGCGATTGCATTTGTAGCAAAATAGCAACAATTGTCAGCATAGCCTTCTTATTATGCCACTCGTGAAACCTGTAGTGAGAATTTTCAAATCCCAGTCGAAACATCATTCCATGGCATAGAAACGTCATTCTGCACCACAGGCGTGAAAATGCATTTTAGCCATGATATGAAAAATGACAGCTGTCATATTCATGAGGTGGTGTAAAAAACTGGCTATGTTGAAAATGTGGGGTCAAAATATTTAAAGTTAGTAAAGTTTCGAGCGAGGGTAATAAAATGTTAACATATGCGCATAACTTTGCTTTTTTTACATACTTTGACTCCAAATGTTCAACATAGCCTTCTTGTGACCCCAGCTCATGAACAAGAGTATTGCAAATTTTTAAATCCTGCCCAAAAGGTGATTTCACCATGTGACCACGAAATTGCCTTTCTGGGCGGATTTGCATAATTCCACCTCTATTGTTCATAAGGTGGGGTGTCAAAAAGGCATGGCTAAAAAATTGGTGCCAAAATATGCAAAAATGGCAACGTTATGCTACAAAATTGAAAACACCATTGAAAGACATTGACCCATACTGCATTTATTTATTTATTTATGCATTTGATAACTGGATAAATACACTGGTTCCAGGGACCATGTTCAGGAATGACCTGGGCCGTATAGATGGCACATAGTGAAAACCGCTATCCATACATTAGACATTAGAAAAAAACAATTGGCAATGACAGACAGATTTTTACAATCAAACAACATAGTAACACAGTTTCATAGAAACTTGGCATTGAGATACAACACAAATTTCAAGTACAGTAATACAGGAAAGACCTTGACATGGTGGGAACTTTTAGAATTCAGAAAACTGGTACACTGACCAAGATTAACAGAAACTAGACAATGATGACATATTTTAGTGCAAATGCTGGTACTAAATGTTTAACCCCTGCAAGACACATTTGTCATAAGTGCATTGATGAAGTACAGTACTTTCTGAAGGTCAGAAGGGATTCTAAGGAATAAAGATCTTCTGGGAGAGAGTTCCAAAACTTAGGAGCTGCACCTGAGAAAGCTCTCTGCCCCATGACAGTTGATAGCTTCGGACAACCTAGAAAGTGACCAGAAGAATATATTCTCAGTAGGCAAGGGTTTCTTTTTCTGATTAGGAGTTCACCGAACCAGAGGTTCTGACAAACAGATCTTCAAAGTCCCCTTTTGCCATACAATGCAGTGACAAAGATAATTTGCATATTGAGCCCCAATTTGGCTAAACACTATTTGTGGTGGCTTTCTATCTGAGCCAAAGATTGGACCCTTCAAACACAAACTGAGGGAACATTTAGTAGTGCTTGGGGGATGCGATTGACCCACCTAAATATAACATGATGGGGTATGACCTCATCCCAGTTTGCTGGACCATGGGCCTCCTGCTGCTATACCCCCTCTCCTTACCCTCCCATGCCTAGTGTCTCACCTACCCCTCCAGTACCTCCTGCCCACCCACTCCCCTTGTGTTGGTCTTAACCTCAGGTCTAGGCCCATCCAGTCTCGTTTGCTTACTCTCTCTCTCCTTTCCCACTTAGCCCCTCCTGTGTACCCTCCTCTTCCCTTTTCCCCTGCTCTTGTTCTTGTTTTGCGTAAGCCGTTCCTCTGCTTGGTAATTCCATCAATGTTCCAGACTCCACTTAGCACCCTAGCACTTTCTCAGTAGCCCTCCTTCCCCCTCCTCTGGTCACCCCCCCCCCTTGTTTCCCTCTGCAATTATGTTCTTCTACTTTCACCAGTCCCTGTCACCCTATATTCTGCTACCATTTCATTCTTCTCTCTTCCCTCCCTCCCTCCTCCTTCAACTCCATTCCCCCCTTCTTTTTTAAAGGGATAGGGAACATTGTTTAACCAGGAGTAGTACACTAAGCCAAAGCTTGTTTCCAGATGTGACCTGGGAGCACAAGGAAGTTAAGTGACTTGCTCAGGCTCACACAGTATGCACCTAGGCAGCTGTGGGATTCAAACCCAGGTCTCCAGATCTGTAGCTCAGAGCCTTAACCTTAACCCACTGCGCTATACTGCACTTTACCATGCTTCCAGCCCACTCAACATTGATAGGCCCATTCCATAAACCTCTTCTTTTCCTGTTATACTCCTTTGCTTGACAAGGCTGTCTGAAATGATTCTCTTCCTATTCGTCCGGTTAATACAATTAATACAATTTAACAGACACGTAACTTATAGTCGAAGATTGCTGTATAGTTTCCCCTACTTGTCATCTGCTTGAACAATTGGTCTGTATCTTAGAGAATACTGTGTAAAACCACACACTAGGTTGTACAATGATGTATCCTTGTTCCACTATTTGACCACATGGTACCGACTGTCTCTGTGTAACTACTCTTTTGCAATTATTACTTGCTGCTGCTGTTCTCAAATTGTTGTCTCTGTGCTTTATGACGCGGAACCTTTGTAAAAGAGCCTCTGGCTCTCTTGGACCCACTTCTTGGGCTTGGACCGTTGTTCACCCCAGAGAGTTGTTTACTAGCCATATAGCCCCCGGGAACCCCTAAGATAAGAAAAGCCCACCTAGCTCTGGTGGCATCAGTGATGAAGCTGGTCATGCTTAGGCACTGGACAGAAGATTCCCTGCCTCCGCTCATAGAATGGTATTGGGAAGCCCCTTTTGCTATGCAATTGGAGAAACACATTGCCCATATCCAACATAGGCCCCAAGTATATCAACGGGTCTGGGAACCCCTTTCGGCTCTGCTTGCTGTTTGGAAACTTTAGCTACTTTTGGATTTTCCATCCTATATCTTGCCCTGGTATTATCTATGCACAGATGGGGGTGGGAGTGGAAGGGGGAGGTTTAGAGGGGTATACTGCGATTGTTTGTATTGTTGTATGTCTTTCTGTAATTTACTGTGTAGTCTGTTTTTGCAGCCTAATTCTTACGTATCTATACCATCTGTATGTGCTGCTTATTGTTTAAAATCCAATAAAGTATATTAAATTAAAAAAAGAGCTTGTGGCTGTAAGGTATTTGTAATCCTAGTATCAAATAAAATAAATAAAAAAAATGGTGATTCATGAAGGGTTTTGAATATGAGAGCTACAAATAACTGGTCTCATGGAAACACAGAATTTGACAGCAGATAAGAACTGCTTGGCCCACCTAGTCTGTCCATTTCCCTACCTAATAGATAAGCTGCAGATCTAATTAACCAACAGCCTACTTTCTCCTATACCCCACTAGAATTGCCTTATGTTTGTCCCATGCATTCTTGAATTCTCAGACTATTTTTGATTCCACAACCTCCTCAGGAAGGCCATTCCATGTATCCACAACCCTCTCCATAAAAAAATACTTCCTCACATTACCTCTGAGCCATCCCCTCTCTATCTTCAAATTGTGCCCCTTGTTCTTGCACATCTTTTTCTGAAAGATGCTACCCTCTTGGACTTTGATTCCCTTGAGGTACTTGAAAGTTTCTATCATGTCCCTCCCTCCCTCCTTTCCTCGAGGGTATACATATTAAGCTCCTTAAGTCTGTCTTCATATGTCTTCTGGTACAGACCCTGCACCATTTTGGTTGCCCTCTTCTGGACAGCCTCCATCCTGTCTATGTCCTTACAGAGATGGGGTCTCCAGAACTGCATGCAGTACTCCAGATGGGGTCTCACTAACTGTCTGTACAGAGGGATAACAACTTCTTGTTTTCTACTGGTGATGCCTCTCCCTGTGCATCCCTGTATCCCAACAGCCCTCCTTACTGCCATACCATATTGCTTGCCCACCTTTAGGTCATCTGATATAACTACCCCCATGTCCCTTTCCATTTTTGTTGTTGTTAGTATCTCACCCCCCACTGTGTACTCTTCCCTTGGGATTTTGTTTCCCAGGTGCATTACTTTGCACTTCTTTGCATTGAATCTAAGCTGCCATACATTTGACCATTCCTCCAACCTTGCCAAGTCCCTTCTCATCCTTTCCACCCCACCTTGTATCAACCCTGTCACAGATCTTTGTGTTGTCTGCAAAGAGGCATACTTTTCCTTCCAGTCTTTCTGCAATGTCACTTATAAAGACATTAAAGAGGACTGATCCCAGTACTGAACCCTGCGATATCCTGCTAGTAAGCCCCTTTCTTCAGAGTGGACTCTGTTTACTATTACCCTCTGCATCCTATTGTCCAGCCAATTTTTCACCCAGGCTACCAACTTGGGACCCACTCCAAGGCTGGCTAACTTGTTTATTAATCTTTTGTGTGGGACTGTGTCAAATGCCTTGATAAAGTCTAGATAGGCCATGTCCACAGCCCCTCCCTGGTCTACTGCTTTGGTCACCCAGTCAAAGAAACCTATTAGATTTGTCTGACATGACCTTCCCACAGTGAAGCCATGCTGCCTTGGTTCCTGTGCCCCACTGGCCTCTAAGTACTCAATCCCTTCAATTCATAATCCTTACATATCTATACCATCCCTTCAGAAGTGATTCCATCATTTTCCCTACCACTGAGGTCAAACTAACTGGTCTGTAGTTTTCTGCCTCTGCCCTGCTGCCACTTTTGTGAAGGGGAATCACATCTGCCCTCCTCCAGTCTTCAGGTAACACTCCATCCTCCCATGATTTGTTAAAGATGGTAGCCAGTGGTGTCACTAGTTCTACCCTTAGTTCTTTTAGAATTCTGGGGTGAATCCCATCTGGCCCCATTGCTTTGTCCACCTTCAGTTTTAAGAGTTCTTTCAGAACCTTTTCTTCTGTGAATGGACTGGTATTTACCCCCCTCTCCAGAGTGTTTCTCTTGTTTGGTTTAGGTATCTCCCCCTCCTCTTCTTTTGTGAATACTGAGCAGAAGTGTTCATACAGTATCCCTGCTTTTTCACTGTCAACCTCTGCCCATATCCCCTCCCCTTTATTAAGCCTCAGTATCCCTTCCTTGGTATTTCTTCACTCCCTAATGTACCTATAAAAGGTTTTATCCCCCTTCTTAACAGAGTTTGCTATCTTTTCCTCAGTTTGGGCCTTTGCTATTCTGATTGCCTTCCCTACCACCTTCTGCTTTAACCGATATAGTTCTCTGTCCTGCTCCTTCAGTGTTTCCTTATTTCCTGAATGTTGTCCTTTTCTCCCTAACAGGAATCTGATACTAGATTAAGGAACCTAGGGATCCTCTGCAGGGTTGTGGGGTTGGGGGGACACCCAGTCATTTTATATAAGGGCTTGAGTGACAAATCTACATATGTTATTATATGCTGCATTCAATCTACTGATAAGTTGCAATGAGGCAGGAGAGAGACTATAGAAGAGCAATGGCCAAGGATGGGAAGAAGGGTACAACATCCTATTGTTAGTCTAGCTTCTTGTGTAAGTAGGTGTTTCGGTCGATAGCAGACTCCATGTCTTTGGTTCACCCTTTTAATTGCCTGTCTTATGTAGTTGGCAAATGTTAGGGAGGGGTCTAGAGTTACCCCTAAGTACTTGAAATCTGTTACCTGGTTTATTAAGGATCCATGAGGGGTGTGGATGGCAAGGTTATTTTCTTGTCTTGACAGCCTACTTTTTGGGCTAAATAGCATGATTTTTTTTAGAATTAACAGTGAGTCTATGATGCGAGAACAATTTCAATGCCCTTGAGAAGTCATTGGTTGGGGTTCAGTTTATATTTGAGGGGGATCTGTAACATTTAAATATGAATAAATCATCAGCATACATGATCATGCATGATCTTAAAGGTTCAAGGAGCAGAGGATTGACACATAGTGACTAGTGTAGGGGTCCAAGTGTGAACCTCTGGGGAATGCCAGTTCTCATGTTAAGTGGACTGGATAAGGGTCTCCCAATTCAGACCATGTAAGGTCTGTTAGTTAGGTAACTTTGGACCCAGTTTGAGGTATTTGGTGAGATATCCAGGGTATCCAGTTCCTTGAGTAAGATGTCATGATCCACCATGTCAAATGCCTTAGTCAGATCTACGAATATGGCACCTTGAGTCTCCCCTTATCAACCTCTCTAAGGACATGATCTGTAAATTGACAGATCACTGTAGTTGTGCTAAAGCCTTTCCTAACACCATGCTGTTCCCTAGATAGAAGGTTGTATGTTTCGAGATATTACATGATTTGATGAAACACCACTTTCTCAAGAATCTTACTCATATGTGGCAATATGGAAACCAGCCTGTAGTTCTCAGGTAGATTTGGGTCACCTTTTTATAGATAGGGACTACTCTGGCTTCTTTCCAGAGCACAGGAACAGCAGATGTGGATAAAGCTAGATTGATGATGAATGAAAGGGACTTAGCAATGTAATCAGATACTGAATTCAGGAACCTAGGGCACACTTCATCACTACCTGCACTACCTGAGATATGTAGAGTATGCAGGAGATGCCTAATCCCAATTATAACAATGGTTTGAGAAATGAAGCTTTCTGATTGGCTGTAAACATTCTAGCAGCCTTATGTTAATCTTTTATTAACATACTTGTACAGTGTAACCATATACTGAACAAGGTTTAACACTGTTTAAAAAAACATTTTTATTATAATAGCAGTAAGGCACTCCCAGGGGTTATGTTAATGGTCAGTTAATCACCCTTTAGGGGCATGTGGCACTTGGCAATGCCTCATGCCACATTATGCCCCTAGAGGGTGATTAACAGACCATTAACATAACCCTTGGTCATGCCTTACTGCTTAAGAGGTAAGGTGGTTCTGAAATAGAAGGATGGATGATTGGATTCCAGATTCGCTTACTAAATCTCATATAGCAATCAGTGCTTCCAGCAGCAGGACGTGTCTTTGATTAGTGAGTGGATCTTCACTCTGGGAGTTGTTCAGGTGAATGAGGGTCTATGGGACATGTGGGGTGGTAGGTGCTGAATGGGAGGTCAGGGTGGAGGGGTCAGATTGGTGAGGGAATGTTTTCTTTTTTACTGGTTAAAAAAAACATCAAGTGATTGTTTTCTTTGTTACAGGCAGGAGGGTGAGCAGAGGATGAGGGGATACCACTAGACACCAGGGAAAGAAACAACAATACAGGGAAAGTGACCAGAGGGTTGGGGGGGGTGCCAACAGACACCAGGGAAATGATAAACCAAACATGGACGACGATTGGTAGGTGGGGGGATTCACTAGTCACTAGAGAAAATAAATAAATAAATATGGGAAGGTGATCACAGAGTGGAGGGCCCATAATATGGGTCCGGTGATTAGAGGGGGGGCACCACTAAACATGGGGAAATAGGATTTTTCCCCTCATGAAAAATGATTGGCTTCAAACAAAAAAGGATCCAACATCCAAATAAAAAAAGCTGAAGCAAGTCATAAAAAAGGAGCTAAAACGTAACAGAAAACCCATTTTGGGGCAATTTTTCCAACAGTTAAGTGCAGAATCCACCTAACAGGGTCCTGATGGGCCAGATAGATATGTTGGTCTCTCTCTCTCACATGTCATTTTTTTGACATATGAAAAATATATTTTTCTTTTTTAGAAAAAAATGGAAACAAGATGGCAGCAAATGAAAAATCATTTTTTCCTCACGAAAAAGGGTTGGCCCCATATGAAAAAGGATTCCTTTGTCATTTCATGCAGCTATCTTAGAAATGCTTACTAAGCATGCTCAGAACCAACTGTAAAAAATTCAGAACTAAATGACTTTGGAATGGATTCATATTTTTTCACCAAACAAGTAAAAGGCACATCAGTGGGTCATCCCCTTTGTACCCTGAAAATTTCATACCAAAATTCCAAACCAACTGGGCTCTAGCCAAGTTCAAAGAAATACAGCAAAAACAATAGGAAAACAAACCAGAAAATTCACTTTTTGCACTATCCAGAACTTGGAATACACACATCTGAATGGAATTGAACTTGGCACATCCATAGATCTACTACACAGAACTGTGCATGCTAAATTTCTTGCAAAATTTCATGCAAATCTGTTGAATGGTTGTGAAGTTATTAAAGTGCAGTGAAAATTTTGAGACTTAACATAGAAACCCCAGCTCAACTCTAAATAAAGTGGCACTATTGTGCCACTGTAGTAAGAGTGACAGTTGGGTAAGTGTCAACTTCAAACTCAATGACTCCATCCTGGGCTGGCAGATCACAGAATGAAGCAGATATGGGTGGTGGGGGGGGTAAGAATTAAGAAGAATACCCATGCATGGGGGATGGGCACTTGTTAGTATCTCTCACAGAAATAAATCAGCAATCATGGCATTACATAATTTCCCATTCCCTTCCTGACTGGGCAGTCAGAGATCAGCACCACTCACACCCCACAGTTGAAACCACTACCGCTTGCCATTCCCTTTCTTATTGGGTGGTCACCAACCACCATTGGAGACTAGCCACACCCGCACCTCCATGGTCAAGACTGCTGCCGCTCACCATTTTCATTTCAAACTGGGTGGTCATGGGCCATCACCTGACACCTGGTCCACCTGCACCCCACAGCCGAAACCAACTGCATTCCCTAACTGACTGGGTGGTCACCGATCATCACCTGACTCCGGTTCCTTTAGGCAGTCCTCCTCGTATTGACTTATAGGAGAATGGACCTGCACAGGAGTGATGCAGCCCTTGCAAAACACTGGAAAAATGGGAAGTTTGTGTACTCACTACAAGTAATGAGAAAGTAATGGTAAAAAATCTTGAGCCACAGAATTTTACTGCAAGCCACCAGGCAATTTATTTTAAATAGATTCTTCAGAGCAAACTAGTTTGGGGCAGCAGTCAGCTCCTCTTGTCAACTCCCAGACTCCTTGCTCATCACGAGCTATCCAGCGATGTTGACAGCAAGTGGCATCATGGAATGATTGCATTGCTGTTGTACTCAGACTTGTGCTGGACACGTTTCTCTTGTGCGGTCATGAATGGTGAAATGGTGAAATGGTTTCCGGAGCTCAACGAGCTTTGAAAAACTGCAGGGTAGCAGCTCCTGCTCCTGCATTTTAAGAGCAGCATGGCACACTTATGTCGACAAGCAGGAAAGTACACTAGTAGATGCAGAAGGGGTGTGTGTGTTTTAAAAATGGCACCAAGGTCATACACACTGAGCCAGCCCTCAATGTACGACTGTAGTAGATTTCAACAAAAGCACAGAAGTGGTTTAAAAATGTTTTTAAAAACTTTAGTATTTCAATAATGTGAATAATATACCCTTGTGCATTAAGGATTGCACTGGAAATGAGCTCAGCTTAATTGAGTTTCCGATTTAGGAAAAATTAATTACATTTTTACTTCTGCTACTGTTTTTTTTCTTTATAGCTTTTTATCATTGGAGCACTGGGGCAGGCAAGCTGCGGTCCTCCCACTGAGGATCTCAATCCACCTTGATCTCAGGGCTTCATTAAACCTGCCTCATTACCCCATTTACTGTCCTCCCCCCCATTATCCCAGGACCCCAGAACACGGTCACACATGTGCGTGGAGGTGCACATACACTCCGTGGCTCTGGTAACGGCCCCTTCCTCCCACCTGGCCAAATGCCTGGCTCCCTTTGCAGCTTGGCACTGCCATATAGCCTCCACTGGGTGGCAGCCAGGGAAGCCCATGTTCCTCCTCAGGGGAGGAGAGCTGCCTTGAGGTGGCTCAGTCAAACTCCCTGCCCCCCAGCCAACCCCTGGTGACTTAGGCTTATTCTTGAACCTGGGTCACCATTGTGAGAGGAGGTAAGGCATCCACTGCCACAGCCCTCCACGCCACTGGGATGGCCACTACTACTACTACTACTGCTGAATATTTTGTTATAGGCATTGTATCACCTCTGAGGCCGGGAGATCAGAGGGCTGTGGGTTCAGTTCCCACATCTGACATTTGGGTTAATATCCCAGTACTGACACTGTAGTGCAGCATGAGAGGGGTGCTGCACTTCTGAGTTGCCGCCTTTCGGATGAGACGCTAAACTGAGGTCCCATCTGCCTGGATTGGTGGTAGTTCAGGTGGATGTTAAAGATCCCATAGCACTTATCGAAAAGAGTAGGGGAATTTCCCCGGTGTACTGGCCAAATTTCCCTCATTAACTAAAAAAAATACCACCAACAGCTTAACCTGGTTCAAGGTTAGTTGGAATTCATCTGTATCCCCATCCCCCGGGTCGTGCCTGAAAATAGGCAGGATTTGTCTAGTGCACTTACCCAGCCAACAAAAACTAAATTAAATAAAAAAAAAAATGCAAGCACAAAACTTCATGGACTTGAAAAAATATTGGCACAGAAGAATAGTGTATACCCTGGCTTATTTTTGTATGTTAAGTAAACTCACTTATGCTTCCTTTCCACTTTTTGGGTTTCAACCCTGGTTCTGAAAGTACAAAGAAGTGTAATCTGTATCATACACTATGCAGGGAAGAGAAAGCCTGGAGGAAGACATGTGGGTGTAAGTGGAGGACTAAGGACCCCCTAAGGGCCTCTTCCACAAAACAGCCTCTCTCAATCTGTGCCTATTGCAAAAGTCCTTTTTTGGATCAGACCCTTACTAACTGTAACTCTACACAACTTACCTGGCAGTTCTATGGGGCAGTTATCTGCATGCACTGTGCTGCTCTATGCTGAACTAGTAGTAACAGTCTTGCATAAACAAAGCAACAGGCAGTGTTGGGTAGTAACGCAGTACAAGTAACGCATTACTATAATCTAATTACATTACTATTGTAACTTGCAATGGTAATGGATTACTTGTATGAAAACAGTTGCTTACACTAAGTAAACTTTTCTTTAAACCCTCTTAATGCCATATATAGAACATTTCTGTTATTTTTACTTGTTTTTAACATACAATAATATCACATTTTAACATGTACTTAAGTGAGTATTGAATCCAGAGGTATTGCTTTTCATTAGACCAAGGGTTCTCAGACCTTGCCATTGTGAACCTCCCCTACTGGGCCTGAAAAAATGTCAGGCCTCCCCATGTGTCGTGACCTCATTTATTTTTTATTTATTTTATTTATTGAAATACAATTGGAATTACAAACCTTTGAGTCACAGACTCTTTTGCAAAGGCTCCACGTTGGTGCAAAGGCTCCGCATCGGCAGCACCAAGCTGAAAAGGGATCAATACATACATATTTGCATACTGCGGTAATTGTGTAAGAACTGCCCATTAGCGCACCGCACGTATATGCACTAAATCAGATTTCTGGTCAACTTTTGCATGGTTACCACTGTGCACTTGCCAGATACCTGTAATAATGAATAACACATGAAAGCACACATAGCCACTTTTAAAAATCAAAAAATGTGTGTTTATTGTTACAGTGTATTAAAAATGTATGGAAAGTACATTGTGAATCATGCTGCCTCTTAAATAATTAGTCCAGTGCAAGTCTGTTAAGAGGGCAGTCTGTGAGCCTGTTTCCGAACAGTTAGCTGCTGTATTCTTGGTCTGACATTTGAAAGATAGAGGCACAAGTCATCTTCGACTTTAAGACAGGCCCGATATTTTGTTTTTATTGCTGTCAGTGCTGAAAATCCAGATTCGCACAGATACGTTGAGGCAAAAGGCATAAGAACATCAAGAGCTCGATTTGTTAGTGCTGGAAACTCTTGTCCAACTGACAGCCAAAAGTTTGCAAGGGGCTTTTGTGCAAAATAAACCTGCAGAGTTGGGTCTGTGGCCAGATCAATGAGGCTCTCCTGTTCTGGTGATAAGGAGTCTGCAGAACTTGGCCTGAAAATGAAGGGATTCCTGACCCACTGGTCACTGTCCTGTCTGCCATGTTCAGGGAAGTAGTCTCGTAGCTTGCCTTGCAACCCACATAAATGTTCTGTAATTATTGCTTTGATACAGTCAACTGAAAGTTCATGTTCCTGAAGAAAATCCTCCAAGGTTGGAAATGTAGCAACTGATCCTTGCTGCACTCACGTGGACCAAAGTTCGAGCTTGGAACCAAATGCCTTGATCTTGTCCCTGACTGTGAAAACACTGGCATCCCGACCTTGAAGTGACAGATTGTGTTCAGTCTCTCAAAGACATCTGCCAAGTATGTGAGCAAAGCAAGCCACTGTGGATTGTGGAAATTTTCCACAAGTGGAGAGTTACAGTCAGCGAGAAATATGCAAACTTCATCATGCAGCTCATAGAGGCGGGGTCAGCACTTTACCCTGGGACAACCAACGGACCTCAATGTGCAAGAGTAACTGTGTGTGTTTTGCTCCCATTTCATCACACAGTACTGCAAACAGTCTGGAATTCACTGGACGTGCCTTGATAAAGTTTACGGATTTCACTGCATCAGCCAAGACTTTGTGAAGCTCAGCTGGCATCTTCTTGACTGCCAGAGCTTCCCTGTGAATCATGCAGTGGTTCCAGACAGCATTGGGAGCCCCTGCTTGTACCCCTTATCACCATCCCACTGTGTCTTCCAGTCATTGAGTGAGCTCCATCACTGCAAATACCAACACAGCGACTCCAGTCGAGGCCTTCATTCTCAATGAAGGCATTCAGCAGATGAAACAGCTCTTCCACAGTTGCTCTTGCTGGAAGTGGATTGCAGAACAGAAACTCCTCCTGAAGATCTGTGTCTGTGGCATACCGAGCATACACCAGAAGCTGTGCAGCATCTGCTATATCCGTGGACTCGTCAATCTGCAGAGAGAAGAATGGGCTCTGACCAATGGAATCTATGATCTGCCTCTTCACATCTGCAGACATCTCCTCAATACGGAGGCAAACTGTGTCATTTGAAAGAGGGATTGCATCCAGTTGTGCAGCTGCTTTCTCCCCAAGCATCACTGCACACATTTCCTTTGCAGCAGGAACTAGCAGCTCTTCTCCAATATTGTGTGGCTTCCCAGCTTTGGCAATTCTTACAGACAAAAGGTGCGACACTTCAACAGCTTTTGCAGGTACAGTCCCATGTTGCTTCACAACTTTTTTTTGCCCTCGCAGATCACTCAGTTTTCTCTTGAAGAACTCCACTGGTTTTGAAAGTAAGCTGGGGTGCTTCATTTCCAGATGGCGCCGTAGCTTGCAGGGACACATACTGTCTTGTGCCAGAACCTCAGCACACACAACGCACTGGGGTCGTGGTGCGTCACTGGTCCCGATCCAGGTGAATCCTAGTTTCAGATAGTCCTCATCATATCTTCTGGCCTTGCATTTTGCTTGAGGTTCTCTCTGCCCAACAGGTTCCACCTCCTCATGCACGCGCTTCCTTCCAGTCACCAGAAAGCAATCCATTCTCGGTCTACAATACAATGGGAAATTCATATTGATGAGAAGTTGACATCAATTAAGCCAGTCTGCGGCCAGATCATACTGGGCATGCCCAAATGTTCCGCCAGCGCTGCTATAGTTACAGTACAACTGCTGCAGACACAATACCTACCAAGAAGAACAGGAATATAGCACTTTTCATACACAGTGCATCCCAAAGCACTGAAGAAGCAATGGTAGAGTGGTAGTAAAGTGACTGAATTTGAAGTGGCAACCAAATCGCACAACAACCACACACAGCCAGGACAATTGCATGAACCTATTTTATGGTAAACAAGGGGAATACTGAACTATCCCCTACTCTTTGCAAAGAGTGCCTTGGTTTCTTTTACTTTCACCTGGACACCCACCAGAATGGGTAGAATAAGAGCTCAGTTTGACATCTCATCCAAAGGGCGGCACCCCCAGCAGTACTGCACCCCTCCCCCCCAATACAGCACTTGGATTCCAGTGTTTTTGGCATGAGCCCAGTCCTGGTGTGGGACGAGAACCCACGACCCTCTGGTCCATAGGCAGATGTACCACCAACTGAGGCACACTGACAAGAAGAACACCATTAATTGAAGCACATTTTGAAGAATGAAGAAGACAGAAGAAAGCAATATTGGCATATCAAGACTGGACAGTCGCATCCATTTTAAAATAAATCAAGCAATTGCCAGTAGCAGCTCTGGCAGGACCAAAACAAGATTGCTGCTTTGCGTCACCTTGTAAATGTCCCTCTTAACAGAGCCCCAGTAGAACCAGATCAGGAGTGCATGACTGCAGCTCTGCAGCAGCACTTTGTAATCTGTAATCAGCCAGCCCAACAAAGCTCTGGCAGGACCAGATCAGAATGGTGGAGGCTGTCCAGAGGAGGGCAACCAAAATGGTGCAGAGTCTGCACCAGAAGACATATGAAGAAAGACTGAAGGAGCATAATATGTGTAGCCTCGAGGAAAGGAAGGAGAGGGGAGACATCATAGAAACTTTCAAGTGCCTCATGGGAATCAACAAAGTCCAAGGGGGTAGCATCTTTCAGAAAAAGAGATGTGCAAGAACAAGGGGACACAATTTGAAGATAGAGGAGGAACAGCTCAGAGGTAATGGGAGGAAGTATTTTCCACAGAGAGGGTTGTGGATGCATGGAAAAGCCTTCCTGAGGAAGTCGTGGAGTCAAAAACAGTGGAGGAATTCAAGAATGCATGGGACATACACAAGGCAATTGTAGTGGGGGGTAGGAGTAAGTAGGCTGTTGGTTAACTAGGATCTGCAACTTATCCATTAGGTAGGGAAATGGGCAGACTAGGTGGGCCAAACGGTCCTTATCTGTCATCAAATTCTGTTTCTATGTTTCAAACATTCCCATTTGTCACTTACGCATGCCAAGCCATCACTGCGCCACTCACAGTTCCCAAGCTAGGTAGTCCTGTGCTTCACTGCAGCCCTCCTCCAGCTCAAGCCAGGCCAGCACACCACCCCACAGATTCCATGCACCTTCACTGACCTCAACATGGCAACCACCCCTCAGCTTGTACCCTGGTCTTAAGCAAAAGGTGCCACCCAAAGAGATAATGTACTGTGCAGTTGGTTCAATGTCTGATTTTAAGTGCACAGAACACTCATGCAGTGACAAAATGGTTGCGGTGTACCTCAGCCAATACTAGCACATCTTAGGCAACGGGCCTTGGGAAATGGGTGGCTTGGGTTCAAGGGCATGCTGATGTAACTTGTGTGCTCTTCAGTGCTCTGAGGCAGATGTAGTTAAACTTTAGAGTGGGGACCCAGCTGATGGGAGGTCTACCTCAACGTGGTAGCTGGGTGACTTCACAGCAGGGCTAGTTCCAGCATGTCAGTGGGGTATTCATGTGGGATCTTTGCTCCAAAGCTTCCCAACCTACCCAAATATGCAGGCACAAGATTCCAACACACAATTTGAACCCCACAGCACACATAGGTAAGGCAAATAATGCTTTTGCAGTGAAGGGTCTTGGATGGGTTGGGGGGGGGTCGCTCCTGAAAACCTGAAGAAGCCTCTCACCCCACAAGCTACACCAGCAGACCCTTCACTCCCAAAAACGAACAAAAAAAAAAACACCATTTGATACCTACAGCACACAAGAAAGGAAATTATGCTTTTGTAGCGAAGGGTCTCGTTTGGGTTGAAGGGGGAATTCCTTAAGACCTGAAGAAGCCCCTCATGTCCAAGGTACACCAGCAGCCCACCCTCAAAAAAGGGCACAATTTTAGTACAAGAGAACTATCATATATATGCCCCCAAGCTACACCCGCAGAACCTTCACTCAGAAAACAGTCAAAACCATGATTATATAACACCCCTTCCAAGCAAAACCACCAGGTCCATCACTTCAAAAACAGTAGCAGAAACAACTGTGCACCTTCCCACAAAACAGAAGCATCCAAAAGTCCCCACAGCCCCTACCCCCAAGATGCAGGTCCATCATTGTAGCACCCCCCCCAATCATCACAAGACTTCCTTTTGTGGCATTTCAACAATACCCCCTCCCATAAATACAAATAAATCAGACATAGAAAATGAACCAGAAGCAATCCTTCCTGTGAAATAGTCAGCTCTGTCTGTGTACACTCCCCTGTTTCCAGTAACAATATTCATGGAACCTGCTGGCTGAGAGGGTCAGAGCCTGCATTTGGAATCCCATTTTCATTGCAACAGATTGAACCCCTCCAAGATGGGGGAAGGGCAAGAACATTTTTTTAGCAGCAGGTAAAATCCCCAACCTTACAGCCCCTTCCTTAGAACTCCATCCTTGCAGTCCCTCCATGGGGGGGTCAAATGAACTTTTTTTGCAGCACATTAAAGACCCAACATTACAGCCCTCAATGTGGGGGGGGGTGAAATAAATATTTTTTTTTATTCAATTTACTTTATTGACATATCCACAACATGCGCCTTCAACAAACGTTAAGTTGAGGATTTATCCCCAGCTAGTTGGGAAATCACTAATTTCACCTCTGACTCTTGAATTAGGGCACCTAACTGGCTCGCCTCAGTGTTTGATATCTTGGTCAGGGAAACAGAGCCTAAAAACCTGTGAATTTCTGTAGGGGTAGGCCTATCCTTTAATTCGATTGAATAAATTTGTTGAAAATATTCTCTAAAGATGGCCGCAATTTCCCTTGGCTCTCTCACTACATCATCCCCACCATCTCCTCGTATTGAAAGAATAACTCGATTGGAGTCTAACTGTTTTAGTCTAAGTGCAAGTAGTTTACCAGCCCTCTCCCCTGACTCTAAATATTTTATTTTTGTTCTATGTAGAGCAAGCTCCGCCTTCTGCATCATTATTGCTGAATATTGGGCTTGTAACTGATGCAATTTAACCAAATCGGCCTCATCGGAATGTTTTGTAATATTATTCTCCAGGGCTCTAATGGCATTTATGATTTCTTTCAAGTGCATCTTGGATTTCTTAGCCCTAGTAGCAGATATCCGAATGTATTCTCCCCTAAGCGCACGCTTCAAAGCTGCCCACACAATATCTATCTTCGAGACTGAGTTTAAGTTACTGTCAATAAAATGTATTATGAGTGCCTTTATTTGTTCCTGAGTGAAAGGTGTCTGTAGTAATTGATTATTAAATCTCCACCTAAAGTCTCTCATGATGCCATGAGTTGGCACAAACTTAATGGAAACTGGGGAGTGGTCTGATATGACTCTGGCATTAATTCTAGCATCTAAGACCAAGGGAAGAGTGCCAATACTGACTAGAAAATAATCAATTCTAGAACATGATTTATGCGGAATAGAGAAAAAGGTGCATTGCCTCATATCCCCATTAGTCAGTCTCCAAACATCAACTAAGCCTAAATTATCCATTACTTCTCTCAGGGCTCTCTGTGCAGGAGAGAATCCCACACACCTATTATCAGTCCTATCTAGATCTAATTGTGGTGTGATGTTCCAATCTCCCCCTAAAAGCAAGGTGAAGGAGGTGTAACTGTTTAAGACATCCAATATTTGCATAAAAAACTGTGGGGAATCTGTATTTGGGCCATAGATTGACCCAATAACTACCTTTTCCGAAACTAGAGTTCCCACTAGGAAGATGTATCGGCCATGGTTATCCCATATCTCCTTCTCTAGTTGAAAGGGGGTCCTCTTATGGAATAGTATGGCCACACCACCTTTGTTGGAAGAGAAACCAGCCCTGAATGCTTGGCCCACCCACTGTTTAACAAATAACTGAATATCCTCTCTTTGAAGATGTGTCTCCTGTAAACAAACCATGTCAGTGCTAAGAGTCAAAAGGTGTTTCAGCACTACCTGCCTCTTACATCTATCTCTAGAACCCTTAATATTCCAACTTACAAAAATTAATACCTCTTATTATCACCCTTAAAAGTCAAAGGTGATACCCCATTATGATCTTCCTCCACTAGATGAAGCTCTATTAACCGCCTATCCCAGTCATTCCAAGAAGTTGGCGTGCGAATGCTGTTACTTCTCCGAACCTCCCACTCTCCCCCTCCCCCTCCTCCCTCCCCTCCTAAACCCCACAACTACCCCCAGTCCAAATAACTGTACCACCACTTCGCTATGTCGTGCGATGATATTACCAACCCAGGCTTCCGGCAGCCCCACCCCCAGCCCAGTCCCCCGATCTTATTCTAATAATCTGAATCCTTGTAGAGTAATCAGCTAGAGAAGCAATAAGCTGCATAACAAGAAAAACATTCCCATTGAGACATGGAGATAACTACCTCCCATTATGCTCACCTCCTCTATAAAGCCAAATCGCCATGCTCTGTTTAAATATCAGAGTCAAAACTTTCCTTAATCCACAACTCCCTCTAGCGAGGAAGTAGGCTCACTACTTGTGTCCTATAGGCTATGTCAAAACAGTCCAAAACAGAGCACTAAAGTTAAGCAAAATATTACTTTTCCAAGTTAAGTTTTAACTTAAGCCGTCCTATATGGACCTTCCCCGAGTCATTAATATCTTGTGGCTGTGAAATGAGCATATTTATATCGTTCAATGTTACTGCAATGTTATTGGCATTTCTATCTGAGGGCTGCAATTCTCTTTACTCTCCAATCCACAGAAACCGTGATGAATCCACAGATGAATCAAGCGAGTCCTGTGTTCAACAGGTCACCGCTTGTGGGCTAACTTAATTACTCTGGGTTAACTGTGCACATTTCCGCCTCTGTAGTTTTTTGGATCCGGATCAAATAATCACCGATGGCTTATCTGCAGAGCTCTCATGATTCAATCAAATGTGGATGTTCAGTCTCTCTAGGTAGATATTAGTGACAGGGTTAAGACCTTCATCTGCAGTCTCTTGATTGCGCTCCCTATATACTGATGCGCTCCAATCAACTCCATAGGGAGAAAAAATACACCAATGCAGGACCCTCAAAATTAGTTAGAAGCCCACTATCCTAGCTCGGCTTTAAGGATGAATTAGTCCAAATTCTTTAGTTAAGAGATCGTCCAGCTAGGAATGGTCACAGCATTCTCGTGATTGCAACAACTAAGGAATTAAATCATAAACTGACATTAAGCATATTAAAGAGGTCAGCCCCCCTCCTGTATGCACTCTTTCAATCAGATCAATTATTTGGTTTGACAGCCTGGGCTCTGGCTTGCCCCCGAGATACCAGTAGAGCTTCATTTGAAAAGTTCTGGCAGGGCACTTCTGAGCTCCACTTGTGCTATTTCCAGCAATTCGTGGGAATGCCACTGTTCCTTAAGCTTAACCTGGAGCAAAGCTGGGTATCGGACCTGGAATTGCACACCAGCTGCTACCAGCTTTGAGACAATGGGGTGCAGGCTTTGTCGCTTGAGTCGCACTGAATGTGGAAGATCGTGAGCAATTCTAATATTTTTCCCTTCCCAGGTGATATCCTGCAATGACTTAACTTTATTTAGGATATGTTGTTTATCCAGATAGTTCAGCAGCTTACAAATTAACGGACGTGGTGAGGCACTGGGAAGGGGAGGGGGTGAAGTGATCTGTGACCTCTTTCCACAATATAGCTGCCGTTTGGGGATGGACCTGCTACTTTTTCAAAGAGCTTCTGGACAAATTGGATGGGCGCTGAACTCTCCTCTTTTTCCAGAATACCAAAGATAATAAGATTATTTCTTCTGCTCCTACCCTCCAGGTCTTCGAGCTTTTCCTCGATTTTCTTAATTCTCTTGTTGTGGGAGGCCCTTTCCAGGTCATGCTTGTCCGCTTTAAGCTCCAAGGATTTAATTTTAACCTTGTTGTCCCCCACTCTAATCTTAACCGACTCTAGAGCTGTTTTGAAGCATTGTATTTCCGAGTAGATCTCGTCGACTGAGGATTGTAGCGGGGCAAAGATTTCCAAAAACCTCTCCTCCGTTAACGCGGACGGCCCCGAGCTGGATTTACTGGGTCCCTGGCGTGGGTGTTTTGCGGCCTGCTCTCTCTCCGGGGAGGGAGGCAACATATGTTTTGCTGTTTGCTTTTTAACAAAAGCTTCCATTTTTGGGAGATGTTACAATATTCTGCAGCTTCTCTGACACTTCACATGCAATTAGCAAACAGAAAAGTGTTATTTTCTCCACTTCAAGGGTAGTAGAAATGGTCTGGAAAAGGAGCTGTTCAGAAGAGCTGCTCTTCCTAGGCTGCCATTACGTGATCATAAATATTTTTTTAAGAAGCATATTAAAACACCAGCCTTGCAGCCCCCCAGCCCCTGCAGCAAAAACCCTGAGTTTACCAGCCCCTTCAGCAAAACCAAAAAAAATTCAATCCTTACCAGCCCCTTCAGCAACAGATGTCTTCGTAAGAGTGTGCAGTTCTGCTCCAGGTGGCAGCTTAAAAGAGATCAATGTGAACAGAGTTTTAAATACACGACGATCCTGAGTCGGTGGCTTGGGCAGTGGCTTGAGGCGGCGGGTCCCCGGTTCGAATTTCGGCGCAGATCTTCCGATTCAGCAGATTTTCGGGAGATGGAGAAAAAAGCATACTGGGCATGCTGCTTTACTGCCGGAACTGTTCGGCATTATAGGGTAAGCGGCAGCTGATTGGGCGAAGAAGTCTGCCAGCCATTGGCTGGAAATTGGTGGCATACGATTGGCTGCATTCACCTCCCTTCTCATTGGCTGCTATTTGCGTGCTCCTCATTGGTCTGGTAAGGACAAACTCCTGCCTCTCTATTGGTGGGCTTGTGATACCCTCCTAGTCCCTCTAGTTCCGATGCCTTTACTCGCGTTTCTCCCTGCACTGGCACAAAGAAGTTGGCACCTCTCATCAAGGTGCTATTAGCACCTCGTCAAGTCATCTTGCCTGGGATTCAAGACAAAGGTAGGGGGGAGGAGGATGATGTTAAAGATTGGATGGGGGATGTGCATTTACTTTAGTGACAGTCCACTTCAGCATCACAGAGGTGCCGTTTTCAGTTTGGCTGCATGCTTTCAGCATGTATTCCAGCCAAGCCTCCGCGCCTCCCCGGGAAGCAGCTCGCACCTCCCACCTCAACGTTTGAGAACCCCCCCATTAGACTATGTTCACAAAACACACTGAGACATTCAGAATTTATGTTACTGGAGCTTTCTGTTCAAAGGATTCTTATCTTATTCTGGTGGTGACATTTGACCTTGAAAGGCTCCTCAGCTAAAAACAAACTGAGGAAATCTGGTTCCACTGATTTAAACTATAGTTATGGTTTAAATGAGTATTTTAAACCAATGAGAATTCTTCTTTTTTTTTTTTATGCATGTGTCACAACTTGAGGGAATAAACTTCAGACGAGGCAAATTTACAGGTTTAAAACACACCTTGGTATGATATTTATTTTTCAAAAGTTCAAAAGATAATAAATGAAAACAAAACAAATTGCAAAGAAAATCACTACTTAACATCAGCAGTTTCTCACACAATACAGTCCTGGATTCTAGAGCTCCTAAGGTCCTTCTCACCTGCATGCAACAGCTTGTCTACAGTAGCACCTCTCTCCTTCACTTTCAAGACTGAACTCTACTAGACTGAACTGAAGTCAGCTCTAAGCAAAGATTTTATATCTTTTGGTAGGGTCAGCTGACTGAGCCCTACATGTCTGGACATGTTTCAAAACCGGGGGGAGGGGACTGTGTCAGGAATTTCTGATTCAGTTAAAGGTACAGTGTATATATCCACAGATATTGACTATCTATATCTCTGATCCATAGTGACTAATCTCTTTTTTACATAGAACCTTATGCAGTAACAGGTATAGTGTGAATTTATGAAAATACTTAAGGATTTCTTATACCTGTACTAATCATGACATTATTATTGTTTTATATGACTTCTGAATCCTTTTTCTTTAAAAAGGCTTTACTAACTGTATTCATTCCTATTTAAAATAGCCTTCATGCGTTTTGTACACAAAATGCACTTATGCACTTTACACAACACCTCTATGGGTGTTTGGCACAATTCCAGAAACTGGAAGGATGGAAATGGAAAAAGAATGAAAGGACAGAACTAGTAGGAAGTTTAGTAGGGACAGTAAAGAGCTACGCTAGGTGGCCAACCTAGGGTAGGGGGAAAAAAGAAAAGCAAAGAGAATAGCATTGACTGTCGCTCAGAAATAAGGAGATAGAAAAGTAGTCGATCAGTCACAGCTGAGGGTGCAGCCTAACTCCACCACAGTATGATCTGGGTGTTAATAGTATGTGATTTTCTTACTGCTATAAGCTTCTGAGGAAGGACTTGGTTGGTACGAAAGCTTAGGCACTTTGCTGTTTTTTGTAACAGCTATGTTGGTCCAATAAAATGTATCAAGCCATTTGCTTCTGGATTTGTTCTTACAAGGACCAATACAGCAACTAAACTAAATCTGTATGAAAATGTTATTTTGCTAAGTTACAGATTACATTCTTTTACAAGTAATGTGTTACTGTAACACAATTTTCTACATTACTTTTAGGCCCGTATGCTGGGGGGTTGGAGTCAGGCGACCCCCCCCAACAAGACAGCTCAAGTTCCGCTTGGTTCTGTTTTTTTTTTTTGTTTGTTTGTTTACTAGGCACTGGGACTTTAAGAGGTGAGTAGCAGGACATTCATAGAGCACTGAAGAGCAGGAAGTTGGGGACACTCCATGGCAGATAGTGGGATGGATGACCAACCTTGCATCAGCATGCACTGCTTGAGTGAAGACGCACTGTTGTGGGTCTCTTTGTGCCAGCCATTTGCCACCATAAGTAATGAGTCTTCATCTGCTACTGCCAAAGTCTGCTCAGAAGAGAAGCTCTGCCACCAAGTCCTGTTCCGAGTCAGTGATAGCCGTGGTCCAGTGGTCTTCCAGCTTGTGGATGTTTTGTACTGATTAATAATTGAATAGACCAGGTAGGCAAGCTGCATTTAACTAAAAAAACAACAACTGGTGACCACCGCACCCATGGCCTAGTGACAGACCACACCTGCGAATGTTTCGGCAAAGTGGCAGGGGGCTCAACTAGTTCACTGGTGTGAGTTTTTTTTTAATCCAGGGTGTGTTTCTTTATTTGTCAGTGGGGCAGTTGGGTAAGTCTCTTAGTCTTTTGGCTGGGCCAGTGAGTGAGCAAATTGATTCTGTGTTTGCTGCCAGCCTGATAGGAGAACAAAGTTTTTGCTGGGAGGGTCAACTTTAAGATTCTGCTGTTGGTTGAGCACTGTATGGGTTCTGAGTGGAAAGGGGGTAGCAAAAAATGTCCGCTGTCTGCAGTGCATATTGTGAATGTTTGGGTTGCCTGACTGTCTGTCTGGTAGTCAGATAATTGCGGCTTCTTTTAGATAGTGCAGTTGGGCTGGCTCAGTGTTTTTTTTTTATTTTAATAGTAGGGGTATTAAATCATATTGTTGTTAATGCTGGTGGAATGAATGAATTAACGGGCTGAGTGTTCTTTTATAAGTAAAACGGGATAGTAAAAGACCTGCTGCTGCAAATGCTTTGTGAATTTTGGGGTGGGGGGTGCCTCATGTCCCTCATGGAGTTAGGTTTGCAGCTGCTTTATTTAGTTAGAATCAAAAAGATGATGTATTTGGGCGCACTGTTTTTTATTTTTGGGGGGGGAGGATAAGGGCAATAAATCAAATAAGTACTGTACTGTAATGCTAATGGTGGAATTAATTTACAGGTACACACATACCTCTCAACCTTTTTTCACCCAAATGTGGAACACTGCTTCTCAAAATGTGGAACAAATGGGCAAAATGTGGAACACTTAAATCTTTACCTAAGAAGCTCAGGACACTGTTAAAATATTTGCCTTTATGTTCAGAAAGTCTGTTATTAATTGAATAATGTATTTTCTGCATCATTTACCACAGATTTTTGCTTTAAAAACTTAACATTGAAAGTGGAAAAAGTCCTCACAATGTGGAACAGAGAGCTTTTGTGAGGTAAAATGAGGAACTGTTCCTCACAATGTGGGACAGTTGAGAGGTATGGGTACCCAGGATTTGTGGCTATTGTTCAGGCTGTAGAGGGGGAGAGTATTTTCTATTTAATTGTACAAATTAATATGGCACTTGCTGCTTAGTGGTGGCATCCATTTTCCCATGCTTGCTGCACTGTGTCAGGGGCTATACAGTCTGCAGTCTTGGTTGGACAATCTGCATCTTAGTGGTTAAACAATAATTGTGCCAGTTTCCAACCTTGGATAGTCTAGTGGGTGATGCTCCCACAGAGCGCAATTTCATTACTATGGTGTGGGGGGGGGGGAGGACAGGGGTGCACGGTGGCAGTGTATGAGGGTGTACTACAGCACCCGCAGTTCCACCTTCACCAAAAAAGAACCCCCCCATGCCAATTTGGATGCATCTGTGTAAGATACTTCTCAAATGTGCGATGAATCTGGGCTGCACACACCCTATGTATGCTGTTTGTTGGTTTTGAACGAGATGCATAGCCTTCAGATCTTAACTGCAAGGCTCATGGTGTCAGGTGGGAGTGGGCAGTTTAAAAAAACAGTGTTATGTTGCATCATCCCAAAGTTTGTGTGACGATTGGGATTAATGCCTGGTGCTTGCTGCTTAGAAACATAGAAACATAGACTTTGATGGCAGATAAGGACCGCTAGGCCCATCTAGTCTGCCCATTTCCCTACCTACAGGATAGGCCGCAGATCCTAGTTAACCAACAGCCTATTTCTTCCTACCCCCACAAGAATTGCCTTATGTCTGTCCCATGCATTCTTGAATTCTCCCACAGTTTTAGACCCCACAGCCTCCTCAGGAAGGCTGTTCCATGCATCCACTACCCTCTCTGTGAAATAATACTTCCTCACATTGCCCCTGAACTGCCCTCCTTCTATCTTTAAATTGTGTCCCCTTGTTCTTGCAAGTCTCTTTTTCTGAAAGATGCTACCCTCTTGGACTTTGTTGATTCCACTGAGGTACTTAAAAGTTTCTATCATGTCCCCCCTCTCCCTTCTTTCCTCAAGGGTATACATATTAAGCTCCTTTAGTCTCTCCTCATCTGGCTTCTCTTGCAGACCCTGCACCATTTTAGTGCCCTCCTCTGGACTGCCTCTATCCTGTCTATGTCCTTGCAGAGATGGGGTCTCAGAACTGGATACAGTACTCCAGATGGGGTCTCACCAACTGTCTGTACAGAGGATAACAACTTCCTGTTTTCTGCTGCTGATGCCTCTCCCTATACATCCCAGTATACCCCAGCCCTCCCTACTGCCTTCTCACATTTGCGCTAACCTTAAGGTCATCTGATATGATTACCCCCAGGTCCCTTTCCTTTTTGTTGTTTTTACTACCTCCCCACCCATTGTGTATTCTTCCCTGGGTTCTTGTTTCCCAGGTGCATTATTTTGCACTTCTTTGCATTGAATCAAGCTGCCATACTTCTGACCATTCCTCCAGCCTTGCCAAGTCCCTTTTCATCCTTCCCGCCTCCTTGTGTATCAACCCTGTTGCAGATTTTGTGTCATCTGCAAAAAAGCATACTTTCCTTCCAGTCCTCTGCAAAGTCACTGATGAAGACATTAAAAAGGACTGGACCCAATACTGAACCCTGCGGTACCCACTACTAACCCCCCTTTCTTCAGAATGGACTCCATTTACAATTACCTTCTGTGTCCTGTTGTCCAGCCAATGTTTTACCCAGGCTACCACCTGGGTCCCACTCCAGGCTGGTTAATTTGACTATTAATCTTTGTGTGGGACTGTGTCAAATGCCTTGCTAAAGTCTAGGTAGGCCATGTCACAGCCCTCCCTGGTCTACTACTTTGGTCACCCAGTCAAAGAAATCTATTAGATTTGTCTGACATGACCTTCCGCTGTGAACCCATGCTGCCTTGGGTCCTGTGCTCCACTGGCCTCTAGGTACGCGACTATTCTTTCCTTCAGAAGTGACTCCATCACTTCCCTACCACAGAGGTCAGACTGACAGGTCTGTAGTTTCCTGCCTCTGTCTTGGACCCACTTTTGTGAAGGGAATCACATCTGCCTTCCTCCAGTCCTCGGGTACCACCATCCTCCCATGATTTATTAAAAAGAGTAGCCAGTGGTTTCACTAGTTCCTCCCTTAATTCTTTTAGAATTCTGGGGTGAATTCCATCAGGACCCATTGCTTTGTCCACCTTCAGTTTTAGGAGTTCTTGCAGAACCCTTTCTTCTGTGAAAGGACTGGGATCGACCCCCCTTGTTGGGGAAAGGATAGAATCAGCATTGGCTGTGGTGTTTTTGGGTGTGTCAAGATGCTGTACTATTTGAGAGATGGTTTACATGATCTCTCTCTGCAATGTCTGGGGGTGATCTGAAAAAAAAATGTAAAATGTACCACAGAGCATCTAAAACCCCCAAATGTCTGCGGAACTAGCACCCCACAGACCCCTCAGCATTAATATAACAATGTTTCATTGATTACACATGCCAAGTTACTCTCACTTTCTAATGTGGTATTTGGTGGGGGGAATGGAAAGTACTAGTATGGTAATCTGGTGTGTGTTTGGGAGGATGAGATTAGACTGCATGGTAGTGGTGGGGTCTTGCTGAACCTCTAAATGTGTCTTTTGTGGGAGGGGGCTGCTTGCTGAACCTGGATGTATGTCTGGTGTAGGTGGGGTCTTCACCTTCAACAAGTCACCATCTGGTGCAGGGGATGATTCTAAGCATATTTGGTACTGTTGGTCTGCAAACATGTCATCCTTGGCTGAGGTGTTTGATAGAATAAAACTGCAGGTAATCTGGTTTTCTGTTGGTTTCTGTGTATGTTTTGTAGTGGTTTGAGAAGGAAAGTTTGATTTTCTTGATGAGGACTGGTGTCTCCCATTTCTAAACAGCACTTTAAGTGCACTAGTCAGTCATCTGTGTCCCCCAGACACCATGTTTTCTCCCTGCTCAATGACCTGCCATTATTTGATACAGAATTCCTTGGTTCTCCCAGAGTTACGCAGGAGGTGGCTGACCTACGCAAAACCCTGAAAGCAGACTCTGCCAGGAGCATATAGTAAAAGGAGTTTAGCAGAGCACTGAAAAATGGCAGGTTATGAGGCGGGACAAGCATGCCGAGTCCAGATATAGTATTACTAGATTAGTGTGCTTAAGGCACTTTTTAGAAAACTGGGTACACCATCTGGGGCAAAATGCTGGGGCTGTTGCTGCCTGGGCTGGGTGGGAAGGGGTCCTCTAAAACCCCCATCAGGATTTCTGGACCCTGGTTGTGTCCTTCATAGCACTCAAGATTCCTGGAGCAGGCACAGACAACTGCTGATATAACACTGCCTTTAGAGTTTATTTTCTTTTTTAAGCTTTGGGGGAGCTTCCTGAGCATAAACTGTAGGCACTGTATGTTAACTAAGTGTACACAACTAAGTGTACATAACCAACTGATCAAAACTAATATAAGGTAATATGAAAAGTAATAGATGTTACAATTAGTTACTTTTTATACAAAACTAATAAGTAACTGTAACAGATTACAATTATTTCAGCATAACAAGTAACTGTAACTGATTACTTTTTAAAAGTAACTTACCCAACACTGACAACAGCTACCCTGTAAATAAAATGAAATTTGGAGGTGCGAAGCCCCCTCTTAACAAAACCCAACTTTATTTATGTTATAAGTTACATGTGGGCTCTGATCCCTACACTACCCATTTTGTTCTCCAGTTTTAGAACTTCTGCTGGAGTAAGCACTGAAACATAGAAGGTGTCAGCAGATAAGGGCCTCTTGTCCCACATAGTCTGCTCTAGTTACACTATCCATTCTCTAGCTACTCTATCACTGTGATTTGTTTTGACTCATTGTCCTCCCCCTTTTACTTCTAAGATCCCACTGTGTCTATCCCATGCTTTCTTGAATCAAATAATTGTTTCCAACCCCACCACCTCCTCTGGAAGGCTGTTCCACTTGTCTACCACTCCTTCCATGAAGAAGTGTTTTCTCACATTTCCTCTGAACCTCCCCACTTCTAATTTCATAGCATGCCCCCTTTTCCTTTGGAAAATGCTACCTTCCTGTACCTTGTTTTTCCCTGGGATGCATTTGTATGTTTCTACAATATCCTCCCCCCATCCCCATTGAGTACATGTTCAATTCCTTAAGCCTTTCCTCACAGGTTTTCTGATGCATGCCCTGCACCATTTTGGTTACCCTCCTCTGAGTCATCTCCACACTAGCTATGTCCTTTTGAAGATAGGGCCTCCAGAACTGGACACAGTACTTGGGGTGTGGTCTCACCAGTGATCTATACAAGGGCATTATTACCCCTCTCCTCCTAACCGTGTTGCCCCTGCTTATGCATCCTAGCATCCTGCTAGCCTTCCTCACTGCCTTATCACAATGTCTTGCAGCCTTTAGATCATCTGCACTAATCTCCCCCAGGTCCCTTTCCTGCTCCATGACTGTCAGTGCCCCCCTCCAGTTTGTATGTTGTTCTCGGGTTTTTTGTACCCGATATGCATTATTTTGCATTTTTTAGTGTTGAAACCCAGTTGCCAATTCCTTGACTATTTTTCTAGCTTTTCTAGATTGCCCCTCATTCTATCCATCCCCCACCCCCAGGTGAGTCCACTCTGTTACAGAGTTTGTATTGTCCACAAAGAGGCATACCCTTCCTTCCAGTCCTACAGTAATGTCACTATTAAAGACCTAGAAGAGGACCGGGCCCAATACTGATCCCTGTGGCACCTCACTAGTCACTTTCCCCTTTTCTGAGTGGGTTCCATTCACCACCACCCTCTGAGTCCTGCTGCCCAGGAAACCCTCTTCCCATTTAACAACTTTAGTATCCACTCCTAGACTCCCCAACTTATTTATCAATCTTCTGCATGGAACGGTGATAAAGGCCTTACTGAAATCCAGGTAAGCCACACCCACTGCTCCTCCCTGATCCACTTCTCTGGTTACCCAAAGATCTTGATTAGCTTTGTCTGACATGACCTCCCTCCTGTGAAACCATGTTGCTTTAGATCCTGAAGACTATTGGCAACAAGGTATTCCACAATGGACAATCCCCTGCTGCTGTGCATGGCCCAGTGTTTGGTAAAAATGTTCTTTAGGAATTTACACTGAGCATTTGCATCTGTATTAATTCCTCTTCTCCTTGTCTATCTTACTACAAGGGCTACTGTTTGAGTTATAATTGTATTCTCTTGATTCATTCCTTTCCCCTGAATGTGGCTTGCCAGAATGTCATCCCTGGGCAGTTGCTGTGTTATTGCTGGCCTCACGGCTGCAGTGTGGCCTGACTTAGTCTGTTCTGCCGCCTGCCAGCTAGCATTGCTACTCTTAGCAGCCACTTTGTTCCTCCCTACAGCCCCCTTAGAACCAAAACTATATTCTTTACAGGATGACTATACCTTCTCTAACCTGTTAGCTGCTAAGGAGCTGTGTCTCTGTCATATCTGGGGTCTGAAACCCTTGACCCTCTCTTATACCATTCACCTGGTCAAGCGTTCCATCCTCAAGCGGAAGTCCAGCAAGAAACAATGTATACTGCCTTGCCTCGCTTTACTTCTGCTGTTACTTATCCTACTGGCTGGAAGATATTGAGCCTAACCCTGGGTCCCCTGCTGCCTTGTCTACCTCACTGCCTGTCCCCCCTCCCATGGCTTATGTCAAAGGGCTTAAAAATTGCCCATCTTAATGTCCGTAGTCTCCTGCCTAACCACGCTGAGCTTTCTGCTTGGGTTGCCAACTACCGCCCGGACATACTGGGGGTCATGGAAATTAAGCAATAATGCACTCCAGGGTGTGTGTTGTGCTGGAATAACGTCCGCCTGGGGTGATTAGGCACGAGGCCGCAGGCGAGTCGACTAATCACCCCAGAAGTGACGTTATCCCAGCACAACACACACCCTGGAGTGCATGATTGCTATTATACAATGGCTCGCTTTGTTTTAAAACAATAAAATAGAAAAAATGATGTTTTATGGGGATTTTTTGTATTTTCCATGTGTGAGGTATATGTTTCACAAAAAAGTCCACAGTTTGACCACTAGATGGTGCTGGCTGTATGTTCTGTATTGTATTTGCCTCCCAGGCTACCCTCGCTACAGAGCTGTTTTTGTTAGGACAGATAGATCTAATGGTGTTAAATGTGCTGCCTGTTTTTTTTCTTTCTGGTTGCTTGTTTAGTTTTTAATTTTAAATGCAGAGGCAGATGGTATAACTGGCAAGGCGCTGTGCTGACTGAGCCACCAAGGATAGCTGACAAGCCGACTCATAGCGGCTGCCACGGTGTTGTTGTGGAGAAAAAAAGGTGAAGTAGAGGTATGGCTTTCTTTTCAGACTATTGCCTTTCTTTGAAAACTCTTTTTTAATTTAGTTTGGCAGTAGGGTATGCGTGGGTGAAGAATTACAAATTCTGTATGCTCATGCGCTAGGTTGCCATTACTTCTAGAATTCTGACAGTAAAAGCACAGTTTTGTTTTGTGGTGCAGGTGTTTATTTTTTACAGGTAGCGAGGAGAGCAGAAGAGAAAGATGCAGAGTTAAATTGTTAAGCGGTGAGAGTGAAGCAAATAAGGTCGGGTGGTGAGCGGAATGAGAAAGTCATTAATCGCGGTCGTGGAATGATTTGTTTTATTTTTAATTTTTACATTTCATGCGGTCGTTTCTGTGCTGGGACTAGAGCCGTGATGTTGTACTGGGATAACATCACGGCTCCAGTCCTAGACTGGCCAATCATACTCCAGGATTATTTCATGCCATTGTATAATGTGGCTTAAACCTGCCACCCTGGATTCTGTGTGTGTGCCCTTCCAGGGTACAATATAATCAGGCAGGATCAGGCTGGGAAAAAATGAGGGGGTGACCTGCTACTCTAAGACTCACCTTAATGTATCTGTCATATCTCATCTGCCTCCTCTAACTCCTACCTGTGAATTTCTGCATGCCCTAATTTTACTGGATAGCACAAAAAAACTGCACCTAGTTTATGCCTATAACCTTCCTAATCTGGCATACAAGGACTCTCCTTCCTCATTGACAGCCTTAGGTCTAAGGTGTATTCCACTTAATTACTAGTGTTTGGTGACTTCAACCTGAACTAGATGGGCTGCAAAGCCAAACATTATGAATCCCTGTTGGCAGGCCTTGCTCTCTCGCAGCTTATTGCTTTTTTTGATCATTTAACATTTTTCCTCCTTGCAGCCATAGTCCCCGCTTTTCCATCCAGCCACCGCTCCACTCCGCCGCCGACCCCGAAGCTCGCATGCCCAGCTGGCAGATGCCCCCCCATGGCCCCCGTGCCAGGCAAGGAAGCCAGTACCGGCACATGCCTCCAGGCATTGTCAGCCAGCGGAGCTGTGGCCATCAAGCTGCTGCAGAACTGTGCTGCCATATTTCCCAGTTTTTCTCCCCATTTGGGACTGCAGATGTGCAATGACATCTATGCACATACATGCAGATGTCCGCCGCGGTCCCCCCCCAGTTACACCATTGCTTACGGTACCTCCGGGCATCCTCAGGGGTCTTTGCAGTGCGGTGTAAAGTCCCCAGCCCACCCCAGAACTTGGAGAGCTGTCTCTCAACGCTCAATCCCAGTCCTCCCCTGCCATCCCCTGATGACCTGAGCTCGTTCCCGAACCCGGGTCACAGATGTAGCGCGAGGTGTGGTGTCCAGTGCCTCAACCCTCAGCACCACCGGGCCGGCTCCTCTCTCAACTTATTGCTGAACCAATTAGGCTTTCTTCCTCTGGGATGAAAGGTACCCTCCTTTTTTTAATTTTTATTTATTTTATTTAGTTCAATCTTGGAATTAATACCTTTGATCCAAAGGCTCTTTTACATTGGCTCCATGTCATACCAAAGAACAGAACAAACAGTGTAGTGAGAAAATACATAGTGATCCAAGGAGTAAAGGTAACAGAAAAATAAGCACATATGGATTAAAGTTACAAAAACAGGTATTTTTCAGACATACAGCAGCTAGGAGTAAGCCTAACTAGCAAGGAAGGGCATTAGGGTTGGGATACAGCTACAGGATGAAAAAGATGTAGCCAAGTGGATTGTCAGAGACAAAATGAGGGAAAGGCAACAACTAGGGACATGGTCTTACAGGATAGACAGAAGCTAAGGGCTAGGGCCGAACATTGTTCCACAGCAGGGATACAGCCAAAGGCATTGTCTGAGCTAGGGGGGAGGGTGTTGCCAGGAGGAGGAATATCAGCAGACAAACATGGGCTGTGTCATTCAGTTTAGGAGTGCACTCCAGTGGGGCAATCAGTGCAAGAACTGATGATGCCCTCTGTGGAGCAGCAATCATGGTTTGATGCTGGGATTGGTTAATGGGAACCTCAGATAAGCAGGTAAGTTATAGGGTAGTAGCAAGGGTAGGATGGTAGGGTGGAGGAAGGGTGGGGTAGGGTGTGGGCGAAGGAGAGAAAACAGGCCCACGTTGTTTTATACATGGCAGTCACAGGAGGCAAAGGTGGCTAGTGCTTGGCGTAATTTATTTTTGAAGAAGCCCAGTTTTGGTCTTTGGTAACATCACAGTGGAGTGAATTATACCACAATGGTGCTCTGTATGCAAATGAGCAATGTCCTTTGGTGGTACTGCAGCGAGGCACTACGAATGTGTGGTTCAAGGTGTGTCTAGTATGCCGGGTGTGGTTTGATGACCTAAATATTAGCTGTACACCAAGGGGCAAGAGACCAAGGGAGGCCATTTTTCCCTATTAGGCATGATTGACGGGATAGTCTGCCTTTGAGCTGAAGCTAGTTTGCTTGCTCATATAAGTCGCATGTGTGTGTGTGTCAGGTGGTTGGCCCCAGCCAGAAGATGGCAGGTCTTGTTAAGGGCAGTGGTGACATGGTGCAGGATAGTGTCAGAGGCGAATCCATAGATCACAAGCCCATAATCGATTACTGAGACTATTGAGCTATGTATAGCAAGCTTGAGGGCTTCCGGGGTAAGGCAGTGTCTGTGTTTGTATTGTAGCCCGATACAGGTACTCACTGTTTTGGTAACAGTGTCAATATGGCTGGAGAATGCCAGAGTGCTGTCAATTGTTACTCTTAAATACTTAAAACGTCGAGTCTATTCTAGGATAATGCCTGAGCTATTTCTGATTTCCAGCTGCTGGGAGTGGAACCTGTTTTGTGCACTGTGAAACATCATTTTTATGGCTGCAGTAGGCGGAGCCTGCAGACATTTTGCATGTACAAAAGGAGTGATGTCATGTTTTCTGTCCATGGAACTGACTGAAGATGTAAATAGTCTCCTCCACCTTACCCTCTCCAAGACATGTTTTCTGCCCTCAAATAAATATGCTTTCATGTTAGTCAGTGGTTGTAGTGCACTATTTTCTTTCTTAAGTGGGAGGTTCAAGAACTGGAACCTGAGTAGTGGGGGGCAGCATTAGTTTTTGGGGGGAGTAAGATCCACCCCCACCTCCACCCAAGAAGCTCCTAAAGATCCACTCCACCTTTTTTTTTTGGTTCACGTGGGAGGGACATGAGGTGGATCTATCATGCTGGAACAATTGCCTATCAGAGCTGCCTGGTGCATCAGAGCTTAAGCTTCAGAAGGAAAAGCCTGAAACTGCATCCCTATACGGCACTTGTTTAAACAGCATTTATCTCAGTTTACATTCCTCTCCTGGTCACACCTTTTCACAAATACATTCCAAGAGATGGAAAGTCCCTCGTGGTGGGCATATGGTGTTATTCAGACCTGTCCTCCAACCCTGCCCCCACCACCTTACTCTGTAATTTGCATCAGCTGAAGCATGTCAGTACAGCAAGAGGCTGCAGTGTATATTTTTTTTATTGAACTTGCAGTTTTAAAGGAGTAGTCCACAGTCCACTCAGAACTTGTAAAAACATATGTTATGCAGAGTGTTTTGATTTGTATGTTAAGTCCTAGTGTGTCCCTCCCTCTGTATGCTGTTAGGAGTTTTTCCTAAATTAGCCTATTAGCAGATACCTGAGAACTAGCTAACTGGGGTTGCTGTAAGAAAATTGATATTAAATTAAGCTCTAATTCACTATTGTTTTCTGTGTGTGTCAGATCTAGCTTGCAGGAGTGTTTTAATTTTAACACGTTTAATTTCATCAAACGTTACTCAACCATAAAAGCACAGAAATTGCCCAGATCATTAGCACTATAATTAGTTAAGACTCTAGCTGTTTTCTTACAGAAAACCCATTCAGTTAGATTTCAAGTATTTGCTAAACTATAAATGTAGGTACCAGCTTTCTATTAGGTAGAACTAGCATTTAGTACTGATTTTGGCCTGTGACATGATTTTATTTTTTTTACAAATGAATGTATGGTATGCAGCTGCAGCCTAGAAACTGCAAAATACTTTAAAGTCATGTTTTCTCCTGTGTGTGGTATAGCATGAAAACAACAGGATGGATGACAGTGACTATTTCAGCTACACATCTGATCCCATTTTACAGTAATTCATTGCACTACACATTTAGTGTATCCCACTTTTTCAAATAATAAAAAAATATTAACCAACTTAAATAACTCGCACATACATATTTTTATAGTTTATTAAAAAGATACTTCACATTTGTAACCAAACAAAAAATTGAAAATCATGTCACAGAGCAAAATCAGCACTAACTGCCAGTTCTACCTAGTAAAACTGAGGAGGCAGTATAGTGCGGTGGTCTAAGGCTCTGAGCTGCAAACCTGGTGTCCTGGGTTTGAATCCCACAGCCCCCACATGCGTACTGTGTGACCCTGAGCAAATCACTTAACTTCCTTGTGCTCCCAGGTCACACCTGTAAACACGCTTTAGTGTGTCTCTCCTGCTAAAAAAAAAAAAAGAATGCTGGTACCTACATTTACAGTTTAGCAAATCCTTTAGAGCTAACTGAGTGAGTTTTCTGTAAGAAAACTGCTATAGTATTTACTAATTATAGCAGTTATGATCTGGGGCAATTTCTGTGCTTTTTATTGTTGTGCGTAGTTTGATGAAATTAAATTTTAAAATGAAAACACATATTACTGCTAGCTAGGCATGACACACCCAAAAAACACAAATAGTGAATTAAAGCTATTTAGTAGCTGTGTCTTACAGAAACCCCAGTTAGGTAGCTCTCGGGCATCTGCTAAATTATAACTGTTGCCATTTGTGTTCACTGGTTAAGAGCAGTTACAAAGCTCTGCTTTTGTGAACAAATTTTAAAAAGCACTGCATATGCTAAATCTATGGGCCTGGCTACATCACTGTCACATGAGACAGGGTGCATTGTAGGACGCAGAAGGCAATAAACCTATTTGTGATGGAGAGCCCCAGGGGTCATAAAACTACCCTAAAGCTAGCAGCCTAAATTAGGAAAAACTCCTAATAGCAGACAGAGGGAAGGACACACTAGGACTTTACATACAAATCAAAACACTCTGCATAATACATGTTTTTGCAAATTCTGGGTGGACAACTTCTTTAATTGAGCCATCCCAAATCTGTATCTTTCCAAGAACCACTTTGTGGTGTGCATACCAGCGTGGTTATTTCACTCTTTACAGCTTTATACCTTTATCAGTTTTTAATTGCAATTGTGTCTAAATACTACACCATATAGCCTCCAGTCTCCCACTATACCTGCACACATTGTAGCACTGTTTCACTGCATGCAGGGAGATCGGAGGCTACCAGGACATATGCAGATGGCAGTGTGGAGCATAGGTGTAGGCTGCAATACTGGGATGCCTCCATACCACAGTAACCCGACAGCTGCATGCGCACCCCCCCCGGGTGTACCCCCATGTCCTCATCTAACCTACCTCTCTGTCTGCACTTGCCTCCCCGAGGGCCACCTCCTGATGGTATCCGTGTACTGCCCTTGATTACTCTTCTCACTGTGCCGAGTGTTGAGAGTACCCTGCCTGCCCATATGTGATGTAACAGCAATACTACCTGCAGAGCAGTGCCAGTAGTGAACACATACATTAGTGGAGCTCCTGAGTGCATCATGGAGCACTGCTGCGGTGGACAATAGACATGTGGCACTGTGTACAGTGGAGCAGTGGGAAACACTGAAGGCAGTAGTACAGAGCATGCCTTCAGCCATACAGCAGCAGTACATGAATGTTTGTTGTGCCCAGGTGCCCTAATACTGGCAGAACTGATGCCATGTCTCCCCCCCTCTCTCCTTCCCCTTCCCTCCCTCCCTCTCACTGATGTATTGTAGCCCCCGACTCCAACATACTGATCTCCCCCTTCCCTCGAACCTCTCTCTGTCACCTCCACAAGATAAGCGTGTCTCATAACAGTGAAATATGGTCATTTACATAATATGACTGTGCCACATACACAGTACTCCATAGGACATGTAGGAGGGCATCTCAAAATGCAGCTGTCATCACCGAGTGCACCATGGGATGTACACTGCTACTACAGGGTTGGGACCACACACACTATCGCACTCAGTGTGGACAGGCTGTAATGTTTTCAAACCATTATCCACACTGTTCACTGGCAGTGTGGACACACTGTAACATTTACAGACTGTAACGGTTTGAATCCATTACAGCTTTTTCGAGTGTAGTGTGGACATAGCCTGCATGTCTATGTAATTATCTAGCTTTCTATCAATTGCATGTATCGCTATTTTTACCTATTTCTAAAACAAACCTGCATATCACATTTGCCTACACTCTGAGCACATACTTATGAAACTGTGCATATTTGTACTCCACTTCTGCATAGACCTCATACTTTCATAACATTTCCATTATCACAAGCATAACTATCTTGCCCTTATCAAAAGTGACTCCCTCTGAAAGTTACTATTATATTTTCTCTGCCAACAGTCCATCATCATTACACCTGACTTCCTGATATTAACACATTACTTAAATATAACTTATATCACCTCATGGCCAAAAACCCTGTTTCTCTAAAATAAAAAAAAAAACAACCTATGTAAATAATCCCAAGGCTGAATATATGCCAGCCATTACTTTTTCATGTACTGCCACCTTCTGTACCATCATGGGGATTTGCATATGTTACCCACAATGCTTTGCATTATTGGGGTATGTGCAATTGTGTTTTCTTTAAAATTTGTCTGTCTGGCCATTATTATCCGGGATAACACATGCATCAGTGGCATTTGCTCTGGGGTTCTTTTGTAAACCTACAGTGCATCCTATACCTTCCATTAAAATGTACACCTCCATGTATTTTCCTAATAACATGTATGCCTTCCTAAGAACAGAAACTAAAACAAATCTTACTACTTACAAATCATTGTGTTGTTTCTCCATACCTCCTTAACAAATTCCATACAACTTCACTAACTTCATTATGCAGCCGTGGTGGATCTGATCAGAATTTGTTGTTTTTGTGAAGTTAAGGACTAGCTTCAGTGACTGGAACCACGCCTCAGTGTTGGTAAAGCTAGTCTGCAATTGATTAGCCAGGAGTGTGGGATCAGTATTACTTGAGTAAAGAACCTTACTGTCTGCGTAGAGTAGGATCTGACCATGACAGGAGGCTGGGAGTTGATTCAAGAATATGGTGAAAAGTAGTGGACCCAGGATAGACCGATGTGGGACAGATATGAACATACAAAAATGCCAACAGAAACAGGTTTCATGGTCTATTGGGTCTGCTGAAGTGTGCAGCTAGCACCTTATAATGCTGCTGCCCCTCCCTTCCCTCCATGCTATTACCCCTTCTCCTTCCCCTATCCCAACCCCTCTTGGAGCTGTCTACCATCTTGTAGGCCACTACCTCACCCGACAAGGAGTTCCATTTGTCCAGCACTCTTTCTGTGAAAAAATGTCTCCTCATCTCTCTCCTGAATCTACCCCTCTCCAATCTCAATTGGTGTGCTCTTGTGTCCCTCCTCTTTCTCCTCTGGAAAATCCTTTCTGTATTAGTCTTTTTTATTCCCTTCAGGTACTTAAATGTCTCAATCATACCTCCCCTGTCCCTCCTTTCTTCCAGAGAGTACATATTCAACTCCCCCAGCCTTTCCTCATATGGCTCGCCCTCCAATCCCTGGATCATCTTTGTAGCTCCATGTTGTACCCCCCTCCAACAAATTGATGTCCTCCTTCAGGAATTGGTGCCAGTATTGCAAGCAGTACTCCAGGTGTGGCCTGACCAGTGACCTATACAATGGCAGTATAACCTCTCTATTTCTGAGGAAATCCCTCGAGCTATACACCCCAGCATTTTCTTGGCTTTTGCCACTGCTCTTCTGCATTGAACAGAGTTGTTCATGCTCCCTGTTATGGTCACCCTTAGGTCATTCTCTTCTGTGGAGCAAACCAACTGAACCCCTTTTAAATGATAATCCCTACCCCCAGGCTCCGAAGTGCAGAACATTGCACTTTTTGGCATTGAACCCCAGCTGCTATTTATCTGTCCATTCCTCAGCTTATTCAGGTCCTCCTGCAACCCCTTCCACCCCACCCTCCATGTCATCTACCACAGCTCTCATCTTGGTATCATCTGCAAACAGACTAATTTTGCTCCAGATCCCATTCAAGATATTCGCAATGAAAATCCCAAACAGTACTGGTCCCAGCACAGATCCCTGTGGTACCCCACTGGTCATCACTCTCGGTGATGAGAGTTTCCCCCACCACCACTCTTTGCTGTCTCCCCCTCAGCCAGTTCCTGATCCAGGTCACCATTTTTGGTCCTGTCCCCACATACTCCAGCTTCCCCCCCAATCTCCCATACAGCACTGAATCAAAGGCCTTACTGAAGTCCAAGTACAGGACATCCACAGCATAGCCCTTGTCTAGTTTCAATCCCATGTCACCCAGTCATAGAACTCTACCAGTTTTGTCTGGCACAATCTGCCTGCGAGAAACCTGTGCTGCTAGTCATCCTGGATATCTTTTGCCTCCAAGAAGCTCACGAGCCTCTCCTTTAGGATGGTCTCCATGAGTTTGCCCACAATCGAGGTGAGGCTCACTGGCCTGTAGTTCCCTGATTCATCCTTTGGCCCACTTTTATTGATGGGCACCACATGTGCCATCCTCCAATCCTGTGGCACACATCCTGTGTCCAGGGAGGTATTGAACAGGTCTGCCAGTGGCCCCACAAGGACCTCTGCCAGCTCCCTCAGTACTCTAGGGTGAATGCCATCCTGCCCAGGTGTTTTGTCCACTCTTAGTGCCCTCAAACCCCTCTAGTACCATGCCCTCTGTAATCCCTACATCTGTTGTCCTCTGCCCCACCCACCCCAATTGCCTGAGGTATTTGCCTCCCCTTCTCCTGTGTGAACACAGAGCAGAAGTACTCATTCATTGCCTCTGCCTGCTCTGCCCACTCCTCCATCCACCCCCCCATCTTTCTTGATTCTCACAAGCTGGTCTTTGCTTCTCGTTTTCTTGCCTATGTAATGGAAGAAGTCTTTTCCTCCTCTTTTGATCCCCCGTGCCAGTCTCAGCTCTCTAGACGCTTTGGCCCCCTGACCAGTCTGATGACCTCCCTAGACTTTTCCCTGTATACATCTTTATCTTCTCCCTTTCCCATTTTCCTATACTTCCGAAATGCCATTCTCTCGGCTCTCAGCCCTTCCTTGACCTCTGGTAACAGCCAACTGGGTTTCTTTGCCCTGCACGTCTTGTTTTTTTTTCCTAGTACAGGTCTCTTTTGCCTCCTCCAGCCCTTCCCTTATTATATTCCACTTCTGATCTGCATCTGTGTGTTGTTGGATGTCTGCTAGGTGCTTGCTCAGAATTTCCCCCATCATCCTAAAGTCTGGCCCCCTAAACTCAACCACCCTTGTACCTGTGACCCCTGTGTCCCTCCCCATGTTCAGTGCAAACCACACCGAGTAGTTTGTCACTCCCAACAAGTGGTTCCCCCACTTCTAGGTTCCTTACAGCTTCCCCATTGTCCAGTACAAGGTCCAAAGTCCTTTCCAGCCATGTAGGCCCCTGTACCAGCTGTGTCAAGAAACTGTCTTGAAAAGCTTCCAACAGGACCACCTCTTTTGCACTCATGGTGGCAGGTGTGCTCCAATTCACCCCCAGTAGGTTGAAATCCCCCACCACCACCGTGCATCCCTTCTGCTTACCCTTTGAATTTGATCTGCCAGTTCCCTGTCCAGGTCACAACCCTGTGATGGTGGCCTGTACACTATCCCCATCCTCAGTGTTCTATTCCTCACATCCTGGAAATGCATCCACAGAGCTTCGGTCCTCCCCTCCTCCCCTTCCTCCCTTACGCACTTAATCCCTTCCCTCACAAAGATCACCACCCTTCCCCCATTCCCCTTGATCCTATCCTTTCTGAATAGCCTGTACCCTGGGATCATCATATCCAAGTCCTGGTACTGGGCGGCCCATGTTTCTGTGATGGCTGCTATGTCCACCAGTTCCACTGCCAAGAGAGCCTGTAACTCTGCAGTTCTGTACCTTAGGCTTCTTCCGCTCAGTGAGACCACCTTCCAGCCTGTTGCCTCCCCAACCTTACCATTCCTCTTCCCCCCCTTTGGTCCTCTCTGTGCCCCTCCTCTCTGCTTTCACCTCTTACCAGGGGGGTGAGCACCCTATGCTCCCCTTTCCAGATGTTGTTTCTAACAGTCCTTTGCCGCCCCCCCCTTCGTAGTTTAAATCCACCCTTGTTGAAATATATCCCTCCAGTCCCTGTTTGAGTATGCTCTTCCACTCATTGCTCAAATGTAACCTGTTCCCTGCATATAGGTCGCTGTTGTCCCAGGTCCTGCCCCAGTCTGACACCAGTACGTATTTCCTGGTTCGGCACCAGTCCCTCAGCCACCCATTGTACTCCTCTATCCTTTTTTTCCTCCCTGTCCTTGCACATGGTACCGGTAGCACCTCAGAGAATGCCACTAATACTCCCACCTCCTCACACTGCCTACCCAATTCCTCAAACCTCCCCTTTACCACCTTCACTGTTTCCCGAGCCAAGTCATTTGTTCCCACATGCACCACCATGTGTGGTTTCATCCTCTCTCTGCTTTCTCATTTGAGAAGTGCCTGCTCTGCCCTGTCTGCGGTCAACCCTGGAATTGCCTCGACCCAGATACGACTGTGCCTTTCCTCCCTTCCTCCCCATCTTATCACCTTCAATATGGAGTCCTCCATCACCAGCACCAACACCCCCCAACATTCTGATCCTGACCCTACCTTCCACTGTGATCCCTGTTCACTCCTCCCGAAGCCCCACTGCCTCCCACCTCACATCCCTCATCTGCACCTTTTGAGCTCTCTGCATCATTTCCCCATGCTGCCTCCCCTCCTGTTACTGCCTCTCCCTCCTCCTCTGCACTACCCTTCCTCTCCCATCTCTCTCTTTCTCAATGTAAATCCTACTTCTTGGACCTTCCCTCCCCTCTGCCCCCTCTCTCACAGCTCTGATACCTCCCCTTCTTCTGCTAACACTGCAGACATATTGCTTGATAACCCCACAATGGTGCCCATTGCTTCCTTCCTCCTTCCCTGATCCCTCCCCCCTCCTACTGCACCTCCGCTCACCTCTCCCCACATCTTACTTATATCCCCGTCTTCAGCTCTGCAGTTCCCTCTCTGCATCTTCCCACCCCTCCTTAGTGGGTTCACTCTTGCCTCAGCTCCCCCCTTCCCCTCACTCTCCCTAATTCCCTCCATAACCCCATTGCTTCATCCTCCAAGTTCCTTAGCCTGTAGCAAATTGGACAGCCTTCCAGTTTCCATAATAAATTCATCCAAGCAGCTGCCCCACATCCATTACAACTTGCTATCCTCTTTGTACCTGCCACCCTCCTTCCACGGTGCCCATCATTCCACCTTCTATTCTGCAGCCTCCACCCACCCTTATCCATATCTGTCTGCTTCCACTACCCCTTGCATCCCCCCCACATGCAGCCCTTCTTCACACCAACTCCCCATTATTTGCATTTGGCTTATGTGTATCACCACACCTGTCTCCCAGTCCTTACTCTTGTACTTATATGCTCTATTACTAGTCCGATATCAGTCCTTTAACCCCCTGATCCTCATTTGATGGCCTTTACTCAGTAACACATTAATACAATTCCCCCAGTGTACAACATTAAAACAGTAACACATTAGTACAATCCCCTCAGTGTATTACAGGTCTTATGAACCCTAAATACTTATCCCAGCCCCGAGTATGCTAGATCTGTAGTTTAGTTATGCATTACCACCTTAGTATATATCAAATCCAAATATGACATCACATAACAAGGCAGCTTTCATATCATAACAATCATTGCAAGAGACACTGTGGGCTTGGTAAACCTTTTTATCTCCACCCACCTACACCCCCTGTGTCTGAACTTTTACCACCTATTAGCTTTAAGAGTTAGCTCATATGGGCAGTTTGTATCTCCACAAGCTCCTGTTTCACAGCCTTCAAGCACAACCCCCAGTGGCTTTTCAGTATTTAAGAAACCCTGCAACACAGGGTGGGTGCAAGGGCTTTACCACTGCCAACAACTGTTCCCACAACCAGCTCACAAGCCACCAACAGTTACAATATCACAGCCCAAGTAACAGTTGTAACTCAAAGTACTAATTTAAGGGGGAACTGTCAGCAAAAAGAGCCTCACACCCAAGTGTGAGGCTTCTCTTAATTAGCCGTTTGTGTGCAGCAACACTTTTATTTACTTACCAATTACTGTAGTGTAATAAATAAAATCAGGCTAATTTCAGTGACTTGTAAGATACCATTTCGTGTAACAAGACATCCCAGAATCCCCTGCTGCTGACATCAGAGGAGAACTGCAGAGCTGGGAGATTCAATTGCCTTCAATAACCTGCAGTGAATTTCAGAGTTTTTTGTCAGCTGTAATCTTCAATTTGCTGGACTACTGTTCTCCTGGAGCTAGGTACAGTCACAGAGGACAGTGCTAAGCCTCGTGAGCACAGCAGGACTAACAAACATCTGATTTTAGCTTACAAAATCTTTAAAATGTATACTGCAGGCTACTGAAGGCTATTGAATCTCCCAACACTGCAGTTCTCCTCTGACGTCAGCAGCAACGGATTCTGGAATGTCTGGTTATATGAAATGGCATCTTAGAAGTCAGCAAAATTAGCCTAGTGCATTCTACTATGCTGCAATAAACTGAAGTAAAAAATATGTTTTTGTGCACAAAGTGCAAATTGGGATCAGTCTCACACTTGGGAGTGAGGCTTTTATTGCTGACGGTTCCCCTTTCAATAGTTGTAACTCACAGATAATTTAAAATACAAACTATTCAAATATCACAGTTAAAACAGAAGATAAACAGAACCACATTCCTGAACACACCTTCCTCCTTTGTCTCCAGGTGAATAAAGAATGAACTGGTTGTTTTGCAGAGAGTGTATCACCAATCCTGACTTGTTGAGTGTGTCCGCTGAGGTAGCTGTTGAACCAATTGGCAGTGTCCATGGATAAACCTAGATCAGATACTTGTTCGATAAGTAGAGAGTGATTTACAGTATCAAACGTCTTGGAAAGGTCAATTAACGTTGCTCCAACTAATTGACTTTGGTCCAAAGCACGATGGGCCAGATATTCAAACTGCGCCCAAAAAGTGCGCAACAGCAGGAGCAAGTGCAAGTCAATTGCGCACATGTGCAACACACGCGATATTCAAACATGGAGCAAGACAAATTGCTCAAGCAGCCAACGTCTGAATATCGCACAACCTGCACCATAGCGTAACCAGGAAGGGGAAGCTGAGCAGAGCTGATGCGCCACAGCGCAACAAAGGTGGCCCAGCTGAGCAGTCCAGAGGCTCCATAGCGCAAGCAAAGAGGCCCCAGCAGCATAGCAATGGAACTGCACAACCAGGGAGGTAGTCAGGGGCCCACCACCCATGCCACAGATGGGCACAGGGACACACTGCCGAACCAACAATGTACCCCCACACCCCAAGCACAGCAGAACTGGGGGAGGGATGGAACAGCCAACGGACCATGGGGACAAGCAAAAAGCACATCCGGCCGTGTTACTGCAGCACACCACTGTCAACCTGAGACTGGCACACAAAGGGGCAGACACCCACTGTCCAGCGGCCTCCCGTGTGCACAGCACTCCCAGCACTGTGACCCCAAGACACCACCCATGCACAGTGACCAGCACTGCAGGAATCCCCAGGCCCCCCCGGCACACTGCAACTTCATGAACCACAGAACCATACAAGCCACACCCACCATGAGCACCCAGGAGTGGGTGGCAGCACACAGAAATACTGACTGGAAGCCTCACCCACACCAGAGACACTGCCCCACACACACACACGCACACACATACCCATGACCATACCACACCAGATGCCATGCACACCACTGCAACTGAGCACCTATAGCCAGCTGCAAATCAGAGACCACCACAGTATTCATATCAAAATATAAATGTAATAATAAGATGCATAACAAGAACAACAAACAACAACATATTTACAAAGCAGGGGTGGGGTATGGGTATGAGGTAGGGGTGGGTAAAGAGCAAGGGCTGATTTCAAGCAGGAGAGGGAAGGTGGGGTTCGCTGACGTTCAGCTACCGCCTGGCAGCCTGCCTTCCTTCTGCCTGGTGCTGTGCCCGTGGCCTCCTCAGCGCCGCATCCCATGCTGCTGCAAGTCCAGGAGAAACGGTGTGTGTGTCGATGGCCACCTGAGTGAGCCTCCATGGGCCCGCTCCATCAGGCGCAGGATCCGGATACCTAGGACAAGGGATCAGAGTCAATGGCTGTGACTGTCCACATCCCTGAATCCCACCCATCATGCATGGCAGACAGCCAAGTGCCCCGCTCCTGTGATGGACTGCACACACCCACAGTGACCGTGCACAAGACAAGCCCAACCAGCCAGCAATGGCCATGTGTACCACTGCACACACACACCGCCCATGTCCAGCACAGCACAACCAAGGCTGCCCATTGACGTGGCTACATGGTGGGATGCTAGTGCCACAGCAATGTGCCCGGTGCATGCATGGACCACCAGTGATGCACACACACACACATGCAGTGCCACTGGACAGTGATGACTGTCACATGTTGCATGCATGGTAGTGTTGTCCCTGGAAGGTGTCCGTGCCCCCCCCAGCATGCAATAGCATCCATTATGTAATGACACTCACCCTCATCAAGCCGCTGCAGCAGGTGTGGCTGCGGCTGCTGCTGTTGCTGCTGCTGTGGCTATGGTTGTTGCACATCTCCTCCGCCAGCAACCCTGGCACCGCCATCCCAGGCCTCAGCCTGTGCCCACCTCCACTTCTCCACGCCTGTGGGAGACAAAGGAAGAGAAACACATCAGTGAGATCCCAAAGCAGACAGCCCCTTGCCCTATTGAGTGTGCCTGCCCACACAACCAGACCCAAACAGCACACACCTGCAAACACCCTCACAGCAAACCACAGCCCAACCCACCCCCATGCGCAGATTACATTACACGGTCACCCATGCAGACAATACCAGTGCATACACAGCACACCCACCTGCCTGGGCACAATGCCCCTCCTGGCACGCGACCTGAGGCATGCAAGCAGAGCACGCTCCCTCCTCTGCAAGTCACCGTAACGGTGCCTGCACTGCTCCAGGGTCCTCCTCCACCCAGTGGCCTGCTCCAGGGCAGTGGTGACCTGCTGCCACACATGGGTGCGTGGCACCTGCAGGGGCACTCCCTCAAACAGTGAGCCATAGTGAGGCTCCACCACAGCCACCAGGTTAGCTATTTCCAAAGCCCCCCATTGTGGTGCTCTCCTGCGTGCCATTTTCAAAAAGTACAGTGGCAATGTGGCGCTCCGCAGTGCGGCAACCCCACGTGGAAATGTTGTGCAATACAACTCCATCACTGCCTATCACGCTGTTCGGACAGCGCCGTTGGTCCACATCACGCTGTCACTGAACAGCATGATAGAGCTGTACACATGCCAGACGTACAGCGCCAGGGGGCAAAGGTCGGGCACAAGGTCATGGGTCAGTGGCGCAAGGCCACGCACAGCACCATCGGATGTCCACACGTCCTGGGCGATCAGACACCTGTGTGCCAGTGCCACAGTGGACTATTGCGCAGTACTGCCACAGCGCCATATGGTGACCAGCTGTAGCGCCATTGGCACAATGGTGGCCGTGGCCTGAATTGCTGAATCTTTGGCAACGTCATCAGGCGGCAGGCGCCTGCGTAAGCTACCTGGGCATCGCGCAATGCAGTGTACCACACAGTCACGAAATCGCCATTGGCTCAGCGGCTCAACCGTGTGCAAAGCGCAATGGCGTGATATTCAGCCGACACATGCAAATCATCTGATCAGCCATTCAAAGGTGCAGTGGCATGATTTGCATCTCATTACAGTTGCTCCACTCTAATTTGCATGCATTGCACTATAAATGTGCGACGTGGCTGCGCTGGCAGATTGAGTTACTGCAGGTGAGAGGTGAGTTGCATGCTGTGTGATATTTCTGGCCAATGGTCATGGGATAACGCTGTAGACTGCACAGTGACAGGTGTCCACTTCCACCCATACAGACCGACATGACCGAGCAGAGCCAAGGTGAGGGTGAGGATGGTGGGCAGAGGAGGAGGCCCAAATTCACCACGGCGGAGACAGAGGCCCTCTTCCAGGCCTACCTGGAGGAGGAGCCACTACTGAGTGGACGGCAGGGCACCCCTCAGGCCCGTGCGGCTGCATGGGAGGGGGTAGCTTGGGCAGTGAACCTGCATGGAAGCCACCAGCGCTCCATGCAGGAATGCAAAAAGAAGATGGGGACAGACTGCAGGAGGGTGAAGGAGAAGGTGGCAGCCCTCAGGGCGGCACGTGCTGGCACAGGCGGGGGCCAGCCAGCAGTGGCGGAGCTGACCCCGACTGAGGACCAACTGGCTGCATCAATGCAGCGGAGTGCTATTGAGGGCATACCAGGAGGTGGATTCCAGACAGGTGGAAGCCCATCACTGCACGGTATGACATGGTGGTGGTGTTGGGGGGGGGAGGTTGTTCACATGCACTCACATGTCCTCACATTCTGTTACAGATCCTGTTCATCTTCAGGGGATGGTGGTGGTGGGTCCAGGCAGTGAGGAAGACCTGCCGGAGTTGGAGGAGGGTCCATCCACCTCTGTCGCCAGCCAGCATGCACTGCACCAGCATGCATGCCTGGCTGCCAACTCTGTTGTCGGTGAGTCAGGTGTGGGGGGTGCACAGCCTGTGACTCAGCAGTCTGGCATGCAAGCATGCCAGCACACTGTGACTGTGGCTGTAGCACATACCTGCATCACTGATGATGCAAGGACTGCAATGGGCAGTGACATGTGTGTGTCCCATGACGGACACACAGCAGGCCAGCACGTGCCCCTGGGCCTAGTTGGTTCCAACGTGTGTGCCAGCATGTCGGTACAGTCCCAGGCTGTGCCTGTCAGCACTGATGGGGCAGCACCGGTGGCTGTGCAGGTGTCTGGCACTGTTGCAGCCACAGCAGTAGAGCAGGTGGTCCCTGGGGCTGGCCGGTTGGAGGGCAGCAGCAGCAGTCACCCACCAGGTCTGGGGGTACAGTGTCCAGTGGTAGCACACGCCCACGGCCCTTTGATATGCTCATTCCTGGTCCTGGTGAACAGTGCCCACCCTCAAGGGGTGTTCAGCATCAGGACCTTCCATACCCTGGGGGACAGGATGCCGTTGTGGCACAGTACCCATTTGAAGAGCACACCCGCCTGCTGCGGGAATCAGTACAGCAGCAAAGGCGGGTTGCAACGTCCATGGAGGCACTGTGCGTGGCTGTGGAGCAGCACAGCAGGGACTGTGCTCTGATCCTTGCAGAGATGGTCCATATGCGGATGGATGTGACTGCCGCCATTGACAGGCAGACCCAGGCATTGGTCGCTGTCGTGGCTGCGTGGCACACAAGCAGGTGCCCTGTACCGCGCACCCCACACAGTACACTCACCTCCCATTCCGCGCGTCATGCGACACCCAGCCTGTCGACGCGGGTTCTGCTGTGGGCATCCCAGCACCCTGGTGCAGGTATGTTTGGCATACTACAGACCCTGTGCGGACAAGGTCGCGACGCAGTGGGACCCTGGTGGTCCATCGGTGCCACCCCATGTGGCCCCTGCTCAGCCTGCAAGTGCTGTTGGGTCATGGCGCGCGCCCATGCATCCGCGGTGGCCATGGAACAGTGCTACATGATGACCTGTCTCCCAGTGCGGGCCTGTCAGGTGCTGCCTGTGTGCAATGTGCATCATGGTGGGCAGTGCACTGGTGGGTGCCCTGCCCATCACGCCGACACACAGACCACCTGCACACCATCCCGACTGCTGTCCACAGGTGCATGTGCATGATGATGCCTGCATTGTACTGTACACCAAGGTGCAAGGGTGCCCAGCATCTGACACACGTACTTGGACAGTACAGGTGGTTGGTGTGGTCTGTGGATCTGTGTGTTTGCCATGTCTGTTCCTGCTCTGCTGCGCACCTGCCCATGTACGCTTTGTGCCTGGTGTGTGTGTGTGTGTGTGTGTCCATATGACTGTTCACCCCTCCCTGATGGTGTGTTTGTGTGCCTGGTCCCTTCCACTCCCCTTGCCGTCATGCACCCCTGGTGTGTTACTCTGTGTGCCTGTGGGTTGCGCCTGGACAGTGTTGGTTGCACATGGCCCCTTGACTTACCTGTGTCGTGCATAATGCTCCTCCATGATGGTGTCCCGGTGCAGCTGGTCCTGCTGGATCAGTCAGGGGTCCCGCCGTCCAAGGGGGGGCTGCTCATCACCATCATCACCGGTGCCGCTGGCATCCCCATCGCTGTCCCCCTCCTCGACCTGAATGGCTATCCCACAGTCTTTGGCCATGTTGTGCAGGATACAACAGGCCAGGAATATCCACAGGCCTTTGAGGGCTGTACTGTAGACACCGCCCCGGGTGTCTAAGCATCGAAGCATGCCTTGAGCATCCCAAACACCCGCTCGATGATGATGTTGCGTGTGGCGGCTTGCGCCTCATTATAGCATTGCTGCGATGGGGTCATGGGGCGCCGGTATGGTGTGAACAGCCAGGGACGGAGTGGGTATCCGCTGTCACCTGTGTGGAGATGGTGGAGATGAGTGTCATGTTCAGGTCCATATTGTCAATATCCCTGTGTGCCACTACCATAGCACCTGTGGCGCTCCCACCCTTGCCCCACATTTGCAATTCCTACATGCGTACTCACCCACTAGATGGCCTGTGGGGATGTCCCCACTCTTGAATCGATGGCACAGTGCAGACTGATACCATATGAAGGCATCATGTGCTCCACCAGGGTGTGTGGCACAGACATTGATTATGCGCCCAGTGGCATCACACACCACCTGGCAGTTGACACTGTAATAGCCCTTCCTGTTCCTATATGCGGCACCATCGGGGCCAGGTGGTGTGTGAATGGCCACATGGGTGCAGTCTATGGCCCCTAGCATGCCAGGCATACGTGCTACCCTGTGGAACTCCTGCATGTGTGCTGTACACTCTGCCGCAGTGCTGGGGAAATGGATGTGCTCTGCAGCATGTGGCAGCAGTGCGCTGAGGAATTGGGTGAGGATGCATGACGTGGCCAACTGTGTGATGTCTGTGGTGTCCCCTGTCGGCCTCTGGAAGGTGCCCATGGCGAGCAGGCACATGCAGACTGCCACCTTGGTCTCCACTGACAGAGCGTGACTCCGTCGTGAAGGTGCCTGCATCACATCACTGCACAGCTCACAGAGCCGCCTCAGTATTGCCCTGTTCAGGTGGTACCGCCCACATCTCTACATCTGTGTACAGCTCAAAGCTGATGCGGGCACTGCCCTGGTCGGGGCGACTGCCGACGTGTCCTTCCACAGCCACGCTCCCTGCATGCATTCTCACCCTCATTACAGCTTCCATGTGGAAGCTGGCACTGTCCATCTCCTGGCTTGTGACCCACCCTGGCTGATGTTGCTCTGTTACCCCGCTGTCCTGACTGCTACCTCCACTGCACCGGGTACCCCGCTGGCCTCTGCAGCCTATGGCCCCACAACTTCCTTGCCTGCCCTGTTCTGGACTGTCGCTGTCTGTCTCTCTCTGTCTGTCTCGCTTGGCATCCCTGTAGCGTTCTTGCGCCTCTTCCTTGAGCCTTTTATTTTGGCTCATTTCATTATAGGCGCAACTTCTGGCTGTTCGCTATAGCATTGCGTAACCCTTTGAATATCGCATTGCGCTCTTTATGCAGGGATCCACCCCCTTCGGTTACGCATGCCTTCATTTGCACTGCACTGTTGCTCAGCCTGTTTTTGGTGGCGCAACTGCCTCCTGCTGAATATCGCAGAATGGCGCACTTTCGGACTTGCAGACTATTGCGCATGGCGCACCTCTTTTGAATATCCGGCCCAATGTATATAGTTTGAATATTCGAGCAGGGCAGTAGTAGTGTTGTGCCATTTGTGAAACTCATGTTGCTGACTATAGTGAAGATTATACTTCTCCATGTATTCTACCAATTGATCAGACACGATTTGCTCTAACACTTTGGAAAGTGGCAAGAGGACTGATATGGGCCTGTAGTTCCCATGCAATGCCCTGTCCCCAGACTTGTGTACCAGCGTAACTAGGGTGGCCTTCCATTTTTGTGGGAATTGGGAGAACATGGGGGAGCAGTTAAAGATCTTTGTCGAGGGACTGTACCTCATCAGTTGTGAGGGCGATGAGCTTTAGGTCAAGTGAATCCCAACTTAGCCTAGTTTTCCCTGAGGAGGGGTTGTGGGATAACAGAAGGACTAGACACTGAACTTTCAAGTTCAACACACAGTCTCTGTGTGATATTTATTCAAAACACAGGAGCTAATCTTAAGCAATGGCATATCCCTTCTTCAGTACATCAGTTTGCAGCAACAGACTATGTATGTTCTTTCTCCACACTTAGCCAGCACCTACCGACACTGATCTCTGATCTAACTCAGCAGTTGAGATTCAGCCTCCACCCCTATGCAGGCCTTGTTTGCTTGGGTGGTGGGGGCTCAAATAAAATAAAAAAATGAAACAAGCTTAAGACAAATAACCTCAGTGCAGAAGCACTGAAACATGGGTTACTCCAAAGTGCACTGACAATAAGCCAAGATTCAAAGAAACACGACATCACACATGCTTCCATAATGCAAAGCATCATGGGATACATGTAAATCACCATGACATTTCAGATGTGTTCAATTTACAGCAATTTACATGCATTTTAAATAGCACAACTAACTTAATTTTTATCATACAGTCCACTAGTAACTTTTTACCTTTATCAAAAATACCAAGTGCCAAGGTATTTTCAACATTTACAGGTTTCATACACATAAGGTATATACATTAACGTATTTTATGACATAGTGCCACTGCATACTAAATCCAACAATGAGGAACACAGCCTGTTGCTTTACATCAGCTCGGAGATCACAACAATAACCTCCCTATATGAGGACCTGAGAGGGAAAAGGAAAATTAAAGAGGACACTACAACATAGTCAAGAAAGGGAAGGGGATGCCCCAAAAATGACCAACCTTATGGTTTAGAAATTGTAAAGGATAGATTAGGCTAAGAAATAGAAAAACTGTTGCAACAAATTTAAGAAAAGGTCGGTTCTCAAGAGTGGCAGGAGCTCCCTGTCACATTCCCAAGTACTTTGAGAATGTATTTCTTTGCTCACCACTTTAAAGTGGAATGGTGGGTGTGACCTTGTATTTTCTGCTGACTGTGAATTGCAGGAAGAGGGGTAGGGGTAGAAGAAGTTAGGGGGTAGGACATGACTGAGATCTGTAAAGGCCCAATTGAAAGTGTCAGCTATGGTTTGAGGATCAAACCATCCTTGATTGGATACTGTCCAATAGGCCCAAGCAGATTGTCTCATCTGGTATACTTCCTGATGCCATCTCCAATCACTCCCCCACCTACTGCACCTGGAGAGTCTCCCCACCTAAAACACCCTGCAAAGTCATCCAAATGAGAGACTTCTCCAAATTCAGCATTGAGGCCTACCATGCTAACCTGAAACGCACAGACTGGTCCCTGGTCCTAGCCACAAATGACACCTCAGTTGCCCTTGATAACTTCCTTGCAATATTCTCCTCCCTGCAGGATAAACAAGCCCCTCTTACAAAAAGGAGAGTGAGAAGCACTGTCACCAAATGGCTACAAGGAGGCTTATTTTCCCTTATGAAATTAAGGGACAAATGCTGGGCAAAATTCAAGGCCACCCACAATATGTATATTTTCCAGGAATAAGGCAGCTCAGAAACTCTTGTAAAAAAGCCATCTGTGCTGCCAAGAGCAAATTTTGTAAGTCCACTGTTATCTTCAGCTAGGGACCCGAGGAACTTCTGGTGAAACAACAAAAATATTGTTAGTGGCTCCTCCAGAGCTTATGTCACTGATATGCTTATTGGCAGGGCTGCTGCAACAATGCCTTAACTATCGCAAATGCATTTAACTCCCAGTTCTCAGATCTGTCTGCCTACACCTCCCAGTTCCCTGCTCCTAGTGAACTGAATCACTCACGTAGTCTTCAGACTGGGATGACCCCCACTCCCTTTTTACTTCAGGGCCATTTCTGTCAGTGAAACTAGGAGACTCCTTGCTGGCCTCTCTCCCCACACCAGTGCTAGTCATGACAACATTGAGCCCGAACTTATTTGTCTGGGGGCCACCTTCCTTGCCTTACCCATCTCTCATATCTTCAGCACATCTCTCATTACCAGGATCATCCCTCACATGTGGAAATTGGCTAAGGTTGTCCCTGTATATAAACAAGGTGACCCAAGAAACCTTAAAAACTACCACCCTATTGTTATCCTCTCAGCTATTAACAAGCTGCTTGAAAAAGTGGTTACCACCCAGCTCGCAGCCTATGTCCAAAGCTGTGACCTACTCACCCCAGCCCGACATGGCTTCCATAAGGGGCATAGCACCTCTACTGCCCTGATCAAGGTCACCTTTGAGATCAGGGCTGCTATTGATCTAGGCAACTTGACTGGGGCTATCTTCGTTGATCTCTCAAAAGCCTTCAATCTGGTTGACCACACATTTTTGTGTTCCTCACTCCAGTTCCTTGGCCTCTCTCCCCCCATCCCAGTCTGGTTCACCAATTACCTATTTGGAAGGCAACAACTCACTATATTTAACACAGTCCTCTGGAGCCACGCCTGTTAATTCTGGAGTACCTCAAGGGTGTGTTCTTGGGCCCATTCTGTTTTCCCTTTTTGTCAATGACTTGCCTCTAGTCCCAGCTCATAGTTGTTTCACCCTCTATGCTGACGACCTTGTGATCCTAACCAGCTCACAGGACATCAATGTCATCAACACCCAGCTCAATGCTGACTTTGACCTCATACAATCCTGGCTAAAGGCCCAGAAACTAGCCATTAACCTCAAAAAAACCCAGGCTATGCTTTTTGGTTCCCTGGCCAAAACAAATGCCTGCCCTGCTCCCCTGAGAGTCACCGGAGCTGACGAAGCCCTTGTGCGACTCCCTTAAATATCTGGGGGTCACCCTCGATCCATAGCTCAACTTCTTCCTGCATATAAGCAATGCATGCAAGGCTGCTACTAGCAAGCTGGTCCTGGCCTACAGAGCAAAAAGCTGCCTCACTCCAGCATCATGCCCTGGCAAAGGGGGTCCTTCTATCCACACTCTGCTATGGACTTGTCTCCTTCATGCATGCCTCTCAAAAATCTGTCTAGCCAAATGGGATGTTACCTATAACAATATATGTCACTTTGCTCTTTCTGCTCCCCGCCTCACTCACCACTGTGAGCTATACAGCAAGCTTGAGTGGCTCTCCCCTGACCACCACCAAACCTTTGTTACAGGCAATTTCATTGACAATATCATCCGAACTGCCCATCTCCTTGTACTAGCTTACCTATTCCAGCCTGTTAACCTCTCCTACACTTTAAGATCTAGTGGCTTGCAAGTATTTCTAGTTCCCAAAACCCGCACTTAATGGGTGATCGGGCTTTCACCGTCTGTGCTCCCAGACTATGGAACTCCCTTTCAGCCCTTGTTCGTACCTCCCCCTCCCATACCTGCTTCAGAAACTCCCTCTGGGACATCCTGAAACTCGCCCCGACTTATTGTTCCTAAGATACCAACCCCCTTTGGCATTTTGCTGCACTTTATGGTCCTGTTTGGACAACACCCCAAGATCAGTGTGTTTACCTATTTTTAGTTGTGGCAATCAAATGTTATCCTGTTATGTGATGTTCTACACCCAGCTGTCAACTACTACCTTGTTATGCTATGTTTTCTATATGAAGTCATGCTGCATCTATTTACCTTTCTTCGAATTGCTGTAATACCTGCTGTAGTCTGTATCTTGTAATCTCACACCTTAAAATATGCATTGACTGTCTAGTGTGCTTACCTGTTAACAAAAGCTAAATAAATAAAAATCCTTTCCTTTAACAGTAATTTTATTGCCTTAGTGTAACAAACATGGATGTCAAACTAACAGGCCTGTAGTTTTCTACCGCCTCCCTATTACCATTTTTGTAGAGACAGATGACATATGCCCTCCTCCAGTCCCCGGGTACCTCCCCTGTTGCCAATGACAGGTTGAACAGGGATGTCAGAGTTGCTACCAACTCCTCTCTGAGTTCCCTCAGTATCCTGGGGTGCAGCACATCTGGCCCCATGGCCTTGTCCACCTTCAGTGTCCTTAGTTCCCTAAAGACTCTTTTCACTGTAAATGGTATGGTGTCCACTTATTTATTTTATTTATTTATTTATTAAATCTCAGATTACAACACCTTTGAACCATGGGCACATTTACAGAGGTCCCACGTCAAGTTAAAAAGTGAGACAAATATCACTGTAAAATGCAATACAATGAAGGGAAGACTACCAACAAAGAAAATTAAGGAAGCATTGAATTAGACAAACAATCTGACAGCAATTTATAGCAAACGTTAACAAACAGTTCTTGTCATCAAAAAACCAAAAAAAACAAAAGGTACAATGATTAGAACCATAGCTCCAAACTGGCAAAAGAGTTAATGGAAGAGGAAGCATTGTACAGTGGTGGACCTAAGTGAGAGATAACGTGAAGAACATAAGGGACAGCTGAGGTAACCAAATAGGAGATATTAAGGAGAGAGAGAGGAGATTAGTCAAATGGTAGACATGGAACAGAGGGAGGAGGAATGGAAATGAACTGGGGCAGGAGGGGAAGAAGACCAGGAGGTTGGGGAGAGGATTGTTAGTGAGGGATTATAAAGAGTAGTGGTGCATGAAAAACAAAATTGATAAGGGAGGCCTAGTACTGAATGTAACTAGAAAGGAAGCTCACTTATAAAGAGAAAATGCGATGGGTTATGTTTTTTTAGCTGGAATGGTTGGTGGAAAAAGGGCCTATACAGTGAGAAAGGGGTAGAGATGAAACGGCCAAAACAAGTGAAATAGAGGTAATGGTAGGGATTAGGATCCACAGTCACAGTTGCTACTAAAGGCTAAAAGAGCACAAAGTTTCGATTTGAAAGACCCGAGTTTGGTATCATTCAATATATTGTTATTGTGTGAGTTGAGCCAGAGAGGTGCTCAGTACTCAGATGACGTTGACCTTGGGTGGTCCTACAGAATGGGAGTTTTTGGGTTTGACAGTTTGACCCCCTTTTGCTTTTGGTATTATTTGCCATACTGAGGAGTATTTTGCACTCCAGGGGGACTTAATCCAAGTGTAGCTTTCTTAGCAAGGAGACAAATTTGGTACCGGATTCTGCAATCAAGGTTGAGCCACCCTGATAGTGCATATAGCTCACAAGTGTGTGTAAGGTGGTGAGCTCCAAAAACCAATCGACAAGCCCTGTTGAGGATGTTTTTTATTCTTTTTAGTGCAGACTCAATAGCAGCCCCATAGATCACTAGCATGTACTCAATAACCGACAACACTGCCCAGCCCCTAACACCATTGTCCTTTATACATGGCCCATCACCCACCTTCTCCTCTGTAAACACTGAACAGAAGTATTTGTAATAAGTATCAAGTAACACTGGAAGCAGTACACTAAAAAACTAGTGTTGTAGCCTGTCACATTCATAGCATTCAGTATTTAGAAAAATGTTATGGTGGGGTCCTTAGACTTCCACTTACACTGACATTTGAGGAATCAAACCACCTTCAAGGAAGTGGTAGTATGGTTTTAGATCCACATACTCCAAAATACTCTTTAGTCTGGCCTAACCCTTGGAGTCAGTGAAAGCAGTAGAAAGGAGTGTGTAACAAGAGGCCATGTTGGAGATAGCAGCACTGTGTGGTGTGTGCTGTGGATGGCTATATTCGAGCTGTGTGCTGCTAGAGGTTTCAGGGACAACTTTGTCAGTGTGTGTATTTAACTAGGAAAGAATGGATGCTGTAATGAAGTGTATTAGCATACACAAGTTGCGTAAAGTTACCTATATAAGCCCTTGTTTGGTGGACAGTACCCGCGCTTTGCCAGTGTTATACCTGTGTTATATAGTACAGAGCTATCAAGTAAACTAAGCAGAGCACTCCACTCACTCGTCTGCATGATAATTACATGGTGTCAGAATGGAATGCCTGCAGCCTTCCACCGCTCTCAGTTTGCATGGAAATGTCACTGAGAATTGGAGAAGATTTAAGCAGCAATTTGAGATTTTCTTGATTGCTAGTGGAATCACAGAGAAGTCCCAAAAGATCCAGGCCATGACCCTTTTGCATGTGGCAGGCCCTGCTGCGCTGGAGGTGTATAACACTTTTGTGCGGGAAAGGGAGGAAGATAAGGAGAAACTGGACAATATTATGGGGCAGTTTGAGAGGCATTGTAACCCAAGAAAGAATGTGACTTATGAGAGACTCCTGTTCAATATTAGGAGCCAGAATCTGGGTGACTGTTGATTCATATGTAACTAAACTGAGACTAAAAGCTAAATCCTGTAAATCTGAAGACATAACTGAATCATTGATCAGAGATAGAATTGCATGTGGCATACAGAATGAGCACGAGTCACAGACTGTTGCGAGAAGTGTACCTAACACTAGGCAAAGCCATAGATATATGCGGAGCTGCTGAACTGAGTGAAATGCAAATTGTTTAAGTGAAAATGCTCAGAAAGAGAGATCAGTGCAAGTAACAACTATACAGGAAGCCAGAGCAAAAATAGGTGCCAGTTGAGCAAAGGGACTTATGTACCTCGAGTTAATACAGTTAAATGTGAGAAGTGTGGGCAAGAGCATGAGATAAATAGATGCTTAGTGTATAGACAGTTTTGTAGAGTGCAACAAAAAAAATAATTTCATTAGCGTATGTCATGTGGGCAAACACAATGAGACACGTTAACATACATACATACATACATACATACATACTAGGCAAGGCACATATTATTTAAAAAGACACCATCCTGGAGGCTCTGGGTACCTCACATATCAAAATTTCATACAAATACAAAATCACTATAAGTAAATAAATAGCACACTATTAAACGTAAATAGACAGCATTACAGGAATTGAAATGCTACCCTCAACAGCAGCTAGTAAACTCAGAGGCAGCCAGAAATTAATTTAGACACGAAACTCTGAAATCAGGTCAGGGGAGTCAAACACAGTCTGGGAAGGCCTGATTATACAAGAAGGCCTTGAGGCGGCCCTTGAATACCTCAACAGAAGGGGCCTTCCTAACAGCTGGAGGAAGCGAATTCGACAGGATGGGGGCGGCAACACTAAATGCTCCGTCGCCAACTGTTTTTAACCTCGTCCTGGGAATTGCAGGAGGCCCCTAAAGGAGGAGCGGAGGGAGCAGACTGAGAAAGCAGGTGTGAGAAGGTCCTTCAGGTAACCAGGGCCCAGGCTATGTAGGGCCTTAAAGGTGAGCAAACTCACCTTAAAGAGGACCCACCACCTAACCAGCAGCCAGTGCAGTTGACGCAGCACTGGGGTGACATGACAGTACTTAGACTGTCCTGTCAACAGCCTAGCTGCCACATTCTGCACCAGCTACATTCAGTGCAGGGTACACCCAAAGACCCCGAGACAGAGCGCATTACAGTAGTCAAGCCTGGACGTCACGAAGGCATCTACCAAGGTGGGGAGGTCCAGTGGCAGAACTAGGGGCTTTATCCTGGTGATATTTGTCGGATGATAGAAACTGGTACAGATGAAGGACACCACCTGAAACTCAAGTGACAATCCTCTGTCAAGAATAATGCCAGATCATGCACCCTAAAGGAGGCCTTCAATGATACAAAGCTAAGGAAATGCCCTGTCTCTTGCACCAGAGGCCAACCTATCACGCCCTCTGTTCAACTCAACCACCAGTACCTTTGTCTTATCGGGGTTCAGTCGCAACCAGCTGGAGGCCATCCAGTCACTGATCTCAAGTGAGGCAGCTGTTAAGCACTTCCACCGGTGCAAGATGTTCCGGGGCAAAGGAAAAATACAGCTGGGTATCAGCAGCATAGCAGTGAAAACTCAGACTGTACTTCCTAATGAGCACTCCCAAGGGCAGCATATACACAGCGAACAACATCGGCGATAGGACCAAACCCTGGTGAACTCCACACGACAGGAGGGCAGGGGAGGAGGAGAAATTCCCCATCACTACCCTCTGCCTCATGTTAGATAAAAAAGACTCAAACCAGCAGATGACAGTACCGACGAGTCCACAGAAATCCCTTAGGCGGCGAAGTAACACTCGATGGTCCACCATGTTGAACACTTAGGAGAGATCGAGGAGAACAAGAATTGCCCCCTCCCCTCGATCTCTAGCCCCTAAGGAGGTCATTATGCACCCGAACTAGCGCAGTTTCAGTGCTATGCTTTGCACGAAACCCAGACTGGAGCATCTCATATAGATCATGGGCCATGAGATGCCCCTCAAGCTGAAGTGCCACCACTTTCTCCACAATCTTACCCACAAATGGAAGATTGGAGATGGGACAGTAATTTGCCTTGATGTTGGGGTCCAATGATGATTTTTTCAGAAGGGGTCTCAACAATGCCTCCTCCAAGATATCGGGAAAAACCCCCTTTGACAGGGAACACTGGACAATCAAGGCAAACACTGGGCCAATGGAGTCAACACATTCCATTAAGAAATGAGTTGGCACTGGGTCCAGTTCACAAAATATGTGTCAAACCTTGGAAGCAATCTCAATGACCTCAGCCACCTCCACCAGTCTAAACTCACCCCAACCAGGCCGAGTGATTGCCGGTGGCCCATGGCGACCACTGTCAGCCAAGCTCTGGCCCACTGGCGGAACCCGCTGCCTGATGGCAGACACCCTGTCTGAGAAGAACCTACATACTAAGATGCCAGCAGAGTGGGCCAAAAGGTCTATTAAGTCTGCTCGAATAGCAGCACACGGTCAAGACACCATTGCTGCCCCCCACCTCCCCCATAATCCCCCCTGACCCTATCCCTCACCAGAGTTATGCCTCCATTTCTGACATTCCTCAGTTTTACCTTTCCCTTACATCTGTCCCCTATATGTTGTTAGAGAAGAAGATGCCCAGGAGAATGAAAGTGCTTTTAGCATTGAGACTGTGACTACCTATAAGCCAGAGACTGATTGGAACGTAAATCTGAATATAAATGGGAAAAATGTGACATTCAAACTAGACAACTGGAGCACAGAGTAATGTGATGCCTTTTCAGATGTATAGGATACTGTCTAGAGAAGCAGTTCACAGGTCGATGGCCAGATTGGTTTCCTATTCTGGGCAATTGGGCATAAACTTGATGTGAAAGGCAAAGTGACGTTGTTGACATTTTGCCATTTCAAGTGGTTGATGTAAACATGACATAGTGTTGAGCCTGTCTACTTGTTTGGAAATGAAGCTTATAAAGAAGCTATTCTCAGTAAATGCTGCAAGTGAGAGTGCAGAGGAAACCACAGAAGAAATATTGACTGAATTTGCTGATGTACTGGAGGAATTGGGATGATTAAAGGGTGAGCACCACATTAAGAAAGACAAGTCAGTTAGCACATTGATTCACCCTCCTAGAAAAATACCTTTTGCATTACAACATAAAGCAAAAACAGAACTAGAAAACATGGAAAGAATAGGGGTTGTTGAAAAAGTGAAGAAATCCACAAGCTGGGTCGACTCAGTGGTGGTTGTAGAGAAACCAGACAAAGTAAGAATGTGCATAGATCCCAGATATTTTAATAGAGCAATTAAAAGAGAGCATCACCTGATGAAGACAGTTGAAGAGGTTGCAGTTAAGCTAGCAGGGTAACGTTTTCACAGTGCTAGATGCTGGACATGCCTTTTGGCAGATTGAATTGGATGGGCCTAGCTCTTATTTAGTGACTTTTAATACACACTTTGGGAGGTACAAGTTCAAGCGTCTCCCCTTTGGGATCTGCTCAGCACTAGAGGGCTTCCAAAAGAAAATTTCACACAATTTTGAAGCACTCGTGGGCACTGAAGTCATTATGGATGACATTCTAGTGTGGGGAGCAAATGCACAAGAGCACAATGAGAGGTTAACAAATGTTTTAAAAGAGTCAGAGATAAGCATTTGTCCTTAAACAAGAAAAAATCCAAAATCAGAATGTCAGAGGTCCAGTATATCAGACATCAGTTACATAAGAATTGGCTGTTGGCAGACCCTGAGAAGATAAGCCACCTCCTGGTTGCTTACTACCTTTGTGGTAGATCCCAGTGGGTAAAGATTCAAAGCACCCTCTCCTCCACCCTACTGGTTCATTCTGGAGTACCCCAAGGCTCCATTCTGGGCCCTCTTCTTTTCACCAGTCACCCTGACCCCTCCCCCCTTGAACTCAGTCTCCAGTGATTCTTCTCTGAGACCGAATCGTGGTTCACGCAACACAAACTCACACTAAATTATAAAAAAAACTAAAGACGTGCTGTTTGCTAATAATCACAACAAATACAAAGGCCAGCCCTTATATATTCTGAATAAACAGCAACAACCCCTAGAACAAGTTCACAAGTTCAAATATCTTGGCATCACCCTCAACTCCACCCTGTCTTATGAACGTATTAATCTGGTCTGCAAGATGGTAAATACCAGGAGTGGCCTTCTCTACTACCACTGGAAGTGCCTAACTCCCAACGCTCTCCACCTTGCCATTACCAGCTCTGTCCTGTGCATAGCTGACGATGGCATAGTAATTTATGGCTCTGGAGTTTATACCTCATTAGCTTGCATTAAAGTTACCTGAACAAAGCCTGTCACCTTGTGGTTGGTGATTTATATCAGCAAGCAAACTGGTTAAACTTTGCAGGAAGGCTCACCTACCAGACATGCCTCTTAGCCAAAAAGATAGCCTCCGGTCTCTACCCTCCTGCTACCCTCCATCTTCTAAAGCCTTCTTCCACCCCCATTGGGCTACCAGAAGCTCCACAAAAGCTGCTTTCCAGGTCCCTTTCTGCATGACTTCCATGAGACAGAGGGCCTTCATGTACAGGGCTCCTTACTGGCTAAATAGCCTGCCCATTGAAGTCTCCTCTATATAAAAAATTGGCCCTTTCAAACTCTCACTTTGTCAACATCTCCTGGACTGTGGCCGCTGTGACTGTACCTAGCTTCGTCCATCCTCATGCATTTTGGCTGCTCTTTCATCCAATCAGTGGCTCCAGGTTGTTACTGACTGCTTATAGCTTGTCCTGTCCGTTCTTCCATAATCTTACCCCCCTTAAATATGACAAGGTCTCCTGGACTGTGCCCATGCCTTCCACCTCCCTCTATATTTACTATCCCGCAATATCGATATCCTTGTAACTACTTGTTTAGTGTCTGCCATTGCACCTTGTACTTATGGTACTGTTATTTGTACTTCTATTTATCTTGTACCTTAGCATTTTGGTGCCTCTTCCTGTATCATGTAGTCCCTTGTATTATATCTTATGTAAACTTGTATATTATTGTATCTCTGTAAATTGTTGTGCCTTTGATGTAGAGCCTTTGCAAATGATTCACGGACTCAAATGTTGTAATTACGAAAGTTCAATAAATAAAAAAAAAAAGAAGCAATTATCCAGATGCCCATTCCCCAAAATAAGACAGACTTACAGAGATTTATGGGCATGATAAACTGCCAGGCAAAATTCATCCCAAACCTGTCATCTATAAATAAACCACTGACAGAGTTAGTAGAGAAAGAGTTCGCATGGCACTAGGATGGTTGCCACCAGCAGACCTTTCAAATACTGAACATAGTTATCACAAACCCCCATGTTCTGGCTTACTATGACCTGAAAAGAACTGTTGAATTGTCTGCAGATGCATCTTCAGAGGGGCTGGGTGCATGCTCATTGCAGGACGGCTGGCCTGTTGCTTTTGCTTCTAGATCACTTAGCAAGGCTGAGATAAATTATGCACAGATTGAGAAAGAAATACTTGCCATTGTGTTTGGCTGTTCAAAATTCCACCAATATATTTATGGCGGACAGAGAGTACATGTTGAATCTGATCACCAGTCCTTAGAGAGCCTTTTCAAGAAACCACTGGCCACCGCCCCACCAAGAATTTAACGCATGATGTTAAAACTACCTGTACAAAGGTATGATTTGAGAGTACAGTACAAAGCGGGCAAAGAACTTCACACAGCAGACACACTGAGCAGGGTGGCTGGAGAAAACGTTTTTCCAGAAACTGAGTTAAAGTATGAGGTTCATGCAGTGGGCTACATGCCTATTGGTGATGAGAAACTTCAATTATTAAACCCTAATTAAGGAAATAATAATATCTTTTCTCAAAGAAAATGATATAATGGATCCAAGACAGCATGGCTTCACTATAGGAAGATCATGCCAGACAAACCTAATAGATTTCTTCAACTGGGTAACAAAGACAGTAGATCAGGGCAGTGCTGTGGATATAATATACCTAGACTTCAGCAAAGCCTCTGACTCAGTCCCACATAGAAGACTATTGAACAAACTTGCCAGTACAGGAATTGGACAGAAAGTGGTAAACTGGGTACTGAGCTGGCTTAGTGGAAGGACTCAGAGGGTACTGGTAAATGGCCGACTTTCAGAGGAGAGAGAGGTAACTAGTGATGTGCCACAAGGATTGGTGCTGGGGCCTATCCTCTTCAATATTTTTATCAGTGACATATCTGTGGGCCTAGAAGGCAAGGTGTGTCTATTTGCAGATGACACAAAGATATGTAATAGGGTAGACACTCCAGGGGGAGTGGAATGGATGAGGGCTGATCTTCAAAGACTAGAAAGGTGGACAAAAACTTGGCAATTCAATTTCAACGCCAAAAAGTGCAAGGTCATGCACTTAGGGAGGAAAAATCCTTGTGAGGAATACCTGCGGTGTGGAGTGAAATTGGAAGCCACAAAGCAGGAAAGGGATCTGGGGGTGATTATAACAGATGACCTGAAAACATTCAAGCAGTGTGAAAAAGCAGCATTAAAGGCGAACAGTGTGTTAGGTTGCATAGGAAGAGGAATTACAAGTAAAAAGAGGGAGGTGATTATGCCACTGTACAGATCAATGGTAAGGCCTCTCCTGGAGTACAGTGTGCAGTTCTGGAGACCTCACTTCAGAAAGGACATAGACAGACTGGAGACAGTGCAAAGGAGAGCTACAAAAATGATACTTTGACTCCACAACAAGACATATGAGGAACGTCTGCATGACCTAAACATGTACTCTCTGGAACAACGCAGAGAAAGGGGGCACATAATTGAAACCTTCAATTACTTGAAGGGAATAAACAAGGTCCAGGTTCAGGAACTATTTCAGATCAAGAATCATACAAGAATGAGGGAGCATGGCATAAAGCTAGAAGGAGGCAAGTTCAAGTGTAACACAAGAAAGTTCTTCTTTACCAAGAGGGTGGTGGATACTTGGAATGGCCTTCCACCAGAGGTTGTGGAGACTAGGTCAGTTGGACCATTCAAGAAGGCATGGGATAGGTACAAAGTATTATAGCACTGAATAGCAGTTAAGGGAGTGGGCTAGGCTTATGGGCAGACTAGATGGACCATGCGGTCCCCTTTTGCCGTCACTTTCTATGTTTCAGCAAGAAACCAACAGAGATTCAGCTATGGTCAAACTGAGAAACACTGTTTTGAAAGGGTGGCCCCATGAGAAAGCATCAGTGCACACGGAGATAAGGCAGTACTGGCTGTTCAGAGATGAAATCTCAGTTGAAACATAGAAACATAGAATTGTGCTGCCAGAAAAGGACCCCTTGTCCCATCTAATCTGCCCATTACCCCCTCTCTGTCTGGTTTATCTTACTCCCTTTATTCTATGCCATTGCTACTTTTATTTAGTGCCATGTAGTTGTCCCATGCCCTCTTGAATTGAAAATTAACTTTTCCTAAAGGGTGAGAGACTGGTAGTGCCCACAACACTAAGACCAGATATGTTAGCCAGATTGCACAGCAGTCACTTGGGCATTGCAAAATGCAAGTGCAGGGCCAGAGACCTCTTATTCTGGCCAGGTATGAATAGTCAGGTTAGTGATATGATAGCAAAATGTGATGTTTGCAATCAATACAGGAAAGCGCAATCCAGAGAACCAGTGGAAACCGCGTGAGATACCAGACAGACCTTGGCAAAAAGTTGGGCTGACCGATTTAGATTTAAGAGAGAAAATTACCTAGCAATGGTTGATTATTATTCTAAATTCATTGAGATTTCGAGGTTGCAAAACACAACAAGTGAAACATTGATTAACCATATTTATAACATGGGTAAAGACATTTCTGTGAGGTGATTGGAGGAGACACACCAGGTGGCCATTCATTAATTTCTGTTAACCTCACAGTGTCTTTCCATGGTAAACAGTCCAAAGAAACTGATATTAAGCAGCAGACCAAACTAGTTATAGAAGGCTGTGAATGCTTGTGAAAGGCAGCCATGTTTTTTTATATGTAAGTGAGGGTCTGCAGCCAGCCACAGAAGCAGCATACCTCGACTATCATGCTGACTCTTAATATTGACGTGGTAAAACACATGTACAAATTGAGGCAAAAGTTACTGCTAGCCTGCAGTTCAGTCTCTATTCAGGGCAGCAGCCGCTGTGTGCATTTCCCCACTCTCTGCCTGTGCCAATCCATCCTGTGAGACTCAAGAGTCACACAGATGCAGAGCCCCAACATATACATTCCTGTGCCCACAACCTGCCCACCTGCCCATTCTGTGGAACTGAGAGATCGGTGTGGAAGCAATCACACTTTCCACCCAGCCACCCACTCACCTGCCCAGCATAACTGCATCATTCCCCATGGCACAGTATTACCCAGTTATAGAGATGCAGCTAAATTAAATTCTGCTGGCAAAGTGAATGCGAAGTGGCCACTTCACACTGTCACTCCGCTATGCGGAGTGGCCAATAGGGGAGGCTCACTTCGCCTTGTAATTATTACTTTGTGTTGTCATTCTGCCTTAACGCAAAGCAATGTGGAGTGGCAACAATATTGGCAGCCCCGCAGTGCCCCCCCCCACACATGGTCACCAGAATTAATGTGCATCACCAAAATGCTACTAGCTTGTGTCCAGAAAACTCCCCAGTGCTGACGAAGTGAAATGAGAGCACAACAAGAAATACAAAGTCTCCCAGAATCAATGGTGCACTCCATCATGCTAAAAGTGGCCACACACAGTCACCAGAATTAATTTGCATCCCCAAAATGCTACTGTCTTGTGTCCAGAAAATTGCCCAGTGCTGATGAAGTGAAATGAGAGCATAACAAGAAATGGGAGATCTCCCAGAATTAATAACGCACTCAGTCACATGTGCAATAGTCACACACAGTCACTAGAATTAATTTGCATCCCCAAAATGCCACTGTCTTGTGTCCAGAAAATTCCACAGTGCTGGCGAAGTGAAATGATAGGGTAACAAAAAATGCAAGGTCTCCCAGAATTAATGGTGTACTGCAAATACACAGACAGATTAAGATTGCGCTGGGCAATCAAGAGATGCAGAGTCAGACATAAAGGCATAACACCCAATCAGTGCGGACAAGTCACAAATCCAAATCTGGAAAAGAATACCTTTTGCCGGTTGGGGGTAGCGCATGGCAGTAACAGTCCACTACCAGTAAAGATACCACAAAGCAGTATAAACAAGCATTTGTCAATGCCGATGTCAATGTTGATTGCGTTGGTGTGTTGTGCACGCTCACTGGCCCTCTGTCAGTCGCTCAGTCTGTTTCGTCCGGTGCTGCAGGCTGCTCTTTTGTACTGGGCTCCTGCTTGCGTTGGCACCTTTTTCTGCCCACTAAGAATTCTGCAGCTGTCCCGACAGAACTCTGAGGTGGCTCACTCCCCCTCTCTCACTCTTTCGTTCTGTGTCTCCTGGTGCTGCAGGCTGCCCTTTTGTACAGGGCTTCTGCCTCTGTTGGTGGCTTTTTCTGCCCACAAAGAAATCTGCAGCAGTCCCGACACAGGTCTGTTGAGCCTGCTGACTACCCCTGTCTCACTCACTCATTCCATTTCTGCCAGCGCTGTAGGGTGGTCTTTTGTACTGGGCTCCTGCCTGCATTGGCACCTTTTTCTGCCAACAAAGAAATCCTCAGCAGTCACGACAGAGCGCCGTTGAGGTCGCTCACTCCCCCTGTGTCACTCACTCATTCTGTCTGTCCTGGCGCTGCAGGCTGCCCTTTTGTACTGGTCTCCTGCCTCTGTTGGCGCCTTTGTGTGCCCACAAAGAAATCTGCAGCAGTCCCGACAAAGCTCCGTTTAGCTCGCTCACTCCCTTCTCTCACTCACTCACTCATTCCGTTTCTGCCTGCGTTGCAGGCTGCCCTTTTTTATTGGACTCCTACCTGCATTGCCACCTTCTTCTGTCCACAAAGAAATTTGCAGCAGTTACAGTAGAGCTCTGTTGCGCTCTCTCACTCCCCCTTTCTCACTCGCTCATTCTGGGTTCCCCACCAGTGCAGGCTGTCCATTTGTACTGGGCCTCTGCATGCACTGGCACCTTTTTCCACAAACAAATCCGCAGCTGTCCTGACAAAGCTCTGTTGAGGTTGCTCAGTCTCCCTCTCTCACACGCTCATTCTGTTTGTCCTGACACTGCAAGCGGCCCTTTTGTACGGGACTCCTGCCTGCACTGGCACCTTTTCCTGCCCACAAAGAAATCCGCAGCAGTCCTGACAGAGTTCTGTTGAGCTCACTCAGTCCCCCCGTCTCACTCGCTCGTACTGTTTCTCCCACCGCTGCAGGCTGGCCTTTTGTACTGGGCCCCTGGCTGCATTGATGCCTTTTTCTGCCCACAAAGAAATCCGTAGCAGTCCTGAAAGAGCTCCGGTGAATTCGCTCACTCCCCCCTGTCACTCCTTCTCTCGTTCTGTTTCTCCCAGTGCTGCAGGCTGCTCTTCTTCATTTATAAGGAGGTGTGGAAAAATGCCACTGTTGAAAATGTGGGGTGAAAATATTACAAAATTGAGACGTTACAAGGGTGAGTGGAAACAGTTCAATGCACGCTTGTAACACAGTCATGTTATGGAGTTTCGTCACCCGATTTTCAACATAGGCATTTTAGGACCTCTGCTCATGAACAGTGCCACTGTCATTTTCTTAATCTGTCCCAAACAGTGATTTCCCACAGTGACCGCGTTATTCTGTGCTGGAACTGTGAAAACACATTTTCGGTCAGGATGTGAAAAATGACAGCTGCACAGCTCATAAGGAGGTGTGGGAAAATTCCACCGGTGAAAATGTGGCGTGACAATATCACAAATCTGCAAAGTTACAAGTGTGCGTGGAAAGTGTGCAACACACTTGTACACAGTCATTCGATGGGCTATTATCACCAAATTTTCAACATAGGCATTTTATGACCTCTGCTCATGAACAGTATCACTCTCATTTTCTTAATCTGTCCCAGACAGTGATTTCCCACAGCGACCGCTGTATTCTGTGCCGGAAGTGCGAAAACACATTTCAGCCAGGATGGGAAAAATGACAGCTTTACTATTCATAAGTAGGTGTGGGAAAATGGCATTGCTGGAAATCCAGAGTGAAAATATTATAAATTTGCGTTACAAGCGTGCGTGCAAACTGCGCAATGCCCACTCGTAACACAGTCATTTTATGGAGTACTGTTACCAAATTTTCAGCATAGCCATTTCAGGACCTCTACTCATGAACAGTGACACTGTCATTTTTTTAATCTGTCCCGAACACTGATTTTCCACAGTGACCACGTTATTCTGTGGCAGAACTGCGAAAACACATTTCCGCCAGGATGTGAACAATGACAGCTATACTGTTCACAAGGAGGTGTGACAACATGCCAATGTTGAAAATCTGGCATGAAAATATTGCAAATTCACGAAGTTACTAGCGTGCGTAGCAACTGTGCAGCGGACGCTCGTAAAACAGTCATTTTTTGGATTTTTTACACCAAATTTGCAACATAGGCTTTTTGAGAGCCCACCTCATGAACACTGACACTGTCGTTTCATTAATTGGCCCTGAAAGGTGATTCCACGCAGTCACCATAAAATCACCTTTCCGGGCCAATGAACGCCATGACAGTTCAAGAACTCATGAGGAGGGGTCCCAAAAACCCCGTGTTGAAAATCTGGTGGAAAAATTACCCAAAATGCTCGAGATATGCAGTACAGTTCAAAAAACCCTATGTATTACATTATACAGGTTACTGACATTTCCTCAGTTCGTGGTCGGCTTTGAAGAGTGCAGACGAGTTCCCGTTCCACCGAAGATCGTCGCGCCGAGCTCCCAAGGTAAGTATGGGGTGAGGGGGGGGTGTGGGGAGGCAGGGCGTGCAGTGGGTGGATGTGGGTTGCGGATGGGAAGCAGGGCGAGAGCCGAGGGACGGTTTACTTTTTTCCAGGATTAAAAAAAAAAAGACATTGCGGGATTGTTTTCTAACTTGCAGGGGCATCTGGCGTACTGGGGTGGGCTCCCAGTGTGCCAGCAGAGGCTTTCTGGACCAGGGGCAGCAGTAGCCGATGGGGGATTGGGCACCCCATCGGCAGCAACAAAAAGGGGGTAACAGAATGCCGATGGGGAGTGGGCTCCCCTGGGTTAACAAGACAAACGGGGAACTTTACAGCCGACGGGGATTGGCCACCCCATCGGCAGGAACAAAAGCGGGGGGGAGCACAGGGTTGACACACAAAAGACCATGAAAGCCGACGGGGATTGAGGCCCCCGTCGGCGACTAAACTGTGTGTGGGGGGTTATATTGTTTGTGAACACGACGGCAAACTGCCGCCGTGTTTACAAACAATCTCATGGATTTTACACCCCGCCCTGCAATGATGGGTCACTCTCTCATTGCAGCGGATGACTGACGCTGCAATGACGAGGTGGCCCCTGATTGCAGTGGCTGAGTTTTTTAGAAAGTTGTCTCACGCTGGCTGAACTAGTGTCAGCAGCAGCATGCCACGGCATTGGGGGAAGCAGGGCAAGCCTTTGCAGGCTGTGGGGGCATTGGCCACAACAGTGCCGCGCCTCCACAACCTGCTTCTCCAGAAACCTGTCACAACATGTTTCTTGCGCATGCACGCAATCAACATAAAAATTCATGCTGGTGCAGTGGATAGCAGGTTCACACTGCTGCAATTACTCTGGCACAATAAAAGTTGTCTGATTTAATGGTACGCATCACACACACACTACATGTATTGCATAGCAAATTGAAAACCTTTAGCAATCTAACCAAATGTTTTAAACACACTAAAATTATACACTGCTGCACCACTACAATCAGCAAAAAAATGTCAAGAATTACTGAAAATATTACTGTGTGTACATTACCACAGTTATACAAGAAAAATATAACCAAAACAGAAAGACTGCCTTTTTCTCCCCCGTTAATCTACTACACCAGAGATACGCCCCTCCCCCAAAGCACACTTCACAGTACACAGACTGACTGTTCTAAATTAACATTCAAAATCCACACACAAACAATAAACACTCGATGATATGAGCACAGGAGGGTTTTCTATAATTGATGCACTAAATTTTGAGCAAAAGAAAAATGCTCAAAAAGTCTTTTTTAACAGCTTTTAGATAATTTGAATCACAGACCTCTGAGAGGAAACTGTGTCCATCTTCCACTACACACACACTACACAGAACTGAGGTTGTGCAGAACAATCTAGAGCCCGTGTGACCTGCAATCCCATGAAGCACTGCAGATTCACCTTGGAGCTCAATAACAAGGTGAAGTGATGCAAAGTACATTGATTTCAATGTACCTGGCCTTAAAATTGGTGGACAAATGGTTTGAGGAAGGCGGAATAACGCAAAGTCATTGTTTTTAATGGACTTCATGTTCCCCATTATAATGCGAAGTACTCCGCTTCGCATTGCAGAGCACTTTGCGGATTCCGCGTTACTCCGCGAATCACTCCGTGGAGTGAATTTCGGCCACTTCGCCCACCTCTACCCAGCTACCAGAATTCTTTGAAATCTCCCAACATGGTGCGGAGACCTGCCACCCAGCTGTCCAGTGGAAATGTTGCGATATCCTGCGGAGGCTTGTACCCACCCGCCCAGCGGAACTCCAACCTCAAGATAAGTGACGCCGCACATTAACAGTCGGAACAGTATGTGCAGTAATTAACATTCCTTCCCGAGTGGCAATTCTAAATCCTGTTTGCAGCAACAGCACGGCAGTGTACAGACAGAGACAGTAATTATTTTACATGCAGTGTGTGTGAATGACAGTATTAATTTGTTGTGCCGTGGGTCCTCTCTCACTGTGTATGTGTGTGTGTCTGCATAATAATTGTAAAGCAGTACAGCTGAAATATTAAGCACTTTTGACACTATAATTAGATCGGTGTGCTCGTTGATTTTATGTTGCAGGTCTGTTCACCACAAATTCTGTTTGTAGACCTATTCTTATTGTGGCAGAACACAGAAAACTGTGGTACTATAGCCAGGAAAAGTGGAAGAACACAAATAGTTCCCACATGTTTTTATTTGTATTCCTGTTGTTTTAGTCCATTTCTATCCACATATGACCCATGTTATAAGTGCAATAACCAACTCCAGGGTGTGTGGTTATTGGGGATTAATCAACACCCCAGGTGCTGTGAGGACACTCAGCATGCGGCCTCACAATGTACTAGGGGTGTTGATTAATCCCCAATAACTGCACACCCTGTCATGGGTTATTGCTTACTAAATCACAATGGGCAAGACATGGTGTTCCAGATAATGGGACACAATTTGCCTGAAATGAGTTCAAAAACTTTCAAAGAAAATATGAGTTCAAACATATGACATTTTCTCCAAAATATCCCATGAGTAATGGGATGATAACATGAACCATTCAAACAGTAAAGAGACTGTTTAAAAAAGCACAAAGAGACCACAAAGACCCATATATAGCACTCTTAATGCTGAGAAATACAACATTGGGGGGTCTGGGATCGCTAACACAGCTACTTATGGGCTGAAGAACCAGAACTTTGATGCTTACCAGAGCTGAACAGCTTAAACCAAAAGTGCCAGATGTCAATGTGCAACCTGTATTGCAAGAAAAACAGCAATCCTAGTACAATTTGCATGGCAGAGTGCTCCCAGCTTTGTAGCCAGGACAACCTGTTTATTTGTGAACACCTGAGAATACCTGGACTCCTGCATTTGTAGAGTGCCGTGCTGAAGAGCCATGATCCTATGTGGTCCAAGCAAATCGGAAAATATACCAGAGAAACAGAAAAGATCTATTGCTGACTCCAGAGCCATGCCAATCCTCCTGGCCATGAGAATCACACACCCAAAGAGAAGGAGACAGCAGGACAACATGATGGAAGATGATGTGATCCCAGAGTTGCCTATAATGGAGGATCCATCACACGTGATGCTGAGGCAGCTGCAGAGTGAGCCTATGGGACCAGCCCTATCCTCAAGCAGTCAGGACCAATTGTCCACCACTAGCTCCTGCCTAAGAATCAGTCGGGTCAGTGGGCGGGAGTTCAGATTTCCGTGGTTACATAGACTTGCAGAAAGTTTGAACTACACAGAACTTCAATTTTTGTGATGGGGCAGTTCAACTTGAGAAGGGAGATGTAATGATGTGTATTAGCACATACAAGTTGTGCATCTGCTAATTTATCTATGTAAGCCCTTGTTTGGTGGGCAGTAGCCCACACTTTGCCAGTGTTATACCTGTATTATATAGTACAGTGCTACCAAGTTCCTTTAAGGATCACGTTGACCAACTGACCAAGACTATAAACCTAAAGTTAGGTCTCCTATATCACTTGCGCCCATTCCTTACTCATGATAGCTACTGGTATGCTCCTCCCTACCCTATTATATGGGTCCCCTTTGCTACAGTCAGTAAGGAGCTCTGAGATGCAAAGACTGAGAACCCTGTATCATAGGGTAGGGCATTTTGCTGCAGGGGCCCTGCCCCTGGAGCATCACTGCAAGGTGCTACTGTCAGTAAATTGGCCTTCTCTTGAAGGCAGACAGCATATCCCTCGCTGTGCCTTGCTTTAAACTCCAACAAAGCAGCACACCTCCTGCTTAATTAATATAACAACTGCCAAGCAGAATGGGAGAACACTAAGGACCTCTGGTTGCCGGCTTCTCCAAGTTCCCAGGCTAAGGACTTCTCAAGGACTCCGTTCCTTTGCTGCTTTCATCCCATCTACCTGGAATGATCTCCCTAGCAGTCTCCAGGAATGTGACTCCCTAGGGGACTTCAAGACAGGTGTTAAGACTTACCTATTGGAGATGAACCAAAGTACGTGCTCTCACTGAGATGCTGCTGACACATTCTCAGATGGCCATGCCAGCTTCTTCTAGACTGATATACCCATACTATGTTCCTTCATCTGAATTTTTCCACCGTCTTGTGTATTATGTAATGTTCCTCAAGTTTGGTGCTAACTGTACTTACCTGCCCACTGTACCTTAACTTGTACCATATGTCTGCATTGATCATACTGTACTATATGGATATGTGATGTAATTTTGATGGTGGTTTCTAGATCTATTTAATTAATACTGGGTTTCCCCGAAAAAGGGACTGGTCTCAGTGGGCCTACCCAGTCACCAAAATTTAAATAAATAAATAAAGTAAACTAAGCAGAGCACTTTACTCACTTGTTTTCATGATCATTACAGATGCTAGGAGCTGCCTAGATTGTCATTGCTAAGCTTTAGGTTTGATTGTTGTGATATAGTAAGGCTGACACTTCTATTTTGTGGGGGCTGTTGACAGCCAGTACATTACTGAAGTTGGGTTGAAGAAAGTAGGAAATACAAAGTAAAATTGGAGATAGATGTGTTTACCTTACCGAACTTGTAATCTTGATGTAAAAGCAAAAAAATGCAGTTGACACGCATCATCCCCTCAGGAGTCCTATTAATCAGTGTTGCAACTGAAGGTTCAAGTAGTGTTTCCCAAAAGAACTTATACAAGGGGTTGCCCTTATGCTTCTTTTTGCACACTCATCCTTTTGCAATACCCCTTGCCCCCTGCCATTTGAACACATCCCTACTACCTAATATTTTTACAGCTGCAGAGTGTGTGGACCACAGAGAGCAAAAACAATAAAGGAGAAGGAAAGGAGACAGAAAAATATTTAAAGTGGAGAGAGAGAGAGCACTCCAGGAGAAGTCTAGGGACTGAGGACTTGAGGTGTATACTGGCACACCAGGCATGAGTTGGTACTGAATCCACCTAGACAAAGAGCAGCACTGGTGGTCAGTTGGTCACTGTGGTAGGCAGGGGTAGATAGGACTACTGCAGTCACTGACTCAATGGAGGACAACTTGAAGCAAATGAAGCTGGGGATGGCAGCTTGGGAATGAACACTGCAGATAATTCAACAGCAGCAGCCTGAAGAACAGTTGTACTGTTTCTAATCTGAAAAAAGGTATTTGATTACCAATTTTAATTATTTAAAAAATTAAACATGCTGTATTGGATCTGATTTAGATAAGATAAAACTATCAAGCTCTGTTTTGTAAATTTCTAAGATATCTATTTGGGCTAGCATTGCTCAGATAGTGCTTTTGAGGATCCTGCCACTATCTATCAGATAGTGCTGGTATCCTTCCCAGGATCCTACCAGAAATCTTACCAAAGACAGATGTAGGATCCAGGGTCAGATAGTGATGGATCCTACAAGTACTGTAGTTAGGATCCAGGGCTCCTAGGTCAGAGCCAGGGATCCTAGGTCAGATAGTTAGGATCCAGGGTCAGACAGCAATGGATCCTAGATTAGATCCAGGGATCTTAGGTCAGATAGTAAGGATCCAAATTGGGTCTGTTGCTAGGATCCACAGGATCCACAATGTTTGTAGGATCCATGCACTAGATCCAAGAGGGTAGGCTCCATCGTCAGATAGCACTGCTATCCTACTACAGCAACTATCTGGCCAAATGGGAGATATCTGTTGGTATCCTAGTTTGTAGGATAATATCTGAGCAACACTAGCTTGGGCTTTTTAAACACAACAGACCATTACCATATGCTTACGATAATCTCTTGAGCCAGATAAGGACATATTTCTTTTAGACCACTTCAGGAGGGAAGGGATTGAAAATTGAGCTGAACAGCCAACCTTCTATTTCCCCATCTGCAGTTCTGCCTCTATCCTCAAATGTTTTGTAACATCTAACCAGAGAGAGAGTTTGGGGGCACACCCATAAAAATACTATGGGGGCTGTTTTCAAAGCTGTTTTATATGTCTGTAAGCAACCTTTGACATAAATTAAAGCCACTGCTCAACTAACAGAGCCCTTACTAGTTGAGTGACGGCTTTTGTTTATGTCAAAGATTACTTAAACATATATAAAACTGCTTAGATTGACCCCCATAGACTTCTAGACCATAAAGTCCATAGACCTTCCTTGGTCAGACATCAGAAAATGTCTGAGCATGGGGGCAGGGCTGGCCGACTGGGAAGTGGAAAGGATTGGCTAGCTGGCTGTTCAGCTCAGTTTTCAAATCTTTTCCTCCCAAAGTGGACTAAAAAAAAGAATTCATTGTCTGGATCAAGTGACTATCGAAAGTGTAAGGTAACGGGATGTTGGGTTAAAAAAAACACGCAAATATCTTACAGATTTCCTTTCATTCATCACATCAGATAAGATCATAAGGGCCCGACATGCTGGAGTAGCCACTAGCCAGGGAGGGATGCGGGTCATGGTGGGTGACGAATAGTAAGATATGTAACCTAACAAAAATAAAGGGACAGATTCTAGAAGGGTGATACAGGGCTTGCATCCAGCCCTGTGTCAAACCCTTGCACTGCCAGAACTGGGGCATTGCCGATTGCCACAGCTGCACCCAATTTTATCATCTCAGGTGCCATTGTGACAATTGACCCAGTTTACAGCACCTTGCACCAAATCCTGAGTGCAAGCTCTGGGTAAAAGATCCTGGGTATTGATGCACGATAGACCACAAGATGGTTTGGTGAGCATCTTTTGCCACAAAGGATAAATGATCCCTCTAGATTGCCGTTACCCTGGTGTGCAATATCCTTGGTGCACCTGCGGTTTTCGGCAGTGTTAGACTTTTTTAATCTAGCTCAAAATGTTATGCATGGGGTAAAAAAGAAAACTGGAGCTGGCCTGTTGGTGCAGTAGTTGGATTACCGCCTGCAATGCCGGTGACCCGGGTTCGGGAACAGACTCGGGTTGCTGAAGGGCCAGCTGGGGGAGAAGGATGGAGCATCCCAGGGCCTTCTCTGGGGGGAGGGCAGGAATGCAGCCTGGCCCCTGCTGGTCCCCTGGTGGATGCCAGGAGCATAGCAGGATGTTAGGGTCTGGATGATTGGCGGAGTGGCGGACGTTGGCGGAGGCCCTGACATCTATGACATGCCACTTCCCATGGAGAAAACCAGGAAAATTGCTCTCTGATTGGCCAGATGATGGTCCCCGTTCCCCCTGCTGCTGTCAGGCCCTGACAACCAACCCCACCTCAGTGGCACCCGGGCCAATTGAAGATTGCGCTGGATGCACCCACCGATGCCTTCCCTCTCAGAGGAGGGGCACCCGTCCGATGAAGGGATACACCAGGTTACCGGGGGGGGGTCATGATATGAGGTAGGAGCCCAGTGTTGGGGCAGAGAGGGCAGGCGGGGGGGCCCAGGGAGACCCAAAGGAGTAGTCCACCAGGGAGGGAGGAGGGTGCATAAAAAAAAAGAAAGCTGCCAGCACAACACTCAGTTAAGTAAATCAAATGCATACAACTTGGTATAAATACTTAGGGGTTATAGTGGACAGCAGATTAACGTATGTAGCCCAGATAGACTATCTGATTAAAAAAAGAAAAAGTGAAATTGGGTGCCCTTATAAGAATATCATCATGTTTAACCCTAGCAGCTGCAACTAAACCTGCCCAGCAGCTTTTGACCCCAGTCCTTGAACATGGAGTACTGGTGCTTAGAAATTCAACACAAACAGCACTGCAAAGAATAGACAAACGGACCCATATCGGCACTAAGTTAGAATGCCAACAGTAAGAACAGCGTGGTCAATAACCACAGAGTCCAAATGCCATGGACAAAAACAGCGCCCTTTCAAGATGCAGACTACAACAATCTCACCAATGGTAGTGGTCAACAAACACAGGCAAGGCTGATACCATGGCAAGACAACACAGCCGCAACTTGTCTTTTTGTGGGGGGCTCCACACCCCGTACCCCCATCCCCCCAAATTTCAATAATCAACTCCATAGGGGCGTGGACCTCGGGGACAGGGAGAAAGTTTTGAGGAGGTGGATTCAGGCATCAAAAAGTCAAATCAGACACACTTGGGGCAGGTGAAAATGTGTGGCCACAAGATTCAGTAGACCAGGAACAGAATCTGGGTCTCCTGAACCGTGCCGCCTAAGCTGCTTGTGTCTTAGCCATCTCCAACATGGGAGCAGCTTGGGTAGCCTCCACACTTTTTCTCTACTTCTTCACTTCCTTCCCTGCTTCTCCACTGCCTGAATAGCAACAGGGGCAGCAGTAACTGATATACACTATTCAACCCTTGTCGCTATTCAGGTATACCATGGTTCCTGCAGTGCGTTTAGATGGCGCTATTTAGGAAGCGCTATTCTTTTTTTTTTATTATTATTTAGAGGCTTTATTAGTATTTCAGCACCAAGTAAGATACATCAAGCAATCCAGTACAAGTGAAACATCAGGTGCAGACCTTTTAATACAAAATAACCCTTCTCCCACTGCCCTTCCCCCTAGACCACACACCGTTACTGCCAATTGAGTTGCAGACATACTGAAGTCCCATTTTCATTAGGATTTCCATATCGTCAGGATGGCCTCTAAGCTTCCCATAATGAGGTAAAAGTTTTGACTTCTATTTTGTATAAGTGCAATATGTCTTTCCAATTGTAATGCTCAGGACACTCTCCCTGAACCATTCCAAGATTGTAGGAGGCTTTTCGTCCGTCAGTGTCTTATTGTTAACTTGGCAGTTGCTGTGATAAGAGTCACGTGTGCTTTCCTACATTTTGGACTGTCAATTGGGAAATAATTTATGAGACAAACTTCAGGCGTAAATAAGTCTCTCAAGCCAAGGATAGGGTCCAAAGAATTATTAATGGATTGCCAAAATGTCTTTATGTGTGGGCACAGCCACAACATGTGATAGAGTGACCCGGTGTCCTCCTTACACCTGTTGCATGTTGATGCATGCAAGGATCCATATCTGAAGAGTTTGGCTGGTGTCAAATAAATATTGTGCATAATATTGTAATGGACTAATCTGAGTCTATCTTGTTTAATGAATTTATACATTGATATCCAAAGTTTCCTCCATATATTAACATCTTCAGGAATACCTAATTCTCTTACCCAATAAGAGCAAATTCCAGAGGGTAATCTATGGTCCCAATCCTGAAGAATTTTATATAGATTAGACACTTTATGTGGTTGGGAGGCAACCTACAGAAGTGCGAGGAAGCGCTATTCTAACCCATTAGCCCCCATATTCAGGCCTGGCCAACTGTACACGCAAAATGGTGTACTGCACAAAAAAAATGGGCTGACTGGCTCTGGCACCATATTATACAGAATGCGCTATCTGAACTGACTGAGCAATCTGTCTGAAAATCTGACCCTGGTCTCACGGTGCACAGCAGGGAGCCACCATGTCTGGTGCAGTGCACACCCATAGGTGTACAGTGTGGATTGTGCCATGGCCCTCACCATGTTAGGTAGTGATCCACCACCCTGTTCCCCTCCAACCCAACCAGAGCCAGTGACTGGCACAGCCCACCCACACCACCACAGCCAGTCACTGACTGAACTGAACGGGAATGCATACAGTATACAATACTTGCCCATCAGTTGAATGGGCATGTACTGTATACTGTAAGTGCTCCTGTTCAGTTCAGTCAGGGGCTGGCCATGGTGGTGTGGATGGGTTGTGTCAATTGCAGGCTCCGGTTCAGTTGGTGGGGAAGTGGGGTAGTGGGTCACTGCCTAATGGGGTGGGGGGGCACTTGACTATCAGCAACCGGGGTCATTCCTTTTATTATACAGATCGGGTCTTGAAGAGGGGACCACTAGATTACCAGGGAAATGGGGATCTTAGGGTATTTTATTAACATTACATCACTTGGGGCTGAGATGGGGGGACCACTAGACTACCTGGGAAACAGGGTTTGGGGAAGTATTTTATTAACATAAAATCGATCAGGGTTGGTAGAGGGGGAACCACTTGACTACACAAGGAAATGGGGATCGGGGGGTAGTTTAGTAACATAACATCAACTTGGGCTGGGGAGTGGGTCCACTAGACTACCAGGGATATGGGGATTGGCGGGTATTTTATTAACATAACATTGATCGGAGCTGGGGAGGGGGGACCACTAGACTGCCAGAGAAATTGGGAACAGGGGTTATTTTATTATCATACATCGATTGGGGATAGGGAGGGACCACAGTTCCATTAGGGTACCCAGCCCTTAACAGTGGGCAGACGGATCTTAGCACTATTTAGGGCTGGGTGACAGAAGCATAAATCTGCATCACTGCTGGAGGTAGTTTTGCACTTGTGATGTGTTTCAGTATTGTGCTGAACTACATATGTATGGGGAACCCTTCATTTGCATAGGCACCGCACAATATTGTGCGTGTCAGCGCTGTTGGGGGTGTGCCACGTATATGTGCCCTTTGAATATGGGCATCCCCCAACAGCTGGGACTTTTCCTGGTTTGTGTGGTGCAACCCAGGTTGCGTCACCCAAACCTTTTGAAAATGTGGCCCTAAATGTATAATCGGATAGCCAGATATGCAGTCTCGCAGATGTGAAACTCATCACTGTGAGATGTTTGTCCAATTACATTGGCTTCTGCCATTGGCTAAATGGGACTTGATCTGGTCTTTATGAATTTATAAATTGTTAAAACAAGTTTCAAATCATCCTTTTAGGGACCTCATAGAAACCAAGATCAAAATCAAATCCACGTTACCTATTTAGGCAAACAGAAAATTGAGGTTTACCATGTCTAAGAACTAACACAAAGTTTGGAGACATTAGCCTCCAGGCAAGTGTAGCTAAAACTTGGAACCATACTCCTCTCAATATTTGAACTAGAGACTCTGTACTTGATTTCAAGAAAGCCCTAATGAATTTTCTCACTAGATCATGCACATGTAACTTATAAATTGTGATATAGTGTTGTATGTTGTAACTGTACTGTTTGTGTATGCTTTAAACAGCACCGTCCTCCCTGACTCACTCAGCAACCACTTCCCCATCCTCTGCCAATGGTCAAATAGGGCCGCCAAACCACCCTTTAGAATGGTCACTCACTCACAGGTTCTGAAGAATGAGCATCTTAAACCCCTTAAGACCTACCTCAGGCAAACAGACTGGTCACCTATCGACTCTACCCATACTGTGGACCTGGCTCTCGAGTACTTCAACTCAAAATTCAGTACAGCTTGTGACATACACACCCCCCTATAAGAAAGGATAAGATTAAGGGTGCAAACAACAACTGGATTACTCCATCTCTGCTAAGCCACATGGCCTCCAGGGACAACCTGTGGCACCGTGCCTGAGCTACTGGTAAGCAGGTTGACTGGCAACGCTACAAAGCTGCCAGAAATGTCTGTATTCAGGAGATTCGCCCACCAAGACTCACCATTTCAAGATGGAGCTCTCATACTCATGGGGGGATGGCAGGAAATTCTGGAATTACATGCATGACCTCATGGGCAAAACCAGTAAGTCAACCCCATCTATGCTTTCTGTGAATGGGGATATTGTCCAGGGACCCAAGCAGATCACTGATACTTTTAACTCAGCCTTCTCAGACCTTAGCAGCATACTTCCACCAGATTCTTTGATGCCACTGTCCCTAATGCTATGGGAAACAGTGTTGGCACCCCTCATTCTGCCCCCTTCCATTTCAAGAAAGTCTAAGCTTGGTAAGTCTAGATATAGCAGTGACTCTCTCAATTTAAAAACTTCTCAATCTCACCTTCAAAGAGATCCTTGCTCCTCTAACTCAACTTCTGAATTGCTCCCTATGTCTTGATCAGTTCCCCCAGAGATGGAAGGCTGCTGTAGTTGCCTCTGTCCTCAAAAGTGGAAATCTTGCCTTTCACACAAACTACTGCCCTATATCAATCCTTCCCCCCTCTCGAAAGCATTGGAACAAATTGTTTTGAACCAATTAACCAAGTATCTTATGAAGCACCATATCCAATGCCCACAACAGCATGGTTTCCGTAAGGCACACAGCACTATAACAGCCTTACTAGAATTCACTAGCTATATACATAATGCTATAGATCGCAGTCACTTACAGTAGTTGGGGCGATATACATCGACCTCACTATGGCATTCGATAGAGTAAATCACACCATTCTGCTTGACTCACTGTCTGACACCAGACTCTCAACCAAGGTCATTAGATGGTTCAACAGCTGCCTTGGGGGCAGATCCCAGCAGGTAAAGATCACTGGTGTTCTCTCTGACAGCCAGCTCTTCCACTCCAGTGTTCCACAAGGCTCAATTCTGGGCCCATTACTTTTCAGTCTCTTTCTAAATAACCTCTCCCCTGGCTAGCACTACCAACATACTACTCTACGCTGATGACACCGTGATCTTTTCTAACCAGCTCCCCCTGGAGGCCCAACCCCAACATAATTTCTCGTACGCTGAAGCCTGGTTTACCAAGCATGAACTACTCATGAATTAAAAAAAAAAAAACTAATGTTATGCTTTTCACAAATCCCCACAATAGGTACAAACTGCACAGGTTAACTATCCACAATACCCTGTGCAACACTCTGGAACAAGTCCAGAACTTCAAGTACCTTGGAATAACCCTTGACTGCTCACTGTCCTATGCCATCCATGTGGCCCTAGTTGCTAAGGCTGTAAACACAAGGATCAGCCTCTTAAACAGGCACAAATGCTGCCTGACCCTCAATGTGCTTTGACTAGCAGTTCACAACTCAATAATCTCCATCATCTACTATGGGTCAGTTGTATACAGTGCCGCGATTGACACCACGCTCAGAAAGATTAACACTTCACTTAATAAAGCCTGCAGGTTAATAAAGGGTGCGCTTCGTCTCACCCATACCTGTGACCTTTATGTGCACACAAACTGTTGAATCTCATGGGTAGGGTGAAATAGCAGACTTGCCTTTTAGTAAACCCCCCCCGATCATACAGAATTTCCTCAAACTAGCAGTCAACCCACATTTAACACGAGGAATGGTACGAGAAAGTCTTCAAGTCCCTCTCTGCTGCACATCACAGGTGCAGCAATCATTTGCATACCGGGCACCCACCTGGCTGAATGACCTCCCTGCTATAGTCCTGGCAGTGCCTAAATTGTGTGCTTTCAAGTGTGTAGTACATTGACACCTCATGGAACTTAACAGCTTCACTGTTCCTTCTCAAATCACTCTCATTCCAGTGCTACTATTGGCTAAGGCTGCCTCCAACCCTTAGTCCATACCCCTACTAAAAGCTCCCAGTAGCGCCTTCACCCTCCCTGAGCCACCTCCCTCCCTATGCCTTCCCTTCCTAATCCACTGGTGTATGATCTTAGCCTGCATCCCACCCATTTCCACTCCCACCGCTGCCCCCTTCCTACCCACCCCCTATTTTATCAAATAGGCCTGACTCGGCTGCTCTTGTTTTTCCATTTTAAATGTCCAGTTATATCGAAATTACTACTGCTTGTGCTATTGTCACTTTATCAGATTGTAACACTTATTATACTGTAATTATTATGTGTGTATATTATTGCCAGAATGTTGTGTATACTGCTGTTTATTTATTTATTTAGTTTTTGTTGACCGGGTAAGTGCACTAGACAAATCCTGCCTATTTTCAGGCACGACCCGGGGGAGGGGGGGGATACAGATGAATGCCAACTGACCTTGAACCAGATTAAGCTGATTTGCTGCTTGATTTGTGTTCACTGTTCTTTCTACTGATAGGGAACCTTTGTGAAAGAGCTTCTAGCTCAAAGGTATTGTAATCCAATAAATAAATAAATAAAAATGTTGTAAGTATCTTTAGTTTTCTTACTTATGTGTGTTTACACAGGTCTACAGTTGAAAATAGGATCTTGTATCCCAACTGTATGTACCTGTATAAAAATAAAGTTTTATGAATGAATGACATGAATCAATGAATTGGCATGCATGCATTGCCATTTGCCATATTTTGGGGCAGTATTAACTAACTATTTTAAACCGCAGTGTTGTCTATTACTTATTATTACAAAAGTGTATGGTAGGAGCAGAGAGCAGCACACTCACCAATAGTTATGGTTCCAAAGAAAGAAAGGAGCTTCCAGTCAGTTAAATCCCAATCTTTATTCCGTATCCAAAAAGGTTCCAACAGTGTTAGCACTACTGTGCTGTGCACTGCTGGCTTATGTATTGCCCTCCTTACAGGGATTCCTCAGAGCTTTTTGGATGCGGAATAAAGATTGGGATTTAATTGACTTGAAGTTCCTTTCTTTCTTTGGGACTGTAACGATTGGTGAGTGCACTGCTCTCTGCTTCTGCTATAACCTTAAATTTAGCAGCAGCACCACAACACCTGTGCTTTAAATTGCTCCACCCACTTCACTGATATTGCATCTTATTACACTACAAGCAAACGACTTGCATTAACAAATGCATGTTTACTTTGTGTAATGTCTTATATCCAGTTTATCACAAAAGGCTTTACATGGAGAGCAGGTATCACAGAGAAAGGCAGTCCCAACAATTTACACTACCACATGTTGTAATATCATGAAACTATATGTGCTAAAATTATACTCTCACAGTCACATTCCGAGCATGTATGTACATGTGGTTATTAACTAGAATTACAGAAGTAATGAAAGTATAGGGGTGAGGCCCAAGTTTCATGCAGGATACTGAAACAGGATCGCTTCAGGATAGGACTTTGTAGGCAGGGCTGGCGGAGATTAAACTTGATATGACACAGAGAAAAGATTTTGGAGATTGCACAAGCTGGTGAGAGGCTGGGATGAGGTGGGTCCTGACTGGGAGAATGTAGAAACGCACTGTAGATAAATGTTTTCCCCAAACCAAAGAATGGGTTAGAGTTTGCCAAGGGATGTGATCCCAAAGTAAGAATAATAGTCTGTGCTTACATCTGTGACTAATTTTAAATTAGGTTTATCAAACAACTGAACCAAACTAAACCAAACTGTAATTCTAACCATTTTTTTTTTTACTTTTTATTCATGCACATCCAACCAAGGCTCACCCATAAAGGGTTAAGTGATATTTCAGATTGTGCACCTTTTCTGACTTAAATTGTACTGATTTGTTTTGCAGATTGAGTTTAAATCCAACCATCTACAATGACTGGAGTTTCTGGGTTTATATGTATATTTATTTTTGTCTCTATTCCTCTTCCCCTGCCCCCCCTTGGATCGTCCTACTATAACCGTACACCATCTGTACTTATTCATTTTTTCATCAGGTTTAATAAAATGTGTAAACTGGTGAGGCATTCATTTTTGTTTGCTTTCTATGCATATTAATTGACATTCTGAAATGGGTAGAAAGAATGCTGAATTCTGATTGGCTGAGAGCTGCTTTCAGCTGTGCCATTATCCCAGCTATGGCCCAGCTGAAAGTATTATGTTTAGAAATGCATAAAATTTACTAAAAATGACCCATTTCATAATCACAATAAGGCACTCCAGGGGGTGTGTTATGGTGGGCTAATGGCCCTTCTCGGGTGGTGGGAGCCCTCGGCTACACCTCGTGCTTCAACCCAGCCTGAGGTAGGCCGTTATCCCACCATAACACACCCCCTGTCATGCCTTATTTCTTAAGTAATAACATACCTCTGGACAAGAGACACATTGAAGTTTAAATGGCTGGGGGTCTGTCAACACACCACAAAGCACAAGCAGACAGGTGGGAGCAGAGGGGATGGGAACTTTTAAATAGAAACAGAAATGCAGAGAATTTTTACAGAAAAAGACTACTGGTCCTTCCAGTCTGCCCTCCTTTCATCCTAACCTATCCTATCCTATCCTATCCTAACATAGAAACATAGAATTTGATGGCAGATAAGGACCGCTTGGCCCACCTAGTCAGCCCATTTTCTACCTAACGGATAAGCTGGAGATCTTAGTTAACCAACAGCTTACTTCCTCCTACCCCCAACTAGGACTGCCTTATGTCTGTCCCATGCATTCTTGAATTCCCCCACTGTTCTTGATTCCACGACCTCCTCAGGGAGGCTGTTCCATACATCCACAACCCTCTCTGTGAAAAAATACTTCCTCACATTACCTCTGAGCTGACCCCCCTCTATCTTCAAATTGTGCCCCCTTGTTCTTACACATCTCTTTTTCTGAAAGATGCCACCCTCTTGTACTTTGTTGATTCCCTTGAGGTACTTGAAAGTTTCTATCATGTCCCCTCTCTCCCTCCTTTCCTCAAGGGAATACATATTAAGCTCCTTTAGTCTTTCTTCGTATGTCTTCTGGTGCAGACCCTGCAGCATTTTGGTTGCCCTCCTCTGGACCTGGATCCTATGACCTAATGTGTAGTTGGGATTACCGCCCCCCCCCCCAACACTTGCTTAGTTTAAAGGGACACTGTCAACCTGTTTTTCATCATATTATTTCTAGTTAAAAACCTACACTTTATGATTGCTTACCTTCTCTAAAATGCATTAATGTTGCTGTTTGTTTTGTCTGTGTCCTTGTTAAGTAGAACTGAAATGCATGGCAGTGTATATTTATAAACAACCTTGTTTTGTTTACAATCCTGGATCTGTTTTTACTGCATACTTCCTGAGCATTAGAAACACCCCCAAACAGTGCAGTCACTCATGATGCAACAGCCTCCTAAACTCCCACTGCATCATGAGTGGCTAGTCTGTGTTGTGGGTGTTTCCAAGTCCAGGAAACATGCAGTGGGAGCTGATCAAGGAATGTAAACAATCCTGTTTTGGTGTGGTAACATCAGTATGTTGGGCAGTCTGTTTTTCACTTTTTAAACAAAAACAAAATCATTATCAAATTACCAGCTACATCAGCAGTTTTTACAGAATGTTGGCAATCGTAACTTTTTTTAAACTGGAGACACTTTGAGACCTAAGGGGGTTGACAGAGTCCCTTTAACAGTATAGCCTAGAGGTTAGAGTAATGAGCTGTGAACGAGCTTGGTACATCCAGTAAACCAGACCTTGGTTTGATTCTCACAACTTCCACTTACATACTGTGTGACTCTGAACAAGTCACTTAACCTCCCAGTGCTCCCAGTTTGCCCCTGAAAACAAGCACTTGCCCCTAGTGGGCCTTACCCGGTTACCAAAGACTAAAATAAAAAAAAAACTATTAAAAGCCTTTTACTAGGTCACAGCTATGTTTGAAACCTTTAATGGTTCTTACACCCACCACCTCTGCTGGTAAGCTGTTCTACGGTTCAGCCACTCTCTCCGTAAAAAAACAAACATTCTCACATCTCTCCTGAATCTCCCCCCTGCCAGCTTCCACTCATGTCCTTATAGTCGTGATTCATCCATCTTTCTGAATATTTCTGCACAATCTATCTTGTTCATTCCTTTCAGGAATTTTAAGGTCTCTATACGAACATACGAAATTTCCCAGCAGATAAAGGCCCAGAGGACTATCAAGTCTGCTTGAATGTGCAGCTAGCACCCCTTATTCTGCAGCTGCCCTCCCTTCCACCCTTTCCCTCCATTGACCCTCCCCCTTGTCCTGTCCCATCTCCTTTTGAAGTAGTCCACTGTTCTACTGGATACCACTTCTGCAGGTAACACATTCCACGCAGCTACCACCCTCTCTGTAAAAAAGTGTCTCCTCGTCTACCTCCTGAAACTTCCTCCCTCCAGTCTCATATCATGGCCCCTGGTGTCCCTCCCCTCCCTTACTTTGAACAGCCCCTCTGTACCTGTCTTGTTTATTCCTTTCATGTACTTAAAGGTTTCAATCATGTCCCCCGTCCCTCCTCTCCTCCAGTGAGTACATGTTCAACTCCCTCAGCCTCCTCTCATATGATAAGTCCCCCAGCCCCTTGATCATCTTTGTCACCCTGTGCTGCACCCTCTCCAGTAACTGCGTCACTCCTTTGAATCACGGTGCCAGTGCCTGCCATGAGTACTCAGGTGTGGCCCAACTAATGACCTATACAGTGGCAGAATCACCACCTCCCTCCTTGAGGATATACCCCTTGCAATTCAACTCTGCATTTTGTTGGCATTTGCAGCTGCCTTCCTACATTGTGCCGAGTTGTTCATTGACCCTGTAATGAGCACCCCCAGATAGTTCTCCTCCTCTGTCTGGGCTAGCTCCACTCCCCCCAGCTGGTAATTCCTCCTTGGGTTCTTCACCCCAAAATGCAGCACCTTGCACTTTTTGGCATTAAACCCCAGTTGCCAGGTGTCTGACCAGGTTTCAAGCTTTGCCAGATCATCCTGCAACCCCTGCCATCCCCCCCAGGTCGTCCACCACTGCTCCCATCTTGGTAACATCAGCAAACATACTGATCTTGCTCTTGATGTTTAATGATATGTCTGCAATGAATATCCCAAACAACACTGGTCCCAACACCGAGCCCTGTGGAATACCGCTCATCACTACCCTTCGGTGTGAGAGCTCCCCATCCACCACCACCCTCTGTTGCCTTCCCTGAAGCCAGTTCCCTACCTATCTCACCAGCTTTGCACCCACCCCTGTGCCTTCTAACTTACTTCCCAGCCTCCCATGAGGCACTGAGTCGAATGCCTTACTGAAGTCCAGATACAGGACATCCACTGCATGGCCCCTGTCCAGTTGCCTAGTGACCCAGTCATAGAACTCCACCAGGTTGGTTTGGCAGGATCTGCCATGTATGAAGCCGTGATGTCTGCTGTCCTGTAGTCCTTTAGCCTCAAGAGGGCCACTAGCCTCTCCTTCAGGATAGTCTCCATCAGCTTATCCACGATGGATGTGAAGCTCACCAGTCTGTAGCTCCCCGGTTCATCCTTGGGGTCACTCTTCTGGAGGGGCACCGCATGAGCCATCCTCCAGTCCTGAGGTACACACCCTGAGTGTAGTGAGGCATTAAATAGGTCTGCCAAAGGTTCTGCAAGGACCTCTGCCAGCTCCTTCAGTACCCTGGGGTGGATGCCATCTGGGCCTGACGCCTTGTCCACCCTTAGTGCCTTCAAACCCTCTCGAACTCTGCCCTCCATAATTTCCCCATCTGTCACCCCTCCACCCTGTTTCTGCTGTTCCCCCCCTTGGGTATCACCCCCCTCTTCTCCTTAGTAAATACCGGTCAGAAGTACTCATTTAGCACTTCTGCCTTATCGCACCTTACTTCCACCCAACCCTCCTCCTTTCTAATCCTTACTATGTGGTCCTTACAGCTCCTTTTCTCCCTGATGTACCTAAAGAAGTCCTTCTCCCCCTTCTTAATGCCTTGTGCCAACCTGAGCTCCATAGATGCCTTGGCTCCCCTTACTGCTCATGTCACTTCCTTCGATTCCATCAGGTACTCCTCCCTGTCCTCCCCCATCCCTGTTTTCTTGTACCTCCTAAAGGTAGCTCTTTTCCTCCTTACCTTTTCCATGACCTCCTTACTCAACCGGCTCAGTTTCTTAGCCCTAGCCTTCTTGCTCTGGGCCTTGCAGCAGGTTTTGGTTGCCTCCACCATCCCCAGCTTTTTGAGCTCCCACCTCTGGTTAGTGCCCATACTAGGTTGAATTCTGGCCAGGTACCCTTCTACCACTTCCACCATCCTCCCAAAGTCGGCCCTCCTGAAGTCCAGCACTCTTGTGCCAGATTATACTCCTTCCTTGCCCATATCCAATGTGAGCCATACTGAGTGGTGGTCACTCCCTGACAGTGGTTCTTCCACTGTAAGTTCTCTCACAAACTCCCCATTTGCCAGCACAAGGTCAAGGGTATTCCCTAACCTGGTTGGTTCACTGACCATTTGCATTAGGAAACTGTAGTGGAAGGCATCCAGCAGTACCTGTTCCCTTCTATTCCTGGTTGTCGGAGTACTCCAGTCCACTCCTGGCATATTGAAGTTCCCCACAATCACCACACTACCCTTCTCCAGGTCCTCCTGATCTGTTCTGCTAGTTTCTTGTCTAACTCCTCCATCTGAGAGGGCGGCCTGTATACCACTCCCATTCTGAGAATCCTATTCTTGGAATCCTGGATTTGCTTCCAAAGTGACTCCATACTACTCTCCTCCCTTCCCCTTCCTCCCTTACACACTTCAGTTCTTCCTTCACATATAGTGCCACCCCCCCTCCTTTCCCAATCACTCTATCATATCTTCCCTCTCCTTTCTGGTCTCAGACTCTTAAGCCAATCTTCTTAGTATCTGCTCTGCTGGATCTGAATAACTTTGGTTACCCTATCCTCTATTGTCTCTAGCTTGTCTTTGTTTTTCCTATGGTGGGGATTCCAGAACTGGACACAGTATTGCTGACACAGCCTCACCAGTGATTTATAGAAACTTAGACAATGACTGCAGAAAAGGACCAAAGGTCCATCCAGTCTTCCCGAATTCACTATTTAGCCCTGGGGCCTACTGTTCCTCCAGGGTCCTAGCCCTCCTTTTTTTATGTTTGCTTGCATGCATGCACAAGAAACATTATATTGCAGCTTAGGAGAGAAGCAGGTTTTGGAGGTGTGGCACTGTGGCGGCCAATGCCAGCACTGCATTGTTAGGCTTGGCCCTCATTTCCCAATGCGGTGGCATGCTGCTGCTGACACTAGTTCAGAAAGCATGCCACCAACTTGAAAGGAATTAGCCGCTGCAATGAGGCAGTGACCCATCATTGCAGGGTGGTGCCTTGCCTGGTGTAACATTTAAAAAAACCATGGCGGTGGCTGTAGCCATCCACCACTCACAGTCCCCGTAAAAGCCGATGGAGGTGCTCAATCCCCTTGTCAGCATGCCCCCTTCCCCAGTTCATTTGCCAATGGGGGAGCCCAATCCCTGTCTGCATAATGTCCCTCCATGTAATAGTTATGTATGCCAAGGGTTGCCCAATCCCCCTCAGCATCATGCGCCCCCCCCAAACAGACATGTTTTCTGTGCCAACAGGGGGCCCATTCTCCATCAGCTTCAATCGCCTTCCTCAAACAGCGCAGGTGGCACACTGGGAGCCCTATCCAGTGTGATAAAAACAAAGCTGTGAAGGAAAAACCTTCCTGCGATGTTTTTTTTTTTTTTCCCATGAAAGAAAAAAATGATCCCTTGTTGTCTCCGGTGCCCCAACCCCCAACCTGCACCCACCCTCTGAGCATCCAACCTCCCCACACCCCCCTCACCCTATACTTACCTCCAGAGCCTGCTGCAATGATCTTCGGTGGACCAGGAACACATCTGCACTCTTCAAAGCCGACTGCGAACTGAAGAAATGCTGGTAAGCTGTATAATGGCGTAAATGGGAGGTTTTCGACTAAGGTGGATATCTTGGCCATTTTTGCAACTTTTGGCTCCAAATTCTCAACATGGGGTTCTTGGGACCCCACTTCATGAATTCAGTCACTGTCATTTCATTATTCAATCCAGAAAGGTGATTTTATGGTCACTGCACAGAATCACCTTCTGGGACTGATTAACGAAATGACAGTGTCACTGTTGGTGAGGTGGGCTCCCAAAAATCCTATGCTGCAAATTTGTTGAAAAAATTCCAAAAAATTACTGTGTTACAAGCCTGCATTGCACAGTTTCTATGCATGCACGTAACTTCAAGAATTTTTAATATTTTCACTCCAGATTTTCAGCATTGCCATTTTTTCATACCTCCTTATGAACAGTATAGCTGTAATTTGTCACATCCTGGCCAAAATGTGTTTTTGCACATCTGGCAGACAATGGCATGGTCACCGTGGAAAATCAATGTTTGGGACAAATTAACAAAATCACAGTGACACAGTTCATGGGCGGAGGTCCCAAAATGCCTATGTTGAAAATTTGGTGACAAAAGTCCACAAAATGACTATGTTATGAGTGTGCATTGCGCAGTTTCCATGCACACTCGTAACTTTGAGAATTTGTAATATTTTCACTCCAGATCTGCAACACTGCCATTTTTGCACACCTCCTTATGAACAGTACAGCTGTCATTTTTCACATCTTGCTGAAACTGTGGTCTTGCACATCTGGCACAGAATGGTGCGGTCGCTGTGGGACATCAACGTTCGGGACAGATTAACAAAATCACAGTGCCACTGTTCATTAGCAGAGGTTCCAAATGCTTTCATGAGTTGGGGGTCACAAAAAGGCCATGCTGAAAATATGTAGTGCAAATACCAACAAATGTCTGGGGTATTAGGGGTTTCTAACCATAACATCCCACCCTGTACAGACTGACAGGTGTCAGGGGTGTGCCTTTGGATTACTGGCTGTAATGCTCATGCCATTCCACCCCCACCCTGCAGCCAGTGACAGGCATTGAGGTGTGCCTTGGACTCTTCGGCCCCAAAGTTCACCCCATTCTCCTATACTGCATTCATTTCAGCATATGTCCTTATGGAATGGGGTGACTGTAAAGCCGAACACCCCAAGGCACACCTCAACACTTGTCGGTGTCTGCAGGATAGGGTGAGGTGAAATGGCATGAGCATTATGGGTGATGAACCAAAGGCATACCCCAATGCCTGTCCATCTCTGCAGGGTGGAGGTGGGGTTGGCGTGAGGTTCAATACATCACTGCCATTCCTATTCTGCATCTGTCTAACTCCTGCACTTCCATTGCTAATACCAGCATGCAAACATTCGGCATTGACAAATGCTTTCTTTGTTTTAGAGAGAGTCAGTATCACCTCCTTCCTCCTGCTGTCAAACCACCTCCCAATACACCCCAGCATTCTGATTACCTTGCTGTAGACATTGGCTAGATTGTTTTAGGGAGTTACATATTTATTTCTTTATTTCAAACGTTTTACCAGTAAAGACATACTGAGCTGAGAAACAGCTAATTTCCAGATGTCTCCTGGGGGGAGGAGTACAGAGATATATACATAGCAAATAGAGTGTAATCAGAATAAATTGTACACAAAGAATACATGTAGTTTATACAAATGTACAAGTGAACAGACATGCAATGCAAACAAATGGTGTACATGACAATGTGCAGCCGTAGTGAAGTGAACATTCCTAGGAACAGGTTGGTGTCAATCAATAGGATCGGAATCACAAGGGCAGTAGTTCCATAAGACAAGTAGAGGTAGGTGAGAGGAAATGAGTTGGTGGGAGGGGGGGCTTACAAGGAGGCATCCAGGAGGCACTAGTAGTGGTAGAGGAGAGGGCAGAGTATTAGGGTAAATAGAGGATAGGAGTATACAACGGGGTACCTAGAAGGCAGTGGATAGGGTAGTTGACAAAATGGGGGTGGTATAGTGGGGGTGTAGGGAGTAGAGCGCCAGAAACAGGGGAGGTAGTGTAGAGAAGAAGGGGTAGCGAGGAAAGATTAGGTACAGTCACGGAAGGGAGCAGTGAAATCGTGGAGAAGACAAGAGAAGGGGCAGATGGAGGTGGCAGTCTATCTGAGGACATATGAGGACTTCCAGGTCCCTTTTCTCAGTGGCAGTTTCTAACTTAACTCCTCTCATTCAATATTCCTTCCTGGGGTTCTTGTTCTCTATGTGCATCACCTTGCATGTTCTGGCACTGAATTTCAACTGCCAAACTTTGGGCCAACGCTCTAATCTTTGCAGGTCCCTCTGCAGCTCCCTAACCCTTCCATGCTACCCACATAGTTTGCTGCAGCATGAAGGAATGCTCATGATGAAATATCAAGTAATTAGCTATTAACGTTATTAAGGCTTGTGTACTTAATCAGTTTGGCACAGATAGATAGTAGTAAGGGGGGGGGGTCACAATGAAGGAGATGAGGTGATTAGTATGATTAACATTGATTAGTATTAGTTTACTTAATCCATTGTATGTTTGTCTGTGTAGCAGGACCACAGCAATTCATTTGTGCAATCAGAGTACCCAGGACAAATCCACAAACTAAAATAACAGAATTCAAACAGTTTTACAGTTTTACAGCATTGAAGGCATCTTCACACTATGCAAGGAGGGAAAGACAAGGGGTCTTGACCTGAAACTGGTCAGAGGCAGATTCAAGAAGGAAACGAGAAGGCATTTTTTCACTGAGAGGGTGGTGAAGGGATGGAATGAGGATGCTGCAGGAGGTGGTGGCGGCGAAGACAGTGGCCAGCTTCAAGAGGGGTTGGATCCGGGTCAAGAGCAGGATTAGGACAGCAGGGATTATGGGAGAGATGTAGGGGAGGGGGCAGCTTCCAGCACATACTCAAGCAGACTCGATAGAACGATATGGCCTATTTCTGCTGGCAACTTTGTATGTTTGTATATGGCATATAAGAACATAAGTAAGTAGCCAGCAGAAGGAGACCTCATGGTCTATCGTGTCTGCTCAATATACTAATGCAGGGTCCAGGAGCTAAGTTTCTACCAGTTACCCTGACCCTTCCCCCTACCAAACCTCCTTCCCTTTTCCCTGCCATCCTTCATGACTTTCCTTTGTATTTGTCCCAGGCTCTTTTGAAGGATCTCACTGACTTTGCTGCCCCTACCTCCTCTGGTAGCTCACTCCTTAAATTTAGTCCTGTTAGACAATTTTAAAAGTCTTTTCAGGAACAAGTTATGTCACTGCACTTTTTTCTGGCATGTTGTGAGCCCCAGAGACTACCACTGTATGTACAGTACCTTGCAATACATTTAGGTGGATGTATTGTTATGTAAGGTTGTGGATGCAACCACAGAAGTACAGTACATCATTATGTAGTGAGAGGTTATCAGCATTTAAATGTTGAAATGCATGCATCTTTGAAACAATTTAGAAATGAGTCTGATACTGATTATAGAAATGTATTTAATCTGATTGCTGAGCTATAAATTTATGGAGTACAAACCAGTAACTCCACCCCCGAGGAAGACATGTAATCTGGAGTTTGTTACTGTACCAGCGAATGGATTTTGTGTTAAATGCACCATTGTTGAAATACATTTATAACTTCATGATCAGCTTTTGAGGGCCCAGTTTTCTTTCTGTTTGCTTATAGTGTGACTGGAGCACATACCTGTCAACCTTTCATCACTGAAATGAGGGACACAGATGCTCAAAATGAGGGACGATGTGGGACACTGGCCCTCAGAATGAAGGTCACAAAATCATACCTAAAGATGCAAGCTCAAAACACTGTGTTAACCAGTGCTTTTGTTAGCTCAAAGTTAAATTTTGTGTCAGCATCATACTAACATACTAACATGCTAAAATGCTAGTAGAATAGGCCTCATGGTCTATCGAGTCTGCTCAGGAGTCAGTACCCTAAATGGGTACTATTACCATCCTTCTGGCCCCTCCCATGATCCCCTCTTCCCCCACCAGAGTTACCCCCCAGACAAGACATTCCTCGGCTTCACCTTCCTCCTGTACCTGTCCCAGGCTCTCTTAAACCCTTCCACCATAAGTACATCTACCAGCTCCTCAGGCAGCACATTCCATGGTTCCACCACCTTCTCAGTGAAGTATCACCTCCTTCTTTCCCCCCTGAGTCTGCCGCCCTCCAGCCTCCAACTGTGCCCCCTAGTGGCTCCCCACCTTCCTCTGAAAGAGCCCATTTAGGCTTACCTCATTTACACCTTATAGATACTTGAAGACCTCAATCATATTCCCCCGTCTCTCCTCCAGTGAGAACAGGCTGAGCTCTTCTAGTCTCTTCTCATATGACCTATCCCCCAGACCCCGTATCATCCTGGGTGCCCTCCTCTGAACCCGTTCCAGGAGTGCAATGTCTTTCTTTAGGTGCGGACGCCATAGCTACATGCAGTTTTCGAGGTGTGGTCTAACCAGGCAATTATACAGTGGCAGAATCACCTCCCTGCTTCTTGAGGTAATCCCCTGGTGATGCAGCCCAGCATTTTGTTTGCCTTCGCTGCTGCCCTCCTGTATTACTCAGAAGTATTCATTTTGGCATCCACCACCACCCCCAGATCCCTTTCCCCACTTCAAGCCTGCAGTGTGTCCCCTCCTAGGGTGTACACTTAGCCTGGGTTCCTACACCCCAGGTGGAGCCCCTTGCATGTCTTGGTGTTAAATGTCAGTTTCCAGGTGCATGACCATCTCTCCAGAGCATCCAGGTCACACTGCAGGACTACCCTACCCTCTTCCCCATCCACCACCACCCCCCCAGCTTAGAGTTGTCCGTGAAGAGGTTTATTTTGCTCCTGATACCTTCCCTGATATCGGAGATGTAAGTGTTAAACAGAAGCTGTCCTAGAACTGATCCCTGTGGGACCCCACTTATGACTCCCCAGGAGAATGAGATTACCCGCCCACTACCACCTGCTGAGTATGCCCAGATAGCCAGTTACAATCCACCTGACCATCATGGTCCCCACCCCCATCCTTCCCAGCTTATCTGGCAGATCTGTGTGGAGTACTTAATCAAACACCTTGCTGAAGTCCAGAAAGAGGACATCCACCAGCCTACTCTGATCAAGCACTGTCATCGCCCATTTGTAGAACTCCATGAGGTTAGTCTGTCATGATCTGCCTGGGACAAAGCCATGTTGGTGATCATTCAGGTGTCCCCGTTCTGCAAAGAACACCCACAGCTTCTTCTTTACGATGGCCTCCATCAGCTTGCCCACCACAAATGTCAAACTGACAGGCCTGTAGTTCCTCAGCTTCTCCCCTGAGCCTCCTTTGAGGATGGGCACAATGTGTGCCATCTTCCAGTCCTTAGCACCCTTCCCATCCATACAGAAGAGTTAAAAAGGTCTGCCAGGGGTGCAGCCAGGACATCTGCCAATTTCCACAAACTCACAAAATGTTAAGACTTTCTGCTCGAAGGTCTTGAGTTTACAGCATCTCCTCTATGTTGAGCAGCATCTTTTTGATGTGGGACACAGCACGTCTGAGGGCTGAAAGAGGGGTGTCCCTTATAATGAGGGACACTTGAGAGGTGTGCTGGAGCACCTACCACTCATGCTTGGGCTTTGTTTGTGCTGTTCCATTCTCCAACACCTACCTTCCTCTGGAGCACCCAAGGCCCATACAATGCCCTGGTACTCCTAATGTGCAAGTGTCATACTCCATTGAGCTCTGACTCTAACCCCAGGGTGGGGGATTTACCCCCGACTCTCATGTAGCATCAGGAGGCACTGCCAGCAGGGATGCCAGGGCCTAGATGTACCATGGTCTATTGTAACTATGCTGGGGCCAATTTTCAAGTTTTTACCAGCCCCTAGGATTTCAGCATCTTAGGTGGTTCAGCACAGGGGCATGCATTATGATTGACACTCACCCTACCACTGTGCCTTTCACTGCAATACCACACATTGTCGCCAAGGAAGCAGCACTGCAGTGAGGGCTGTGAACCTCACTCCCTAGAGGAACAGCACATCCTCTAGGATCCTCAAGCCTTCTTATCCTGGTTAGCCTTCTGATGACCCAGACTCATTTCCAAACTCAGGCCTCAAGCGGTAGGTCTACCACTCGCTGATGGGTTGGCTCCCATAACCTTTTTTTAATTACGCTTTTCCGTCTTTGTTGCTGCCTGCCCCATCCTTAGACAGAGAGGGAAATATAACTTTCTGTGGTGGTGTCACCATCCTGTCCAAGCTCCACTGCCCCCACCATTGAAGATTTGCACAGTACAGAGCCCAAAGACACCTCCAGCCATCATCAGTGTGGCTTTTACCTCCATCACAATTTTTTTTCACCCATGCACCTCCCCGATGTTGGCTATAACCTCTTGATGAATTTCAGAATGCTACTTTCTTTTTTGTATACTCTCATTTATCTCCCTCCTGGGCAGCCCACTATCTTGCTGATCCCCCCAGCCCTGAACTCCCCACTTGCAGCGCACCTCCAATCTTCCCCCACTGCTTAACACCCACGGCAGAGTGGTGGGGACCCCTCAATCCACAGAACAGGATCCGGTTCCTGAGGTACCTGTCATTGATGGGAATGCTGCCGACGTGTGTGTGCTTTAGTCTACAGCACACCGGCTGACTGCTCCACCCCTGTCGATCACTTATGGGACCCAGGCGCTCTGACACTCAGCCGCTGCTAGGTGTCAGAGGTGCGTCAGCCTCAGTGTCCCTCCCGGAAGAGGAGAGCTGTCCTACAGATGCTCGATCCTCTCCCACCTCAGCCGACCCCCCATGACCCACTTGCACTGCAAACACTGGTTGCCGGTATGGCAGGAGACGAGGCATGATGCCTCAGCCCTCCACACCACCAGGCCTGCTCCAAAATGCTGCTTTCAGTGGAATTCAACAAATCTAGATGGAATTTTCTGAATGTATTTATAGATTGATTTTTGGAACTTTCTGAATTTATTAATTTATTAATTAATTTATTTGTTTCTTGACCAGGTAAGTACACTGGTCCAAGAGAATTTCCATGGGATGCTGTTCCACAGGAATTTGAACAGTTGGGACAGCAGTATCACCAGAACATACTGTATCACCAGTAGAAAAATGATGTAATGGGTCTCCCCTTCTTCCCATTGGGAAACTGTGCCATAATTTGCCATAATGAAGGAGTCCTTATTATGGCAAAAACATGCGTACTTGACCTCACTCTGTGCCTGCACCCACCGCAGTTCCTTGGTCCTGCCCATTCCCTTGTCTTCTCATCTGTAACTCATGCACCAGAAGAAACTGGCAGCAAGTCATTTTAAAAACAAAAACTTGTCATTTTCCACATATGGGGAGGTAAGAAAATATTTTAAAACAGTTTAAAATCTCACACAATGAAAATGTGAGATCCGGATGAAAACGGAACCAGAGCATGGCGGCACTGAAATGCCTAGTATTTTATATAATTGCTGTGGCGAAAAAGGGAAGACCCAGCAATTATATAAAATAAATTATAGGGTGGTGTGTGTAAACTGGAAGTTTATACATCCCCTTTGGTATTAGATGCCTTAATAAACACTGTGAGCTTTGCTCTTGGGGTTTATGTAGCATCTGTCACCTCTGGGTATACGTGTATAAACTTCTCATTACACACGACATCCCATACTTTATTCTGTTTGTAACCTCATTGCTGCTGTCTTCCGTGACATCATTGGGAATGAGCCCATGGCTCAATAATTTCTTCTGTGAAATAAAAAAATAACTAAATAAAATGAACCAGTAGCAGACCCATTTTCTTCAGGCTGCCCCCATGCTTTAGGGTTGCAAATATGATTTCTACTATGCGCTTAGCACTTTGACTTCTGCTCATGCAATATTTAGCAGTAATAACATGTGGCTATTATGTACCCATCGAAACAGTGTTCGCATGAATTAAATAGCTAACTGGCTATTTTACTTATTATGTTCTAAAATGTTAGTAATTACGTTCTACTATAAAAAATGTTTGTGGTGAAACCAGTAGGTTTTCTAACTCCTTGGAAAAATAATTTTAATATAATTCTGGTATGGTGTTGTCAGAAATGCCAAACACTTAATGGCCTCATGTATTATTTTCAGTGAGAAAGTACCATTTACTTCTGTCTTTTACAAAACAGACATTTACTGATTTTAGCAAGACACTCTAGCTTTAACATGTGGGCAATATTTTAGGCCAGCTTTATAATTTTACAGTTTTTAAAAACAGTAACTAACTTCTGTTTTTTGGTTCTCAAGTAAAATTTGTATAAGAAAAAGTCCTCGACTTAATCATAACAAAAGCAATTACAATTTCAAGAATCACGTATTTATATTAAATCTTTAAAACTGTAATTGTGAAAAGCTTTATTTCTTTGTAAAAACCTGCAAAATAATTTGCAATGTCTCATTAAACTACTGTGACAGCCTGTAGATATTTTTCTAACCTCATAATACAAAGATTCTAATGGATTTTTTTTTTACTAGTAGCTAGCAAAATAAAGAGAAAATAATGAAAAAGGAAAGGAAACAAACTAAATATTACTAAGCCACCTAAAGGTCCTAAACCTTTCTAACATACTAACATACTAAAATGCCAGCAGAATAGGCCTAATGGTCTTTCGTGTCTGCTCGTTTGGTCAGCCCCCACCCTGGGTGCTGACCTTGCTGTCCCCCGCGCCTTCTCTGGCTTCTCCCTTTCCAGTTCCGGATATTCTTGCTGCATTGGATTTTGCTTCCTCAACCCTTCCCCTGTACCTGTCCCACCCCCTCTTGAACCCCTCCACTGTCTCTGCCTCCACCAGCCCCCTAGGTAGTGCATTCCATGCCTCCACCACCCTCTCAGTGAAGTAGCACCTCCTCCTTTCTCCCCTGATCTTCCCCCTCCAGCTTCCACCCATGCCCTCTAGTGGCCCCTCCTCCTTCCTTCGAAGCACCCTCACTGTTCCTCCTATTTACCCACTTCATGTACCTGAAGACCTCTATCATGTCCCCCGGTCCCTTCTCTCTTCCAAAGTGTACATATTTAGCTCTTCGAGCCTCTCCTCATAGGTCCTGTCCCCAAGCCCCAAATCATTTGGTTGCCCTCCCTGGACCCTCTCAGGAGGTTAACATCCCTCTTTAAGTACGGCCTCCAAAACTGCACATAGTACTCCAGGTCGCGGCCTCACCAAGCAGTTATACAGAGGGAGTATCACTTCCCTCCTTCTGGAGGTGATCCCCCTAGCGATGCATCCCAGCATCCTGTTGGCCTTGGCTGCTGCCCTCCTACAAGTCTCAGAGTTGTTCATCTTGACATCCACCACCACCCCCAGGTCCCTCTCAGCCATTGAGACTTGTAGTATTCCCCCCCCCAGGGTGTACACTTGTAAACCTTCATTCTTCAAGATGTACAGGTCCTATGCATTAAGCCTACATGGCGCGTAGGCTTCCTTAAGACAACATGCTGAGCAGTGTGGGTCCTGTCAGACCTCTGCAGCATTCACGAAAGGGGCATGGACTATTTCCACACCAAATCACTTGTTGGGCCATGGCATAGCTTGCACAGAGAGACAGGGGACATGACTATAGAGGGGCTGACCTCTGTGCCCATTTACGAAGATGCAGAGTGCCAGTGGAGTGGGGATGCAGGCTGGACTTGCAGGGATTCTGCCATAGCCGCTATGTACCATCTCCATCCCAGTGATGCTGGCCTAACAGTGTGAGCAGCTACCCTTATACAGCAGCCCCCAGCCCTTCTGAGATGCTAATAGAGTTGGGAGTTACTGTCCAGAACTTTCCCGTAGTGCACAGGCCCTGTTCATAGTGGGATATATAGGTACCTAGAATTGCCTGCTCTGCATGAAGCTTGGGATCTAGCTTGCTAGTGAGCTGGGCATCTACATAGAAACATAGAATTTGACGGCAGATAAGGACAGCTTGGCCCACCCAGTCTGCCCATTTTCCTGCCTACTGGATAAGCTGCAGATCCTAGTTAACCAGCAGCCTACTTCTTTCTACCCCCACCCCTAGAATTGCCTTATGACTGTCCCATGCATGCTTGAATTCCACCACTGTTTTTGACTCCACAACCTCCTCCGAAGGCCGTTCCATGCATCCACAACCCTCTCTGTGAAAAAATACTTCCTTAAATTACCTCTGAGCCGCCCCCATCTTCAAATTGTGCCCCTTGTTCTTGCACACCTCTTTTTGAAAGATGCTACCCTCTTGGACTTTGTTGATTCCTTGAGGTACTTGAAAGTTTCTATCATGTCACCCTCTCCCTCCTTTCCTCGATGCTATATACATATTAACTCCTTAAGTCTCTCTTCATATGTCTTCCGGTGCAGACCCTGCACCATTTTAGTTGCCCTCCTCTGGACAGCTTCCATCCTGTCTATGTCTTTGCGAAGACTGGGTCTCCAGAACTGCACACAGTACTCCAGATGGGGTCTGACTAGCTGTCTGTACAGAGGGATAATAACTTCCTGTTTTCTACTGGTGATGCCTCTCCCTATGCATCCCAGTATCCTCCCAGCCCTCCTGACTGAATTGGTGCGTGCCTAATCAAGGGTGCAGGCAGATTTGGACTTGATACATGCCTTTAGCATGTAAAGGGCCTGCCTTCATTCATAGTCCCCAATATCCTTAGTAAGCACCTGTCCTTTAAGAGCAGAAGTGCATGTTATGATAAAGATTATGTCCAAATCTTTTTTATTCCATTTTATATTGAATCTTATCTCTTATCTTGTACAAGGCACTTTATTCTTCATTTTAATTTTTATTTTGCAAATATTTGGTAACCAGGTAAGGCCAGCTAGGCACAAGTGCCTGTTTTCAGGGGCAACCCAGGAGTACTGGGGAGGTTAAATGACTTACTCAGAGTATGCAAGTGGAGGTTGTGGGAATCAAACCCATGTCTGCCGGACATACCAAGCTCATTTACAGCTTGTTACTCTAACCTCTAGGCTATACTGCTAGCCCCCTTTTGAGTTTGCTTTAGTACTTTTGTTTACAACTGAAAAAAGCATTTGACAATGTCGAATGTTGTCTTGCTGGAATTGGCATTGGTAGTACAAGCTTTAGAGAGACGCAAAATAGGAATGGCAGTGAAGTATAGAACCAATGTCAACCCCACCCACCCTGCAGAGAGTGACAGGCATTGGGGTGTACCTTTGGGTTGTTGGCCATAACGCTCATGCCACTTGACATAACCCTACCCTGCATACTTTGACAAGTGTCGCGTTGTGCCTTGTGGTCATCGGGCCTTATGCTCACCCCATTTCATAAGGAAGTATGTTGAGATGGGTGCACTATAGGAGAATGGGGTGAACTTTGGGGTCGAAGAGTCCAAGGCACACCTGGATGGCTGTCAGTGGCTGCAGGGTGGGGGTGGGGTGCAGTGGCATGAGCATTACAGCTGACAATCCAAAGGCACACCCTGAAGCCTGTTAGTCTGTACAGGGTGGGATGTTATGGTTAGAAACCATAATGCCCTGGGTGTTTATTGGTATTTGCTCTCCAGATTTTCAACATGGCCTTTTTGTAACCCCACCTCATGAAAGCATGTGGGACCTCTGCTCATGAACAGTGTTGCTGTGATTTTGTTAATGTGTCCTGAACTTTGGTTTCCCACAGTGACAGCGCCATTCTGCACCACATAAAAATGTCAGCTGCACCATTCATAAGGAGCTGTGAAGAGATGGCAATGTTGAAAATCTGGGGTGAAAATGTTAAAAATTATTGAAGCTACAAGCATGCATGAAAACTGTGCAACATACACTTCTAACAGTCTTTTCTTGGAATTCTTTCACCAGATTTTTAAAATTGGCATTTTGGGACCTCTGCTCATTTACTTATTTATTTTGTATTTAGTTTTTGTTGGTAAGTGCACTAGGCAGATTCTGCCTATTTTCTGGCATGACCCAGGGGAAGGGGATACAGATGAAATTCCAACTGACCTTGAACCAGAGTAAGCTGTTGGTGGTATTTTTAGTGAATGAGAGAAATTTGGCCAGGGCACCGGGGAAATTCCCCTACTCTTTTCAAGAAGTGCCATGGGATCTTTAACATCCACCTGAACTATCACCAGAACAGGCAGATGGGACTTCGGTTTAACATATCATCTGAAAGACAGAAATATGAACAATGGCAGCATGATTTTCTTAATCTGTCCCAAATGTTGTTTTCCCACAGTGACGGCGCCATTGTGCACCAGATATGTGAAACCACATTTCAGGCAGGATGTGAAAAATGACAGCTGTGCTGTTTATAAGAAGATGTGTCAAAATGGCAATGTTGAACATCTGGAGTAAAAATATTAAAAATTCTTGAACTTACGACTGTACATGGACACTGCGCAACACACGCTTGTAACATAGTCATCGGAATTCAGTGGTCAGTTCTGGAATTTTTTCACCAACTGTTTAACATAGGCATTGTGGGACCTCTGCTTATGAACAGCGTTACTGTGATTTTCTTACTCTGTCTGGAACATTGTTTTCCTACAGCGACTGCGTCATTGTGCATCGGATGTGCTAACACACATTTTGGGGAGGATATGGAAAGTGACAGCTGTACTGTTCATAAGGAGGTGTGTAAAAATGAAAAAGTTGAAAATCTGAATTAAAAATATTAAAAATTCTTGAAGTTACAAGCATGTGTGAAACTGCACAATGCACATTCGTAACACGGTCATTTTTATGAATGTTTTCGCCAAATGTGCAATATAGGCTTTTTGGGACCTGTGCTCATTAACAGTGTTACTGTGATTTCCTTACTGTGTTCTGAACATTGTTTTCCTACAGTGACTGTGCCATTGTGCGTCAGATGTGCGAAAACACATTTTGGGAAGGATATAGAAAATGAGAGCTGTACTGTTCATAAGGAGGTGTGAAAAAATGGCAATAGCGAAAATCTGGAGTAAAAATATTAAAAATTCTCAAAGTTACAAGTGTGCATGGAAACTGAGCAACACATGCTTGTAAGATGGTCATTTTTTGGATTTTTTTCGCCAAATTTGCAACGTAGGCTTTTTGGGAGCTCACCTCATGAACAGATATACTGTTGTTTCATTAATCAGTCATGAAAGGTGATTCCATGTGGTGACCATGAAATCACCATTTGGGACCGAATAACAAAATGACAGTGACTGAATTCATGAGCTGGGGTCCCAGGAACCCCATGTTGAAAATTTGGTGCCAAAATTCACAACAGTGGCCGAGATATGCACCAAAGTTAAAAAAAACAAAAACAAAACATTTATGCCATTATACAGCTTACCAGCATTTCTTCAGTTTGTGGTCAGATTTAAAGAGTGCAGTCGTGTTCCTGGTCCAGCGAAGATCATTGCTCCAGGCTCCAGAGGTAAGTATGGGCTAAGGGGGGGGGGTTTGGGGAGGTGGGATGCACAGAGGGTAGATGTGGGCTGGCGGAGGGGACAGAATGGTGAAAGACCATTCCCTTTGTTTCAGGTAACAAAAATTAAAAAAAATTTACTGCGCACAGCTTTTTTTTTTTTACAGGTTTGGCCACACTGGGGTGAACTCCCAGTGTGGCACATTTCTTTGGGGGGGGCATGTTAACCACACTGGAGTGGGCTCCCAGCATGGCACACAATCAGGGTAGGACAGCAGCAGGAAAACGGAGATCGGGGTTAACATGCAGACAGGGGGATTGGGCTCCCCCGTCTGTAAGCATATCTGTGTTTGGAGGCATGGTGCCAGTGGGGATTGGGCACCCCCTCGGCAGACCATATCAGTAAAGGGATCACATATGTCAACAGGGGCATTGGGCACCCCCCCAAGTCAGCTTCCTAGGGACTATGAGCGGCGGGTGGCGAGCTGTCGCCCGTCATGTTTCTTGAAATGTTACACCAGGCGAGGCACGCCCTGCAATGAGGGGTTGCTCCCTCATTGCAGCAGCTAAAACATTTCAAGATGGTGGCACATTTTGCAAATGGTGTCATAGATAGCATGCCATCTAATTCGTGCTACGGAGCCAAGCCCTAAACAGAAGTGGTGCCACTAGCCACAACATGGCTGTGCCTCCAAAACCTGCTCTTTCACTTCAAGCAACCCCAATATGTTGTCTGCTCTGTGCATGCAAGACAACATCATAAAGACATCATCATAAAACATGCAGTGTTAGTAGCTCCGTGGGTAGCACACTCGCCTCTGAGGTCAGAAGATCAGAGGGCTGTGGGGTTCAGTTCCCACATCCGGCACTTGGGTTAATATCCCAGTACTGACACTGTAGTGCAGCATGAGAGGGGTGCTGCACTTCTGAGGTGCTGTCTTTCAGATGAAACATTAAACCGAGGTCCCATCTGCCTGGATTGGTGGCAGTTCAGGTGGATGTTAACGATCCCATGGCACTTAACGAAAATAGTAAGGGAATTTCCCCGGTGTCCTGGCCAAATTTCCCTCATTCACTAAAAATACCACCAACAGCTTAATCTGGTTCAAGGTCAGTTTGCATTCATCTGTATCCCCTTCCCCCCGGTTGTGCCTGAAAATAGGCAGGATTTGTCTAGTGCACTTACCCGGTCAAAAAAACTAAAATAAAAAAAAAATAAAAGGAGTGCTGCTGTTTATATGGCTTGATGTAGATTTCATTAAAATTCTCAGCTGCTTTTGTGCTTCTATTGTCCTATAAGGGAAAAAGAAAGGTACACTAAGCCAGAGTTTGTTTCCAGGTGTGACGTGGGAGCACAAAAAAGTTAAGCAACTTGCTCAGGGAACACAGTATGCAAGTGGAGCTGATGGGATATAAATCCAGGGGCCCAATTTTCAAAGCACTAGCAGCACTGCAAGGGAATTGTGGCAGAGTTTGCTGCAAGTGTTGACTTGGGTCAAACCTCTGCCACAAGTGCAATCTTCAGAAGAAGCTTGCTGCAACCCCTCTTCCACAAGTCCTTTGTGGTGATGCAGCACAACTGCACCAGCTCCCCCTTGGTGTAACTCTGCATTCAGGGAGGAGCCAGTTAGTGGAGCTTGTGCCACAGCTTTGGTGCAAGGTGCCATTAATTGAGGGCAGTGTCGCAACCTATGTCCAAGGTTCAAAAATTTGGCGCAAGCTGCACCAAACCCTTGGACGCATCATGTGGCAAACTTTGGGAAAAGCATGGCTTGGTTGCAAGCCCTGTATCCCCATTTGGAAATTGGTCCCCTGGTCTCCAGGTTTGCAGCTCAGTGCCCTCAACCACTAAAGGAATAATGCATGACAGGGTGGGTGTTATGCTGGGATAACATCCCACCTTGGGTGGTTGGGCTCGAGGCCACTGGCCGAGGGCATCCAACACCTGAGAAGGGATGTTATCCCAGCATAACACCCACCCTGGAGGGCATTATTCCTTTTATACAATGGCCTGTTGTTTTATACAGAAAAAAAAATAATTTTATTTAGTGTTTAAAAATATTTTTTTAAGAAAAGATGCAAGTGAGATGCTGCTGGTCAAGCATGTCATCAGCAGGGATGTTATGCCAGGATAACCTCACTGCTGTGATGGCCAACTGACCAATCAGGAGCCAGGATTCTTTCTTGCCATTGCATAATATGCTATACTGCCTCCTGTGTAAGGTCAGGGAGTAGTGCCTGCTGCATGCTCATTTTCTTTAGTCGCAAGAAAAGTGATGCCAAACGAAGGCTGTTCCAAACCAGCAGAGAGTGCTCCTGAAAGCCCAGACCAAGCCATATGAAAAGGGGCGCACATTTTTATTATTCCAAATGTAAAAATTAAAATGGCTAATGCAGCTTCAAAATGGCAAAAAAGGGTATCATACAAAACAGGAGATGAGAGGCAATCTAAAATAGAGTACAGAGAATACTGGTTGGGCAACCATACACAACCATCCTGTGCTGCCACAGAGGGGTTCTGATTACATCAGACCTCGACAGCGGAGCTCGAGTGGTCGATATAAACTGAAGCCCAATGTGACAGCACAGGCTGGTTGGGCATATCGTTGCCAATCAATATTTTATAGTAGATTTTTTTTATGCTTAGTTTTTCTTTTTTTGAAATGAAAGGGTCTGACTCACTAAAAGCGGCAGCAGTGAATGTGCCGCACAACAACAAGAGCCAACTATATGCCATAAAAAGTATAGGTCACCGGCCCGGTGGCGCTGAGGGTTGCAGCGCTGGACACCATACCTCGCTCCACGCTAACAACCTGGGCTCAGGAATGAACCTGGGCTGCCAGGGGTCAGCAGGGAGAGAGGATTGAGCATCCGGAGGACTGCTCTCCTCTCTCAGGGGAAGGGAACTAGTCATCCCACTCACTGACTTCCCTCTGGCAATAGCGGGAGGGCAGTATGGGTCAGGAGGCTTGTAGCCGACATCCTCACATCAGAAGAGAGGGGTGGGAGAAAACAGAAAATGCCTCAGGCTGCACAGGACCTATGATGGTCTGACTATGCCAGCAAATCTGTCCCCCACCACCAGATTTGATGTACCAGGATGGTGGGGGTATGCCAGCACCTTCCACCTGGCCCTACTGCAGAGGAGGGATCCACAGCAGAACTTTAGGGGCAGATGAGCTGGGGATCGGACCAGAGAATGAATCCCTCCGAGGGAAGGATCATAGCCCCTGTGAAGTCTGAGGAGGAAATGAGTAAAAATGAAAAAAAAAAAGTATATGTCAAATTTTTGCCACTAATATGCACTGCTACTTTAAGAGCACAGGGCAGCATATTATGTTACTAACTGGGCCTTTAGTTTATCCTGTCAGAGCCTTTAAGAACACACAATGTCAGCTTTCTACTGTACTGACACTGGTAACTGATTAGATCAGAGAACTGCATGGGACAGTAGTGTGAGATCGACTTTGCAAACTCCTACCATCCACACACAAACAATGTTACTGGAATTGGATTATTGGAATAGGATTAGTGCTTTATATGCTGAAAGGTCTTTATTTAAGTGTTTTAAGGTAGAGATGTTGGGAGGGGTCCTGGCTTTTATTCTCTAAATGGAGTGGGGGAAAGTGCATGTTTCGCAACAGACACAAAGTGTCTTTTAAAGCTCAGCAGAGCTAGTGTTAAACTTAATCTGTCAAAGTGACAGGTTTCTTACAGAGTCTGCATTCCTGAAGTGCAGGTAGGTGACTGCCTAACCAGATGTCATGATGCATGTCTCTAGCCTAGATGCTTATCTGCCAAACAATGGCATAATTACAGTTATTATCTTACTTCACGCAGCTCCATTCAACAGGCATGCATCTAATTTTAAGGGTAGGCTGTGTTACTGTTTCCCACCCATGTCCCTTAGAATTCCGTCAGCACCCTGACTCCTGAATTTTTTTAAAGAAATGCACCTGCTTAACAAAGCAAAGGGGATTTAGTCAATGTATTTTACTATGCAGTGGAAATCCAGGTTCACTGCTTATAATGTTGTTGTTTTATCTGACTTTATGGTAGCCTGTTCAGTGTCCATTCAATAGAAAAGGGTCAAAGAACAGGTTCCATTTCATAAATTTCACAAAAAAAAAAAAAAGATGAGCATTGCTTTTTTTTTTTCAAATACACCCTGACTGGTCAGATCCAATCCCACACCTGCAAACTCTTTTTAAGTTGTGGTGGTGAATTTCAGTTTTCATGCTCTGTCTCCAGTGGAAGCTGAATGTCAATAGAAGACACAATGACAGTTTAGCGTGGGTTGGACTGCCTTCAAGAGCAAGGGGGAAAAGAAAAAGGCTGCACCAGCCAGAATATACTCCTTGCCCAATAAGTAGTCAGGAGTTTTTTTAGGATTCCAAGAACAAAGATTGAGCAATCTGGCAACTTTTCAACATGCACATTACGTTAACTCATATCTACCTTATCTAAATATACAAACCAAAAGGAAAACTCCTCCTCACCGTCAAGAACAAGGAAACAAAATTCAGTGTAGCTTTTTAATGAGAACATAAATCTTGCTTTATTTTTTTTATAATTAGAAATTTGGGCATGTAAGAACCTCCTTATTCCTCCTAATGCACTTTTTGTTTGCTTTGAAACATATGACCATATGAACATAAGAAATTGCCAGCAGATACAGGCCATATGGTCTGTCTAGTCTGCTCAAGTGTGCTGCACTTCAGCCCATTAGAATGCAGCTGACCCCCCTTCCTTTGACGCTTCCCTCCCCAGTATGTACTTTCCCCTTGAACTTGTTCCACCCACTCTTGAAGCACCCCACAGTCTGCACTAATATGAGTTGCTCAGGCAGTGCATTCCACCCTCTTACCATTCTTTCAGTGAAGTAGTGCCTCCTCCTTTCCCTCTTGAATCTGTCCATCTTTAACTTCAGGGAGAGTCCTCTGGTATCTCTTCCATTCTGGAGATTGAACACACCCTGGAAACCTACTTTGTTCATCCCCTTCAGGTACCTGAAGGTCTCGATCATGTCCCCTCTCTATCTTCTATCTTCCAGAGTATACATCTTGAGATATCTTAGTCTTTCCTCATAAGTTCTATCCCCCAACCCTTGTATCATCTTTGTTGCTCTTTGCTGCACTGCCTCTAGTAGTTTTCTATCTCTTTTCAAGTACGGGCACCAGAACTGCAGGCAGTACTCCGAGTGCGGCCTCACCAGGGATCTGTACTGGGGCAATATGACTTTGCTACATCTGGATGTAATCCCCCTTGCTATGCACCCTAGCATCCTGTTTAGCCTTAGCCATTGCCTTCCTACACTGGGCCAAGTAGTTTAATTCCCTGGTCACCAGCACCCCCAGATCCTTCTCCTCACTGGATGTGGACAGTTTGATACCATCCATCCAGTAGCTGTATCCTGGGTTTTTGGCTCTGAAATGTATCACCTTGCACTTCATGGCATTGAACCCAAGTTGCTAGGTATTCGACCACTCCTCGAGTCTTGCCAAGTCCTCCTGCAGTAATCTGCCACCCTCCTCCCCATCCACCTCAGCACAGATCTTGGTGTCACTGGTGAAGAGGCTGATCTTATTATTCCCAACCACTGTGTCGGCAATGAAAATGTTAAACCTGACTGGTCCCAGTACTGATCCCTGAGGGACACCACTTGTCACTGCCCTGGGCTACAATGCTTCCTACCCTACAACTACCCTCTCTTGCCTGTCCCTCAGCCAGTTTTCTACCTATGAAGCTAGCTTCCACCCTATACCAAGACTCCTCAACTTGCAGGACAACCTTCCATGTGGCACTGAATCAAAGGCCTTGCTGAAATCCAGGTAGACTACATCTACTGCATGGCCCTCATCCAGCGTCCTTGTGACCCAGTAAAAAAAAAATCAACCTAGTTTGTCTGACAGGATCTGCCAGTGATGAACCCATGCTGTCTGTCATCTTGCAGATCATTATCCACAAGAAACTGCACCAACCTTTCTTTGAGGATAGATTCCATCAGTTTCCCCACAATCGTGGTGAGGCTCACTGGTCTGTAATTCCCTGGTTCATCCTTGGGCCCACTTTTGTGGAGATGAATCACGTGTACCTCCGTCCAATCTCTGGGCACACATCCCGTATTTAGCAAGGTGTTGAACAGATCCGCCAGTGGCACTGCCAGGAACTCTGCCAGCTCTCTCAGCACCCTGGGATGTACCCCGTCTGGCCCTGGTGCCTTGTCTACCCTGAGGGACCTAAGGCCCTCCAGCACCCTTTCTACCATGATGACCCCATCTGTGGTTGTCTCACCCCCCCATGCCTGTGCCCCCTTTCCCTGCAGGAATGGGCCCATTCCTCTCCCTTGTGAACACTGAACAGAAGTACTCATTAAGTACATCTGCCTTCTCAGCCACCTTATCTACCCACCCACTGCCTTTCCTGATCCTAACTATTTGATCCTTGCACTTCCTCTTTTCCCTGATATACCTGAAGATATCCTTTTCTCCTTCCTTAATCCCCTCTGCTAATTTCCTTTCCCTGGCTGCCTTTGCAATCCTGACCGCTTTGCTCACTTCTCTGGATTTCTTCACATAGTTCTCCTTATCCTCTGTCCTTTTGGTTCTCTTGTAGGTTTGGAAGGCCCTTCTCTTACCCCTCACCTTCTCTGTTACCTCTCTGGTCATCCAGCTTGGATGCTTGGTCCTCTATTTCTTTTGCTGACTCTTGACACACGCTTTCGTGGATTCAATCAGCCCTATCTTGTCTTATCTGTTCTATCTGTTTTTGGGGCCCCCTGAGAGGCAGCCTTTTTCCCATCCAACTTTCATTTGCAAAATTATTGATCAGTTCTGAAAGCCAGTGACATCACTTGAGTGGACGACCTGCTAGGGAACTTGTCATGTGAGCTTTCGATCAACTGATGCCATTGTGTTCTGAAACCAATTAATAATTTCAAAAATTAATTCCGGTGGAGTCGGCCAGGATACAACACAATACTGTAGCATACTGCAGAAGAGTTATGGCTCTAAACAAGTGAATTTCAAGGGAAATTAATCCATTTTGTCACGTAGAGCATCAGGACACTGCATTACATATTGGCCTCTACCACTATATTTATTTATTTATTTTCACTTTGTGTTATCTCCATAGTTCCCTGCTGGCCCCATTTGGATGACTCTCCCCAGCTGCTCACCAATTTCCAGGGCTTACCCCCATGTACCCCAATGACTTACCCCTCGCGGAACAAGGGTGGGGGTTGCCTGTGCCCTGCTGTTACAGGACCATTTTTTCTTGCACGGTAGGATTTTTGTGTTCCTTTATATTTTTCTTCCGTTTGCATGCAGTGATGCTTTGTGCACCTTTCTGCATCCTGCTGTCACTCCCCCACCCGCCCTCCTGGACCTCCAGACTGCCATGGCGCCCAGCATCCACTTGGTGTCAGGCCACTGTGGGAGCCACAAGCCACTCTCCCTGTGAGAGGAAAGCAGTCCTCCAGATGCTCAATCCTCTTCCCACAGCCAGACCATCGTGACTCAAGTTCACTCCCGAACCCGGGTCACTGGGGTGGCAGTAGCACTACCACCAGGCTAGTTATTTCTCTTGATTTCTGGGTCATACTGGTGCTGACAGTAAAGTCTTGAGGTTAGAGTAATGAGCTGTGAATGAGCCTGGTACAGCCAGCTGACCTGGGTTTGATTCCCATAGTCTCCACTTGTGTACAGATTTTTTTTCACTTTATTTTTTTATTGAAATTCAAGTATATGAGAAAGCACACATCTAATACAATAGAAGACTATCCTCCATATAAGGTATAAAATGTCACTTAACAAAACACAGTATTTAGGGTAAACATATTGGAGAAGCCTTATATACATGTATTGATAATAAAACACAAACCTAGACAGGATGTAAGTGGAGAGCAGACGTGTTACAAGCAATAGGGTATTATTGGATCAGAAATAACAACCATGTACGAAATACATGCTAGGGCAGGCTATGGCAAGGCATTCAGTAAACTGCAAAAAGTGATAAATGTGGTAATATGAACAATGTTCAGTAATGGAGAGGTGAAGATAAGAGAAAAGTGTGCATGGAAAGAAAGAAAGGAGAAAAAAGCAAGGAAGAATGGAAGAGGAGAGGGAGAAAATAGGGAAGAAGGGAAAAAAGAGGAGAAATATGTGCACAAAAGTTTCGAGAAAACCTAATCTGAGAGCAAAATAAGGAGGGCTAAATATCCTTAAGAATTAGGGTCTAGAAGAACTAGGTTCATGTACTTGAAGTAATCCTGCCAACATCTGTCGTATACAGTGAGTTGGTTATGAGCAATATGAGATAATTGGTCTAGAGAGGCATACTGAGAGAGGCTTTGAAGAACATCTGAAAGAGAAGGCACTAGAGTTGATTTCCACTTCATTAGAATCAGACATTTGACCAGAACAGAAAGTATGTTTAGCCATCTAAAATGTGCATGTGAGAGGAGAGAGCTATTTGGGATAAGGATGCCTAGACAGAATAGCTTGGGGTCAAAAGGTAGTTTTTGTCCTGTTACTCTGGAGGCAAGTAAACAGACTTTATGCCAGAGTTTATTAATGGGAGCGCAAGACCACAAGATATGAAGTAGATCCCTGTTGACCAACTTGCAGCGCCAGCAGTTATTATTATTTAATAGGCCCATTCGTTGAAGCACAGAGGGGATTCTATACCAAAGATGTAGGATTTTAGTTTGTATTAAAGAACTATGAGCATCTTTAAAGGTATTATGTGCAAAACACCAACAATTACTCCATTGTGCGTCTGAAATATTGTAGTTAAGAAGAGTACTCCATTTATTTTTGGCCTGTATAGACTTATCAGGTAGATTATCAGTAATGTCTTTATAAATGGAGCTATTTAAATTTACTGATAAATTAGTCCAGTGCGAGATGTATGGGTTTAGAAGAGTATGCCTATACACCAAACTAGAGAGAGAGAGAGAGTTATAAGCTGCCCGAATTTGTAAAAACTTCCAGAAGTCCTTGTTAGGAAGTTTCCATGTGACCTGCAAGTCTGAGAATGATCTAAGAGTGAGTGAATTCTGGTCCAAGATATCTCAGAGAAAGAAAATGCCTTTGCTCCTCCATGTATGATAGAAAATTGGGTGATCTTCTAGAGTGAGCAGTGGATTGCCCCATAAGAGGGCATAAAACCAGAGTGTTGGATTGGATTTCAAGAATTTGTGGGTTAGTTTCTAATAAAAAACAGAGGATGATATAGTCGGGTGAGATTTTAGTTTAGAGGAAATGGGATTAAAAATGAAGGAAGTGGGAACTCCTCCCGGGCACAATGTGGATTCCATTGCAACCCATAGTGGTGAGTGAGGGGAGGGTTTCTGAAACCATTTAATGGTTTGGGCCATTCGGAAAGCCCAGAGGTAGCCTTTGAACCAGGGGAGTCCGAATCCCCCTTTTTTCCGATATGATTGAAGTTTCTTGCGGTTAAATCTTGGTGGTTTCCTATCCCAAATAAAGTGACCTATTAATTTATCAATTTTAGCAAAAAAGGAGAATGGTAAGACTAAAGGAATATTGGCAAAGAGGTAAAGAATCTTGGGGGAAATGGACATCTTAATGGTTGCAATCTTCCCCATGAAAGAGAGATTAAGAAGCTTCCATCTCTCCAGAATTGTTTTGATGTTATCAAATAAGGGGTTAAAGTTAATGTCCCATATCTCCCCTAAGTTACTAGTAATTTTGATTCCTAGATATGTTATACCCTATGGTGACCAGCGGAATCCAAGAGGTATGTTCACAAAGGCTTTACAGTGGTCGTAAAGGGGCATAGTTTGTGATTTGCCATAATTCAAAGCAAGGCCAGAAATTTTAGTAAAATTATTGAGCAAATCAACCAACAGGGGCCCAGCCTCATTCAAGTTTTTGAGTAACATTAAGAGGTCATCTACATAGGAAAGAGAAACATATTTTGAATTGTTCACAGGTATGCCCATAATGACAGAAGATTGAAATAGACAAGCAGTCAGGGGTTCCATGGCTAAAATAAACAGGGAAGGTGACAGGGACAGCATTGTCTAGTCCCCCTTGCTAGATGAAAGTAAGAGGAAAGGGTGGAATTAGTAAGTACTTTAGCAACAGGGAAGTTATAGAATAGCTTGATCCAGGAGCAAAAGGTATGAGAAAGACCAAAATAAGATAAAACTTGATGAAGGAAGTCCCAGTTTAAGGAATCAAAGACCTTCTCGAAATCAATAGCTATGGCTGCAGCTGGTGTCTTGAGAGATTTGGCTTTGTGAGTTAAATTAAATAAGGAAAGTAGGTGATCAGAACCAGATCTATGTTTAATAAAACCAGCTTGCAAACAATGAGTTAGCTTGGGAAACAAGGATTCAAGTCAAGAAGTTAGTAGTTTAGCAAATATCTTCCCATCTGTGTTTAATAAAGAGATGGGCCTGTAACTTGCTGGGTGAGTAGGGCCTTTTTCTTTCTTAGGGATTAGGGTTATGATTGCTTCGATGCAAGATGGGGGAAGCTTGCCAGTATTGGAAGCTTCTTGATAAACATTAAGAAGAAGGGGACATATGGTGTCGGAAAACATTTTATAGAAATTGACAGGGATTCCGTCACCCCCAGGGGATTTGCCGGATTTCAAGGAAGACAAAGCATTCTGGATTTCCTGAAGCGAGAAGGGTTCATCTAAAGAATTTGTTTCAAGAGTAGAAAGATGAGAAAGATGTAATGATTTAAGGAACCGTTGAATTTGTAAAGTAGATGGAGGATTTGTGTTATAGTTTTTGATAGAAGGTTTTCATGATACGGTTTATAGAGGGGTTGTTGGAGTGAATCATACCCTGTTCATCTTTTAGGCTTAGGATGTGTCGTTCCATTTGTTGTGCTTTGAGCTGGTAAGAGAGGAGTTTCCAATTTTTATTGTTGTATTTCCAAAACTTATATTTAAGTTTGAATAACACCAGTTCGGTTTTACGATTAATTAATTAGTTAATTTTAACTCTAAGTTGAAGAATTTCAAGATGAAGTTGAGAATCAGGACAGTGCTTATTAGAAGAAAAATATAAATTCTCTTTAGCCTTGAGAGATTTTTCCAAGTCAGCCAGCTGTTGTTCCCTTACTCTATTTCTATGTGCAGCATAACTGATAATTTTCCCTCGAATCATAGCTTTAAGGGCTTCCTATACAGAGGACATAGAAGATTTGGTTGGGGTATTGTGAAAGAGGAAGTCCTGAATTTGTGCTTTGATCATGGGTAAGAAATTGGGATCCTTGAGAAGGAGATGGTCCAGCCGCCAGTAAGAAGATTTAGGTGCTAATGGTCCCCACAAAAGTTGCAATTTGACAGGGGAATGGTCCGAGATTATGATGGGAGAGATGGATGAATCAATAGTTTTTTTCCATTGTAACAGAAGAGGCTAACCAGTAGTCAGTTCTACTGTATGTCTTATGTAGAGAGGAGTAAAAAGTAAATTCTCGATCACGGGGGTGAAGGAGGTGCCATACATCAGCTAATCCAACATCTTGCATTAGTAATGAGAGGGCTTTAATACTTCTAGGGTGGCCCTCTGTAGTGGGGCTACTTCTGTCAATGCTGGCTTCTAAAGCTAAGTTAAGATCCCCTCCAAGAATAACTGGTGTATTATCAGTGCTAAAGGATAGAATCTGTTGAGCTAAATTATGAAAAAACTCTGGGGAATCTAAGTTAGGTGCATAGACATTAACAAGCAGAAGAGGACCAGAGTTGGTATTCAGTTTGACCATCACCCAACTGCCGTCAGTATCGGAAACTTGTGTAAAGATTTGCTCAGTGCATGGGGAAATTAGTATTGTCTGAGTCAATAGTACTGATTAGTTTAGTTGTAGGGAATATAACATTGTAGAATTGTCTTAACTGTATAGTACTGAAGGAATTTAGGATTGTCTGAACTACACAGTACCAAGGGAATATAAAATTGTATGATCTGCTCAGTGCATTGAGAAATTATTATTGTCTGAATCAAAACCAATTGTACTGAGTAGTTTAGTTGTCTGAAGACTGGGGATAGTCTTTCCTTCATTTAAGACTAAGGTGATCAAATGGACGGACAGCAAAGTTGGAGGGACAGACAGAAAGGGGTTCAGGTCGGTCCCGAGTATGATCTCCAGGCCACAAGGGCATGGGAAAAATTAGGGAGGGTGGTAGGGTGCAATAGGTGTGGGACAGCCATGGTGTTTGATATAGCATGGATGCTGGGGGGGGGGGCTGCATGGTATGCAGACAGCTTACACAGCTAAGAGAGGAGGTTGGGTGGTTGAGGTGGGCAGTAAGCAGGGTGAGGAAGAGGGGAATGGGGGATGTTTGCAGGAGATCTAAAGGGGGCACCAGCTGGGTGAGAGGAGGAAGAGAGAACATAAGTGGGGCTGTAGGGGAATTAGGAACAGGTGTAGAAAAAGACACAAGAAGGGATGAGGACTGGAGGAAGTCCAAAGGATGCACTACTGGGGTGAGAGGAGAAAGGGGGAACATGGGGGAGCCGCTGATGACTTGGGAACAGGTGTAGAATAAGATGAGAGCAGTCAGGGGAACTGGCAGGTAGAAGGATCAAAATGGGCAAAACAAGCACAAACAGGGAAGGGGCAGAAATTAGGAGAGGGAGCATCAGACAGCAGGCAGTGAAACAAGGGTGCAGAGCAGGAAAACAGATTTGCACCTCTGGGGATCCAAGAAGAGGATGAGAGAAAGGTGAGTGTCTGTGAGGGGACCATAGGGGATGGAGGTGGGGCTAAGGAAATGGAATGTTCGGGAGGAAAGAAAATGAGGGATGCACCTTTGAAAGGGAACCTAGAGGAAGGTAGCCAAATGGAGCAAAGGAAGGGGGTGAAAAATCTCTTAAAGAGGGAACACCGCACCAAAGGGGCAGTGAGGGACTATAATAAGCTCAGGATGGGGTTGCATCACGGAGGGGGAAGGTGGGAGGTTACCAGCTCAGAGGGAATCAGACAGAAGAGAGGCAGGACAAATACAAAGGAGGGACAGAGTTTGCAAAATGTGAAGCAAGGATAAGTAGCACTGGCAGCATCACCAGCGTGGGGGGGGAGGATGTAGTCAAGGGGGACAGCAGAACTCTGGGGAAGGAGTTGAATGGGGGTTGGAAATGGGAACAGGGATGTAAAGGGGATGTCAGAGAAGGGGTAAAAGCTAGAAAGCCAAAACTACAAGCAGAAGAAAAGGAATAGCAGGGTCTTCCTCATAGGGGACTCAGAACTAATGGGAATCAGATGGGGAGGAAAGGAGACAGGAGCAGTGCAATTTGGGTTCACTGCATGCCAGAAATGATGGCATTAGAAGTGAGGCACAATATACCCTCATGGGGCAAACAGCAAGATGGAAGGCTGCACATAGTGATCCACCTGGGAACAAATGATCTGGAGGGGAATAATCTAAAGGAGGTGCAGGCAAGTTTCAAGGAGCTTGTTAGGTTCTGTAGTAGTACGGAGTTCCATTCTATTGCTTTCTTGGAGGCACTGCCTGTACCAAGAGCAAGCACATCAAGGAAGCAGAGGCTTGAAGAATTCAGTCATTGGCTGGAGGGTTGGTGCAAGTAGATGGATTTTGGTTTATTTATTTATTTTATTTAGTTTCTGTTGACCGCGTAAGTGCACTAGACAAATCCTGCCTATTTTCAGGCATGACCCGGGGGAGGAGGATACAGATGAATGCCAACTGACCTTGAACCAGATTAAGCTATTGGTGGTATTTTTAGTGAATGAGGGAAATTTGACCAGGACACTGGGAAAATTCCCCTACTCTTTTCGATAAGTGCCATGGGAGCTTTAACATCCACCTGAACTACCACCAATCCAGGCAGATGGGACCTAGGTTTAACGTCTCATCCGAAAGATGGCACCTCAGAAGTGCAGCACCCCTCTCATGCTGCACTACAGTGTCAGTACTGGGATATTAACCCAAGTGCCAGATATGGGAACTGAACCCACAGCCCTCTGATCTCCTGGCCTCAGAGGTGAGTGCGCTACCTATTGAGCCACTGACACTGCAGGGGAGTGTTAGCGGGGGACTGGTGATCAACATGGAGGGATGAAAGCCTATTTGCTCAGTACACACTGCACCTGAACAAGATGGGGTCAGTAGTACAAAAGAGTAAGTTAGATGAGTTTATCGAAAGAACATAATTTAAACTGAATTTTGGGGTGGGGGGTTAAGTACAAGACAATTCAAGGAGGCAGGAGAGATGGTAGGCTACCAGCCTCCCCCCTGAATGGAGTAAAATTGCTAGAAAAAAACATGAATGCACCAGTCCAGTGGCGCAGAGGGTTGAGGCACTGTACGCCACACCTTGTGTCGTGCTGGCGACCGGGGTTTGGGAACAGATTCAGGTTGCTCAGGGGTCAGCAGGGGTGAGGAAGGATTGAGCATCCAAAGATAGCTCTCCTTCCTCAGGCAGGGAGGACAGTGCGGCACACTGTTTGCCTGACACCCAGCTGGGTGTCAACACACGCGCGCCATCAGAAGGGGAGGGTCTCATATACAAGGCGTATAGCTGCCTCCACAGAGGTGGGGTCCAGCTATGTCTGCCCATTACACGTACAGAGGCCTGGGAGAAAATAGGGCAGAAATACCAGGAGCTGGCAGGCTCTGTGATGGCCCGATGTGCCACCACGCCAGTGTGCCCCGATTCTGGATTGTGCTCTGGGGTGGGGATTAAAGCCAGGGAGTAAAGCCCATCTCCCTGGCCCTGCTGTGGTGGGTAATCCATGGGGAAACTCTGGGGCATGGCTGGTGTGGGGCGATCAGGGCCAGAGAATGAGTCCCTCTGAGGGAGGCCGGAGTCACCTGCCTAGCTCTGCAGAGGCAGAGGAAAAAGTAAATAGAACAAAAAAAAAAGAAAAAAGGATGAAGAATGGAAGGTTAGAAGGGGAGAGCTGGGAGAGGTGGGGGTACATGGTGGAAGGGATTATCAGCCAGTGCCAGGAATTTGGGGAACAAGATGGTGGACTTGGAAGCCATCATGGTGGACGACGGGCTGGACATAGTAGTGGTGAGACACGGTGGATGGATCATAAAGCCTGGGAGACATTTATCCCAGGCTACAGACTGTTTAGGAGAGACAGAACTAGAAAGAGGTGGTGGTGGCATTATACATCAAAGACAACATTAGGGCAGTGGAAGGGCAGGAGGAAGAAGGGGAGACAGAACTCATGTGGATCACACTGGACAAATAGACTGGTGAATCATTAAGGCTGGGGATGGTATACAGACCCCCTCTATGCAGGGGGAGGAAGAGGACAGACAGCTGATCCAGGCAGTTACACAGATGGCTCTCAAGGGGGAGCTTCTGCTAGTGGAGGACCTAAATCTCCCAGATGTGGACTGAAAGATCCTAGCTGTGGTATCGGCCAGGAGCAGGGGGATCCTAGAGGCACTGCAGAGGGTATTTATGCAACAGCTAGTTAGGGAGCCCACTAGGGGGATACCCTGCTGGACATCATCCTCACAAATTGGGAAAGTGTGGCAGAGGTGGAGGTGGGGGAACGGACTAGGTACAAGTGATCACAGGACTGTAAGGTTCAGGGTAAAGACAGGAAGGGAGGCAAATCAGACCAGCACGAGGGTTATGGACTTTAGAAAGATGGACTTTAATAGAATAAGGAGGATATTTAGGGAGGAAATGACAGGGAAGGGGAATATGGGGATGTGGAGGGGTTGTGGGAAACTATCGGGGGGGGGCACTGAAAGCCACTGAAGTTTGCATTAAGAAGGTAAAAAAGAACAAAACAAGAAAACCACTCTGGTTTACAAGGGGGTTGGCAGGGAAAGGAAAAGAGTATTCAGAAAATATAAGATGACACAAAGGGAGGAGGACAGGAAGGCTTATAAGGAGATGCGGAAGGTAGCAGGGCAAAAGATAAGGTGGGCTAAAGCAGACACTGAGGAGAAAACAGCTAGGCAGGCCAAAGAGGGAGGTAAAGCATTTTAGGTATGTGGGGGAAAGAAGGAATGTGAGGCAGGTGATAGTAAGGTTGTGGGGGAAGGGGGATACAACCGGAGGGGGACTTTGAGAAAGCAGAGGTGTTGAATAGCTACTTCTGCTTGGTTTTCACAAAGGGGGGATGGGGGACCTGAGCTGATCAGGAAGGGTAGGGAAGGTAAAATGGTGGATCCTAGCCTGTTCAGCATAGACAGGATAAGGGAGGAACTAGGCAGGTTAAAAGTGGACAAGGCAATGGGGCCGGATGGCTTGCACCCGAGGGTACTCCAGGAACTGAGGGAAGAGCTGGCAGCCCCACTGATGAGACTGTTTAACTTGTCCCTAGATACAGGGTGTGTGCCAAGGGATTGGAGGAGGGCAGATGTGATGCCACTGCACAAGGGTGACAGCAAGGAGGCGGCAGAGAATTACCACCTGGTCAGACTCATCTCAGTGGTGGGTAAGGTGAAGGAGGCACTTATAAAGGAAAGAATGGTAGACTACCTGATGGATGGCAGCCTGAAGGATGATAGGCAGTGTGGCTTCACAAATTGGAGGTCATGCCAGATGGGCCTGATAAAGTTCTTTAATTGGGTGATGAAGGTGGTTGACCAGGGAGTGGCAGCGGTGGACGTAGCCTATCTGGAGTTCAATAAGGCCTTCAACACCATCCCTCACAGAAGGCTAGTAAATAAGCTGGAAAGCTTAGGGATGGAATGGAAAATCACTAGGTGGATGGAAAATTGGTTGGCATGCAGAAGCCAGAGGGTGGTGGTAAATGGGGTGCACTCCAAGGTGAAGGGGGTGATGAGTGGAGTGCCCTAGGGTTCAGTACTGGGACCCCTTCTTTTTAATATCTACATCAGTTATTTAGCAGACCAGCTGGAGGAAAGGGTATGCCTAATTACAGATGATACAAAAATCTGCAATAGGGTGGACACCTGGGGGGTAGGTGAAGGCCATGAGGCAGGACCTGAAGATTATGGAGGGGTGGTCGGAAACTTGACAACTGAAATTCAATGTCAAAAAGTGTGCTGTAATGCACTGGGATGTAAAAACCAGTGAGAAGCTTACACTCGGAGTGGGGGGGGGGATAAAAAAAAAAACAGAGCAGGAGAGGGATCTGGGGATTATAATATCAAGCAGCCTTAAGGTAGGTAGTCAATGCAGCAGAGTGGTGGGGAAGGCAAATGGAATGTTGGCATACATTGGGAGGGGCATACCCAGCAGAAGAGGGGAGGAGCTGATGCCTCTTTACAAGGCCATGATGAGGCCAGGTATGCCCCCCCCAACAGTGACACCAACACAGCAGCCTACCAACCTGTCGACAAAATTGACAGGTTGCCGACAGGTCGCTGTGTTGGTGTGCCTGACATGGGGCAGACTGTCTCCTGGTCCTGCACCCCCACCCTGAATCAACTCTGACTGGAGTTGATAATCCCTAAAGATAGGGGGTGGGGGAGTAAGTCCCCCAGCTGACATGGGGGGTCTGGGGGCTTTGCCTCCTGCTGAAAAAAGTAGACTGGGAGATAAATGGGAATTATGTCAACCACAACTTGCAGTTGACATAATTCCCGATGACGAGATGCCGGTCGACAAAAGTGTTGTCAAACCAGCATTGTAGAGCTGTGAGGCCACACCTGGAGTATGGGGTCCAGTTCTGGAGACAGCACCTATGCAAGGACATAGATGAGATAAAGAAGGTTCAGAGAAGGGCAACCAGGATGGTGCGTGGTATGCAGGGGTAACCATATGAGCAGAGGTGTAGGGAATTGGATCTGTATCCTTTGGAGACTAGAACGGAGGGGGGGACATGATTGAAACTTTTAAGTATGTGAAGGGGATCAATAAGGTTAAGGAGAGGAACATATGGAAAATGAAATAGGGGGCTAAAACTAGAGGGCATAGCCTGAGATTGGAAGGAGGAAGATATAGATGCAATGTGAGGGGGCAATTCTTCACAGAGAGGGTAGTGGAGGCTTGGAATAAACTACCAGAGGAGGTGGTGGGGGCTGAAATGGTGGGGGGATTCAAGAGGGCATGGTACAGACATATGGGGTTGGTAAGTGGGGGGAAGGGGAGGGCCCATGAAATGGGAGATGAGTAGGGGATGGAGAAAGAGGCTAACTCGATGGGCTGGTAAGGCCCTTTTCTGCTGTCAGATTTCTATGATTCTATGATACTGTGTGACTCTAAGCAAACCACTTAACCTCCCCAGTGCTACTGGATCACCCTGAAAACTGGTTACCAAAAGAATAATATAAAATAAAAATAAATAAAAATTAAGTGTCAGGAAACTTTGGTCCTTGGATTCGACATGAAACCTCTGGTTAATCTCAGCTACGTGCCTGTCCTTCTCTTGTAGCTGGATACAAGTTCAAAGTCAATGTGAAAGTTAAGCTCAGCTAGGATTCATTCTGAACCTAGCGATCTACAGTACATCTGTGTGTAAACATGATACTAGTCTTCCTTTTGTCTTTTTCTTTATACACAGTATAACTCTGATATCCGAAATTCACAGGGAACATGAAAATATTTTGGATAATCGGGGGTTTCAGATAAACAGGAGACTGCTGTTGTACTGTAGCGCCTGCCCGTACTTTGGTTTCTTGAGTGTGTGGAACAGAATTAGATGTTTAGAGCACTCTAGTAAATATAACAACAGGAGATAGAAAGATTATGTTTGTAAAGAAACATTTATTGAACGGAACTTACATTTTAATTAAAACATTAAATATTAAAACACACTGCAGTGCTATGCACTATATGCATTAAAAACATTTCATTACAGTAAAAGCATTTCATTGAATCATGAAGCAGCGTACTCTTAAAGAAACAGTAGTGTAGTTTCTAAAGTGCAGCAAGTGAAGTGCAAACGGTATCAATAAATTAATGTAGCTTTTATAATACTTTTAAAAATTCTGTAAGTGCACACTGCTTGTTTAATGTGTTTAATTTCTCTACTGCCTGCGGTCTACGTTTTTGCAAAAGAAATGTGTGCAGGTAGTCAGTGTTATCTTGGCTCTCAAGTCACAGGATACAGTTATTGAGAGCTTCAACTGCTTCTGAAGCTGTCAGTACCTGTACTGTCCAGGTCTGACCCCCAGTATCATCCTCCTCCTCCTCCTCTTCCATCGCCTCCATCATCTCTGGGATGTTCTGGGCTATGGAGAGTATGACCTCATTGTTCAGCTTGCCATAGCTGTTGTCGTTTGTGTCACACTTTAGCCACCATGTTGTCTAGGCATGCCGAAACTCCTTTTGTCGATGAAGTATTACTTTGCGCATTGCTGCCATTACCACAGAGACTTTCAGCCACACATTGTCTGCCCACAGGCTGACTGAAGGATTTGGTTAACTTTTAGTTTAGTTTTTAGTTTCGTTTTTGTTGACCGGGTAAGTGCACTAGACAAATCCTGCCTATTTTCAGGCACGACCTGGGGGAGGGGGATACAGATGAATGCCAACTGACCTTGAACCAGATTAAGCTGTTGGTGGTATTGTTAGTGAATGAGGGAAATTTGGCCAGGACACCGGGGAAATTCCCCTACTGGCTGCTGGTCAGTGGCTGGTGGGGGTCCTTGCTGACGTCAGCAGACGTTATGGCAGACGTCCCCGAGGTTAGGTTGGTGGAGGAGGTAGTACTGGAGAAAGAGCCTATGCTGCAGAATGACACGGGAGCTGCTATTGCATTTCAAACCGAAGCTTTGCCTACCTCAGGAAATATTATGCATCAGTCGCTAGCATCAGAACGTAGCGAGAGTCGTGGGCCTTCAGCGGTGCCTTTATTGCCGGAATGTGTTGGAGATCTTGGTTCACTTCCCAGCGGAGACGGAGATCTGCAGGCTATAGATCCTAATGCGTTGCGCTTAGCGAAGGAACCAGTGACACGAGAGGAGGTTTCAGGAGGACCGCACAAAGTGAAGGACCGCGCACGTTGCTCTTGGTACGGCAGCAATTTGGGCTCCCAGAGGAAGGAAATCGAGAGTTGGCTACAGAATGGTCGGAAGAGATGGCGCTACATGACGCTGGATGGAGGAGAACCGAATCGGGAACCTGGGTGCCTGACATGGACTGGACTCTCTATCAGGTAATACACCTCTGTTTCTGGGATACAAGGTTCACCTCAGCCTTCTACATCGAGGACTTTAGGGATGGGCCTGGGACTGCATTTTCAAAGGGCCTGGACTGTCTTTTTCCACTGGGGCTGTTCCTTCTCTGGTGACTCTATTAAACCAACTATGGCAGATTTATTTAAGGCAAATTAGAACAAGCCCACGCCGTAATGCTGTAATGCTTCTAGATACAGAGGGGACTGTAGGAACACCCTGATAGATAATTATATTAACCATCTTTAAAGTCCAAAATGGGCTTTTGTGCCAAAGACATTTATGCTCTCATTCATGTTTCGGAGAAGACTCTTATGATGTTAGCTTTCAATCTGTTGGCCTTATGGACAGATTTTGGACAAGTATGCACACCAAAAACTCATCCTGCATGGTTACCTTTTCTTGTCATTCCATTATCTAAGCCATTAATTAGATTTGTTACTGTTATGTTCAGAAATGAGGAGTGAACATCAATGATATTTATAGATGGCTACAAGGTAAATGTGGTGTTGGGCCCCTGAGGCCCTCTTGGATATTGAAGTATATGGGCAGGAGGGTGGAAATTTAAAGTCAAATTATTGCAAGTCAATTCAGAAGTGGTTCATTTACCAACAGATTTTTCTGGGAAAGATAGAGGAGTGTGTTTTATGCAGTCAACCCAGGGCCTGTTACAAATGTGGGGATAGAATCTATATAAGCAGTGTCTGTGATATGCTGAAATGTCCTCTTTGTGGGGGTTTTGGACACTCTGTGGACAAATGTACTAATATCTTTAAATGTAATTTATGTGAGGAGAAAGGTCATGCCTTCCACCAGTGTCCATGGGCCAGACATAACTGTTCTGAAGGCTTAGACCAAGATACCCTGCTTCGCAAAGCTCAAGCTAAAATACATACTCCAGGTGTAAGGGTGGACCCTTCCCCTTCTATCCCCCCTCCGCGACAAGGCCCTTCACGACAAAGTTTTTCACTTCCACCTCCATTGCCAAGTACTGATCAACCTGTACGAAGTTGGCTTCTGAGTCTCAGAAAGTAATCCTCCTGACCTCCCTTAGGGGATACTCAGAATCTGGTCTCTAACATGCCTCCTCCTTTTGAAACAGTTAAAGGCAGACGATTCACCAGATCCTCCTCAAAACAGGCCCAGACCAGTCCGGTAGTGACTGACAATTTTTTTCCCCCCTCCAGGAGGAGGTAAGGGACTCAGATATGGATTCTGAGACCTCTCACCTCTCGGAGCTTATTACAGATGAAGATGATAGCAAATCTACTGAGTTAGCCAAAGATAGGAAAGGAAAAAAGGAAAAAAAGAAAAGTCAGTCAGAAGCATAATTTGTAAGTCTTCTCATGGCTACTATAAGATTTGCTTCCTTAAATGTTTGTAGTTTGAAATCATTCCATAGGCAGATATCTGTATTTGCATACCTTATGTCTTTAAATTTAGACATTATTTTTTTACAAGAAACCAGGGTATCTTCCATTTCAGAGGAAAAAAGGTTAAAAAGAATGTGGACTTGTGGTCCTTCTTTTTGGTCATATAGTACTGAACTGGCAGATGGAGTTGCTATTTTGTTTGGTAATACTTTCTTTAAAATCCAGAGAGTGATAGATTTGGTCCCAGGTAGATTACTTATATTGGATTGTTTTTGGGGTGATTATTCTTTCAGAATTATTAATATATATGGTTCCAAACCAAGCTTCGATTCCTATTTTCTGATTTGAAGCCATTTCTGTAATAAAAGGAAACATTTGGTTTTGGGGGTGATTTAATTGCTCTTTGATATTCAGTTTGAGATCACAAGGGAAAAGTGTATTGTGATTCACATGCACTATTGGAGGTTGTTTCGATACTGGACTCTTAGATGCCTTTCGAGCTTACATGCCACAGGTGGTAGATACTTATCATAGACACACCTTTGCTACTAGAATTGATATATTTTTATTTACCATTTTCAGATTATTTCTTGTACTGCTGTTCCAGTTGAATTTTCTGACCATCATATTTTATTTTGTTCTCTATCTCTCCGACTCTTTTCTCCCAGATTTAGTTCAGGCATTTCGCTGGAGGATGAATACTTCTTTCCTTTCGGACTCAGTTCATTTTCTCCTTGAATTGTTTCTTGCTGCAAAGTCCTCTACTTTTGAGCTTTTTCCTCCCCATTTGATTGGTGGAAACAGGTCAAAATAGAACTTCAACAGTTATTCAGTCCTGGGTAAACCTAAAGTGCGGATGACTACAGGAAATATTTAGTCTTAAGGAATCAACTATACAGACTTATGTCACTTCCAATACAAGAACACTCTTCCTTTCTTTCTCAAATAAAAACATCAAAAACAAATGAAAATTTATCAGTATAACAGAGCCAAATCTCTTGATTTAGAGTTTCGCTTTATTTATAAAGATTCCCCATGGCAGACCCTTTCATGCCTGTAAAACATATTTCAAAGACACTCTTATGACCGGATTACTTAATATTAACAATGACCTGATCACCACAGATGTTGGTATGCTGCAGGTAGTAGAACGCTATATCCAGGATTATTTTTCACCCCCCAAAGTGTCTTCCATTGACTCTTTTCATCACCCCATTTTTTCTTCTCTTCCTCAAATTCCCCATACTTTGCTTAAGTCCTTAGGATCACCAATTACCTCTTCTGAAGTAATAGAGGTAATTAAAAATCTGAAACTTGGGTCCTCACCAGGTATAGATGGGATACCTCATGAGTTTTATAAAAAATGTATGAATTATATGGGTCACTTTCTTCCCCTTGTATTTAACTCCTTTTTGTTTTCTGGGACTTCTTATCCAGATTTCACAATGTCCCTGATGATTTTTATTTTTAAAAAAGGAGACAAATCCTCACTTTCAAATTGGAGGCCAATTTGCCTTCTTAATAGTGACTATAAGATTTTATCTAAAATATTAAACAATAGATTGGAAAAGGTAGCTCGATTCTTGATTCATCCAGCTCAAACATGTGCTATAAAAAATAGAAAATTCAGCACAATCTTTTCTTCTTCGAGATTTACTAGCATGTCACGAAATTTTTCTCCACAGAACTAATAAGCTGCGTTAGATCAATCTAAAGCTTTGATGCGATCAGTCATTCTTTTGTTTTTGTACTATCCGCTTATGGTATTCCTGAGACTTTTACTCAATGGATTTTAAAACTTTATTCATGTGGAGTTTCTATTCTATAGTGAATGGCCTCTTAGGTAAGAAAATCCGATTTCCAGGTGTTCGCAGGATGTCCCCTAAGTCCATTACTATACACCTTTGTTTTGACCCAATTATTCGGACCATTAACTGTGATCCGTTTATTTTCGGACTTTCTCCATCTATTGGTCTAGAAAAGGTTAAGGTCACTGCATTTGCAGATGATGTCACCCTCCTTTTAGCTGATACTCTTTCTTTAAAAAGGGCTTTAGAAGTTTTCTTTTTTTTCAGTACATTTTCTGGTGCCTCTCTCAATATTTCTAAAAGTTTTGTGCTACAATTAGGACAGATAGTTCCAAATTTAGCAAACTGTTATGATATCCCACTAGTGACTGGACCACAAAAAATCCTAGGAGTCTGGTTTGGAATACAAAATATGGCACTCTATAATTGGGACAAACAGCTGATGGTAGGTGAAACTAAAATAAACCAGTGGAAACATTGGAAATTCGGAAAAAAGAAAAGGGTTGTAATAATAAAGAAATTTATTTTACCCTTATTTCTTTACATTAGTCATCTTTTTCCTCCTCCCCTTTCATTAGAAACCAGACTTTATAGCATTTCTTTTCAAATGTTGTGGGGTAATAGATTGAACCCGTAAAAGGGAATTTACTTATCTTAAATTTCGGGAGGAGGGTTGCATATGATTAATCCTGTTATTTTCTTTCATTCTATTTTCTTTCCTCTTTTTCCTTTCTTTGGCACGCCCATCTCTCACTTGGGAATTTTGGACTAAGTCTATTTGGCATAAATATTTTTCAAATGGTCTCTTCTTCCCCAAGAGTCCTGTTATCAGATGACATTCCAAATTATGGAGTTTCAGCTTTAAAAATTACACCACTGCAAGATACCTTTGCAGAAACTACAATCATTACACAGAAAATCCTTTATACATATATTGTATATGATGTACAGAAAGTTATTTTACTCTTTCCTTCCTGTTCTCCATCCGCTATGATTAATGTTTTCAATAAATTAACAGATGATAGGATTCCATTTAAGGTTTGGGATATAGTATGGATATCTGCACATGGAAGACTCGGAGTACGAGGCAATTTAAAGTATAAACCTGTTTCAGAAAGATACTGTTTAAGACAAGAGTGTACTAATATTGAAGAAACCCAGATGCATTTTTTTGGACTGTCCTTTTACTCAGAAATTTTGGGACTTTATAGCCAATCGATGGAACATGCCTCATTTACAGTCTCTCTCCTATAATACTTTGGTATTAGGTGAATATTTAGGTATTTGGACTAATTATCATAGGAGTACTTTGAACGTTTTATTTGCACTTTTTCAATATTACCTATGGCAAGCCCATTGTTCCTTTGTGTTACAACAATTTATTACTGATTTTGAAGTTATTCTTTCTACTATTATTTCTGATTTACAACTGATACGTGGTTTAGATGGAAAAAAGTATTCTCAATCTTATGTGAAATTTTTATGGAAAAACATCTCTTTTTGCTAATGGAAGTATATCTTTTATGTTTCGTTTTTTTTTCTTTGACATCCAATATCCTTCTTTGTTGGTTTTTCTTCTTTCTCTGTGATGTTGTGTTTTTGCTCAATAAAGTTCCCTACTCTTTTCAAAAGTGCCATGGGATCTTTAACATCCACCTGAACTACCACCAAGCAGATGGAACCTCAGTTTAACATCTCATCCGAAAGACGGCACCTCAGAAGTGCAGCACCCTCATGCTGCTGGTGTCAGTACTGGGATATTAACCCAAGGGCCAGATGTGGGAACTGAACCCACAGCCCTCTGATCTCCCAGACTCAGAGGCGAGTGTGCTACCTACTGAGCCACTGACACTGCTAATTATGCAGTTAATAATGAGCAGATTAGATACCAGTTGCCTTGTTAAGTAACATACAATGGTGTCTGCATTTAGTGAAAGATTGACTGAGTGTATGCGACACCTGATTACCATATCCGCTAATGGTGGCAATTAACGCAGAGGACAAGACTTGTGAACAGCATGGGTTTATCAATGGAGCTGCCTGTACTGAGTTTATATGGGCCTGTTGGATAAGCTGGGAGAAATGGGGGTGGGGAACCAGATGATCAGATGGATAGGCAATTGGCTCCAGGACCAGACCCAGAGGGTCGTAGTTGGTGGGATAGTCTCATCCCCAAGGAGGGTCATTAGTGGGGTCCCACAGGAATTAGTCCTTGGGCCCCTTCTGTTCAACGCCTACGTCTCTGACATAAGGACAGGAATCAGGAGTGAGATGAGTCTCTTTGCAGATGACTCAAACTGGGGCGGTGGTGGATGGGAGGAGGGAGGGTGGCCCTACAGGAGGACCTGGAGGCCTGGAAAGATGGTCTAGAAAGTGGAAGCTGAGGTTCAATGCAGGAAATGCCAGGTACTCCACCTGGGGCCAGAAACCCGGACCAAGTGTACACCCTGGGGGGGGAAATGCTACAAGTCTCGATGGCTGAGAGGGACCTGGGGTGGTGGTGGATGTCAAGATGAACAACTCTGAGACTTGTAGGAGGGCAGCAGCTAAGGCCAACAGGATGCTGGGATGCATCGCTAGGGGATCACCTCCAGAAGGAGGGAAGTGATACTCCTCTGTATAACTGCTTGGTGAGGTCAAGACCTGAGTACTGCGGCAGTTTTGGAGGCCACACTTAAAGAGGGACATTAACCTCCTGGAGAGGGTCCAGAGGAGGGCAACCAAAATGATTTGGGGCTTGGGGACAGGACCTATGAGGAGAGGCTCAAGAGCTAAATATGTAACATTGGAAGAGAGAAGGACCGGGGACATGATAGAGGTCTTCAGGTACATGACGAGGGTAAATAGGGAGGAACAGTCAGGGTGCTTGAAGGAAGGAGAGGGGCCACTAGAGGGCATGGTGGAAGCTGGAGGGGGAAGATTCAGGGAGAAAGGAGGAGGTGCTACTCACTGAGAGGGTGGTGGAGCCATGGAATGCGCTGTCTAGGGGCTGGTGGAGGCAGAGACAGTGGAGGGGTTCAAGAGGGGGTGGGACAGGTACAGGGGAAGGGTTCTGGAAGCAAAATCCAATGCAGCAAGAATATCCGGAACTGGGAAGGGAGAAGCCAGAGAAGGCGAGGGGGGCAGCTAGGTCAGCAACCAGGGTGGGGGCTGACCAAACGAGCAGACACGAAAGACCATTAGGCCTATTCTGCTGGCATTTTAGTATGTTAGTATGTTAGTATATGATAGTAATCATCCAATAATGAGTAAATGTGAAATGTGTTTACATTCTTACAAAAAAAATGGGTTGCTTAATTTAAGACGCAGTTCAGTATAACACCGATTATCAACGTTTACTCGTGGGACATGGCAGTTTCGGATAATCTGGAGATTGTCCTGTACAAGAGACCCACTTACTGTGCAAGGCACAGTAGCTGCAGACCAAGCATGATACAGACTGACATACAAGACACAGGGTGGTATTTCTAATTAAAGACTTTGCAATCCGCATTCATAAACACGAATTCTTTGAGTTTTGCTTTCTTTGTTTATTTACTTACTGTACTTTGCTTTTGTTTACCAGGTCAGTGCACTAGGCAAGGAATGGCCTGTTTTCAGGCATGTCTCGGGTTATTACAAAGGCTATAACTGTGATCAACATAAAGAATAGGCTGAATTACACAATACAATAGTAGCAGGTTTTATTTATTTGTGGCACCCTTCCCTTGAGGCCCAGGGTGCTATTTCAAATAGCACAGTAGCAGCAAAAAAACTTACAAAAGAACAACAGATAAAACATAACATACTGTAGGTTCCAATAAGTAATTAAATAAATGTGTACTATAGGTTAAAAGTCAGTAGTGGGGCAACTAAACATTGGGACCCTCCTTCTCCCCATAAGCCTGTGCAAAGAGATAGGCCTTAATACAGTAGTACATCTTTTAAAGGCCTCCACAGAGGGGGCCTCCCTCAAGGCCCTCAGAAGAGAGTTCCAAAGGACCAGGTCCGGCACCTCAAAGGCCGTGTCCCCCAAGGTTTTTAACCTAGCCTTTGGAATGATAAGGAGGTCCTTCTCAGTGGAGCGCAGTGTATGTGAGGATATTTAAAGATGCAAGAGAACATGAGACAGGTAACCCAGGTTCAGCCCGTGTAGGGCCTTATAATAAGTTAGGTATCCAACTTTAAAGGAGATGTGCCTCTTAACTGGCAGCCAGTGCAGTTCATGCAGTGCAAGGGAGACAATGGCTATACCTAGAAAGGCCAATCAGCAGCCTGGCAGCTATGTTCTTCACTAGCTGTAGGCACCACAGTGTACCTCCACTGACCCCAAGGTACAGAGTGTTACAGTGATCAAGCCTTGAGGTCACAAAAGTGTGCACCACTGTGGCCAGGTCATCGGTGGGAATAAGGGATTTAATCAGGCAGATGTTCCTTAGATGGTAGAAACCATTCCAGATGACCGCCAACACCTGAGCCTCAAAGATCAGACCCTAGGTCAGAATGACTCCCATATTTCTCACCTTAGCAGCAACCACCAGAGCTAAAGAGCCATGCCGAAACTCTGTTTCTCTCTCTCTCTGCACCTGCTACTCTCCACCAACAACCCCCCTCAACCACCAGTACTTCAGTTTTATCAGGGTTGATTCTCAGCCAGGCACTTATTAAACACATTGACTATGCCAGGTGTCTTGGGTGTAAAAGACAGATAGAGCTGGGTATCATCTGCATAGCAGTGAAATCCAACTCCACATTGTCTAATGTTCCTTCCCAGGGGCAGCATGCACACCACAAACAGCATGGGTGACAGGACCGAGCCCTGGTGTACCCCAGAAGGCAAGGCCATTGGGAGCAAGGAAACATTTCCCAACACTACCCTTTGTGTCCTGTCCCTGAGGTAGGATTTGAACCATCAGATGACTTTTCTGGTCACTCTTACATACTCAGTGAGCAGATTCAATAACAACCCATGGAACGGCTGGCCTGGTAGCTCTGAAGGTTGAGGTACTGGATGCCACAACTTGCACCATGCCGACGACCAGGATTCTGATGCAGACTCAGGCCACCAGAGGTCAGCCAGGGGAGGAGAGGATTGACCATTTGGAGGACTGATCTCCTCCCCTGGGAGGTAGGGTTTCAGTGCCCAGTACTCGTCTGTCCCAGTGCTGGCTGGTGGTTAGTCAGGCTGGGGCTGATGACGAGGGGGGGGGAGAGAGCGGCAACTGCTGATGCACCATGCATTAAGGTATACGTAGGATGTCTAGGCGGCATTGCACACTGCCTCTCCAGGGGACAAAAAGGTAGGAAAATGATGCCCCTTTGAGCAACCACTGACCCTGACTACCCGACAGCCATGTGCCCAATCAAATATGGTAACCACGCTGCAGCTGTACAAAGGTAAGTCCTAGAGGAAAAATGGGGCAGCAGGGCTAGGTTAGCCAACATCTGGAGGGTGGTTTGGACTCCAGAGGAAAAAAGAAGTAACTGCAAAAAAAAACCTCAAACAAAATAGCAATCTATAATCCACAGTATCAAATGCTGATGAGAGATCAAGGAGAATGAGAATTGATAGCTCTCTCATATCTTTGGTCCTGAGCTTATTTGAACCCTGACCAGCATGGTCTCCGTGCTATGCTTTAACCTAAAACCAGACTGGTGAGGCTCATAAGTGCCAAAGGCAGTGAGGTGTGCCTCAATCTACAAGTGCAACCCCCTTCTCGATAACCTTACCGAAAAAAGGCAGGTTGGAGACCAGTTGGTAATTGACCAGTATGACTGGGTCCACAGATGGCTTTTTCATCTTCAGGCAGTATAGCTATGAGCTGTGAATGAACTTGGTACATTCAGCAGACCTGGGTTTGATTCCCACAACCTCCACGTGTATACTGTGAGCAAGTCATTTAAACATCCCAGTGCTCTGGGTTGCCCCTGAAAATAGGTATTGTATCTAATGGGCCTTACCAAGTTACCAAATGGTAAAAAAAATGAAAACAAAATGTTTCAACAAGGTTCAAGAGGGTAGCATCTTTCAGAAAAAGAGATGTGCAAGAACAAGGGGGCACAATTTGAAGATAGAGGGTGGATGGCTCAGGTTCAATGTGAGGAAGTATTTTTTCATGGAGAGGGTGGTGGACGCATGGAATGGCCTTCCTGAGGAGGTTGTGGGTTCAGAAACAGTGGGGGAATTCAAGAATGCATGGGACAGGAATAAGGCAATTTTGGTGGGGGTTATGAAGAAGTAGGTTGTTGGTTAACTAGGATCTGCAACTTATCCAGTAGGTAGGGAAATGGGCAGACTGGGTGGGCCAAGCAGTCCTTATCTGTTGTCAAAGTCAATGTTTCTATGTTTCTTCAGAAGGGGCTTCACCAATGCATTCTTAATGTAATTGGGAACATCCTTTCTGACAAGGAACACTGGACAATCCCAGCAAACACCTTGCCCGGTTGCCTGACACAACTCACTAGTAGCCAAGTCAAGCCTGGATCCAGATCACAAAATGTTGACTGCAATTCCAAAATGACCTGATCTACCATCACCAGCCTAAACTCTCCCCATGACCATTGAATGCTATTGAGTACTATTGGCCCAACCCTGTTGGGCTGTAATGCTCCACTTGACAAGATCCCAGCCCGAATAAAGGACACCCTGTCCAAAAAGAACTGACAAAAAAACACTTCATGGGCTCTAGACAGGCCAGATGAAGCAGCCTGTCTACAGTTTGAAAAAGCTGTGCTGGTTTGTTCCTTCCAGCAACAATCTTACTGGACAGGACTGCTGCTTTCTTATGGGTGATTGCTCTTTGATACTCACAATAGTGAGTAATCAAAGCCAGACTCTTGGTCCCTGGATCTTCTCCTACAAAGCTCCAACCCCCCTTTGTTTTCATCTCCCCAGCTCACTGTCATACCATGGCGAGCCAAGGCACAAAACCAGCAGTCATACATGAACTGGCTCCACAAAGTCAAAGACACCCTGATGGCTCTATTATAAGCCACCACAGGTTCCTCTGAACTCATGGCACATGCCGTCAACATATCTGAGGTGTTCTGCAATGCCATGGGTCCCTAAGGTTGAAGTCTTTAAAAAGGGCAGAACTGGACAACCTCCATAGGAGGTGGACTACAGAGGGGGCTCTAAAAGTGAGTCTGATGGTACAATGATCCAGCCAACTGACCAGATCAGTCCTGTGGTCTTCTACCTTAAGCCCCAGAGAGTATACCAAGTCCAAGGTATAACCATGTTGCTGGGTCGGAAAAGCTACAGCTTGTGCCAGGCTCAGGGATTCCATTCTCCAGAGAAAATCTTGCCCGAAATGCAAGAGTTCATCATCGATACAGGCATAGAAATTGCCCAGAATCAACCATCTCAGCTACTTCAAAAGCCTGTCGGCGACGCACATCCACAATTTCCAGCAGAAAATCCCCATCATGTCCCACAGGCTGGTAGACAAGGAGGATCCTGCAACCTGCACCTGGACCCCCACGCACAGCCATGCATTCAAACGATGGGGTATACCCCACTGGATGCACCATCAGGTTCAGCTCAGATCTAAAATAGATGGCCACCCTTCCCTGCTGTCCTTCCTTGGGCAGTGCACCACAGAGAACCCAGTTGGGACGGCTGCCTTCAGTATGGGGCCATACCAAGCCAGGGGTCCATGTGATAAATCAGGTAGACAGAGGAATGAGAAATACCAACAGGAAAGGTGCAATACATATCAAACAGATACAGAACATGGTACAGGGACTAGAGAACTCACATAACAGGTGAGATCACTAGGTAAATTGCAAAAAAACTGCATTGAAGTGCATTAAAATTGGACAAGTACAGGATAATAGGAATCAACGGGCATAAATACATGTTGACACTCAAACATATACTGTAGTTCCCTACCAATAACCATAGATCAAGACGCTGTTCGGTATAAGAGCTTGCATACGTCAATAACAGATACAAAAAAACAAGGTGCTGCATCAGCGTGTCGTCTAAAAAACAAAATGGTAATATTTGATGCATGCTGAAAAAGGAAAATAGAGAAAGAAACAGCTTTTCAGCCATAGGTCTTCTTCAGGAATTATCTAAAAGAGAAAAAAGCAAAGTTAAGGCAGAGATAAGGGGTAATAAATGGACATACATGGGAGGAAAGAAATGTGGAGGATGTAGAAAAAAAGTGATAATAGGCAACGTAAGAATAGAAGCTGGAAAACAAAAAGGTGATGATTTGTTTGAAACAGCATAGTAGAAATGAATGAGCTGAAGAGTCCTCAAGTGGGGGCCAGTTAACAGGGCATAGTAAGAAGGCTGAAAGGTGATGAATGTGGAGGAAGGAGACAGATACATATGTAGAAAAGGAAACTGGATGTGCACACATAGTTAGAATGCCCATGTGAGCACACACACACACACACACTGGATGGAAGTGTGTGCAGGCATGCCCACACATGCAGATGTACCATGCACACATGCCAGCAATCAACAGTAAATGCTTCCTAAGATTAGATCGGAACATGGAGTGCTTAGGGCTACAATGGATGTCTGACGGGAGGGAGTTACAGAGTTTTGGCAAGTAGAATGAAAAAGCAAGGTCATCCAAACTTGTGCGACATTTATTGGAATATAACATGGCCGAAGTTGGTGTGCCAGTTGGTTGACCTAATGTAAACAAGAACGGCGCTCCAGATTCTGTTGGGGAAGAAGCAGGATCAACAAGGAGCCCTAACAAAGCAAAACAAAAAAAGGATTACCTCAAAATGAACAAATGAAAAAGCACAGTAGTGAGATTCAGGAGATACACACATACCCAAATTTCCAAATATATTAAAATTGATAACACAAGGAAAGGGAAAGGGAAATTGTTTGACCAGGAAAGGTATACTAAGCTAAAGCTTGTTTCTAGGTGTGAACTAGGAACACAAGGAAGTTAAGTGACTTGCTTAGGGTCACACATTATATAAGTGGGGGCTGTGGGATTCAAACCCATGTCTCCAGGTTTGCAGCTCAGAGACCTAAACCACTGTGCTATACTGCCTCCTGGCAGGGGATTGGGTGCCTTTAAATAAAAATAGGGGGCCAACCCAGGGGCTTGGTGGCTATATATCTGTGAGTTCGGGGGTCACGCGACCCCAGGACCTAACAATGAGTGAGTTGGCCACATTGTGGAGGTAAAGCACCCAGGTGCCAGGGGGAAAGGGCACAGGCTAGCATTATACAACACATGGTTAAAATCCTCAAATCTGCTTGGCTGAGACGACGTGCCATCAGTCAACAAAATCATTATAAAATATTTTTTAAACGAGCTTTTTTAATAGTTTTTTGTATTAATATAAAAATGGATTCATTTCATAATCACAGTAGTGCACTCCAAGATATGCAATATCATGAGATGTCATCACTTCTCAGGTCATTGAAGTCACTCAGTCTACTCGGTCTATGGCCTTGTGCCTCACAACACAATCAAGGCAGGGTGCTATCCCGTGACTTTGATCACATTGTGATATATTATTGCTTATTTTATTTAGCATATTCGCTGCTTCCCAGTCTTGGAACAGACCTGGTGACAGCTACTACAGCTGTCAATTATCTGCCCTCCCAGCTGAAGATAGGGTTCAGTCATGGTGTCCCCAGAACTCAGGGAGGGGACAGTGGGAATGAGGAAAAAAAATGAGATTAATAAAAAAAAGAAAAAAGTGATTAAAAAAAAGATACAGTCAAAGGCCATATTTCTCAAACTCAACCATAACAAATTACAAGTGCTGCACAAATCAAGCAGGGTGCCGAGGGGTATACAGTAGCTATTCTATATAACAGGGCATTAACCAACAATCTGCCGGTAGAGCTCTTGGATATATTTAAATCCAGCCAGTTTGAGCACATTTCACAGGTTCTGAGAATCTCACCCTTAAGGTTAAACACAGCTGACCTGCTACTTATCCTGAGGAACTGATGATGTTTGTGTACTGATAATTAACTGTGTTAACCAGACACTCTCATCACAGAAGCCCCCTAAGGCCTGCTAATTCCCCTTTCAACTAAAATGTGGATTTAAAACCCCTAAAGCACCAAATATAAGTCTGCATTTAGTTTCTAACAAAAATTATACTTTTCCTCGATATTTGACCTACGTTTGGGCATTGCTTATTTGCCATTGGGAAAGTGCCCTCAGTATTGTTGGCTGAGCATGTCCGCAAATGAAAAAAATGTTTCTGTGCTGGAATTTGCTCTTAAATCTTTTAGTAACACATTTTTTGGGTGGGGGATAAGTCTGAAGAAATGTAATACATTTAAGGACATTCTGGAAGCTTTTCTTAGACTGGCACCAGAAATATACTGGCCTGGCCTGTAGTTCCATGACAGCACTTACACTACTCTTCATTTCTACATTTTATTTGGAAACTGCTGGCTGCTTTCATTATTTACAACTAAAATTAATTCAATATTTAGAGATTTTCAACAGGAAAACCTTCTGAGCTGAGAACAGATTGTTATCAGATATGTCCTGCGGAAAGGGAACCGGGAACAATGTGAAAATAAATACTGCCACAGTAAGGTGCACAGAAAATAGAAGGTATGCACAGAGTTACAAACAGATTTGGTGTGAAAACACTGATTCAGTGTAATAACAATATATACACACTTACAAAGACACATTGTACTTCCCCAGTCATTATACCAACAGAAAGATTTTCCCAGCCGTGTTTGTTTCTGACTAAGGTGGACTTGGACAGCTTACTAAATCATTCTCTCTGGTATGCTGTTGTTGACAAACCACAAGCCCCCCACCACCACACCCAGTGTGTACTATTAATTTTTTTTCCCTGAGGCAAAGCCAATCCCAGTAGTTCAGTTGCCAGTCAGAATTAAGCTTCTTAAGGGCAGAACCAATCTCAAAGCCGATGAAGTGGACTTTATTGTATTTTGGGGATATTTATTTATTTTGTTTGTACCTTGTTAATTGGGTTGAACCCAAGAGCATTGGAAGGCCATTTTGAAGGGGGACCTGGCGATGTAAACAAGAGCAATAATACACAGTAAATACACAATGCATAATAAGCATGCAGTATATACATGTACACAGTAACCAGGTGACATTACACTTGCACCCAGACAAATCCAAACAGTATTTTTTAAACTTCAATTCAAATGTATTCTGTGAATCAACAGAGTGTAACAAAACAGCTAAATTATTCCAGAATGCAATGGCTTTATAAATAAAAGAATGATGATCCAGGGAGGAATGTAAGGATGGGGTCTTATTAATTAATTAATTCATTCATTTATTTCAAAGTTTCATCAGTAAAGACATACTGGGCTGATAACAACTCATTTCCAGATGCATCCTGGTGGGAGGGGGAAGAGGAGGGTAATGAATAACAATCAAGCAATACACTACATGCCAGATAGGACCAATTAACAACACTAAGTTACAGTTAAACAACTGATACAATACTTATGCAACTTAATGAAGGATGAGGAGAGGACTGCAACCCAGAGGGTAACAAGGAGGTACAAATGAAGTGCAAGCTGCAATAAGAAGGAAGAGCATAGGCGCCGGAAATGGGGGGGCAGGAGGGCGGCCGCCCACCACTTTTTTTGCACCAGGAGATTGCCCTATACTGCAGAATGGAATTAATTGTTATGTGCACATTATAACAGTATGCTTGCCCTGCTCCGTCTAGCTCCTTGCCTTTGAATCTGCTGTGCGCTTCGCCCACCCGCCTAAAACTTAAACAAAATAAACTGACACCTGCTGCCTGTGTTATTAAATGCCTCGGCCAGCAGAGACGAGTTGCAAAGTGGTAAAACGGTACAACTTAACACTGACTTCTTAGTTTTTTTTAATTCTATTCATTCAGGGCAGGCAGCTCGTCAGCAGCTGTAACACCTCTGTCTAGTCATCTCCACTCCTCTTTGTTTTTGTGCCTTGGAGTCAGGAGGGAAAACAATCGACAAATACCTCACTTAGCACCCATTTAGCCATCCCAGTAAGCCATTAGGCAGCCCTAGCCCACCAGCTGCCAGCCAGATAACTGCACAGCTCAGCATTCCCCTAATAACCGTTTAACTACTTTATTCACTGGCGCCTCTCAACAATTTACACATTTAAAGCAAGAGGCTTCCAGGCTTCAGCTTTTTTTTTAAATGTCCCATGATCGCTCACAGAAGAACTAAATTCCAAGAGCCCCCCGAGAACGAGAAGTGAGAGTGAAGTTAACCAGGGCACTAGCCAGGGGGTATAAGAGTATCACACACACATCCCCAAATCCCATTTCGCTGACTCCTTCTTCTCGTTGACTTGAGTAAGTTGAGTGTTGTGGAGTCTGACTCATCTCGGGACTTCACTTACTTTGCTGACTGACTTGCTGCAGGCTCCAGCTCTGCTTCGGCTTCAGACAAGTTTTAAGTTAACTACAGTTTTTCTTCAATTCAAGCGATTCAACTATTGGCTGCTGATGCTGCTGAGTGCCGACTAATTAGTAAGTTCAATGCATTGCCCTCTATGTACTCCGTACTACTGTCTGATTTGATAATTACATTTTTTGTGGTCGCGACCGCGGCATTTATTATTGTCTTGATAATGGCATTAGCAGCAAAATGCCAGCAAGTAAACAAACCTGTAGTTTCCTAGCACAGTATATATAGAACCGTATCTGCAAAAGCTGTAAATGGTTAATAAAAGTATTATGAGATAGCGACACAGATTAATACGGTACACATATACCTATATCATTATATACTTCACAAATGTCACATAATTATTATAAATGTTAAACAACGTCATCACATGACTGTGGGTAGCCAATAAACCGATTTGCTAATGTTTATTAAGACAGGGACACATAAATGTAAGCCATCTAAAATATATTTAAACCCTGGAGGATATCGTGCCCCCGATTCTGTACGTGTCACAGCACTGATGATTTGCAGGTGTGCATAGTGACTGCGACGAGACTGTCATTAAACCAATAAATAATACACAAATTATTGATCACTGAAGGAATACAATTCATTACCGAACGCATATGATAGTAAACAAGCATTTGTCAATGCCGAATGTTGATTGCGTTGGTCTGTTGAGCACGATCACTGGCCCTCTGTCAGTCGCTCAGTCTGTTTCGTCCGGTGCTGCAGGCTGCTCTTTTGTACTAGGCTCCTGCCTGTGTTGGCACCTTGTTCTGCCCACTAAGAATTCTGCAGCTGTCCCGACAGAACTGCGTTGAGGTGGCTCACTCCCCCTCTCTCACTTGCTCATTCTGTTTCTCCTGGTGCTGCAGGCTGCCCTTTTGTACTGGGCTCCTGCCTCTGTTGGTGGCTTTTTCTGCCCACAAAGAAATCTGCAGCAGTCCCGTCACAGGTCTGTTGAGCCTGCTGACTCCCCCTCTCTCACTCACTCATTCCATTTCTGCCGGTGCTGCAGGGTGGCCTTTTGTACTAGGCTCCTGCCTGCGGTGCCGCCTTTTTCCTGCCAACAAAGAAATCTGCAGCAGTCACGATAGAGCTCCATTGAGCTCGCTCACTCCCTCCTCTCTTACTCGCCATCGTTTTCTCCGGCGCTGCAGGCTGCCTTTTTGTCCTGGTCTCCTGCCTGTGTTGGCACCTTCTTCTGCCCACAAAGAAATCCACAGCTGTGCCGACAGAGCTCCATTGAGGTCGCTCACTCCCCATGTGTCACTCACCCATTCTGTCTTTCCTGGTGCTGCAGGCTGCCCTTTTGTACTGGGCTTCTGCCTCTGTTGGCATCTTTGTCTGCCCACAAAGAAATCTGCAGCAGTCCTGGCAAAGCTCCATTTAGCTCGCTCATTCCCCTTCTCTCACTCACTCATTCCGTTTCTGCCGGCGCTGCAGGCTGCCCTTTTTTATTGGGCTCCTGCCTGCGTTGCTGCCTTCTTCTGCCCACAAAGAAATTTGCAGCAGTTACAATAGAGCTCTGTTGAGCTCGCTCACTCCCTCACTCTCACTTGCTCATTCTGGTTTCCCCACCAGTGCAGGCTGCCCATTTGTACTGGGCCCCTGTGTTCATTGGCACCTTTGTCTGCCCACAAACAAATCCACAGCAGTCCTGACAGAGCTCCCTTGAGCTCACTCAGTCCCCCTGTCTCACTCGCTTGTACTGTTTCTCCCACCGCTGCAGGCTGGCCTTTTGTACTGGGCCCCAGTCTGCATTGATGCCTTTTTCTGCCCACAAAGAAATCCGCAGCAGTCCTGAAAGATCTCCGGTGAATTTGCTCACTCCCCCTCTGTCACTCGCTCTCTCATTCTGTTTCTCCCAGTGCTGCAGTCTGCCCTTTTGTACTGGGCTCTTATGTTGCACCCTTTCTTTTCCCACAAACAAATCAGCAGCTGTCCCGACAGAGCTCTGTTGAGGTCACTCAGTCTCCCTCTCTCACACACGCTCATTCTGTTTGTCCTGGAGCTGCAAGCGGCCCTTTTGTACAGGACTCCTGCCTGCATTGGCACCTTTTTCTGCCCACAAAGAAATCCACAGCAGTCCTGACAGAGCTCCATTGAGCTCACTCAGTTCCCCTGTCTCACTCGATCATACTGTTTCTCCCACTGCTGCGGGCTGGCCTTTTGTACTGGGCCCCTGCCTGCATTGATGCCTTTTTCTGCCCACAAAGAAATCTGCAGCAGTCCTGAAAGAGCTCCTGTGAGTTTGCTCACTCCCTCTCCCTCACTCGCTCTCTCGTTCTGTTTCTCCCAGTGCTGCAGGCTGCCCCTTTGTACTGGGCTCTTGCGCTGGGCCCTTTCTCTGCCCACAAACAAATCCGCAGCAGTCCTGACAGAGCTCAGTTGAGCATGGTCACTCCCCCCCTCACTCGTTCAATCTTAATGTGTCCCAAACAGTGATTTCCCACAGCGACCATGCTATTCTGTGGCAGGAGTGCAAAAACACATTTTAGCCACAATGTGAAAAATGGCAGCTGTACTGTTCATAAGGAGGTGTGGAAAAATGCCACTGTTGAAAATGTGGCGTGAAAATATTACAAAATTGTGAAGTTAGAAGGGTGCGTGGAAACAGTTCAATGCACGCTTGTAACACAGTCATGTTATGGGGTTTCGTCACCAGATTTTCGACATAGGCATTTTTGGACCTCTGCTCTTGAACAGTGCCACTGTCATTTTCTTAATCTGTCCCAAACAGTGATTTCCCACAATGACCGCATTATTCTGCGCCGCAACTGTGAAAACACATTTCGGTCAGGATGTGAAAAATGACAGCTGTACTGCTGATAAGGAGGTGTGGAAAAATTCCACTGGTGAAAATCTGGCATGACAATATTACAAATCTGCGAAGTTACAAGGGTGCATGGAAAGTGTGCACAGTCATTCGATGGGCCATTATCACCAAATTTTCAACACAGGCATTTTAGGACCTCTGCTCATGAACAGTATCACTCTTATTTTCTTAATCTGTCCTGGACAGTGATTTCCCACAGCGACCTCTCTATTCTACGCCGGAAGTGCGAAAACACATTTTGGCCAGGATGGGAAAAATGACAGCTTTACTGTTCATAAGTAAGTGTGGGAAAATGGCAATGTCAGAAATCTGGAGTGAAAATATTATAAATTCATGAAGTTACGAGTGTGCGTGCAAACTGCGCAATGCACGCTCATAACACAGTCATTTTATGGGGTATCATTACCAAATTTTCAACATAGCCATTTCAGGACCTCTACTCATGAACAGTGTCACTGTCATTTTTTTAATCTGTCCTGAACACTGATTCCCCACAGCGACCGCGCTATTCTGCGCCGGAAGTGCGAAAACACATTTCGGCCAGGATGTGAACAATGACAGCTATACAGCTCACAAGGAGCTGTGACAAAATGCCAATGTTGAAAATTTGGTGTGAAAATATTGCAAATTCGTGAAGTTACGAGCGTGCATAGCAACTGCGCAACGCACACTCGTAAAAGCGGTTTTTGGATTTTTCCCACCAAATTTGCAACATAGGCTTTTGAGAGCCCACCATGAACATTGGCACTGTCATTTCGTTAATCGCCCCAAAGGGTGATTCCGCCGCAGTGACCGCGTAAAACCACCTTCGGGCCGATTAATGCCATGGACAGTTCAAGAATTATGAGGAGGGGTCCTAAAACCCCATGTTGAAAATTTGGTGAAAAAATTCTCAAAAATGCCCAACATATGCACTAAAGTTGAAAAAACCCTATTCATTACATTATACAGCTTACCGGCATTTCCTCAGTTCGCGGTCGGCTTTGAAGAGTGCAGACGTGTTCCCGGTCAAGTGAAGATCATCGCGCCGAGCTCTGGAGGTAAGTATGGAGGGGGGGTCTGGGGAGGCTGGGTGCGCAGTGGGTGGGTGCGGGTTGTGGGGGTGGGAAGACTACGAGGACTGTTTCCTTTCTTTCAGGTACAGGAAATGCAAGAAAACATCACGGACCGCTGTCAACATCACAGGGGCATGTGGCACGCTGGGGTGGGCTCCCAGCATGCCACCAGAGTCTGAGGGGCAGATGTAGCCAATGAAGAATTAGGCACCCCGTCAGCAAACAACAAAGGGGAATTATTTATGCCCGGCCGAGGATTGGGCACCCGTCAGCAAACTACAAAAGGGGGGAATTCTTTTCTGCTGACAGGGATTGGGCACCCCGTTGGCACACAATTAAATTGGGGGGTGTCACATTATCCCGACGGGGAGTGGGCTCCCCCATCGGCATATAACATGGGGGGGTTAGATATTGTTTGTGAACATGGTGGCAAGCCGCCGCCATGTTCACAAACAATATCAGGGGTTTTACATCCCACCCTGCAATGACGGGTCACTCCCTCATTGCAGCGGATGGCTGATGCTGCAATGACGAGGCAGCCCCTGATTGCAGCGGATGATTTTTTAGAAAGTTGTGGCATGCTGGCTGAACTAGTGTCAGCAGCAGCATGCCATGGCATTGGGGGAAGCGGGGCAAGCCTTTGCAGGCTGTGGGAGCATTGGCCACAACAGTGCCGTGCCTCCACAACCTGCTTCTGGAGAAACCTGTCGCAACATGTTTCTTGCGCATGTGCACAATCAACATAAAAACTATTCCATATAAAAAAAAACTATGGAATTTATTTTAACAAACTAGAACTTAATTCCTGTACAGTCTCTCAATATTTGAGATGAGTATAATCCACCTGTTAAAGTAGTTTGAAGTTGTTATGATTTTGCAGTCTCTCGGCACTGCACTGGTCCTTTAAAAAAATACATATCTATTCCACTACATTTTCTAAGCTACTGGTATCTGTAAATGTGTGTTGAAAGGTACAGCAAATTACAAGGGCTGGGAGGCTGTTTAGTTATGTTTTGAAAGGGTAGATTACATATATTCTTGGATGCTTAACAATGTTAAGTTTGTTTTTTGGTGCAGATATTTGTGAATAGACGGTTAATTATGGAATTATCAACAGCTGTCTTCTTGCAGCCTTTTTTGTACTGACCGCAGCTAATCGCATCATTATTCCATAGTCCAGTAAGAGTGCATAATGGATACATTCTCATACAAATTAAGATTGTAAAGGAATATAACATGCCCCTGCTCTCTCCCAGCTTACTCCATATATCATCTGATCTTGCACGATTTATTTAGGAAGCATTCTGCATGAATAAAAAGTTAAGGCAGTGAACTTGCAAACATTTTAAACGATAATGGCCAACCTGCGAGCACTGCTTTTACTCTGGTCACTTTTTGTAAACACTGCTTTCCGGAAATGTGAAAAAAATCGAATACATACTTTTGTCTGCATCGGAATTTATTTAAATGTAGATTTGGAGTGACCAAGTCTCCTGTTTCCATACAAAACCTTACTAGTTTTTTTTTTTCTCCATTAGAAAAACAAGTTTGATTTGTTCAGCTTTAAGTGGTGGCTCCTGCTTTTGGCTAGTGCAATTGTGTTTTTATTAGGGGTGGTCTGAATAAAACAATTAACATTTTATTTTATTTTTCATGAATACACAATCGTAGTCACCATATTATATTGTGGTATGGATGTACTATAATATAGGAGGTGGAACGCCCCTTCCTGAAATAATGAGTTAATATTTCTGAGATATACCAACCGCACCTTCCTGCCAATGACTTGGTTTCAACCTATATGCAAATAAATGTGTGTGTGTGTGTGTGTAATATTTAATTAGCATGCCTAGGGTGGGTGGTACGCACGAGGCATAGCCGAGTACTTTTAATCCCCCAAGTTGTGCCTATATTCCCTAGGACTTTACACCCTGAAGTATATTAGCCCACTTATCAAAAGGCACAAACATAATTAAAAAAAATAGGTAGCTTAGGTTGTGTTTTGTTCTAGGATAGCTATGCACTGTAATTATTGTTCCCTGTGTCCTAATCCCCTTATTTACTGTAATGTCCACTACTTGTTTCGAATTACCTATGTTATTGCCGATTTAATTTGCTTTTACCTTACTGTCTGTGTTCTAGTTATTTGAATCTTAATGCTGCCTAATTTGTTTGATGTTGTATTAGATACTTTGTAACCTTTTTGCACTTTCTGTTCGACTGTAAGTTTTTGACTGTACTTTGCCTGTTTGCTTGTAGCCATCTGCTATTGTACTTTCCCAGGTCGTGCCTGAAAACAGGTATATTTTTGTATAGTGCACTTACCCCATAAACAAAAGTTAAAAAACAAATTATCTGTCCCGCGTGGTTCGGGTGGATTCTCCTAAAACGGGCTATAAAAATCATGTACTCTACTCTTACCGGTCCGGAAACATCACAATACGTAACAGCTATCAGTTAGGGAAGTGTAGAGAGAGGAGATGTTAGGAGCATTTGTCAGAAGAACTCAAGTAACTGAACAGTTAGTTCTCTTTTAAAATAATATTCCCCTGTAATAAATTAGACTTCTTGGTTCAACATGGTGTCTTAGTAGACTACTGTATACATGTCGTTGGGCACCTTGTCTGTAAGTAATTGAACTCGGTATATACTAGAAGTCACTTGAGTTGGTGTGCTATATGATGCAAGTCATTGGTCTCGATATGTGCTAAAAGTGATTGAGCTCTGGGTGCTAAATGGAAATCATTGAGCTCCCTGTGATATATAATGTAAGTCTTTGGGCTGGATGTGCTATGTCATAGAGCTGCAGTATTGCTCCTCATTATTTTTGTTTGCTTCTCTTGGCTGTACTAACTTGTATGTAAAATTATATTTTTCTGATTGCACTAATGTGTGTTATGTATCTTGATGTTACTTCTTTGTTACCAATCATGCTTTGCTGTTACCTCAGACATTGTATTTATTTGTACTGATGGTGGTGGTGGTGGGTCGGGGAAGAAAGTCAAGATCACAGAATGGCAGCATAGAGTAAAAGAACAAATAGTCACTCTATTTCTAGCTACCAATAAAATAATACAACCCGCTATTACCAAGAAGGGCTGCAGAGCTGCTTCTTCAGAGGAAAAACTAAACACCTAAGGCAGCTCATATTTCCTAGTTGAGCTAGCCCCCTGCCACCTCCTCACAACTGGGTCCAGACCTTGGCCTTGCTTCATTTTTGCCAGATAATTAATCTAACCTTAGTGCCTAAGCCTCTTGACAGGGGGCACCAGGTGTGTAACAGGCTGTAATAAATGGGGATCGGGTCCTATCAGCAGGAGGGTTTGGAGATATGTGATACCTTGATTTTGATAATCTGACTCGGCATCGTCTTTCGTCTGTCGAACCAGGGACTCTAGGAGAAGATCCCAATCGATCCAAATAAGCTGCATTGCCTAGACGGGACCTGTATTCTACTGTCTGCTGTTGTGCTAGTTCAGGTAAAACACAAATAACATTAGTTTCTTTCTTATTAACTGCATATTCTGCAATGCAAGGGTTGCTCAATTGTGTGCAGTTGTTTTTGTATGTTTATACTTCTATTTTTTAGCTAAAACAAAAAATTCACAATTCAACAGCCAGGAGGGGTGTGTGTGTGTGTGTGTGTGTGTGTGTGTGTGTGTGTGTGTGTGTGTGTGTGTATGTATGTATGTATTATAACTCCCACAGTTTCGTGTTTAAAAAGTCAGACATCAGCATCACACTGTCAATAATTTGGGCCTACCACCACCCCTCAAGTGCCCCCCCAAACCAGCAGTTCACTGACACAAAGTGCAGTGTCAGAAATAGGCATGGATGCCCATACACTATATAGAATAGTGGATTGCAACTCTATGCACAACATGTGTGTTGTGCCACCTCAGGGATCAGATTCCCATGGACCCCTCAAACATCACTCTCAAGGTCACAGGGTATCAGAACCCCTCAGTGCCACAAGACACTGGTTGTGCATAGTCTCCCATGTATAGTGACAGACTGAATTACTTATTGTACCAGGGTGTGCAATGTGTTATTTTTTTAGTAGGAGAAAAAACTGCAGTAAATAAACTTACACTTTTCTGCTTTCCATTGAATGTAAATGGGTTTGTGAACTTGGGGAATAAGCATCAAATCAGTGAGGAAAAAGCTATGCAGGCCCTTCATGAAGCTAGCAGCAGACTTGGGCACAGGGCTGTAATAACCTCAGTTGCCTTCTGCTGAATGCCTATGCCAATGCCACTATCATGTATGTTCATACAGAGTGACATGGTCTACTGGAAAGCAGCAGTCATAGTGTGTGAACAAAGAAGAATTAAAAAAAAAAAGATAAATACATAATTGTGCTCTGTCCAGCAGTTGCCATAACACTTAACAGTGTGGGAAGGGGGAGTAAGAGATCCCAAGAGAGGTTAAAACAGGATGAAGAAGACCTAGGGAAAAATAAGCAAGTTAGTGAAAGGAGACTAAAGACATAAAGAATGGTTTATTCATTTATTTATTTATAAATTTTAACATGACAGTCTCTTGAGCAAATCTCTTTTTGAAGGTAGACCTCACCAAAATAGTTAGAAAGTGTAATGGTCTGAAAGCATAAACACTGTTTTCCTTTTTGTAGCATCTGTGTTGGTCCAATAAAAGGTATCACACCACCATTTACTTCTGGATCTACTTCAAAGTAAACAACTTAAATCCTTTATTGGTCAATGATGTGCTGAATATGAAATACAGAGCATGGGTGCCATTTGTATTCATTTATACAAAGATGAGATGACAACAGCTTGTTTTCTGGTGTTTCCTGGGGGAAAAAGAGTTAGATGCATATTTCACAGTAAACTGCACAATCGGTGTATAATGGGTATGTTTTTAACTTTATTTCTTGTGGAACATGAGTTCTGGTTTAGTTTGCTGTATAACAACATGCAAGTCCGTCATAACTATTCCCACTGTTGACTGGTCTATTTCTCTGTTAAATACAGCCATCCTTGTAGATCTGGCATCTGGGAGCACTAGGTCTGACAGACCAATATAGCATCATTTTCACTCTAGCACCATTTGTTATTTATTTTGTTTTAGTTAACAGATTAGCCACTGTAGGCTGAAGACCTATTTTGAGGTGTGCCATCAAAACGGACAATAAACAGTTCACGCTGGCTGACACAGCTTATAATAAATATACTGCCAGTTTATGTACAGATATGTACAAATATATACATGGCTGAAAATGTTGATTAAAATAATCTTCCAGTTAAAAACTTAAAGCATAGCATTTACTAGGAGATTGTGCAAGTAAGTGTTTTAATTGTTCTAATTGCTTGGATTGCCAGGACTGACATCTTAGAAATCTAGGGAGCCTTATTTGCATTAAAAAGAAGTGGTGATGTGCAAATGTATCTGTAAACTGAGCTGGGTATGAAGGAAGCAGCTGTAAGAGTGTTTAGAATGATTAATGATTCATGTTGTTGTTTACGTAGTGTGGCACTTGTTTGTGATGGCACTGGCAGACAATGGTATGGAATCTGCCTTGCATGTTGGACTGGAGTATGGCACTGATGTGTTCAGGGGTGGTAAATGAAGTTGGCACTCTGCATGGCTTGTGTGAGAAACCACTATGAGTGGTATAGGGAGCATTGTTAAAAAGCAGTACCACTATGTCAAAGTTTTCCCTGTGGACTCCGTTTATAAAAAAATGAGGTTTGATGTGATTCTCATATTAAAACAATTCAATGTTAGGTGAATAGCGTATAGTGCTTTTGTGCACTGAACTTTGGTCTTTCTCTGTCCCCACCCTTGGTTGAAGAGCCAGGCAGTGACAGGGAATTGAGGACCCAGCAGCAAGGGGAGTAAGCATTTCGGAGAAGGAGGAGTTGGGGAAGTTGGGGGGCATTTGAAAATTCTGTGAGTTGCAGCTGCTGGGAGAGGTTGGCTGATATGTGACATATGGGAGGAGGAGGAGTCAAATTTCCCAATACTGAATCATGGGCATGACAAAAGCCCTGCCACTGTAACTGTTGGGCAGCTGAGCAACAACAGTGGCATAAAAAATTATAGTTTCATTGTCAGTACCAGTCAAATCATGCATTATAAATTTTATTGGACTCTCATGTCTTGTACAATAGTGGTGCAGTACACAAGCATTTTGATGCATGGATCACTAGCCAAGAATATCTAATTAAAGTAGCCCCAGTAGTTGAGGATAAATATTAACTATTGACAAAGATTGGGGGGGTGAGGAAGGGCAAGATATAAAAAATGTTTTTTGCCATATACATTTAATTGCTAGCGTGCTTAATAATGTTCATGCTGCAGTGCCTTATCAGAAGATGGTAATCAGATGGGTTCACTAAACTGTATACACAAAATTCTTTCTCAGAGCCTGTACTGTCTGTGTCATTGCTATTCAAATATGCCACAGTCTGAGAGACGAAAAAGACAGATGGAGATACAACTGGCTGATATTGCTGCCAAGATGCCAAGAAAACTAAATTACTGGTTTGGGAGTGCCCAGATACCAATATCTTCAGAGCATGCAAGGGACATCGCTGCTGAGAATAATACCACTGACACTGCCACAAGCACTGCAGCTGTCAGCTGTACCGGTATTGTAAGTGACAATGTAACTGTGCATACAGCTTTGCTACCAATGGCTTCGATAGAGTCAAATGCAGCCATGTTTGTTTCAAATGCTGCATCAGTGCCAGAACCGACATGTTCCTTGCCTGGTGAGGATTTTCCTGCAGCTGCTATTCCAGTGCCCCTGGATGGTAAGGCCTGCTCTGATACAGAAAACAGAGCTGCAGAGCTGTTCCCCATGAACAGCAATAGCGATTGCAACATCATGCATGTCTCTGAGAATACCCAGCTGACAGCACTTGACCCAATGCCTGAATCTGCTGTCTCTTTGTCTCTCCTCCTGCTCTGAGAAAATCTGGGTAACTGCAGTTGAACCACCAGTGTCTGAATTTGCTGTCTCTTTGTCTCTCCCCTCCTGCTCTGAGAAAACCTGGATAACTGCAGTTGAACCACCAGTGACTGAATCTGCTGTCTCTTTGTCTCTCCCCTCCTGCACTTCTGTTTGTTGTCACAATATTAGCAGTGTTTTTCAACCAAGCAGTGTTATAGACACGTCCATCAAACAAGTCATTCTGCGAACTAATGGGAGAATTGAAACAAGAACTTGTCAAACACAGTGGTTTTCATCTTTCAGCTGGCTAACCTACTGTGTTTCAAAAGGATGTGTATTCTGCTACTACTGTCAGGCAGCAGTGGAAAGAAAACTAATCACAGGCAGTCGTTATGGTGAAACGACCTTCATTTCATCAGGATTTAGTGATTGGAAGAAAGCAATTGACAAATTTAAGAAACATCAGACATCATTATTCCACCGTGAAGCTGTTGAGAAGTATACTGCATTCAACAACGCAAGGATGAATGTTGGTGCTCAGCTCAGCCAGCATCTTGCACAAGAACAGGTGAGAAACAGAGAAATGTTCCTGAAACAGCTAAATGCAATACAGTTTCTAGTTCGGCAAGGACTAGCAATTTGTGGCAAAGAAGAAGAGGAAAGCAACCTGAGGCAGGAAATGCTGAGTAGGGCAGCTGACATACCAGAACTACTGAGATGGATCCACGAAGGGAAATATCAGAGTTCAGATATTGTGAATGAACATGGAACTCATGGCACATCAGCTGCTGAGGAACCTTCTGGAAGAGATACGCAATGAATCAAAGCTGTATACAATCACAGCAGATGAATCTCAGAATATTAGCCAACATGAACAGATGACAATATGTATACGATGGGTTTCCCTGGTCCATTTTGTTATACATGAAGATTTTATTGGGATGTATGAAATGGCAAAGACTGATGCAGAATCCATCACCAGTTCCATTTGTTTCAGTAAGATGTAATTTACCAATCAACAACGTGAGCGGACAGGCGTATGATGGAGCAGCAAATATGAGTGGATGTATTTCTGGAACTGCAAAAAGAATTAAGAGAGAAAATCCACTAGCGTTGAATGTCCATTGTGCAAATCATTCCTTGGACCTGGTGTTGCAAAACTGTGGCAAAACAAGTGATGCCATTGAAGATGCCCTCAGCTTTGTCCAGAATTTAAGTGTGTTGATTCGGGGATCCCCACAGAGGCTGTCTCTTTATGGAAATATTGCAGTGAATGACAGTGAGGACCCTTACATGATGATAGAAGGCCTGCACTTACTTTGTCCAACCAGATGGACAGCAAGAACAAAGAGCATCAAGTCTCCCTCCCCAGGTCCAGGCCTCCTCCTCACTCATGAACTTCCACACCAGGCTTAAGTCCCATCTGCTGACCTCAAGCGCATGCCACTGTCATGGCACTTAAAGCTCCTAAGGTACTCCCCTCCTCTCCAACTCCCGTCTCCTAGCTTAATTTTCCTACTACCTGCCTTATACAGACTGCTCGCCAGAGGCCACGTGTAACCCCTGAATAAACTATATGCAAAGTACTACCAATTGCTTACATGTCATGATGATAACCATGCCTGTACCCATGCCTGCATCCACTGCTTTTTTTTTTACCATGCCTGTAAGCCATGCCTGTATCCACTGCTTTACTTTTACCATGCCTGTAACCATGCCTGTATCCACTATTTTTCTTTACTGTAACCACCTCATGATGTAACTCACAATGCCTCAAATGTTCCTTATGTCCTTGTTCATTCTTATAAGTTTTATTGTTATCCCAGGTCGCCCCTGAAAAAGGGACCTTCGGGGCTCAGTGGGCCTACCCGGTCACCAAAATTTAATAAATAAGTCAGTTCTCAAAAACCATGGAGCACTCTATGAAACCTTAGAGGAGCTGAAACAAGACAAATCTACGGATGTACAAACTAAGGTCAAAGGCCTGTTGTCAGTGATGAAAAAGTTTCTGACCTATTTTAGACTGGTTGTATCATGCAATATATTCAGTGTACCAGAACAAGTGGCTTCAATCTTGCAGACAAAAACACTGGTAGCAGAAAGTACAATGATGAGTGTAAACTCCCTGAAGAAAAATTTACAAAGCCAGCGCAATGACTTTGACCAGGTCTATAAACGCATCAAAGAAACATAGACTTTGACGGCAGATAAGGACCACTTGGCCCACCGAGTCTGCCCATTTCCCTACCTAGAGGATAAGCTGCAGATCCTATTTAACCAACAGCCTATTTCTTCCTACCCCCACAAAAATTGCCTTATGTCTGTCCCATGCATTCTTGAATTCTCCCACAGTTTTAGACCCCACAACCTCCTCAGGAAGGCTGTTCCATGTGTCCACCACCCTCTCTGTGAAAAAATACTTCCTCACATTGCCCCTCAGCCGTCCCCCCTCTATTTTCAAATTGTGTCCCCTTGTTCTTGCACATCTCTTTTTCTGAAAGATGCTATCCTCTTGGACTTTGTTGATTCCATAGAGGTACTTAAATGTTTCTATCATGTCCCCCCTCTCCCTCCTTTCCTCAAGGGTATACATATTAAGCTCCTTTAGCCTCTCCTTGTATGGCTTCTCTTGCAGACCCTGCACCATTTTAGTTGCCCTCCTCTGAACTGCCTCTATCCTGTCTGTCCTTGTGGAGAAAGGGTCTCCAGAACCGAATGCAGTACTCCAGATGGGGTCTCACCAACTGTCTGTACAGGGGAATAACAGCTTCCTGTTTTCTGCTGGTGATGCCTCTCCCTATACATCCCAGTATCCCCCCAGCCCTCCCTACCGCCTTCTCACATTGCTTGCCAACCTTAAGGTCATCTGATATGATTACCCCCAGGTCCCTTTCCATTTTTGTTGTTGTTACTACCTCCACCCCAATTGTGTAATCTTCCCCAGGGTTTTTGTTTCCCAGGTGCATTACTTTGCACTTCTTTGCATTGAATCCAAGCTGCCATACTTCTGACCATTCCTCCAACCTTGCCAAATCCCTTCTCATCCTTTCCACACCTCCTTGTGTATCAACCCTGTTGCAGATCTTTGTGTCATCTTCAAAGAGGCATACTTTTCCTTCCAGTCCCTCTGCAATGTCACTTATAAAGACATTAAAAAAGGACTGGACCCAGTACTGAACCCTGCGGTACCCCACTAGTAACCCCTCTTTCTTCAGAGTGGACTCCATTTACAATTACCTTCTGTGTCAGTTTAAATGCTTCATTGGCAAGCTTTTAAACTAGTCAAGGGGGGGGGCACTGAAAAGCAGCAGGATAATCCCAGCCTCTCCCTACAAACAGGGTACTAAATGAAAAAAAGACTGAGGTAGAAAGGTCAGTGGGGAATGCTGCAAAAGAAGGTATAGCCATCAAAAAAATGGAGAGCAATGAGTACCAATGCTTGTAGTCTGAGTAACAAGCTTCCTGAATTAGTGGCCTTGATGGAGGAGGAACATCTGGATATCATGGCAGTCACAGAAACATGGTACACACAAAACCATGACTGGGATGCAAACATACCAGAATACACTATCTACAGGAGGGACAGGGAGGGTAAAAGAGGAGGAGGAGTAGCTCTTTAGAAGAAGAATCAGCATTTATATAGCGCTTTTCATACATCCAAAGCACTTTACAAGCAATGCTAGACTGGTAGTGAAGTGACTGAATGTGAGGTGGCAGCCATATCGCACATCATCACCCACACACAGCCTGGATAATTGCATGAACCGGTTTATGGGAAGGGGAATGTTGGCCAGGACACCGGGAATGTTCCCTACTCTTTGCAAAGAGTGCCCTGGGTTCTTTTACTTCCACCTGGACACCCACCAGGACAACACCAGGATGGGCAGAAGGGACCTCGGTTTAACATCTCATCCAAAGGATGGTACACCCCAGCAGTACAGCACCCCCCAATACTGCACTCAGATGCCAGCGATTTTTAGGTGCAAGTCCAATCCCAGTGTGGGACAAGAACCCACGACCTTCTGGTCCAGAGGCAGATGTGCTACCAACTGAGCCACGCTGACACCTACATAAGGGAAGGAATCAAAGCAACAGAACAAAAGGGAAAACAGTGAGGAGAAGAAGCTCTATGGGTAAATTTGGAGACCGGCAATGGCACCACAATCCGCTCAGGGGTTGTATACAGACCCCCTTCTCAGGGTGAGGAAATGGACAAGGAAATGATAGAAAGAATACTTAGAATGGTAGAAAAAGGGGAGATATTGCTGATGGGTGATCTGAATATGCTAGATGTTAACTGGAGTGCAGTTGCAGCAGCCACTTCGAAGAGTGGGGTTATTCTAGATGCCCTACAGGGTGCATGCCTTAGATAACTAGTATTGGAGCCCACTCAAGAGGGAGCAATCTTAGACCTGGTTCTCTCAAATGGAGATGAAGAGAGGATCACAGATGTAGAAGTGGGTAGCCATCTGGGAACTAGCGACCATCGAACAGTATGGTTCACAATAAACACAGCAATAGAGTCAAGCCATACAAAGGCAAAAGTACTGGACTTTAGCAGGTCAGACTTTGCCAAAATGGGTGAGTGCCTAAGGAATGCACTAGCAAATGGGCAGGAAGAAGGGGTGGAAGAACAATGGGGAATAATAAAAACTGCCATCACAGAGGTAACGAGCCTTTGTGTAAAGCAAATAAACAAAACAATGTAAGAAACCACTGTGGTTCTCAAAGGAAGTGGCAGCGAAGGTTCAAGAGAAAAAGAAAGCATTCAGGAAGTACAAGGAATCACAGAAGGAGCAGGACAGAGAACTGTATCAGTTAAAGCAAAGGATGCTGGGAAGGCAGTCAGAACAGCAAAGGCCCAAACCGAGGAAAAGATAGCCAACTCAATTAAGAAGGGGATAAAACCTTTTATAGGTACATCAGGGAGCGAAGGAAGACCAAGGGAGGGTTAGTGAGGCTTAATAAAGGGAGGAGGGTGGGCAGAGTGTGACTGTGAAAAGGCAGAGATACTAAACAAATATTTTGCTCAGTATTTACAAAGGAAGAGGGAGGTACCTAAAACAAACAGCAGAAACACTCTGGATACAGAAGTTGATACCAGCCCATTTACAGAAGAAGGGGTTCTGAAAGAACTCTTAAAACTGAAGGTGGACAAAGCAATGGGGCCTGATGGGATTCATCCCAGAATTCTAAAAGAACTAAGGGTAGAACTAGTGACACCACTAACTACCCTCTTTAACAAATAATGGAAGGATGGGGTGGTACCCGAGGACTGGAGGAGGGCAGATGTGATTCTCCTTCACAAAAGTGGGAGCAAGGCAGAAGCAGGAAACTACAGACCTGTTAGTTTAACCTCAGTGGTAGGGAAAATGATGGAATCACTTCTGAAGGAAAGAATTGTTGAGTATCTAAAGGCCAGAGGGGCACAGGACCCAAGGCAGCATGGATTCACAGTGGGAAGGTCATGCCAGACAAATCTGATAGATTTCTTTGACTGGGTGACCAAAGTAGTAGATCAGGGAGGGGCTGTGGACATGGCCTACCTAGACTTTAGCAAGGCATTTGACACAGTCCCACACAAAAGATTAATATACAAGTTAGCCAGCCTGGGAGTGGGTCCCAAGATGACAGCCTGGGTAAAGAATTGGCTGGAGAATAGGACACAGAAAGTAATAGTAAATGGAGTCCACTCTGAAGAAAGGGGGGTTACTAGTGGGGTACCGCAGGGTTCAGTATTAGGACCGGTCCTCTTCAATGTCTTTATAAGCGACATTGCAGAGGGACTGGAAGGAAAAGTATGTCTCTTTGCAGATGACACAAAGATCTGCAACAGAGTCGATGCACAAGGTGGGGTGGAAAGGATGAGAAGGGACTTGGCAAGGTTAGAGGAATAGTCAAATGTATGGCAGCTTAGATTCAATGCTAAGAAGTGCAAGGTAATGCACCTGGGAAACAGAAACCCAGGGGAAGAGTACACAATGGGGGGTGAGACACTAACAACAACAAAAATGGAAAGGGACCTAGGGGTAGTCATATCAGATGACCTAAAGGTGGGCGAGCAATGTGACAGGGCAGCAAGGAGGGTTGGGGGGATACTGGGATGCATAGGGAGAGGCATCACCAGTAGAAAACAGGAAGTTATTATCCCTCTATACAGACAGTTGGTGAGACCCCATCTGGAGTACTGCGTGCAGTTCTGGAGACCCAATCTCCGCAAAGACATAGACAGGATGGATGCTGTCCAGAGGAGGGCAACTAAAATGGTGCAGAGTCTGCACCAGAAGACAAATGAAAAGAGACTTAAGGAGCTAAATATGTATAGCCTCGAGGAAAGGAGGGAGAGGGGAGACATGATAGAAACTTTCAAGTACTTCAAGGGAATCAACAAAGTCCAAGAGGGTAGCATCTTTCAAAAAAGGGTGTGCAAGAACAAGAGGGCACAATTTGAAGATAGAAGAGGCGGCTCAGAGGTAACTAGAGTATTTTTTCACAGAGGCGTTGTGGGATGCATGGAGCAGCCTTCGGGAGGAAGGTTGTGGAGTCAAAAACAGTGGTGGAATTCAAGCATGCATGGGACAGTCATAAGGCAATTCTAGGGGGTGGGGGTAGGAAGAAGTAGGCTGCTGGTTAACTAGGATCTGCAGCTTATCCATTATGTAGGGAAATGGGCAGACTGGGTGGGCCAAGTGGTCCTTATCTGCTGTCAAAATCTGTTTCTATATGTTTCTATGTGTCCTGTTGTTCAGCCAATGTTTTACCCAGGCTACCACCCTGGGACCCACTCCAAGGCTGGTTAATTTGACTACTAATCTTTTGTGTGAGACTGTGTCAAATGCCTTGCTAAAGTCTAGGTAGGCCATGTCCACAGCAACTAGAAACTAGAGAAAGCACAACTACTGGAAAATGTGAAGGAGCCAAAACTTCCCAGACAGCGCTATGTCCCAGCAAGGCTACAACATGGTAGTGCACCGCATCACCATCCCGAATCTGCTAAGGACTGGTATCGACAGATGTACTATGAAGCCACTGATGCTTGTCTTGTTGAACTAGACTGACGTTTTGATCAAGAAACCTACACTTTGTTGTCATCCATGGAGAATTTGTTGCTTCAAGCAGCCAATGCAAAGGCGTTTTCAGTTCTTCCTCAGATCACACAGTTGTATGGAGATAAGGACTTGGACATTGACATTCTGAATGCACAACTGAACTTGCTCCCAGGACTTGTGCAGCAGGTTTTGCCAGAGGTGAGGGCAGTAACTTCAATCAACACCATTATTGATGCCTTAGTGGGAAAAGACTGCCAGCAGCAGATACTGTATTCAAAAGTAGTGAAGCTCATTCAAATTTACCTCCTCATCCCAATGAGTACAGCAACTGGGGAGAGATCCTTTTCAACACAGTGGAGGATAAAGTCTTACTTAAGAAGAGCACCGTGACAGAGAAGAGGCACAATCACCTAATGCTGTTGAACATTCACAAAGCGAGAACAGACAAGTTGGATCGGACACAAATTGTTTGGGAGTTTGTGCAACGAAATGAAAGACGATGTAACTTTTTCGGAAAAATCTGATACTGAAAATCTTTTACTTTATGAAACAATTCATATGGTGGTAAATTTGTTGACTGGGTGATTTGGTGGCCACCAGGACCTGGGAATGACTTGTCCAGCATACCAGCCTCAAGTGGTTACCAGAGCATCCAGAGGATTCATTCGTGGCAGAAATATAGATGTGATGCTAAATTGGTTGATGTGGTGGCCACCAGGGCCTGGGAATGACTTGCCCAGCATACCAGCCTGAAGTGGTGATCAGAGCATCCAGAGTATTCATTCATGGCAGAAGTATAGATTTGGTGGTAAATTGATTGATTGGTTGATTTGGTGGCTACCAGGGCCTAGAAATAGCTTGTACAGGCATACCAGCCTGAAGTGGTGACCAGAGCATTCATGGGATGATTTGGTGGCCACCAGGGCCTGGTAATGGCGTGTACGAGCATACCAACTATGAAGTGGTGACCAGAGCATTCATGGGATGATTTGGTGGCCTCTAGGGCCTGGTAATGGCTTGTACAGGCATACCAGCCTGAAGTGGTGACCAGAACATTCATGGAATGATTTGGTGGCCACCAGGGCCTGGTGAAGGCTTGTACAGGCATACCAGCCTGAAGTGGTGACCAGAGCATTCATGGGATGATGTGGTGGCCACCAGGGCATGGTGAAGGCTTACAGGCATACCAGCCTGAGTGGTGACCAGAGCATTCATGGGATTGATGTGGTGGCCACCAGGGCATGGTGAAGGCTTGTACAGGTATACCAGCCTGAAGTGGTGACCAGAACATTCATGGGATGATTTGGTGGCCACCAGGGCATGGTGAAGGCTTGTACAGGCATACCAGCCTGAAGTAGTGACCAGAGCATTCATGGGATGATTTGGTGGCCACCAGGGCCTGGTGAAGGCTTGTACAGGCATACCAGCCTGAAGTGGTGACCAGAGCATTCATTGGGTGATTTGGTGGCCACCACGGCCTGGTAATGGCTTGTACAGGCATACCAGCCTGAAGTGGTGACCAGAGCATCCAGAGGATTAATTCATGGCAGAAGTATAGATGTGATGGTAAATTGGTTGATTGGGTGAGTCTGTGGTATGCAGTTGCAATAGTACAGGAATGAATGATCAGATGGCTTTCCTCTATTGAATTCTTAGGGAACAGTGGCCCATTTCCAAATGTAAACATAGAAACATAGAATTTGACAGCAGATAAGGACCGCTTGGCCCACCTAGTCTGCCCATTTCCCTACATAATGGATAAGCTGCAGATCCTAGTTAACCAGCAGCCTACTTCTTTCTACCCCCACCCCCTAGAATTGCCTTATGACTGTCCCATGTATGCTTGAATTCAACCATTGTTTTTGACTCCACAACCTCCTCGGAGGCAGTTCCATGCATCCACAACCCTCTCTGTGAAAAAATACTTCCTTACATTACTGAGCCGCCCCACTCTGTCTTCAAATTGCCTTGGCCAGGCAGCACTCTTGTGCAGCCACGATATGGGTTGCCAGAAGAAATAAAAAGCAGTCTCCATTCTTATAAGCTCCTTAAAGAAAGTTATACTTCTGCTTCTTCTCTGCTCAGGAAATGTGGGCTCAACCTGGCCCCCCACAACTTACCTCGCCTATCGATTTTGCTGAGGCCACAGGTCTCAAAATGATGATGGTCAACATTTTAAGCCTGCCTAAAAAACTTGTACAGCTGCAAGCCTGGGCTGCACATGTTAACCCAGACCTTATCATAATTACTGAGTCGTGGTTAAAAAAGACGAACACTGATCAACAAATATCACTGCAGAGCTACAATTTATTTAGAGCAGATAGAGAGTCTAGAGGCGGGGGTGTGGTTATCTATGCCAAATCTAAGTACTTGGTCACCAATATTAGTTGCAAATCTCTAGCCAAGGAATTTGAGTTAGTTTCTCTGAGCCTTCATCTCCCTCCTCGGAATGTATCACTATCCTAGGTGGCTATAGACCCCCATCTGGTGGTGATGAGTCCTTAATCTTTTGAAACCATGTTCATAGATGCAAAACTGAAACAATATTTCTAGGAGATCTAAATATGGACTGGTTGTCATCTAAATCACCACGACCTCAAATCCCTTTGTGACGAGCTGGGTCTTGGGCAATTAGTCAGTGACCCTACTAGGAACAACACTCTAAATACTGCCAACAGTTCCATTCTAGATGTGGTACTAACCACCCATCCACACAAAATATCTCATTTGGCAGTGTTTCACAATGACATGACGATCATGGAATTGTTGCTTGCATAAGATCTCAAATTAAGGCCCGTCCGCAACCCATCTTTATAACAAAAAGATCCTTTCGCAAATTCAGTGCAGTAAACTTCCTATCTGACCTGAGCATGATCAGATGGCAAGATCTTTACCTAGCCATAGATGTCAACAAGGCAGCTTGCATCCTTAATGACAAACTCACTACAATAATAAGTCACCACCTACCATGCTAAACATAAATGGAACACCAACAACTGACCTGTACACCATCACCAACACCATTAACAATGCATTCTCCAACTTGGATAGTGTCCTCCCTTCTAATTTCTTTGATGCCCCCTCTGGTAGTAACCCTCCTGCAACTACTCCGCTCCTACACCCTGCCCCACAATTCTACTTCAAGGAGATCCCAGTACATGAAGCCAGAACCTATATTCAGATGGCCATTCACAATGTAGGCTACAGCGGTGACTCCCTTGACCTGAAGTTGTTAGCACTTGTCCTTGAAGAAGTCCTTGAACCCTTGACAAAGGTCCTCAATCTATCACTAAGCATGTCCCAGTTCCCATCTTGCTGGAAACAGGTGACCACACTGCGTACAAAAGTGGAGACAAATCACTGCCTCCAACTACAGACCTATCTCCATCCTCCCTCCATTGTCTAAGGCCCTGGGCGCATCGCCTCAGACCAATACCTGGAAAAATCGACATCCAGTGTCCTGAGCAACATGGTTTCCAAAAAGGGCACAGTACCACCACTGCACTATTAGAATTCACAGGCTTCATCCATACCACACTTGATCAAGGAAACTGTGTAGGGGCAGTATTCATCGACCTTACGAAAGCCTTTGATACTGTGAACCACCCACTCCTACTCAAGCAATTATCAAACATTGGGCTCTCCAATGAAGCACTGCTCTGGTTTTCAAGCTACCTTGGGGAGAGGGTCCAGCGGGTTAGGATTGCTGGTGTTACCTCAGAAGAAAAGTCAGTCCTTTCAGGGGTCCCACAGGGGTCCATCCTGGGGCCACTACTCTTCAGCCTCCTCCTCAACGACCTTCCCAGTGTCTACCAGAAATTACTGCTCTACGCCGATGACACAGTCATGTTCACCAACCACCAAAATGCAGAGCTCCTCGAGAAACAATTACAGCTTGAATTCATGCGCATCGAAGAATGGTTCAAGTCACATAAACTGGTCATGAACTACAGCAAAACAAAGGTTATGACCTTCTACAACGCCAGAAGCAAGTACAAATCCAGTGACCTCACCATCCTAAACCAAACAGGGACCTTACTTGAACACGTTCCTGATTTTAAATACCTAGGTGTCACATTGGACAGCTCACTGTCCTACCATCGGCACATAGATTCTGTCGCCAAGCCACCAACATCCGTGATAGGCCTGCTCTACAGGCACAAACACTGCATGACTCCTGACACTCTCGGTTGGCTATCAACAGCTCTGTCACCTCCATCATCGATTACGGGCTGGCAATTTATGGCTCTGCCTCTGCCTCTGCCCTCCAGAGAATTACAGTTGCACTCAACAAAGCATGCAGGCTGCTAACTGGGGCTGATCGACTTACACACTTGACCTGTACACTCGGGCAGGATGGCTACCTTTCATCAGCCGGATACAGTATCAAACCTGCCTCTTAGCCAAAAAAGTCCTCCTCGGAGTCATGCCCCCGGGCATTGAAAAGCTACTTATTGACCACCACAGTACCCAGAGAATTAGAAGTTCACAACAACTAACCTTTCTTGTCCTCAGATGCCGGACTACCATGGGCCAGAGGGCCTTTGCCCACAGAGCACCACAGTGGTACAATACTCTCAACAAAGAAACTCTTACTGCTGCTGCTCTTGGCCCTTTTAAGAGACAACTCCGACTTCATCTTACATTTCAACTAGTCGTTGTGACTGCCTCGCCTAATCAAGGGCCCAACATTCACTGCCCTCCACTTCAGTCTTGAAAGCTCTCTCTCCCCACCTAGCCTCCATCTACCTGCCTACCCCCTTGCCCCCTCTCCCTTTCCTCCCCCGGGGCATTTCCTGAGTTTTATCCTCCTCTCTCTCTCTCTCTCTCCCCTCTCTCCCCCCTCCCCCTTTAGAGCTCTTACCCTCACCCTTCCCTCTGACAATGGCCTTCCTGCTTGCATACCCCCTTCCTCTCACCTGCAGTGCTTATTTTCAAGATTGCCCTTGGCTGGTTATGTCATGCTACCTAACATTTGGCACATTTTGAATTACTGAATTTCTTAAGCCTCAGTCTCATACTTCTTGTTATTGTGTAACTATGTATTATTATGTTGACCTTTGTATGTATGTATACCCCCCATTCCTTCGACGTGGAACCTTTGTAAACGAGCAGTTCCTGCTCAAAGGTATTTGTAATCCTAGATTTCAATAAAATAAAAATAAAAAAATAATAAATAAGCATGCCCCTTTCATCAAAGTAAGGGTACGGAACAATTCCAATCCCTGGTTTACCTCAGATCTCAAGCCAGCCCTTATAGCTCGAGATAAGCTCTGGGCTAAAGCTAGACATTCCAAAGAATCTTCGGATTGGCAGGCCTTTAGAACAGCCAGGAATAACTGTGAAATAACTTAAAGCTAACTATTATATTTCTACTCTCGAACAAGCTAAAGGTAACCCTCATAAAATATGGAAGACTATCAAAGCTATAGAAGGACGGCCCATGGCCCCTCTGTCCCAACAAAGATAGTTGCAAGTGCAGATTGTGGAAAACAAGTCCCTAATCCTGGAGGAACTTAATTCCCACTTTGCCACAGCTGGATTAGCTTTTGACTCGTCACCTTATGCTGGTGCTGCGGTGAGCCAGCATACCCCTCCCGCCACATCTAGTCCTGCACCCAGCCCCTTCCAACTGTGCGAGATAACTTATAAAGAAATAGAAGATTCTCTTCTTAACTTAGACACCAAAAAAAGCGCAGGGGATGATGGCTTGGAACCCTTTTTCCTAAGGTCAGGCTATGCCCATCTCACTGCCCCAATTCTCCACATCTTCAATCTTTCCATTACATCTGCTACTGTACCGTCCTGCTGGAAATCAGCACATATCCTCCCTCTATTTAAATCTGGTGACCCATGCGATGTAAACAACTATAGGCCTATCTCCATATTGCCTATTCTTTCTAAAGTTCTCGAAAACTGATCCATATTCAGTTAAAATCTCACCTGAAACCTTCTCTCTCATTAACCCAGCTCAATCTGGCTTCTGGGCTACTCATAGCACAATCACTGCACTAGCAAAGTAACCAATGATTGGATCTCTGCTATAGATGCTAAGAAGGTAACTGGTGCAGTCTTTTGGACCTCAGCAAAGCTTTTGATACTGTTGATCACAAACTATTAGTCAATTGCCTTGCAAAGTTGGGTGCACATACCATACCACCCAGTGGTTCTCTAGCTACCTAACTGGAAGATTCCAAAAAGTAAAGGCGGAAGGCTTTTTTTCTGCTGCCTTGCCAGTTGCAAGAGGAGCCCCCCAAGGATCCATCTTAGGCTCTATCTTGTTTTCTCTGTACATTAATGACTTAGATGCTAACATATCTACGTCCAATCTGCACTTTTGTGCAGATGATAGTGTTGTATACTTCTGGCTCATTGTTATCTAAAGTCAAGGGAGTGCTTCAAGCGGACTTCACACAACTTGAGCATAATCTAATAAAGGCAAAGCTTCTGCTCAATGCTAAGAAGACTAAAGCGATGATATTCTCCCGCAGTGCTGTCTCAGGCCCCCCCAATACCCTTGCCCAAGACTTCATTGTCACCATGCTAAACGAGCCTCTGGAAGTTGTAACCAAATTTAAATATCTAGGTATCTGGATCGAAATAAATTATCTTTCAGTGACCACATCGAAGATGTCTCTAGAAGGTTAAAAAGCAAGGTTACGTTTCTTCTACAGAAATAGGCCTCTTTTCCCCTTGAAACTCGAAACAAGCTTGTACAGGCCACTTTTCCCCTCACTCGACTATGGCGATGTAATCTATTCCTCCACCACTCTTGCAAATCTAAGTAAATTGGACATCCTTTATCACCGTGCGTTACGGTTCATTACCAACTCCCCTTACCGTTCGCACCACTGTGGCTTATATGCAGCTGTTGGTTGGACATCCCTTACTACTAGACGCCTGCTCCATGCTGGGCTATGGACTCTAAACTGCTCCTGCAGAAATTGCCAAGCTATCTCTTCCCTTATTAGTATCTCAAAAGTGCATACTCATTAAGAAAATCTGACTTTATTATGCTTGACATACCAAGACGCGGACTTCCTTTGGTAAACGTATATGCATATGCCCTTCCCTCCATTTGGAACCAATTACAAACCGTGACTGAAACTAACTAGCATAGTTTCAATAAACTTCTACAAATCGCTAAGTTCAGCCAAAATAAAAGACACCTGTAAATGTCATTAAGTCTCTTCCTTCCCCATGTGTGCCATATTTATCCACTGGTAAGGTATAATTGATTTAGCATATTAACTGCTTTCCTTCCCTTCTACTCCTGGCTTTATCTTTGCTTACGCTCCACTGCTACTCTATCAAATCACTCCTCCCCCCCATATCAGTTGTAGACTGTTGTTTGTTCTAGCTGCCAAAATACTGTATATGTATTGCACACACCAGTCATCATGTTTCATTTATCAGTATGCAACCTGTAAGTCGCTTCCCTGTCTCATATCAATGTTTACCACCTGTGGTCACCCTATGTGGTACCCTTGTATGTATATCCAGCCTGTATCATGTAACGTGCATTTCATGTATATACTGTTATTACCTATCTGTGTTTGTACTTTAAGTGTTTATGTCACAGGACCTCCTTGTGAATGAGCTTGCTCAATGGAGTTTTCCTGCAATAAACTTGAACTTGAACTTGTTCTTGCACACCTCTTTTTCTGAAAGATGCTACCCTCTTGGATTTTGTTGATTCCCTTGAGGTACTTGAAAGTTTCTATCATGTCCTCCCTCTCCCTCCTTTCCTCGAGGCTATACATATTAAGCTCCTTTAGTCTCTCTTCATATGTCTTCTGGTGCAGACCCTGCACCATTTTAGTTGCCCTCCTCTGGACAGCTTCCATCTTGTCTATGTCCTTGCAGAGATTGGGTCTCCAGAACTGCACACAGTACTCCAGGTGGGGTCTCACCAGCTGTCTGTACAGAGGGATAACAACTTCACTGAAGAGGACTGGTCCTAATACTGAACCCTGCGGTACCCTACTAGTAACCCTCCTTTCTTCAGAGTGGACTCCATTTACTATTACCCTCTGTGTCCTATTCTCCAGGTAATTCTTTACCCAGACTATCATCTTGGGACCCACTCACAGGCTGGCTAACTTGTATATTAATCTTTTGTGTGGGACTGTGTCAAATGCCTTGCTAAAGTTCAGGTAGGCCATGTCCACAGCCCCTCCCTGATCTACTACTTGGTCACCCAGTCAAAGAAATCTATTAGATTCGTCTGGCATGACCTTCCTGCTGTGAATCCATGCTGCCTTGGGTCCTGTGCCCTCTGGCCTCCAGGTACTCAACAATTTTTCCTTCAGAGTGATTCCATCATTTCCTTATCACTGAGGTTAAACTAACAGGTCTGTAGTTTCTGCTTCTGCCCTGCTCCTACTTTTGTGAAGGGGAATCACATCTGCCCTCCTCCAGTTCTCAGGTACCACCCCATCCTCCCATGATTTGTTAAAGAGGGTAGTCAGTGGTGTCACTAGTTCTACCCTTAGTTCTTTTAGAATTCTGGGATTAATCCCATCAGGCCCCATTGCTTTGTCCACCTTCAGTTTTAAGAGTTCTTTCAGAACCTTTTCTTCTGTAAATGGGCTGGTATCAACTTCTGCATCCAGAGTGTTTCTATTGTTTGTTTTAGGTATCTCCCCCTCTTCCTTTGTAAATACTGAGCAAAAATATTTGTTTAGTATCTCTGCCTTTTCACTGTCACCCTCTGCCCACCTCCCTTCCCCTTTATTAAGCCTCACTATCCCTCCCTTAGTCTTCCTTCACTCCCTGATGTACCTAAAAAAGGTTTTATCCCCCTTCTTAACTGAGTTGGCTATCCTTTCCTCGGTTCAGGCCATTGCTGTTCTGACTGCCTTCCCAGCTTACTTTTGCTTTAACTGATACAATTCTCTGTCCTGCTCCTTCTGTGATTCCTTGTACTTTCTGAATGCTTTCTTTTTCTCTTGAACCTTCACTGCCACCTCCTTGAGAACCATAGTGGTTTCTTACATCATTTTGTTTTGTTTATTTGCTTCACACAAAGGCTTGTTACCTCTGTGATGGCAGTTTTTATTATTCCCCATTGTTCTTCCACCCTCCTTCCTGCCCATTTGCTAGTGCATTCCTTAGGCACGCACCCATTTTGGCAAAGTCAGCCCTCCTGAAGTCCAGTACTTTTGCCTTTGTATGGCTTGACTCTATTGCTGTGTTTATTGTGAACCATACTGTTCGATGGTCGCTAGTTCCCAGATGGCTACCCACTTCTACATCTGTGATCCTCTCTCCATCTTCATTTGAGAGAACCAGGTCTAAGACTGCTCCCTCTCGAGTGGGTTCCAATATTAGTTGTCTAAGGCATGCCCCCTGTAGGACATCTAGAATAACCCCACTCTTAGAAGTGGCTGCTGCAACTGCACTCCAGTTAACATCTGGCATATTCAGATCACCCATCAGCAATATCTCCCTTTATCTGCCATTCTAAGTATACTTTCTATCATTTCCTGTCCATTTCCTCCCATGAGGGGGGTTCTATACAACCCTGTGCGGATTATGGTGCCATTGCCTGCCTCCAAATTGACCCACAGTGCTTCTTCTCCTCCCTGTTTACCCTTTTGTTCTGTTGCTTTGATTCCTTCCCTTATGTAGAGAGCTACTCCTCCTCCTCTTTTACCCTCCCTGTCCCTCCTGTAGATAGTATATCCTGGTATGTTTACATCCCAGTCATGGTTCTATGTGTACCATGTTTCTGTGACTGCCACGATATCCAGATGTTCCTCCTCTATCAAGGTCACTAATTCAGGAAGCTTGTTACCCAGACTACGGGCATTGGTACTCATTGCTCTCCATTTTCTGATGGCTTTACCTTCTATAGCAGCATCCCCCACTGACCTTTCTACCTTGGTCTTTTTCTCATTTAGTACCCTGTTTTGTAGGGGGAGGCTGGGATTTTCCTGATGCTTATCAGTGTCTCCCCTGACTAGTTTAAAAGCTTGTCAATGAAGCATTTAAACCGATTGCCCAAAAGACTTGTTCCCTTCCTGGACAGATGCAGACCATCCTGCCAGTATAGGCTGGTGTCCCTCCAGGTGGAACCCCAGTCCCCAATGAAGCCAAACTCCTGTGCTTCACACCATTTTTTCAACCATTCGTTAAACTGCATGGTGCAAAGTACCCTCGCCTCACCCATGCCACTGACAGGCAGCACCTCTGAGAAGTATACTGTGTGTGCTGTTTGTCTTTGGCCCTTCCCCAACTCTACAAAGTCCTTCTGCACTGCTCTAATCTCATGATGAGCCAAGTCATTTGTCCCTAGGTGGACAATGATGTCCAGCTCAGACTCCCGTGCAACTGTTCTCGTGATCCTAAGGATGCACTTCCTGTCCCAGATAACAGGTTAAGCAATGTATGGTTCAAACATCATGTGGAGCTATTGGAGGGAATGGGTCAACAGCTGCTTTCTTAATATAGCTGCACACTTGAGCAGACTTAGACTGGGCAGTCTATTTCTGCTGGCACATTCGTATCCTACTCCTCCATCCAGACTTTGCTGTAAAATCTGTTTTATACCCATATTGTTGTACAATAATATTGTTTACTGTCATTGTATACTATGATTCATTAATAAATACACTTTATATTGTACACTGTGATTCATTAATAAATAAGCTGTGTAAACTTAATGGCTCTGTGTCATTATTTCCCCAGCCTCAGGAGTTTACCTTGTCACTGGTGGTTGGGCTTAACTGCTAACTTCTATCTTGAAGTTAGTGGAACCAAAAACTCGTAACTCATTAGTGTGAAGACTGCATGCTTGGGACTGGTGATACACACATTACTATGGCATCTCTCTGTTTGACCTGGTCAACCACTGTAACAGGTTAAGCAATGTATGGTTCAAACGTCATGTGGAGCTATTGGAGGGAATGGGTTGACAGCTGCTTTGTTAATATAGCTGCACACTTGAGCAGACTTAGACTGGGCGGTCTATTTCTGCTGGCACATTTGTATGTCTGTAGTTGCATAAATATTCCTATATGGGACTGCATTCTTAACGTTACGATCATCAAATGTGTACATGATTTATTGTAATTTTGTATGGCAAAAACTAGTGTAGAAAAAGTGCCCTTTTTACTCTCATAAGTGCCCCTCTGAGCCTCCACCCCCCCAGTTTTTACTATCTTCTGGCACCCATGAGGAAGAGACAGGGAAAGCTATCTGTTGGATGTCAAGAAGGACTGATTCCATGTGCCAGGGTAGCCTGGATAGCAGCAGGGGTGGTCAATCAAATCAAATCAAATCAAACTTTATTTGTAAAAAGCGCCTTTCCAAAACCAAGGCACCTAACACAATTAATTAAAACCATAAATACAAAGAGTTAACTCATAACAGCGGCATTAAAAATTAGTATACGCTAGGCTAAAAGGGAATGTCTTCAAAGCCACTTTAAACCTTTGGACGGTCCAGCAATCTTGCACTTGATGAGGTAGAGAAATTCCACAGGGCTGGGGCCATAAAACTAAAAGACCTGGCTCCAGATGTTTTTAAGCAAACCCTGGGAATCTCTAGCATTCCCTCATCAGTGGATCGGAGAGAGTGGGAGGGACAGTAGGGATGAAGAAGATCTTGCAGGTAACCAGGTCCTTGGTTGTGTAGGGCCTTATAGGTCAGCAAACTGATCCTGAAGGTGATCTGTCACCATACTGGCAGCCAGTGCAGTCTGCGGAGCACAGGCGTTATATGACTGGCCCTAGACATATCAGTCAATAGCCTGGCTGCCGCATTCTGCACTAGTTGCAGGTGGCAGATATCAACCCCTGGTAACCCAAGGTAAAAGGGTGTTGCAGTAGTCAAGGCGGGAGGTAATGAAGGCATGGACCAAGGTTGGAAGATCGTCAGAAGGAACCAGGTGCTTCACCCAGGTGATATTCCTCAGATGGTAAAAAAAGGTTTTGACAACTGCTGACACCTGAGATTTAAGTGTCAAACAGTCATGAAACATAACGCCCAGGTTCTGCACCCAGTCTGAGGTAGTTAGCTGAACACCCCCAAGCCATAGGCCTGAAGGTGATCCTGCCAACAAACCCACCTCCGGGTGACCTGGGTCCACAACCAACACCTCGGTTTTTTCTAGGTTTAACCGCAGCCAACTCACGTTCATCCAATCCTGGATTTCGGCAAGACAGTTGTTAAAAACCAAAATAGCTGCATCCTGGCCAGGCACAAAGGACATGTACAGCTGAGTATCATCTGCATAGCAGTGAAAACTCAAGCCATACCACCTAATAATCGCTCCCAGCGGCAGCATGTACACTGCAAACAACATGGGTGCCAAAATGGAACCCTGCAGCATTTAACTCCTATTTAACCTCCTAGGCAGCCTTTCTCCTCACATACCTACCTCCTACTCCGACTGCTTGCATCTTCTTTCCTACCTGCTCATCCTCCTTGCGTCATTCCTTTACCTTCTCTAAAGTTACCCCTGCTGACTCCCTGAATGCCTTATATGCCCTCAACCCATGCAAAGGCTGCTCGCCAGATGGCTTGGACCCTAAACTCTTATACCTATCAGTGTCTGCCATTGCAGCCCTGCTGTCTGACCTACTTAACTGCTCCTTTGCTACCACCTCGATGCCCTCTATTTGGAAGCATGCCATTGTCCTTCCCCTCCCTAAGGGTGGTGACCCTTTAGCTCCATCAAACTTTTGTCCTTTATCTCTCCTACCCACCCTCGCTAAGCAATAAGAACACATGATCCTTTCCCAACTCTTCTTCTTCCTCTCTAACTTCTTCATTCTGTTCCAACCTGGATTCAGGAAGAACCACTTCACCACCTCCTCCCTGATGGGTCTCACTGACTCTATCCTCATTTGGATGGACAGTAGCCATATCACGGCCACAATTTTCATCAACTTAGCTAAGGCTTTTGACACTGTCTCCCATTCCCTTCTTTTAAATGCCCTCACCTTGGCTGGCCTGTCTATATCTGCCACCAACTTGTTCCATGCCTATTTGGTAGGAAGGACCCAGTCAGTTAGAATTGCTTACTCTACTTTCCCTCCTCTCCACATTAACACTGATGTCCTCCAGGGCTTTGTCTTGGGCCCTACCTTATTCTTAATATTCCTAAATGATCTCCCCACCATCTGTTCATCCACCTCTATCTATATGTATGCTGATGACACTGTCAACTTCACCTCGGGCCAGTCTCTGACTGATGTAGCTAACAGACTTTAGTTTGACTTCAGCAATGTTCAGCACTGGTTTAGCTCCCATCAACTCTCCGTCAATGCCAAAAAGACAGTCTCTATGACCTTTGGCACTAGGCAGAGACTATCTAGGCTTCCTTCCTTGCCCACATTCCAAACCCTTGATGGGACTGTCCTTGAGGACATCACTTCATTTAGGTACCTTGGGGTGTGGCTGGATTAACACCTCACCTTCTCTGGTCATGTGGACACCGTCCTGAAAAAACTGCACCTGAAACTAGACGTCCTATACAGGAACTGCAGCAGCCTCCCACTACTGGCAATGTAAGAACTTGTCCAGAAGATAATCTTATCTATTTTTGACTACTGCAATGTAGTCTACAGTGCCACCCCCAAGTCTTCCCTAAACAGACTGGACACCCTCTTTAACTCATTCTGTTGCATTGCTCAGGACGCCCCTGCTCTCACCCACCAAGGTAACGTCTACCACTCCCTGACTTTTTCCTCACTAGAAAACCGGCGTCACCTACATTGTGTCAAATTTCGATCCAAATTTTGGTTGGGTTCACTCCTCCCTTACCTCTTCACTAATTCCCCTCCGCCACCTGCCCATTTGCTCAGGTCATATGACTCATGGTTATTTGTAATCTCTCGACAGGTTACCACTGTTGGCCAATCGGCCTTCTCACATTACTTTACTAAATTATGGAATGTTCTCCCTCCTCAGATTTGCCACTCTTCCTCAGCTCACACTATCTCCTCGGCTCTTGTTAACTTCCTTTCTGTAAACTGTACCTGTGGTTAATCTTCCTCTCCTCTTCTCCCCTCTTCCTTAAAGGCTCCTCGACCCCCATACTGACTTGCTATCCCAACTGCAGCTTATTTTCTCCTACCCCCCCACCACCCTTCTGTGCTCCTCTCTTCCTCTCCTCTCCCCAACCCCATTCCTTCTGCTCCCCTCCTCCCACCCCTCCTCCCTACTATATTCCCTCTAGATCTTAATTCCCTCTCCCTTCTTATCCATCTCTCTATCCATTCCCTCCCCTGCTTATTCCTTCAGACTCCCTACCCTTTCCCTCTTCTCTTGCCTGCTGAATCTACTTTGCTGTTTCTCTCATGCCTCCCCCTCCCCTTTTACTTTGCTGTATATACAAGCCTTGCCACTCAGGTTTTAATTACAGTAGTAATATAACCAGGGCCCCGTGTTTACTGCGGCAAAGGGGACCTACTTTCTGCAGCAGAACAACTGCTGATTCTATGGCTATTCTGCGGCAGATAAATTGTGGCTAAACAACATACCTTCAAAGGGATTAAGTCTTAGTTAACCCCTTGACTGCCTTTGTGCAACCACTCTGCTACACTGAAAGTGGAACAGCAGGCCATTTAACAGTATGTAGTCTTCTTATCACAAATATTAAACAGCAGTAACCCAAACCTGACACAGCCATGGGTATCATTATTCTCTTTTAATGAATTTTCCCTCCCACCCGAATTTGAAGGCTCATCAGTTCTTCTGGAAATTGGTGGCCTTTGCTATTCTCCTAGGTTATAATCAGAGGAGGACATACACACTTAGCTAAAACTACACAGAAGGCAAAACCTGGTTGGATTTCTTCAGGTTTATATTTACAGTTAGCAGATCTAAAGAGAGACTCCAACTTGAAGGCCATTTTTTTTCTGATTTTGATCAATGTTCTTTTAAATTATTATTTTTGTAACTAGGAATACTCCAACTGCCTTTCAACAAACATGTTGAGCGCAGTGTACAAATCTGTGTTTTGGGGGTGGGAACTGTCTTCCTATAATAGTGAAGCAAGGTGTAACTTCCAGTGTCTGTAGGATTTGTTGACTCCTGATTTTTCTTTTGGGGGACACATTGAAAAATGCAAGCAAGTCATTCTTATTAAGCTGGAGTAACCTTGGTTAGCATGTTCTCTTCTCCTCACAACTTGGGGTGGTGGTGGTCTTCAATCAGTAACTCTCATTTCACTTATGTATAGCAGCAATCAAACTCTCCATTCTGATTTTTTTCCACACCTGTTTGCTCCAGTTCTAGTATACCCTGGTCCCCAACTCTGCTGCAGCTGGGCAACTTGACTCTTTTTAAGAACTGAGCTTGATGCCGCCACTTAGGCTACAGGTTCAGATTTGCCAAGAAATTACTCTCACACTTGCAGGTACAGAACTGCAGCCCACAAATCAAAACTGTGATAGATGTCCACCAGTGGGGACCGAGTCCTCTGCTCAGTCTGCTGCCAGCCCTATGTTTCTGCAATCAACTCCTCCTCCAGTACCTGTTACCACACTGAGATCAGTTCCACCTCCACGGGCACCACTGAATCGTCTCACTTCTTGACTACAGCTTGCCTTCCAGTTCTTCCTTCCAAATTCATCTTCCAGGGATTCAGCGTGAACCATGAGCAGCCTCACAATGAACAAGCATTTGTTAATGCCGAATGTTGATTGCGTTGGTGTGTTGAACTCGCTCACTGCCCCCTGTCACTCATTCAGTCTCTTTCTCCCAGTGCTGCAGGCTGCTCTGTTGTACTGGGCTCCTGCCTGCATTGGCACCTTGTTCTGCCCACTAAGAAATCCACAGCTGTCCCGACAGAGCTGCTTTGAGGTGGCTCACTCCCCCTCTCTCACTCGCTCATTCTGTTTCTCCTGGCACTGCAGGCTGCCCTGTTGTACTGGGCTCCTGCCTCTGTTGGTGGCTTTTTTGGCCCACAAAGAAATCTGCAGCAGTCCCGACACAGGTCTGTTGAGCCTGCTGACTTCCCCTCTCTCACTCACTCACTCACTCTGTTGCTACCAGCACTGCAGGCTGGTCTTTTGTACTGGGCTCCTGCCTGTGTTGCCGCCTTTGTCTGCCAACAAAGAAATCCGCAGCAGTCACGATAGGGGTCCATTGAGCTCACTCACTCACTCTCCCTCTCTCACTCACTCATTGTGTTTCTCCTGGTAGTGCTACCTGCCCTTTTGTACTGGGCTCCTGCCTCTGTTGGCACCTTTTTCTGCCCACAAAGAAATCTGCAGCAGTCCCGACAAAGCTCTGTTGAGCTCGCTCACTCCCCTTCTCTCACTCACTCATTCCGTTTCTGCCGGCACTGCAGTCGGCCCTTTTCTATTGGGCTCCTGCCTGCATTGTTGCCTTCTTTTGCTCACAAATAAATTTGCAGCAATTACAATACAGCTCCGTTGAGCTCGCTCACTCCTCCTCCTCTCTCACTCCCTCATTCTGGTTTTCCCACCACTGCAGGCTGCCCTTTTGTACTGGGCTCCTGCCTGCGTTGCGGCCTTTTTATGCCCACAAAGAAATCTGCAGCAGTCACAATAGAGTTCCATTGAGGTCGCTCACTACCGCTCTGTCACTGGCTCATTCTGTTTCTCTTGGCGCTGTAGGCTGCGCTTTTGTACGGGGCTCCTAGCTGCATTGGCACCTTTGTCTGTCCACAAAGAAATCCCCAGCTGTCCCAACAGAGCTCTGTTGAGGTCACTCAGTCTCTCTCTCTCACACGTTCATTCTGTTTGTCCTGGCACTGCAAGCTGCCCTTTTGTACGAGGCTGCTGCCTGCATTGGTGCCTTTTGCTGCCCACAAAGACATCCGCAGCAGTCCTGATAGAGCTCCGTTGAGCTCACTCCGTCCCCCCTGTCTCACTCGATCGCACTGTTTCTTCCACCACTGCAGGCTGCCCTTTTGTACTAGGCCCCTGCCTGGATTGGCATCTTTTTCTGCCCACAAAGAATCTGCAGCAGTCCTGACAGCACTCCGGTGAGTTTGCTCACTCCCCCTCCCTCACTCACTCTCTCGTACTGTTTCTCCTAGTGCTGCAGGCTGCCCTTTTGTACTGGCCTCTTGCATTGGGGCCTTTTTCTGCCCACAAACAAATCTGCAGCAGTCCCGACAGAGCTCAGTTGAACTCGGTTGCTCTCCCCTCTCACTCGCTCGATCTTAATCTGTCCCAAACACTGATTTCCCACAGTGACTGTACAATTCTCCGGGAGGAGTGCAAAAACATATTTTAGCCAGGATGTGGAAAATGACAGCTGTACTGTTCATAAGGAGGCATGAAAAAATGCCACTGTTGAAAATGTGGCGTGAAAATATTACAAATTTGCGAAGTTACAAGGGTGCGTGGAAACAGTTCAACGCACGCTTGTAACACAGTCATGTTATGGAGTTTTGTCACCAAATTTTCAACATAGGGATTTTAGGACCTCTGCTCATGAACACTGCCACTGTCATTGTCTTAATGTGTCCTGAACACTGATTTCCCACAGCGACCACGTTATTCTGCGCCGGAACTGTGAAAACACATTTTGGTCAGGATGTGAAAAATGACAGATGTACTGCTCATAAGGAGGTGTGAAAAAATGCCACTGTTGAAAATCTGTTGTGACAATATTACAAATCTGCAAAGTTACAAGGGTGCGTGGAAAGTGCGCAATGCACACTTGTGACACAGTCATTTGATGGGCTATCATCACCAAATTTTCAACATAAGCATTTTAGGACCTCTGCTCATGAACAGTATCACTTTAATTTTCTTAATCTGTCCTGAATAGTGATTTCCTACAGTGACCGCTGTATTCTGTGCCGGAAGTGCAAAAACACATTTCAGCCAGGATGGGAAAAATGACAGCTGTACTGTTCATAAATAGGTGTGGGAAAATGGTAATGTTGAAAATCTGGAGTGAAAATATTACAAATTTGTGAAGTTACGAGCATGCATGCAAACTGCGCAACACACGCTCATAACACAGTCATTTTATGGAGTATCGTTACCAAATTTTCAACATAGGCATTTTAGGACATCTACTCATGAACAGTGTCACTGCCATTTTCTTAATCTGTCCCATACATGGATTTCCCACTGCGATTGCGCTATTCTGTGCCAGAAGTGCGAAAACACTTTTCGGCCAGGATGTGAACAATGACATCTGTACTGTTCACAATGAGGTGTGAAAAATGTTAATGTTGAAAATCTGGCATGAAAAAATTGCAGATTCATGAATTTACGAGCGTGCATATCAACTGCACAATGCACGGCCGTAAAACAGTAATTTTTTGGATTTTTTCCACCAAATTTGCAACATAGGCTTTTTGAGAGCCCAGCTCATGAACACTGGCACTGTCATTTTGTTACTCAGCACTGAGCACTGAAAGGTGATTCCATGCAGTGACTGTGAAATCACCTTTCAGGGCTGATTAATGTCATGACAGTTCAAGAATTCATGAGGAGGGGTCCCAAAAATCCCCTTGTTGAAAATTTGGTGCCAAAATTCCAAAAAATGACTGAGATATGCATTAAAGTTGAAAAAACCCTATTTCTATCATTATACAGCTTACCGGCATTTCCTCAGTTCGTGGTCGGCTTTGAAGAGTGCAGACATGTTCCGTCCACGAAGATAGTCGTGCCAGACTCGGAGGTAAGTATGGGATGGGGGTGGGGAGGCAGGGTGCGCAGTGGGTGAGTGTGGGTTGTGGGTGGGGGGCAAGGAGAACACCGAGGGACAGTTTCCTTTTTTACAGGGGGAAAAAAAAATAAAAGGTGTCGCGGGACAGTTTTTTACTTTACAGGGGCATGTGGCATGCTGGGGTGGGCTCCCAGCATGTCACCGGAGGCTTTCTTTTTGGAGGGGCAGCAGTAGCTGATGAGGGATTAGGCTCACCCATCAGCACACAACAAAGGGGGGTATCATTATGCCGACGGGGATTGGGCACCCCATCGGCAGACAATAAAAGCGGTTAGGGGGCATTTACCTAATGCCGACGGGGAGTGGGCTCCCCCATTGGTAACAGAAACACAGGGGCACTGAAGCCGACAGGGATTGGGGCCCCCGTCGGCAAGTAAACAAGGTGGGGGGGTTAATATTGTTTGTGAAGATCCCGCCCTGCAATGATGGGTCGCTCCCTCATTGCAGCAAATAGCTTATGCTGCAATAATGAGGCGGCCCCTGATTGCAGCGGCTGATTTGTCTTGAGTTGGTGCCAATGTTCCAAACTAGTGTCAGCAGCAGTGACACGGCATTGGGGGAAGCGGGACAAGCCTTTTCAGACTGTGGGGGCATTGGCCACAACAGTGCCGCGCCACCACAACCTGCTTCTGAGAAAGCTGTCCCAATATGTTTCTTGCGCTGCGTGCAATCAACATAAAAATTAACATGGCTGAGCTACCCACATCTACACAGCAGCAAATCATAACTGCCGTGAACCTAATCAAGCTCTGCTACTATTGCATCAGTCACCCCAGACACACACACACACACACACACACACACACACACACACACACACACAAATACTGTCTGGAAGGAGTTATGTAACAAGAGCCAGCACGAGTCAAGATGCCATGCAGACACCAGCTTTTCGGATTTGTAGTGGATGGCATCAGTTTGCTGCCCCTTCTAATGAGCATGTGTGCCATGGCGTACTTAACACATCAACATAGCTAGCATTTCTGTGGCTGAGTGGCTGGTTTTCCTGATTTCTGCGGTCAGCCCTGATTCTGCGGCCACTGCTGCAACCACGGAATCGCAGAAAACACGGGGCCCTGGATATAATAACTATCTTCCATATCAATCAATCTACTTAGAATTTGACCTTTATTTAGCTTGTCTTATCCTCGGGGTATTGGATGCACTTGTATTATACATAACTCCTTGAAGTGCCCACTACAATTGTGTTTTTATTCAGTTTTGCTTTTATTGCACGTGTACAATGCTATCTGTACTTTTGCCATGTTTTTGCTATGTTATATATATACTCCTTCTATGAGACAAAGAACCTTAGTGCACAAGCACTGAGGCAACAATGGTTACCCCAGAGGGCACTGGCCGGGAAGACAAGTTTCAAAGAAATACAAACAGATCCAGAAACAAATGATTTGATACCTATATTAAAGAAATACAAAATCACACATACCCCCACCATGCAAAGCATCATGGGCTGTATATGCAAAAACACCACAGAATATTATGCTGGTTCAACTTTAAGCAAAAATACATGGTGCCGAAAGGCCTCTCACACAGTTTGCAAAGGATGCCAACACAAAGACACAGACACATGTTTCGTCCTACCAGGGCTCATCAGTTTGCCTTATCTGTATAACACCCCAGTGGAATGAACCAGCTACCCTAACATGGTCTATCTGGGTTATGTTGTGGTGAACCCAATAAAAACAAAAAACAAGCTAAAAGACAAAGAACCTGAGGCAATGGTTATCCCAAAGGGCATTGGGTGGGAAGTCAAGTTTCAAAGAAATACAATATCACACATACCCCCTTACAATGCAAAGCATCATGGGCTGTATATGCAAATCACCACAGGATATTATTCTGGTTCAACTTTAAGCTATGTTCCCGCTGTCACAGGATGCACCGGGAGATGAGCAACTTGTTGGTCAGTGTGCCTTTATGGTGACACATTTCAATAAATAAATAAAATATTAGACTCTACCAGCTCTCTGCATAGTTTCCCACCAAGCAGGCCATCAGCAATCTTTCCAATTGGCTCTCTGCAATGTGATCACTATGCAGTTAGGGTTGCTACCTTTGGATAAGGTGAAAACTGGATACTAACTCACACCACAAACACCCCCCCAAGCACCACACCACCCTATTTTATGACTGATTAGTACATCACTCCCCCAAATCCATTTCAAAGACATTAACAGTGATAGGAAATACTAACATACAAACATGCCAGCAGATAAAGGCCTGATGGTCTATCTAGGCTGTTCGATTTTGCAGCTCTCTATGTATTTACAAAGGGAACTTCCCTCTTCCCATTTCCCTGTTGACCTCTCTCAACTTCCCCATCTCCCCCCTACTCTCTTCCCTTCTATCCTCAACTTTCCCCCTCACACTGTTCCAACCACTCTTGAAGCTGTTCAGTGATTTTAGGAATACCACCTTCTCTGGCAGCTCATTCCACCTAACCAGTACCCCCTCAGTGAAGAAGTGCTTCCTCATCTCCCTCCTAAACCTTCCCTTATCAGCTTTAGACTATGCCCCTAGTGGTCTTGTTCCCACTTAGGCTGAAGATGCCCTTAGTGCTCATCCTGTCAATACCCTTAAGGTACTTGAAGGTCTCAGTCATGTCTCCCCTCTCCTGTCTTTCCTCAAGAGAGAACGTGTTGAACTCCCTGAACCTAAGTTTAAATAATTTGCATGCTGTCAAATACCCTCCTGTTTTCCTTTCCATGTCTGTCATGTGCTATGATATGCTTTAACAGATTTCTGATAAATAAATTCTCTAGGTTGGTTGTGCCTTCAAGTCTACACGTTTTATCCTTCCCTCTGTAGCCACTGCTCTTTCTTTTCATATTTCTAAGGCATTCCATGACATCAGTTGTCACACCATTCCATGCTATGCATCTGAATGGACATGAATGGTGTGACTGATGTCATGGAATTTCTAAATATTATGAAAACCAAGAGCAGTAACTGTTGAAGACTCAGAAGAGAGTGATTCAATGTGAAGTGACAAAAGCAATGAACAAGCATTTTTCAATGCCGAAAATTTTCTTGCTTGCATTTGTTGTCTAGTTGTTGGGTCTAGGCAGCACAAAGGCAAAACTTAACAAACAAATAGCAAGAGTTCATTAGATGTGTTAAAAAACAGGAATATGCCAAAAACGTTGGTTGAAAATATAAACATGATTTGTCTGGCTGGAGCAGCACTGGTCTTGGATTTTTATATGATCTTTGTTTATTTTTGTAGCAGGCATTAATGTCTCACCAGAGTCAGTCTTACGTATTTATTTACATGGGGAGCCCACCACCCTCAGTTTTACAATTTTTGTTTGATACAGTGCCTTCAAGGAGGGCTTTAATGTAGCAGTGTTGCTTTTCACTAAGTAACATTCCCTACACCATACCCAGTTGTTCAACTCCAGCGAACAGTAGGCAATTACAGTCCCCCACCCAATAGCAGCATACCTATTTAGAGTGCCCCCCCCATCACAGGACATGCAGGTTACAAGGCAACATTCATGTTCCATGGCTGATATAGTTTGGAAGCCCATGAAAAGCTTGTATTAGGCTCGCCTGTGGCTGGAACCTGTCCAGAGATACAGATGACTGAGTCTGTTCAATATTAAGACTACACTGAAGCCATTTTATTCATTTTTTTATTTTATTTATTTATTTTAGTCTTTGGTAACTGGGTAAGGCTCACTAGGCACAAGTGCCTGTTTTCAGGGGAGACCTGGGAGTACTGTGCGGTTAAGTGATTTGCTCAGAGTCACACAGTATGCAAGTGGAGGTTGTGAGAATCAAATTCAGTTCTGGTCTACTGGATGTACTAAACTCATTCATACCTCATTCCTCTGACCTCTAGGCTATACTGCCAGCCCAAATAAATGTGTTTTGTTTGTAGAAATTATGATGACATCGAGGAAGACGTTATGCTCAACTTAATGTAGATAGGCACAACTTTTTCCTCAATGACATCATGTCCTACAAATGGTTGCAATGTAGTATTAAAGGGACACGGTCAACCCTTTTTGCATCATTTTATTTTTAATTGATAACCCACATTTTATGATTGCTTACCTTCTCTAAAACTCATTAGTGCCACTGGTTGTTTTATCTGCTTCCTTCCTTATTAGAACTAAAATGCATGCCATTAGTGTAGTTATACACAGCCTTGTTTTGTTTCAAATCCTTGATCTATTTTTACTGCATACATCCTGATCATTAGAAAACCCCTAAACAACGGAGATTCTCATGGTGCAATAGTCTTCTTTCCTCCCTTTGCACCATGAGTGGCTAGACTGTGCTGCTGGTCTTCCCAAGGCCTGGGAAGATGGCAGTGGGAGATGATCAAGGACTGTAAACAAATCCGTATTTATGTTGTAACACCAGTATGGTGATCAGTCTGTTCTGTTTTTCACCTTTGAAAAGTGAAAAAGGAATCAGAATCAAACTATCAGCTACATCAGCAATGTCTACAAAATGTGATCAATCAGAAACGTTTTCTCAACTACACTTTGAAGTATAAGGGAGTTGACAGTATCCCTTTAATGTTCAACAAGCTCCAACGTCTATATCTGTTGAGTACTTCTAGCTACAGATCAGCCCACTATGTTATTAGAAAGGGCTTGCCATCAGCACAGTGCCACTTGTACAGTGACAGCAATGTGGGTGTTGCAAAACCAATCAACTGTCATTCTGTTAATCGGGATTTTGCAGCGCCCGTCATCTTGCCGCCCCATGGGTTTTGTGCTGTTTCCACTCTACATCTCCAGCCTGGAGGTGATTATCTTATTGTCCAGGGGGTGGGAAGGGGCGGCAATGCCCCCTGTGTTGATCAACAGTTGTTTTCACTGTGCTGGTAGTTCATTCCTGTCGGCTAGTGGTGTACAGGCTGTCGGGGCAAAGTTGTCGATGTAATGTTTGTCACTGTTTTTTTTGTTAAACCAGCTTGATGGACCAATTGAAAGAGCTTTTCATGGGCTTTGAAAAAATGATGGCCAATTGGCATGAATGTGTCCCTTTCAATCCTCCTGTCAGATTTTTTTTGACTGCTGTCTGTAAGTTTTTTTTTAACTTATTTACTATTGAACCATCTCTCCTGTTCCTCATTCCAGGCCAGATTCGAATACAGCTGTACCTATTTTTTTTTTTTTTTTATACTTTGCACATTTTTACCCCCATTTTCTCCGACCCCCGTCTCTGGCATGTGTATGCGTATGAAGGCATGAGCACGCCATGTGTAGAGACACCCTCCCATCATGTTGCCCCCTCTGCTTGCACCAATACCTGACCTCCACCCGGTGGCTGCAGGACTATGGGACGGTGACCACCTCCCCCCAGGAGAGGAGAGCTTCCATAAGGCTGTTCAATTATAGAAACATAGAAACACAGAATTTGACGGCAGAGAAGGACTGCTCGGCCCACCTTGTCTGCTCATTTCCATACCTAATGCTTAGGCTGCAGATCCTAGTTAACCAACAGCCTACTTCCTCCTGCCCCCCACTAGAATTGCCTTATGTCTGTCCCATGCATTCTTGAATTCCTCCACTGTTTTTGAGTCCACTACCACCTCAGGAAGTCGGTTCCATGTATCTACAACCCTCTCTGTTGAAAAAAAACTTCCCCACATTACCCTTGAGTCGTCCCCCCTCTATCTTTAAATTGTGCCCCCTTGTTCTTGAACATCTATTTTTCTGAAAGATGCTATCATCTTGGACTTTGTTGATTCCCTTGATGAACTTGAAAGTTTCTATCATGTCCCCCCTCCCTCCTCTTCTCGAGTGTATACATATTAAACTTCTTTATTCTCTCTTTGTACGTCTTCTGGTGCAGACCCTGCACCATTTTAGTTGCTCTCCTCTGGACAGCCTCCATCCTGTCTATGTCCTTGAGGAGATGGGATCTCCAGAACTGGATGTAGAACTCCAGATGGGGTCTCACCAACTGTCTGTACAAAGGGATAACAACTTCCTGTTTTCTACTGGTGGTGCCTCTCCCTGTGCATCCCAGTATCCTACCAGCTCTTCTTACTGCCTTCTCACATTGCTTGCCCACCTCAAGGTCATCTGATATGACTACCTCCAGGTCCCTTTCCATTTCTGTAGTTGTTATTATCTCACCCCCCTTTGTGACCTCTTTCCCTGGATTTTTGTTTCCTAGGTGCATTACTTTGCACTTCTTTACATTGAATCTAAGCTGCCATATATTTGACCATTTCTCCAACCTTGCCAAGTCCCTTTGCATCCTCTCCACTCCACGTTCTGTATCAACCCTGTTGCAGATCTTTGTGTCATCTGTAAAGAGACATACTTTTCCTTCCAGTCCCTCTGCAATGTCACTTATAAAGACATTAAAGAGAACAGGTCCCAGTACTGAACCCTGTGGTACCCCACTAGTAACTCCCCTTTCTTCAGAATAAACTCTGTTTACTATTACCCTCTGTATCCTGTTGTTCAGCCAATTTTTAACCCAGGCTACCACTGGACCCACTCCAAGGCTGACAAACTTGTATATTAATCTTTTGTGTGGGACTGTGTCAAATGCCTTGCTAAAGTCTACTGTAGGTAGGCCATGTCCACTCCCACATTGGTCACCCAGTCAAAGAAATCTATTAGATTCATCTGACATGACCTTCCCACTGAGAATCCATGCTGCCTTGGGTCCTGTGCCCCACTGGCCTCTAGGAACTCAACCATATGACTGTCATTTACGTGACCGCTCAGCAACGCCACTTTCCCGGTTTGGTTCGTCGTTTGGCGCTTCTGTGATCCATGTTTGTGGTTTGGATGCTTCTAAGGGAGAGTTTGTCTGGGAGTCCAGTGCTGGATTTCCCTGTTGGAGGTTTGGGATTGTTGTTATTGGAGCTACTGAAGTGATTACTGCTACCTGACTGGATTCTCTGTGATCATATTCGGCCCTGAATTTACAGGAGTTTACGGGAAGTAAAAAGAACTTTCACTCAGTATCGTGAGTAGGAATATTCTGTGCCACTGTGAAGCTGGACTGGAATCAGAATAAGTGTGCTTGGGTACTTGTGAAGAGGGGAGACCTCATCTATGCAACTGAAGACTTTTTGGGCGTTTTTAGGACTTGGCAAAATCAATTGGGAGACCCGAAGTTCTCCAAGAGTGCAGAATTAAGGAGCTTTTGGTGACTCAAGGGCAGCCAGTTTTAAAATCAGAGTGTGGCATGGCTGGGAGTTGCATTGGTTGGGACCTCCCCTTGTGCCTAGGATCAGTTACCGATTTGGGTCTGCCTGCGACTGAACAGGAGTTGTTCCCATGTGCTCCAAGGAGTCGGAGTCACGGAGGGACTCTCCTAAAACCCTTGGGGAGACAGTCCATGTGGCCTGCTACCTGGGGTTTGTAGTTGCAGGTCGCGGGTGATCTGGTAAGGGGCCTGCAAGTTCTGGCATATTGGGGGTATGGTTCCCTTTTGAGATTGTGCTGCATGCCCGACCTATTCGCTGCACTGGTGCCCTTTGAGTTTGGCTCTGACTGCTACCTGATTTTGTGGTTTTTTTTTGCCCGAGATTGCTGCTTCATGATAACTTGAAGGAGATAGCCTGTTTATATGTGGTAGCTGATCTGATTGTTTTTAAATTGACACGCCTTCTTTTTGATTTGCCTATATTTATTTATTCTACTCCGAAAATACAACTGACTTTAAAACTCTGGAAGAACTGTATTCGCTGGTGGTGAGAGGACTTGGAGAAAACTTTCCAGCTTAAAGTACTTTTATTTTGGCTACTGTTTATTGTTTTCATTATAACCAATGTGAGAGATTGGTTTAGTGGAAATAATTATTTGGTTTAATTTTTCTATTGGAGGTGAGAGCTCCAAGGAATTCACGTATAAACATGGTTTAATTTTGTTTAAAATTATTTATTATAATTATTTTTCCATTGGAGGTGAGAGCTCGAATGGATTTTTGTTTTTATTTACAGTTGGAATAATTGATTGGACTTTAAATCCTGGATTGCAAAACTCAAATGGATCTTTACTTTTATTTATAGCTAGAACAACTGATTGGATTTTAATTTTGGATCGCAAATCTGATTTTTGTGTATGAAATTTGTTTTAATATTTTAAGGGGGTATTTTATTTTATTTTATTATTTTTTGTTCTTTTCTTTAGGTTTGTTTAAGTTGGGGTGGGAGGGTTTTGTTTGTATGAGGGTGAATAAATTGGTTTAAAATGTGTGTTGGGGTATAAGTAAAACGGTCAGGCAGTACTGCCCCTCAAGACTTTGGGATCTCCGTCCCTTTGAACCACCCCCACTTATGGGGGAGGTTTATGCTAGATGTCGAAACCTCAGTATTGTGAGATCAAAATGCAGAAAGATACGGGGATCCTGGAACTCTGGGGTGGGGTGGGAGGAAGAGAAATGATATGGGCAGTGAGAGCTAGAAGACGCCCTGGGGTGAAACTGGTATTGAAGCGAGGTCCTCCTTGCCTAGTTCCCATACCCAAAGGCACTGACTTGGAGTATGTCAGGCAGGAAGTGGGATTCACCCTTGGATTTCTGTCCCTTTCGGGCGGTGTTAAGCAATGACAGGTCAATTAGGAATAAGACTGCAGTGATTGCGGATCTTGTTTCCTCAGTCAACTTGGCTTGCATCACCGAGACCTGGCTAGATGGAAATGCTGGTCCTGTTTTGGACTCTGTGATTCCGGCTGGGTTCTTGGTGATTCACCACCTGAGAGTGGACCGGAGGGGTGGGGGGTTGCAGTCTGTTTTAGACAAGATCTGGATCTCAGGGAAGTGCCAGTTGGTGACACCAACTCCTTTGAATGCATAGTGGGTGCAGGTGCAGGCTACAAGACCCTTCTTATCTACCGTCCACTGGGGATGAGAGGGAGTTCCTGAAGGAGGTTGCAGACTTCATCGCCGATATGGTACTGGAGTCTCCCAGATGGTTAATTCTGGGGGGATTTCAATGCCTGGGTCGATGATGAACTCTCGCCATTTGGTCAAAACCTCCTCCAATTAATGGATTCATTGGACCTGTCATGAGTAATTACCTCTGCAATCCATGGGGGAGCATACATTGGACTTGGTGTTCCATCTGGGGATGGAGATATCTGATGTGGAGGTGGAGCCAATCAGATGGTCTGACCATCACGACCTGAGGTTTAGATTTGCGCCCCCACCCCAAAATAGGCCTGCACCCAGGGAGTTAGTACAGTTCCGTCCTTTAAGACGGTTACCTCAGGAGGCCTAATGACAGAGCTGGACTTCTCGGATTTTCCAAGGGATAGCATGGATCCAGGGCCTTTGGTCTTAGCCTATAATAGGGCTGTAACTGAGCCCTGGATGCCACTGCTTCAATTCATGTCGTCCCCGTACTCTTCACCTAGGGGCTCCCTGGTTTGATGGGGTGGTCCGTGAGTGGAACAGGAAGGGACAAAGATTGGAAAGACACTGGCAGAAAACTCAACTGGAGGTGGATAGACTTGAATTATTAGAACATTACAGATTCTACCAATCAGTAATTTCCCATAAGAAGGCAGAGTTCCTGTCCAGGGAAATTGCTGCAGCAAGGAATAGACCATCCCAGTTCTTCCAGACTGTGGACAGACTGTGCAATCCAGTCTGTCTCCAGACTGGTAGAGCATTATCACAGGTACAGTGTGAGGAGTTTGTGAAATTCTTTGCTGACAAGGTATCCACCATCAGGGATGAGATCCTCCAGTGTCCTTCTATTGGAGATTTGCTGATCAATCGGGTGGTACTAATGCCCAGTTGTACTGGTCTACCTTTAGACTACCAGTAGTAATAGATATAGTGAGGATTATTCAGAATCTGTAACCTACCTACTGTAAGTTGGACCCAGGCCCTACTCACCTGGTGGTGGGTGTGTAGATGTTACCGGCCCAGTCATGGCTGGGATAGTGGTGGGTTCATTAGAGAGAGGGATCTTTCTGGATCCCTTAAAGGAGGTGGTAGAACACCCCCTGTTGAAAAGGCCCTCTCTTGACCCCAACTGCCCAGCAAATTATAGACCAGTCCCTAACCTTCCTTTTGTAGGGAAGGTTATTGAGAAGGTGGTCGCTCTGCAACTGGAAGATCATTTGTCCAACCACAATATCTTTGACCTTCTCCAATCCGGCTTCAGAAAAAGGCATAGTACAGAGACAGATCTTGTTCGGGTATTGAATGATCTCCTGATGGCAAGAGATCGGAGGACCCATTCCATCTTGGTTCTCCTGGATCTCTCAGCAGCATTTGGCACTGTGGATCATGGGGTATTGCTCGACCACTTGTGGTTTTTCTGTGTTCTGAGGGGAGCAGTCCACAGTTGGTTTCGATCTTTTTTGGAGGGCAGATCTCAGAGAGTGGTGTCTGGAATTTACTCCTCGACTCTTCATTGGCTGCCCTGTGGGGTACCGCAGGGGTCGGTGCTGTCCCCTATGTTATTCACAGTGTATATGCTTCCATTGGGGGACATTGTAAGATCATATGGGCTGAGTTTCATTGTTATGCTGATGATTCTCAGCTCTACCTGTCTTTTATGCCTAATCAGGAGTTGGATTCCATCACAATGTTTCACAACTGCCTCCTGGACAGTCAGGATTGGATGAGTGCTAGTTGGCTTAGGTTGAATTCAGGGAAAACTGAGGTGTTGATTGTGGACCCTAGAGGGAGGACAACAGGGCCTTGGACTGGGAAACCCTCAGGTTTATATCTTTGGGGGGGCCCCGCTTCTTGCCTCTGGCCAAGTATGTAACCGTGGCATGATTTTTGTCGAAAGCCTGACTATGAAGATGCAGGTGTCGGCTGTAGTCAAATCTGCCTTTTTTCATCTGAGGAATATTGCCCAGGTCAAACACTTGGTTCCACGGGAAGATCTTCCCATCTTGGTCCACGCCTTTGTCACCAGCCGTTTTGATTACTGCAATGCCCTCTATCTAGGGCTGCCGGGGGTGGATATCTGCCGCTTGCAGCTTGTGCAGAATGCGACGGCCAGGCTGTTGATGGGAGTTTCACGATCTAGCCATATGACACCTGTGCTGCGTGATCTGCACTGACTGCCAGTACAGTGGCGGATCACCTTCAAGGTTGCATTATTGACCCTTAAGGCCCTACATGATTTGGGACCTCACTACCTGAAAGAGCTCTTGGTGCCTTACTGTCCTGCCTGTTCTCTTTGCTCCTCTGATGAGGGATTGCTAGAGATTCCCAGGGTACATCTAAAGATGTCTGGAGGTAGATCTTTTGCCTATATGGCACCAACCCTGTGGAATTCTCTACCTTGTCAGATACGAGAATGCCTAACTGTTGAAAGTTTTAAAAAACAACTAAAAACTTTCCTTTTTGCCCGAGCATTTGCTGGTACATAACAATTAAGTGTACTGTATGATTGCCTGATTTTATTGTTTGTAATGTGATTTTACTGATTTGACTTACTGTAAAAGCTCCCTGAGCTTGGAAAGGGTGCTTAATATAAATAAAATTTTACTTACTTACATTCTTTCCTTTAGAAGTGATTCCATCATGTTCCCTACCACTGAGGTCAAACTAACAGGTCTGTAGTTTCTGCCTCTGTATTGCTCCCAATTTTGTGAAGGGGAATCACGTTTGCCGTCCTCCGGTACTACACCATCCTCCCATGATTTGTTAAAAAGGGAGGTCAGTTGTGTCACTAATTCTACCTTTAGTTCTTTTAGAATTCTTGGGTGAATCCTGTCAGGCCCCATTGCTTTGTCTACCTTCAGTTTTAAGAGTTCTTTCAGGACCCTTTCTTCTGTGAATGGATTGGTATCGACCTCCCTATCCAATGTGCTTCTATTATTTGATTTAGGTACTTCCCCCTCCTCTTCTTTTGTAAATACTGTGCAGAAGTATTCATTCAGTATCCCTGCTTTTTCACTGTCATCCTCTGCTCACCCTCCCTTCCCTTTAGTAAGCCTCACTATCCCTTCCTTCATCTTTCTTTGCTTCCTAATGTACCTATAAAAGGTTTGATCCCCCTTCTTTACTGAGTTGGCTATCTTTTCCTCAGTTTGGGCTTTTGTTATTCTGACTGCCTTCCCCACTTCCTTCTGCTTTAACTGGTACAGTTCTCTGTCCTGCTCCTTCTGTGTTTCCTTATACTTCCTGAATGCTACCTTTTTCTCCTTAACCTTCTCCACCACCTCTTTTGAGAACCATAGTTTTGCTTTGTTGATTTGCTTCACACAAAGGCTTGTTGCCTCTGTGATGGCGTAGTACTTGCTGAATTGAATTGAGAGACCTGGAGGTCTGGTATGAGGACAGTGCTTCGTTTGGTGTGGAAAGATTTCAGCTCCTGACACCATACCTGTGCAGTGTGAGAGACTGCAAGCAGGGTTTTCGTCGACGAGCTGTGATCACTGTAAACTGGGGGGAGCTAGGACCTCGGTGTCCTCCTGATTTTCCCCTGTTAAATTCTCGCTCCGCTCGCAAGCGGTGCGTAGTACTTGCTGAATTGAATTGAGAGACCTGGAGGTCTGGTATGAGGACAGTGCTTCGTTTGGTGTGGAAAGATTTCAGCTCCTGACACCATACCTGTGCAGTGTGAGAGACTGCAAGCAGGGTTTTCGTCGACGAGCTGTGATCACTGTAAACTGGGGGGAGCTAGGACCTCGGTGTCCTCCTGATTTTCCCCCTGTTAACTTCGCTCGCTGCAAGTTGACGTGATCACGAAGGCAGGGGAGGGCGCGAGCGCCACTCGCACTGGAAATGTTTAGCTGAACAGGGGGTGAGGCTATGTCTACTATGTTTTTGGTAATTAACTGTTTATTTATATAGTTTTTACTATGTGTAGTTGTAGAACTAATTTGTTCGAGGGCATGGTTATTAGTAGGCCTGTCATATTTTAGAAGTTAGGTTTGGCGGGGTATTTTATATATATTTTATATATTAGCTATTATTTTTGTATTTGTTGTGCCTTGGAGACATATATATGATATGGGAGGATTGAGAGGGGCTAGAATTGTGTATGATGGCTTGGTGTTGCGCGACCTACGTCCTTTCATCCCCTTCCAGTTTCTGATGTTACTATCAGACGTTGTCAGGAGGTGGGATTGGCAGGATAGTGTCGGTCGCGCACTACCAGAAAATCTTAATTAAGGTTATGCAGGATTGAAGTTATCAGGTCCAGAAGGCGCCCTGGTTGCAGACGGCCATAGGAGAGGCAACCGTGTTTGGTGTCCGTCCCCAGGGAGCCTATTAGATCAAATGGCCAGGTAACCTGTAGGCTGCATCACCCCAAATCCCCTGATGGCAGTGCTTTGTAATGCCAGATCGATCAGAAATAAGACAGCAATTATTGCTGCCTTGGTTTCGCCTCGGTCGATCTGGCTTTTATCACGGAAACCTGGGTGGGTGACGATCGGGCCTCTATTTTTGAGGCTGCTGTCCCCTGGGTATACCGTGGTACACTGTCCCAGAGTGGAGCGCAGGGGTGGCGGTGTAGCCATCTGTTTTAGATCTAGCCTGAACTTTACCGTGCACCCGGTGAGAGCCCCGGGTTCTTTTGAATGTGTGGCTGTCCGGGGAGGACCTGATGCGGGCTGCAGGATCTTTCTTATTTATCGCCCTCCTGGGTTGATGGGGGAGTTCCTGCAGGAGGTCGCAGACTTTGTCGCCGCTGCATCGTTGGAATCCTCCAGATGTGTTTTTCTGGGGGATTTCAATGTTTGGTTTGACGATGTAGACCATGGACATGGTTATGAAGCTTTCCGGATCATGTCCTCCTTGGTTTGACGAGGTGGTTACTTTACCAACGCATCGGGATGGCCACATGTTGGACCTGGTGTTCTCACTGGGATTTGATATTAGTGATCTTAAGATCGATCCAGTTCTCTGGTCTGATCACTGCACGGTTCAGTTCACGCTTAGCTCCCGCCATAAGCCCTTCCCCGCTGGAGATGATTCGCTGTCGCCCTTTACGGGTTTGACCCCTGAGGGTTTTCATGTAGCGAATTTATCTAGAGGGTGATGCATGCACGGGAGGGGTGGTGGTCAGAGTTGACGCTCATAATAAGGTGTTATCTGATACCATAAACTCCCTCGAGACTCCAACTGCATGACCTAGGACTTCCTACCTGAGGTCACCATGGTTTGATGGTGAGCTCAGGGAGATGAAGAGACTGGGTCGGAGATTGAGCGCTGCTGGAGGAGATCCCGCCTGGATGCGGACAAACTGGCCTCATGTACTCACTATGGGGAGTACCAGAAGGCAATCGACCGTAGAAGACAGTGTTTCTGTCTGGGAGATTGCTGCGGAAGAATCGACTGGCTCACTTTTTCCGGACCGCTGATAGACTCTTACATCCTGTCTGTCTACGGCCGAGAAGGTTTTTTTCTAATACTGACTGTGAGGATTTTGCTCGATTCTTTTCGGATAGGGTGTCTGCGATCCGGGTGGCTCCTCAGCCAGAAATGATACAGCTGGCAGTGATCGCCTGATGTGTTCTGAGTGCACTCCGCCTGGTTGGGGAGAGTTTAGACCAGTGGAGGATAGTGAGGTCATTGAGGTAGCAACCAATGTGAGGCACACCTTTTGTGAACTGGACCCAGTGTCGACGCGTTTTTTAATGAGATGTGTTGACTCTGTTGGCCCGGTGTTTGCCATGATTGTACGGTGTCTCCTTTCTGAGGGTGTCTTCCGACGCTTGAAGGAGGCTCTGGTGAGACCTCTTAAAGAAGCCATCTTTGGACCCGAGATCATGGCAAATTACCGTCCTCATCTCTAACCTTCCATTTTTAGGAAAAGTTATTGAGAAAGTGGTAGCGCTCAATTGGAAGAGCACCTCACATCTCATGAGTTATACGCATCTTCCAGTCAGCCTTCGTACAGACATATAGCACCGAAACTGCACTTGTTCGGTGCAGAATGACCTTTCTCAGGTCTAGAGACCGGGAGATAAGACAATTCTGGTTCTCCTCGATCTCTCATCAGCATTTGACACTGTGGACCATTGTGTGTTGCTTGCTCGCCTTGGGGATCTATGTGGACTCACCGGTAATGTCATCAAATGGTTTGAGTCCTTTCTTACTAACAGGAGACAGCGGTTGTGATAGGAAATTCTCTTCTACACCTGGTCTGCTTCTTTATGGAGTTCCCAGGGTCAGTACTGGCTCCAATGTTGTTCGCAGTGTACATGCTGCCTCTGGGTGGGATCATTAGGAAATATGGCTTGAGTTTTCACTGCTATGCTGATGATACTCAGCTATATTTTTCCTTTGCCCCAGGAACATCCAATGCAGTGGATGTGATTAATATCTGTCTGACCGAGATTAATGACTGGATGGCCTCCAGCTGGTTGCGGCTGAACCCCGATAAGATGGAGGTATTAGTAGTGGAGTTGAACAGAGTTCGTGATAAGATGGCCTCTGACACAGAAACTGGGCTTGTCCTAGGGTCTGTGCCATTGAAGCCTCCGCTTTCGAAAGCAAATTGGCGTGATTCTGGACAGGGATCTAACCATGGAGGCTCACATATCCTCTGTGGTTGTGACTGTTTTTACCACCTCAGAAACATTGCCAGAATTAAATCTCTTGTTCCGCTTCTGGACCTCCCTACTTTTGATACATGCCTTAGTTACATCTAGGCTTGATTACTGTAACGCGCCTATCTCGGGTCACAGGAGGATTCTCCGCAGATTGCAGCTGGTGCAACGCAGCTGCCCGGTTGTTGACCGGCAACAAAAGTTTTGTCATATTACACCTGTTCTGCGTGAATTGCACTGGCTGCCAGTCAGGTGGAGAGTCCTCTTTAAGGTAGGTCTTCTTACCTATAAGGCCCTACACGGACAGGGCCCTGGTTACCTGTTAGATCTTCTGTCATCTGTTCTCTCCATGCGCCCTCTTCGCTCCTCCAATGAATGCCTCCTGGCCATTCCCAGAACTAGGCTGAAATCAGTCGGTGATAGGGCATTTAGTGCCGCGGCCCCTTTTCTGTGGAACTCTTTACCAACTATGGTCAGAGAGGCTTCATCGGTGGATGCCTTTAAGGCTCAACTAAAGGCCTTTTTCTTTTCTAAAGCATTTAATTTAGTTTAATTTATGGTTTGATATAGCTTTATATTTAACCATTTAGTTTTGAAATCATTTGTATTTATATGTTTACTTTATATCTATTATGTTAAAATGTTTGTTTTAAATTGATTGTATGGTGCCCAGAGCCTCAGGGATTGGGCGTCTTTTAAATAAATTTTGCCTTGCCTTGCCTTGCCTATTTTGATTTTTCCCCATTGTTCCTCGACCACTTCTTCTTGCCAGTTTACTAGTGCTTTTCTGAGGCACTCTCCCATTTTCCCAAAGTCAGCCCTCCTAAAGTCAAACACTCTTGCTTTTGTATGGCTCAACTCTATGGCTGTGTTTATTATGAACCACACTGTTTTGTGGTCACTTGTTCCCAGATAGCTACCCACTTCTAGATCCGAGATCCTTTCTCCATCCCCATTTGACAGTACCAGATCTAAGATTGCTCCTCCTAGTGGGTTCCACCACTAGCTGTCTGAGGCATGCCCTCCCCCCAGGGCATCAAGAATAAACCTGCTTTTTGATGTGGCTGCAGCCAGGGTGCTACAACTAATGTCTGGCATGTTCAGGGCCCCCATCAACAATAACTCCCCTTTCTCTGCCATTCTAAGGATGCCTTCTATCATTTCCTTGTCCATTGCCTCCCCCTGAGATGGGTGTCTGTATACCACCCCTGTGCAAATTGTGGTGCTATATCCTGTTTACAGGGTAACCCACAGTACCTCCTCTACTCCCTGTTTATCCTTTAGTTCCATTGCTTTGATCCCTTCCCTTACATAGAGAGCTACTCCTCCTCTTTTACCCTCCCTGTCCCTCCTGTACATTGTGTATCCTGGTATGTTGTCATCTCAGTCATGGTTCTCAGTGTACCATGTTTCTGTGATTGCCATGATATCCAGATGTCCCTTTTCTGTCAGGGAAACTAGTTCAGGAAGCTTGTTACACAGACTACGGGCACTGGTACTCATCACCCTCCATTTGTTGATGGCCTTACCCACTTTTGCCCATCCCTGTCCTTATTGCCCTTTTCAGCATTTGCCCCTGTCCTGCTCCCCATTAACTTCTCTACCTTGGTGTTTACTTCTCTAACTACTGTGTTTTGTAGGGGGGAGGCTTGGTTTTCCCTGCTCCTTTTCAGTGCCTCCCCCCCTTGGCTAGTTTAAATGCTTGCCAATATGTATTTAAACCTATCACTTAGGATTCTGATCCCCCGGACTGATGCAGACCATTATGCCAGTATAGGCTGTATCCCTCCAGGTGGACCCCCAGTCCCCAATGAAGCCAAAACCCTGAGCTCTGCATTAGTTTTTCAACTATTCATTGAATTCCATGGTGTGGAGTACTCTAGTATCACCCTTGCCATAGACAGGCAGTACCTCTGAGAAGGTTACTGTATGCGCTACCTGTCTAAGGCCCTTCCCCAACTCTTCAAACTCCTCTTGTGCTGCTGTGATCCCACTCATAGCCAGGTCATTTGTCCCTAGGTAGACAATGATATCCAGCTCCTTCCCTCATGCAGCTGCTCCTGCAATCCTGAGGATTCTCTCCCTGTCCATCCAAGCTGTGGTCCCAGGCAGGCACCTTACCTCTCTGTCCCCTTCGTTCCCCAGATCTACCCCCCTAATAACTGAGTCCCCCACCAGGAGTTGTTTCCTTCCCATGTGGGATCCCATGCCATCCTCCTGTGAGATTCCTTTGTGGAGGTTCCCAGCATCCTCTTTGGCCTCCACTGCTGGTTCCTCCATAGAGGAACCACTCTCCACCAAAAAAGCATATGAATTGTGAAGAGGTACAACTGGAGGAATGTGCATCTGTTCCACCACCCTCTCCCTTCCTGAGTCCACCTTGGTCCAACTGCTCCTCTTTCTTTGCAACCTCTGAGGTAAGTAAGTAAAATGTATTTATATATAATGTGCCCTTCCCAAGCTCAGGGCGCCTTTACAAAATTACATAAGCAGCATTAAAACCACAATAATAAATAACATTTATATATAACAGCTTCAATATAATTTACATTAATGAAATGCTTCATTAAAAAGGAAGGTTTTTAGGCCTTTTTTAAAGCCCTCCACAGTCAGGCTATTTCGTATCTGGCAAGGTAGAGAATTCCACAGGGTAGGAGCCATAAAGGCAAACGTTTTTCCACCAGACGTTTTTAAGGTTACCCTGGGAATCTCTAGCAATCCCTCACCAGGGGATCGGAGGCAGCGAAAGGGGCAGTAAGAAATCAGGAGTTCTTCCAGGTAGTGGGGTCCCAACCTGTGTAGTGCTTTATAGGTCATCAACATGACCTTGAAAATGATCCGCCACTGTACCAGCAGCCAGTGCAACTCACGAAGCACAGGTGTTATATGGTTGGACCTTGGGCTTCCAGTCAACAACCTAGCCGCCATATTTTGCACCAGCTGTAAGCAGCGAATATCCACTCCTGGCAGCCCTAGATAAAGGGTTTTGCAGTAATCAAGATGACTGGCAACAAAGGCGTGGACCAGGGTAGGAAGATCCTCTGATGGAACCAGGTGTTTCACCCGTACTATATTCCTTAGATGGAAAAAGGATGATTTGACCACAGCTGACATCTGTGCCCTCAGGGTCAGGCCCTTGTAAAATATAACACCAAGGTTACGTACCTGGTCAGATGCCATAAGCGGGGTCTCCCCCAGAAATAAACCTAAGGTAGCGGCAGTGGCCCTGGTGGTCCCTGGATTGTGGAGGAGGTTTCACGAATTCTAGCCAAGTCAACCCGGAGACAAGCAACCTCCTCCCTCAGACCAGAGAGGTGCCTACAAATAGGGCAGCATGGCAGCCTCCAGAAAGTCTCCCGGAAGACTGCTGCCCTACAGCCAGTGCATTGCATTACTCCCCACGTCTGTTTTCTTTCATGATTCTCTTGCGTTAAGCCTTTTTTTTTTTTGGTTATATATAATTACTGAGTGTGCTATTACATTCAATACAGAGTGCTGTTCTGGTAAGGAAAAATGCTGTATGCACCTTCCCCCTTGAGGAAATGATGTCACAACCCCTGCTGTAAAGGAAGTGATACATGGGGGGTGGGATGTGGGGAAGGGTGGGTTTGGGCCCAAGCTGTGCCCTTAGAAACAATCAGCTATGAGCTCTGACCCACCACTAGGATGAGTGTTAACCTTCCTTTCAGCAAGACAACCGGCACAACAATCAGCGACAAGCTCTGACCCACCACTAGGATGAGTATTAACCTTCCTTTCAGCAAGACAACCGGCACAAAAATCAGTGACAAGCTCTGACCCACCAGTAGGATGAGTGTTAACTTTCCTTTCAGCAAAACAATCTGCACAACAATCAGAGGAACACAGTCTCCTGCACCTGAGGCTGTCTGTGTTTCAATACACACTGCAGCTTTTGCAATAACAACTCCTTAACCTCCAGTAACTTATTTAAAAATAGTTTAACTATCACAAAATCCTATGCACCAGTAAATTATTTAAAAATAGTTTCTGTCCGAAAATCCTAGTAGTCAATCCAACTACCCCCAAGGGACAACCAAAATGCAGTATTTAAACCCTTATTAAGTTACTTCCAAGATAAGCAGAGTTTGAAAACTCCTTATTCAACTTCTCATCCACATGTAATTTATTTAAAAATAGTTTAACTGTCAGAAAATCCTAGCAGACAATCTAGCTACCTCCAAGGGTCAACCCAAATGCAGTATTTAAATCCTTCTGAAGTTACTCACAAGATAAACAGAGTTTGCAAGCTCCTTCTTGGTTAAACACTAAATAAATATGTAAATCAAAAGCAATTGGTAAGGGTAGTTAGTTTCACCTCCCACAGAATTGAGCAAAAGTGCACGTTGTTGCAGATATCAAGTGCAATATAGAATCTCCCAAATAGCTCATAGCTGAATAAAGAAGTAGTCTCCTTCCAGGTCAAGGAAATGTGCTACTCCTTCCCCCCATGCCACTGCCCCAACAATCTGAGGTAATTCTTGAACCTGGGTCACTGGCGTAGCTCGAGGTAAGGCATTCAGCACCTCAGCCCTCTGCACTACTGGGATGGCCAGCTGTACCCATTTTTGCAGGTGGTTTTAGTGGGGCACTGGGAGGTTAAATGACTTGCACAGGGTCACACAGTGAGCATTTGCCACTAGTACAGTTTGAACCTGCAGTCCTGCAGTTCCCAACATTGCTGTAAGTAGCAGAATACACTGTACGCGAGGGAAGGGGGACCAATAGTCAGTATTTCTTCTTTGTTTACAATTTATTTACCCAGGATAGCTCAGCCGAGTTGCAGCATCTCATTTTCAGTGGGATCCTGCTTTTACTTGCACCCTGAGGTGCAGTAGCCCCGTAAACAGAACTCTGGAGCACAATCAGCAATCCTTTTGATTTAGCACTATCACATTGAACACAAATATTTTACTCATAATGCAAAAATAAATAAATCATAGCAAATTTCAAAGTTTCCGTTATGATTTTGGTCACATCAATAAACTGCTTTGGCACCAGTCCTCTGACTGCTCGCTCAGCTACCGATCTGGGCAGTTGGCCATATAGCAGAAAAAACATGAAAGCTGACACTTGCCATAGGCTCCCGGTTTTTGAGCAGGCTAGAATCAGTGGACCTACTCAGTCTCCAACAAGAAAAACATCTGTAGACCTTGGGAAAGTTTATTAAAGAAATTAATTAGCTCGATAGCAGCACTCACCCATGCCTACCACCAGCGTGTTACACTGCTTCACTGCATTTTATCAATGAGATTGCGTGAGACGTTGGCAGTAGGGATGAGTGCTGCTATTGTTCTAATTAACTTATTTACGTTCCTTACTTTACTAATAAACGTTCCTAGTATCTTGGTATGTTTTTCATGTTGGAGACCAAGAAGCCCCATTGGCTGTAGCCTGCTGTGCTCTGTTGGCGTGACAGGCTGTGGTCACCGACCCGTCCCTTTTTTGGATTTGGCTCACAGTTTTGTCATTACAAAAAGTTCAGCCAATATCAAAGATGGACTTCTGGTCCTGGCATTAAATGCATTTGTCAATGGGGTCTCTTAATCTGACAGCCTGATTGGTCCACTGGGGTCTTTATCCATGGATAAATCCCAGCATAACCCACGGGTAAAGTTCCAACCGTCCCAGCTGACCACTGCACAACATATAGGATAGTGCATGAGTACTAGTTAACAACAGGGCTATTCCTTCACCGAGTTGGTACTATGACGACAGATTACCTTGAGAGCGCAGCTCGAGTGGTAATTAGTCGTCATAGTACCAACGAGGTGAAAGAACAGCCCTGTTGTTAACTGGTACTCATGCACTGTTCTGTATAGTGTATAGTGGAACGTCGTTGACTCCAAAAAAAAAATACTACATCTTTTTTAAATAAGACTAACTGTCAGATTGCTGCTCGAGAACACCATGTGTGACGTCTGCACTGCAGCAGAACAAAAAGTACTTTTTGTTCTGCTGTCCTGTGGACATCACTAGTACAGCAAAACAACATTTTGAGAGCACTACATTTCAGTGAACAACAACGTTCCACTATACATTATAGCAAAAATCACTACCTTACCCAGTGTCCGCTTCATCCCCGCGATCTCCACATGTCTTCAAAATGCAGTTGCTCAGAGTCAGCTCTGTTCCCCACAATCTCCACAAATCACTGTAAACCCCTCCCTTCCCCCCAGAAAAACATACAATGAAACAACAACAATAAAAACAGCAACTGGTAGCATCACTACCTCCCGGAAAAAGCCAACTAACCATAGAAACCACAAAGCAAGGCATTGAGTGTCTCCAAAACTCATCCTTCTAGAACACTGGCTTTGAAAGCTCAAAATCAGTTTTACAGAATCTCATAGTGCCCACAGTAGCAGAAAGTCACTGCACTGTTAAAACAAGCATCAAAACCTGTGTAATCTTATTTTGGAAAACTGAAGCGTAACTGCAAACATGCGCATTACTGTCATCGCTAATACGCACGCCTGCAGTAGCGACTTCATATTTCAAACCTAACGGACCGGTCCTGCTTTTCACTACAGCTATTATTTTCTAAAATTGTAATTGCACTTAACAAATGCAAACGTTCCTGGTCTCCAATGCTTCTAACCTTCCCTCATTTTTACTGTGTTGCTCCCACTTCACTCGGTCTTGCTCCTGGTTCCAAAGTACCATCACCATTCTCAGCTCTCATCATGTGTTACCTCACTCAACTAGGGAAGACACTCACACCATGCTATCTCCCTAGGCTAACCCCCAGCATCAAAGTGTTTAGTAAGGGATACTGCAAATGTTAAAAAAAATGCTAGTAAAAGTTTCCAGTGATTGTGTGCACAGTGCACCTCAGATTCAAACTAGAAACACAGAACTATTTTGTCTGGCGCTGCAACAAATTCAATAAAATTGATTTAAAATGCAAGAAAACTATTTTTCTTTATTTTTTTATCTCACAACAACTAAAGGGGGACCTTGGGTGGGGGGGAGGTAGTAACAACAACAAAAAAGGAAAGGGACCTGGGGGTAATCATATCAGATGACCTTAAGGTTAGCAAGCAATGTGAGAAGGCAGTAGGGAGGGCTGGGGGTATACTGGGATGCATAGTGAGAGGCATCACCAGCAGAAAACAGGAAGTTGTTATCCCTCTGTACAGGCAGTTGGTGAAACCCCATCTGGAGTACTGCATCCAGTTCTGGAGACCCCATCTCCACAAGGACATAGACAGGATAGAGGCAGTCCAGAGGAGGGCATCTAAAATGGTGCAGGGTCTGCAAGAGAAGCCGTATGAGGAGAGACTAAAGGAGCTTAATATGTATACCCTTGAGGAAAGAAGGAAGGGGGGGACATGATAGAAACTTTTAAGTACCTCAGTGGAATCAACAAAGTCCAAGAGGGTAGCATCTTTCAGAAAAAGAGACATGCAAGAACAAGGGGACACAATTTAAAGATGGGGGGGGGGGCAGTTCCGGGGGGAATGTGAGGAAGTATTTTTTCACAGAAGGGGTAGTGGATGCATGGAACAGCCTTCTTGAGGAGGTTGTGGGGTCTAAAACTGTGGGAGAATTCAAGAATGCATGGGACAGACATAAGGCAGTTCTTGTGGGAGGTAGGAAGAAATAGGCTATTGGTTAACTAGGATCTGCAGCCTATCCTGATGGTAGGGAAATGGGCAGACTAGGTGGGCCAAGCGGTCCTTATCTGCCATCAAAGTCTATGTTTCTATGTTTCTTGTGTAATCACCATAAACCACTCCAGGATGTGGATTATGCTGGGATTTACCCACTTCTGGTGTGAATTTGGTCACTTGGCTGCACCTCGTGACCAAACCACACCAGGCGTGGTTAAATCCCAGCATAACTCACACCCTGTCGTGGTTTATTGCTTAAACACAGTGCAGCTGTACTTCAAGAGTGTATTGATGATGTCATACAAATAGCAGTATCTCAGCCCTGAGGTGTTGTTCTGGAAATAGAACATTAGAACATTTAAGAAATAATCCACGACAAAGTGTGGGTTGAGCTGGGAGTTACCTCAACCTGGTGTGCTTCAGTCATGAGGCCACAGGCCTAGTAATCAACTACACCACATGTGGGTAAATCCCAGCCCAATCCACACCCTATTGTGGATTATTCTGATTATACAATTAGGAAAGATGACAATTGCACAAAAAAGTGAAGGAAAAGCTTAGTTTTTGTTTAAATATTGTGCACTGATTTTAATTAAATATTCTTCTCCCTACACAAAATAGTTCCTTACTGCTGGGCAGAAGCCCTCCTGTGCCTGTGAAAACAGCTGGCCACAGGCTGAATGAGCCGAACACTGCCAGAGTGATTATAACTGAAAATGCCAGCTTTTTGATTTTAGTGTTGTTGGTTAGCTCTGGGTTGTCTCCGACTTCCACACTGTGGCTTAGATCTGGCTTTTTTTAGTTGTCACTTTTCCTCAATAGCTTTTCATTTTGTGGAATGGCACCATTAATGAGAGAAAAAAAAATGGCAGATTTTCCAGAGTGTATTGGAATGGTAAGTGTTCTGTGTGCAATGGTTATACTTTATTTTTGTATGCGGTTGGCTGCTACTTTATGCGGTGGTTCATCAAAAATTACCGCAACAGCATAAAGTAGCAGCTGACCAATCACAAAAGTGAATTTTTAGACTCCATTGTATAATAAAGTTCAAACTGTAGTCACACTCCCTCTGACATTCTAATGGCAGATGTTTTTCCCCACCGAAGAGATCAGTCATTTCAGAATCCTTTTTCAGTCCCTGTGGCTGTGTTCAGCTTTATCTATCATTTTGTTACCATCCTGTTGTCATCTCTCTCTCTCTCTCTCTACCTCTCTCTTCAGTCATCCTAGCCCACTTTTAATTTAACAAAGGGGCGGTGAGCTGCTTGTAGTAATCGTGTTTTGTATTCACCATGCAGCCTAAGTATCTTCTTGTTTGCAACTTAAGTATTTCCACTTAGAAGGCAAACAGTAGTGTTATTTCAAAATAATTAAAGGGGTTAAGTTCTATTTCAGTCATCTTATAGGCATTGCAATGTTCCTCCACCCACTAAATTTTATGTAAATAAATCTTTGGAAAACCTTATTTTAGGGGTTGCAATGGACATCATACAGGTCTCGGCCATAATCACTGGCTACCTTTAAATGATGCCTCTGCAGGTAAATCCCCCAAAAGAAGATAGCACCTTACACATGTGCAATGAAGCAAATAACCAGTAGGACTTTAGTCACAGTATGTGTGTAACATTAATAAGGGTCTCACATTTCATCATTAATGAAGATAAACAAATGTGAAATCTTTGTTTTAAAGAATTACAGATGCAGAGGCATGTGATGGGCTACTTTGGGTTGCTGCTTCCCTTCACTCTCCCGACCTCTCCACATTTAAAACATCTTTTAAATCTATCTATAACTCCCCAAACATTGACTGACTGTCATCTTCAGCTGCACAGGGTTTGCAAGTAGTGGTGTTTTGGTGATTTTCACCAGAACGATGGAGACAGATATGAAGCAAGCTCCTCTGTGTTACACTCCTCCAGCAACTCCAGAGCATGACAAGGCTGCAAAAAGATCTGAGGGCCAAAGTGTGGCAGCTTATCAGAGCACCACATCTCTGGTGGTTCTGACAGAGAATAGATTCCTCCAGAACATTGGGACCTTGAGAGATGCTTTGGACACAATCACTGGTAAAATTAAAGGTCTTCACTCCTCCATTGACATGCTGTCCCTAAGAATCAGAGACAATGAGATGAGAACCGGCTCCATAGAGGATTGGCATACATGAACAGTGGCAGAACTTACCTGAGGCAAAAGGTGACCTGCCTTGAATCCTGCATCAAAGACCTTGAGGGCCATAGTTGCCAAAATAATGTGGTTGTTCTTGGGCTCCCTGAGAGGGTGGAGGGTCACTACCTGCTGTTATTTGTTCTAATACTCTGAAAGAATTGAGAGACCCTCCCCCAATGGCTCATCGTATGTTTTTGAAAGAGTCCATAGGTTGTTATGCCCTATGCCAGCCAAGGAAACCCCACCTCAGCCACTGATCTTCAGGTTTCTCAACTGCCTGGACAGGCAGCACCTTCTGGCAAAAGTCCGGGACATGAAGGAGGTAACCTGGGAGGGAGCACATCTTAAGAAGACACAGGACCTTCCTGCTTTGGTACGCCAAAAGAGAGCTGCCTTTCATCCTGTGGTTTCAAAACTGATTGCTGCTAGCATCGGCTTTAGGATAAAATACCCGGCCACTCCAAATTTTGCATGCAGGAGGCTGGAGGAATTTTGGCATGCCTGAGAAAGTGGTCATGGAGCTACACAAACTGCTGTCTGACTTGTTCAGATCTCTCTGACCTAATTACTTTGCTGCCTTTCTGGGGACACGAACTGTCCATGTGGTGACGTGTAAAAGGCTTCTAGATCTGGAGTGATGGCCACTTTAGTTGTGCACTTGCGACTCTCGCTTTTGGTGCTCTTCTGCCTCCACCTATTACTTTTCCTGAGAAAGTGCTTGATGCACTGCTTGTGGAGGGCCAGTTGTCCAGTTTTCTTTATGTACTGCACCAGATGCCTGCAGTAACATCTTTGGTCTCTGTAGAATCTTATTCTGGAGTCACGAGAAGGACACTTTTTTTGGATGGGATGACTTTTTTTCCCCTTCTATACATCAACTCCTTTGTTGGGGCACTGCAATGGAGCATTTGTGGGGACTGGATCCCTTTTTCTTTTTACAGGCAGGTGTTGTTTAATTGTGGCTGCAAAAGACAATCAAGTTATACTGTGGGACCTACACTTACACTTGATAGTGTACTTTGCTAAATTACTGTAGGGGCTGTGCATTGTAAGATCTTGGAGCCCCATCCAGTATTCCTTTGTCTTCTATCATCATTTTTAGACTGGACTAATCTTTTACTGGACATATATTTTCAAAGCCCCCCCACCCCAGGTGGGGGAGGGAGGGTTTTGTGTCTTCTTCCTTCTTTGATTTTGTATTGAGTTTAAAATGGGTTATCAGTGGGAGACTGATATCGGTTATTACTTTCACATTTTTGGTTTCCTTTTTCTTATGTATGAGAGGGATTTTCTTTAACATTTCAGTGCTCTGCTCCTCTTTGTAATATAGCCTACATAACATTGATCTAGTACTGTGTTTGATACTTTAACTGCTGATGGGCTTTCATATGGTAATGATATTTCTTTTTCTAGTCTAAAATTGCTGTTAGTTAAAATATTGTTACTGCTGGATAATATTATTGTACCTGTATAGAGCCAGCTGCCAGTTTTTGAATTATGGGGATGAGCAGTTGAAATGTTCATTTGTGTTTTGTTCTAGTTAGATGGCGGCGGTGGTGATGGGGTTTCTTGAGCAGAGAGTAAATTCCATCACAGTCCGAATGGGCGTAGTGGTGTGGTCGTCTGGGCATGGAGCAGGGGAGATAGTCTGGTTTATTATTAGTTGCGGGTAGTTTTTTAGATTTCAGGGATTTTTGTCTCTTTAGTATCATAGTTCACGAGGATTCTACAGGTCATAGGCAAGGACCCTGGTTTTCCGTTTTTACTGGTAACACTGGTAAAAATCATAGAATCCTGCTTGGTTTGTGGATTTTGAATTCTTGTACCGGTGCCTCACGGAAATTGCATTTCACTGCACAGAATCCCTAAGATTTCAGCATCTTTTTAAATTTTTTTGTTTTCTCTTTCTATGCCTCCTTCTCACAGCATAAATCTCCATTTTTCAGAGATCCCTAGGCTGGGTATCTCCTAGCTTCACCCCAGGTAATGCTCAGGAGTTCCTGTGAGCCTGCCCCCAGCCTGCCTGGGTTGTACTCCCCAGGTGGAAAAGGAGGGGACCCCAGGTCACCCCTCCACAGTCCTTTAATGTGTGTCGGGCAGCCCAGTGGGTTCCTCATGGAACCTGGTTATGAAGTCTGGGGTAGCTGGGTCCCTTCTACCAGCAGCCAATGTGGGGTGATTGTTACTGGTTTTCTGGTCTTTGTCCCAGAGGGCACCAGTACTCGAGGAGATCTAAGGAGGTAGGGCACATAGAGACATGCCACTGCTCCAGATCCTGGCTAGCTTCCTCTGTTCCCAATTGCTCTGCAGCCCCATTGCACCACCACCTGCGGTCACCCAGATGGCAGTAAAGCAGCAGGACCTGCAGGCCATCATTCCCAGAGGAGGAGAGCAGCCCCCCCAGGTGCTTGATCCTACTCCCCTGGCCAGACCTCTAGCAACCCAAGTTTAGTTTCGACCCAGAGTCCCTGGAATTGCAAGCAGTAGAGATACCACAGGCTATTTACTGTGCTCTGTCAACTGTACACCCACTTTGGTGTAAGAAAACATAAGCAGATGGAGAGGCAAATAATTCAGTTTTAGTAAAATGTTGTAAAGTGCTTAATTTTTATCATTTGCACTATTATTGAAATCATATATTAAAACATTTTATATGGATGTTATGGCTGGCAGTATAGCCTAGTGGTTAGAGTAACAAACAGTGATTGAATTGAGTATATCTAGAAGACTTGTGTTTGATTCCCACAACCTTCCCTTGCAAATTGTATGACTCCAAGCAAGTCACTTAACCTCTTCAGTGCTCCTGGGTCATCTCTGAAAAGAGGCAGTTCTGCCTAGTGGGCTTACCCAGTTTACAAAAAATACCAATATATGTTTAATACATCATACAGTAGTCAGGGTACTATGTAATTTACCTGTGTTTTACTCTGGCTGCAATGATTTTGTATAGGTAAACATAAATGTTCAGATACATTTTATGTTTTTATAAGCTTGTTTTTAGTCTTTAGTCAGGTTTTTATTGTATTCTTTACATGTGAATATTTAGGTTGTAGATTGCTAAGCGCAGGATCACTGTTACCAACTAGTTTATTCAAGTTCAAAAACAGCCGTGCCATCCAAAATCCTCAGTTGTTTGAATGAAAACTAGTCTGAATGAAAGTATGTTCACAAGGGAGAAACTGCCTTACTACTACAGAAAGACTTCATAGTTAACACCCCATTTAGGTGAATGGGATCATTTGCATCTTCTCTCCCACCTGCTGTTTCAGTCTCTGTGACAACAAAAAGTTTTCTGACAGACTGCTTTAATAACAAATTCTTGTCAGATCCACCACGGCTGCATAATGAGGTTTGTGAAGAAAAGGGGCAGACTAGGATGGCCCCTGTAGTCCTTACCTAGTGTCAAATTGTATGTTTATGAGGGCAATGTAGTCAGCTGCTGTGGAAAATATGGAATGTTATTACACCAAGAGCTATCTTTTCTGTGTCATATTGCCAATTCTCATGGTAAATTCTGTTTGAATTACACCAAGATGAGATGTAATTAAATATATTGTTAAAAAACTAGGGCACTTAACATCACTGGCTCCAAGATGGCGGCCACGCTGGGCTAGCTGTCCGTTTCATTAGTTTAGCTACTCTGAGTTTCTGTACTGCTTCATTGTTTTATCGTTTAATGTCTTATCATTTTATCGTTTGTTATGTGACCCGATTGCTATATAATTTAATTTATATTTGTTTGTGATGGCTGTTTGTTTCGTCGACCATCATGTTTGGACAGTGGCCTGTTCGAGTGGATCTTCTGCTGGGAGTGGTACGGTGAGAGGCTATATTTCGGTTCGGTTCTCTTTTTGAGCTATTTATGAACTGCTGCCCCATTAATGGTTCGATTTTTGGCAACTGTGGGACTGACTGTTGGGTTCTGAGTTTAGAGGACAGTCGTCCACTTCCAGACTCTGTATTCCCCTGGGGCTATATAGTCCTGAGTTACTGGGCCAGTCAGTTGTTCATCCTCTGCGTCAATTTCTGTTCGGGAACTGACTGCTGGGTTCTGAGTTTGGAGGACAGTTGTTGATTCTCAGTTTCTGGATTCCCCTGGGGCTGTTTGGGCCTGAGCTACGGGATTAGTCAGCTGTTTATCCTTGGTGCCAGTTCTTGGGCAGCGGTGCTGAAGTGAAGCTTCGGGAATTATTTCTTTCGGATAATTTTCGCCTGTACTGCTGTTTTTGAACTGTCCTGAGGAGAAAACGTTTGGAATCGTGGGAGTGATGTACATTAATGCAGATTGGGAGAGCTTTTTGAATAGCCAGTGAGAGTGGCGGTTTGTAGACTGGTCTGGCAGGCTGTAACGGTGGGCACCTGGTTTGGGGACTCCCCGGGGGGATAGAGGGCATTAGCTGGAAGGCTGGTGAAAAAACTCCTTCTCCTTTACTACACTGTGGCAACTTGGTTTATTTGGGTGACTCTGGTGGGTTAAGTGGGGTGTCTTACTTCCAGAAGCCTATCTGTAGGCTGTGCTGGGCCAGTAAAATCTGCACTAAGGTTGTTTTCTCCTATGAACTGGATTATTATTTGCCTTTCCCGCTTTGTTCCTGATCAAACTTTTGGTAGTTGGATAACCCTGATTAGGGGGTGAAGATTTGGAATTATCTTGCTGTACTGCAGTGGAGGTCCATTCATTATTTCAGTGCTGATAGTGAGAAGGATTTCTTCTATAAGGACAGCCCATGTTTTTCGGTGGTTTTAACTTGGACTTTATTTTATTTGGATTGGACTGAAGAAACTGGTTTATAAATTGTTATTATTTGGACGACCGGGTGGTGAGAGGACCCTGTGTCCATTTATTTTATTTATTTTGTTCATTAGACCTGTAGTTTATGTATTATTATTGTTTAGCATTGAGAGTGCTGCCCTCTCTCCCCAGTGGTGAGACGAATGGGTGGGGAAGGAATTAATTATTTTATTGTATACTATTTTTACCTCTCTTCCCCAGTGGTGAGAGGACTGGGTGGGGAGGGGGAATTAATTAGTTATTTGTTGTATTTTGTGTTTGGGTTTTGGGGGTGAGAGCCCTTATATCAACATTCTGAGATGTATTCTGTGTTTTAATTCAGATTTTTTTTCTGTTGTTAAATTATTATATAGGGTTTTGTATTTATTTAGTTTTGTGGAGTGGGTTAATTTTTGTATTTTAGGATTGTTTATTGCTGTTATTTACTTAGGGTGCTAATAAAGTGTCGGGACGGCATAAGGACAGTTGGGTATTATTCCCTCTCCAGGCTCAGGGACCTCCATCCTTTTTTCTGTCCTCCCCTATTGCTAGAAGTTTACAGACGGTGTAGGGATTTGGGGATTGTTGGAAAAGGGAAAGGACGAGGGCTGGGTCTGGAGAGGGAATGGAAAGGAGCGGGCGGATAGGGATAGTGGGGACAAGGAGACACCCTGGGGTGAAATGAGTCCAGGAAAGGGATCCTCCCTGTCTGGTTCCCATACCCAAGGGTTCTGCTTATAGTCAGCAGGTAGCACGGTCATCCTCGGATGCTCATCCTACTCGGGCAGTGTTGTGCAATGCCAGGTCTATTAAAAACAAGACCGCTATTATAGCTGATTTTGTTGGGACATCTGACCTGGCATGCATCACTGAGACCTGGCTGGATGAGAATGCTGGACCAGTTTTGGCGGCAGCAATTCCAGCTGGATACTCAGAGATACACCGCCCGAGGATGGGTCGTAAGGGTGGGGGTGTTGCTATTTGCTTTAGATCAGAACTGAGCCTAGTGGAGGTACCAGTGGGAACTGCCAACTCCTTTGAATGTAGCATGGGCGAGGGTGTGGGGTGCAGGATACTTCTCGTATACCATCCACCAGGTGACGGGAATGTTTTCCTGTGGGAAGTCACAGACTTCATTGTCAACCTGACATTGAGGTCCCCCAGATAGTTGGTTCTGGGGAAATTCAATGCCTGGGTCGGCAAAGAACTCTTGCAATTTGGTCAAGACTTCCTCCAGTTAATTATTTCACTGGGCTTCACACAGGTTATTTCCTCCTTGACCCATATTGGTGGTCACTCATTGGATTTGGTGTTCCTTCTGGGGATGGAGATATCCGATTTGGTGGTGGAACCAGTCAGATGGTCTGATCATCACTCCACTGGGTTCAGTTTTGAGGCCACCCCTAGTAGGCTGGCCCCTATGGAGATGATCCAGTATCGCCCTTTAAGGGGTGTTTCCCCAGATGGTCTGATGGTGGTGCTGGACCTATCAGGCTTACCGAGAGATTGCATGGATCCAGGGGACCTGGTACTTGCCTATAACAAGGTGGTGGCAGGGGCCCTGGATTCCATTGCTTCTGTTCATGTTTGTTCCCTCACTCTTCTCCCCAAGTCTCCTTGGTTTGATGAGACTCTGAGGGAGCTGAGGAGAGTTGGACGAAGGTTAGAGAGGTGCTGGCAGAGGTCGTGCCTGGATTGTGACAAACTTAGTTTGATGGACCACTATGTGGTCTATCAATCCACAATCTCTCGTAAGAAGGCAGAATTCCTGTCCAGAGAGATTGCTGCTGCACAGAATAGACCAGCTCAGCTCCTCCAAACTGTGAACAGATTGTGCAATCCAATCTGTCTTCAGCCCAGAAGAGCCTTTTCTCAAGAATGGTGTGAGGAGTTTGCTCTATTCTTTTCAGATAAGGTTGCCACAATCAGGTCTGATATCTGTTTGACCCTTTCTAATGAGAGTTGTGATGGTCAGCAGGAGATGTCAGACACCCAGTCTATGTGGTCTGACTTCAGCCTTCCCACAATCAATGACATTGTGATGATCATCCTATCACTGCATCCAACCAGCTGTGATTTGGATCCGGGTCCCACACATCTCTTAGTGGGCTGTGTGGATAAAATTGGTACTATCCTTGCTGAGATAGTCTGGAGGTCCTTGGAGAGGGGGATTTTTCCAAATCCTCTAAAGGAGGCTGTGGTTCAGGCCCTTCTTAAGAAGTCCTCCTTGGACCCGGACTGTCTGGCAAATTACAGGCCTGTCTCTAACTTACCCTTTGTGGGTAAAGTTATTGAGAAGGTGGTCCATCGCAGCTGGATGATCATTCGACCAGCCACAATGTCTATGATTCTCTCCAGTCCAGATTTAGGAAAAGGCATAGTACCGAGACAGCTCTTGTCCGGGTACTAAATGACCTCCTAATAGCGAGAGATCAAAGGACTCGTTCCATCTTGGTCCTTCTTGATCTCCCTGCAGCATTTGACACAGTGGACTATGGTGTGCTATTGGAACGCTTGTGGTTTATCTGTGGGCTGTCTGGTACAGTTCTCAGTTGGTTTTGATCTTTCCTCGAGGGTAGGACTCAGATGGTGGTGTCTGGGATTTTTTTCCTCTGCATCATTCCCCCTATCCTGCGGGGTACTGCAGGGCTCCGTTTTGGAGCCCATGTTGTTTGCAGTGTACATGCTGCCATTAGAAGTGATTACTAGGTGGTACAGTCTGGGTTTTCACTGCTATGCAGATGATACTCAGCTGTACATGTCCTTTGTGCCCGGCAAAGATGCTGCCTTTTCAGTCTTTAACAACTGTCTTGCCGAAATCCAGGACTGGATGAATGTGAGTTGGCTGCAGTTGAACCCAGATAAAACTGAGGTGTTGGTTGTGGACCAGGGTCGCCAGGAGGCGGGCTTATTGGTTGGATCATCCTCGGGTTTATGGCTTGGGGGTGTCCAGCTAACTACCTCAGACTGGATGAGGAACCTGGGTGTTGTGTTTGATGACTGTTTGACATTTAAATCTCAGGTGTCGGCAGTTGTCAAAACCTCTTTTTACCATCTGAGGAACATTGCCCGGGAAAAGCACTTGGTTCTTTCAGACGATCTTCCTACTTTGGTCCATACTTTCGTTACCTCCTGCCTTGACTACTGCAATGCCCTTTACCATGAGCTACCGGGGGTTGAGATTCACCACTTGCAGCTAGTACAGAATGTGGCAGCCAGGCTATTGACTGGTTCTTCTAGGTCCAGTCATATAACACCTGTGCTACGCAGACTGCACTGGCTGCCAATTCATTGGTGAATCACCTTCAAGGTTAATTTGCTGATCTATAAGGCCCTACACGATCAGGGACCTGCTTACCTGGAAGATCTCCTTTGTCCCTACTGTCCCTTCCGCTCTCTCCGATCCACTGACGAGGGATTGCTAGAGATTCCCAGAGTTCGTTTAAAAACTTCAGGGGCCAGATCTTTTAGCTTTATGGCCCCAACCCTGTGGAATTCTCTACCTCATCAGGTGCAAGATTGCCCCTCTGTCCAAAGCTTTAATGAGGCTTTAAAAAAATATCTTTTTACCCAAGCATATAATGTATTTTGAATGCCGCTGTTTAGCTTAATTTTAATATTGTTTTAATTATTTATTACGAACATACTAAATTTGCCAGCAGATAAAGGCCTAGAGGTCTATCAAGTCTGCTCGAATGTGCATCTAGCACCCCTTATTCTGCAGCTTCCCCACCCTTCCCCTTCATTAACCCTCCACCTTGTCCTGTCCCATCCTCATTTGAAGCAGTCCACTGTTCTACTGCATACTACTTCAGCAGGTAATGCATTCCACCCAGCCACCACCCTCTCTGTAAAAAAGTGTCTCCTCATCTCCCTCCTGAACCTTCCTCGCTCCAGTCTCATATCATGGCCCCTGGTGGCCCTCCCCTCCCTTACTTTGAACAACCCCTCTGTACCCATCTTGTTTATTCCTTTCATGTATTTAAAGTTTTCAATCATGTCACCCTTGTCTCTTCTCTCCTTCAGTGAGTAAATGTTCAACTCCTTCAACCTCCTCTCATATGATAAGTCCCGCAGCCCCTTGATCATCTTTGTCACTCTGCGCTGCACCCCCTCCAGTAACTTAATGTCCCTCTTCAGATACGGACCCCAGTACTGCATGCAGTACTCCAGGTGTGGTCTAATTAATTACCTCTACAGTGGCAGAATCACCTCCTCCCTCCTTGAGGATATACCCCTTGCAATACAACCCAGCATTTTGTTCGCCTTTGCAGCTGCCTTCCTACATTGTGCCGAGTTGTTCATTGACCCTGTAATGAGCACACCCAGATCCTTCTCCTCCTCTGTCTGGGCTAGCTGCACTCCCCTAGCTGGTAACTCCTCCTTGGGTTCTTCATCCCAAAATGCAGCACCTTGCACTTTTTGGCATTAAAGCCCAGTTGCCAGGTGTCTGACCAGGTTTCAAGCTTTGCCAGATCATCCTGCAACCCCTGCCACCCCCCTAGGTCATCCACCACTGCGCCTACCTTGGTAACATCAGCAAACAGACTGATCTTGCTCTTGGTGTCCCATGATATGTCTGCAATGAATATCTCTCAAAACACTGGTCCCAACACCGAGCCCTGTGGAACACCGCGTCACTGCCCTTGGGTGTGAGAGCTCCCACCCACCACAACCCTCTGTTGCCTTCCCTGCAGCCAGTTTCCTACCCATCTCACCAGCTTTGCACCCGCCCGTGCCTACTAACTCTTCCAGCCTTCCATGTGGCACTGAATTGAATGCCTTACTGAAGTCCAGATACAGGACATCCACTGCATGGCCCCTCTCCAGTTGCCTAGTTACCCAGTCACTCAGCCATAGAACTCGACCAGGTTGGTTTGGAAGGATCTGCCACATATGAAGCCATGTTGTCTGCTGTCCTGTAATCCTTTGGCCTCTAGGAGGGCCACCAGCCTCTCCTTCAGGATAGTCTCCATTAGCTTAACCACGATGGATGTGAGGCTCACTGGTCTGTAGTTTCCCGGTTCATCCTTGGGGCCACTCTTGTGGAGGGGCACAACATGAGCCATCCTCCAGTCCTGAGGTAGGCACCCCAAATGTAGTGAGGCATTAAATAGGTCTGCCAAAGGTCCTGCAAGGACCTCTGCCAGCTCCTTCAGTACCCTGGGGTGAATGCCATCTGGGCCTGGCGCCTTGTCCACCCTCAGTGCCTTCAAACCTCTCGAACTCTCTCCATGATTTCCCATCTGTCACCACTTCCCCTGCTTCTGCCATTTCTCCCACCTTGGCACACCCCCTCTTCACTTTAGTAAATACTGAGCAGAAGTACTCATTTAGTGCTTCCGCCTTATCGCACCCTGCTTCCACCCAACCCTCCTTCCTAATCCTTACTATGTGGTCCTTACAGCTCCTTTTCTCCCTGATGTACTTAAAGAAGTCCTTCTCCCCCTTCTTAATGCCTTGTGCCAGCCTGAGTTCCGTAGATGCTTTGGCTCCCCTTACTGCCCTTGTCACCTCCTTCGATTCTGTCAAGTACTCCTCCCTGTCCTCCCCCTCCCTGTTTTCTTGTACTTCCTAAAGGCAGCTCTTTTCCTCCTTACCTTTTCCATGACCTCCTTGCTCAAAAAGCTTGGTTTCTTAGCCCAAGCCTTCTTGCTCTGGGCTTTGCAGCAGGTTTTGGTTGCCTCCACTATCCCCAGCTTTATGAGCTCCCACTTCTGGTTAGTGTCCATACTAGATTGAATTCTGGACAGGTATCCTTTTACCACTTCCCCCATCCTCCCAAAGTCGGCCCTCCTGAAGTCCAGCACTATTGTGCCAGATTCCACTCCTTCCTTGCCCATATCCAATGTGAGCCATACTGAGTGGTGGTCACTCCCTGACAGCGGTTCCTCCTCTGTAAGTTCTCTCACAAAGTCCCCATTTTCCAGCACAAGGTCAAGGGTATTCCCTAACCTGATTGGTTCACTGACCATTTGCAGCAGGAAGCTGTCCTGGAAGGCATCTAGCAGTACCTGCCCCTTCTGTTCCTGGTTGTGTGGGTGCTCCAGTCCACTCCTGGCATGTTGAAGTCCCCACAATCACCACACTACCCTTCTCGTGAGGTCCTCCTGATCTGTCCCGCTAGTTCCCTGTCTAACTCCTCCGTCTGAGATGGTGGTCTGTACACCACTCCCATTCTAAGAATCCTATTCTTGGAATCCTGGATTTGCATCCAAAGTGACTCCATTACACCTCCTCCCCTTCCTCCCTTACACACTTCAGTCCTTCCTTCACATACAGTGCCACCCCCCCCTTTCCCAATCACCCTGTCCCTTCACGAAATAACCTGTACCCTGGTACAGACAGGTCCCAGTCATTGTATTGGATGGCCCATGTTTCCATGATGGCTGCAATGTCCACCTCTCCTCTGCCATGAGAACCTGTAACTCTGCAGTTTTCCTCCCAAGGCTCCTAGCATTAAGGGTAACCACCTTCCACCCTTTCCCTCCTCCCATCCTGCCCTCCTTTTCTAGCATCACCAACAGTACTGCCATTTTGTCCTTGTGTCACTGTTATGGGGGTAAGCTCATATGGTTTCCCAACCTGTGGTCTCTGCATATCTCTTCCCAACTGCCACCCCCCACTCCTAGTTTAAATTCCCAGCTTCCTCTATGTACTCCTCCATCCTCTGTTTCATTACTTTCTTTCCTCTTCACTCAAGTGTAGTCTGTCCTTGGCATAGAGACTACTGTCCTCCCAGGTCCCTCCCCCAACAGCCCATACCCTTTAGCACAACACCAGGTTCTTAGCCATCCATTAAATTCCTCTATTCTCAGCTTTCTTGTTGTGCTTGCCTTTGGCACCGGAAGTATCTCTGAAAAAGTTACTGATCTTCCTGCCCCCTCACATAATTGTGCTAGTTCCTCAAACCTCCTCTGGACTGTATCTACTATCTTGTCAGCCAGGTCGTTTGTCCCAAGATGTATAATTAAATGAGGCTTGTCCCTACCCCTTCTAGCATATTTCAAAATAGACTGTCCCACCATTTCCGCTGTCATTCCTGGCATGGCCTCCACCCAAATGCGACTATGCCTCTCCCCCTTGCTACCCCACCTAACTCCTCTTAGTATTGAGTCCCCCAGCACTAAGATTCCACCCCTCTTACTCCCTGCTTGCTTCCATTCATCTCCCTCTCTCATTTCCAGCTCCTCTTCTTCCTCCTGCACATTATTTCCTCCTTTTACCCCTGTTGCAATTCTCCCAGCAGAACTTCCCCCCGCTCCAGTTTAGTCCAGGCATTTATCAATTGCTCCTCTAATTTCATCATTTCCCTCCTCCACCTTCTTCCTCTCTAGCAGTGCACAACTATTTTCTGAAGGCCCTTCACAAATGCCAGCTCCCTCTCTCTTCATAGTAACCTGTTCTCTCCTTTCCACTCCATGACTTTTGCCACTTCTTCGCCTCCCCTCACAAGTCCCTATCTCCTCCTTCCATTTGTCTTTTGTCTCCTGACCTGGTTTCCCTGGCAATCGTTCTTCCTGGCCTGGGCCCCTTTGTCTCTGCTTCCCTTCTTCTGACCCTCTCCTCACCACTGTTGGCTTAAATTGCCTTCCTCATCTCCCCTTCTTCCTCCCTCCAGTACTGGGCTAAACCCACCCCCAATCTGCCTTGCCTGTCTTAGTTCCTCCTGCAGACCCTCAATCTCCTTTCTAAGTTTCTCTATGTGGTTGCACACTAAACATCCTCCCACACTCCAGGCAATGTTTAGAAAGATTGGTGCACCGCAGTTGTTGCAGCCTACCACCCTACCCATTGCTGTCGTTGCCCACCAGCGACCCCCCACCCTTCCAGATGCAGGATACCAAACACTCCCCCAAATCTCCCCTCTCCCCCCTCTATCAGTGCAAACATTTCCTTTATTTCCTTACCTCCTTTGTTGCATACGGTTAGATATATTGAGCAACTGCTTTTATATTCCTATCCTTCCTATCCACACTCAAAAGAGACTTTAAGTAGCCGTGTGCACAACCTTCTTCAAACTCCTACTCCTCCTTTCCCAATGCAATATCAATGCGAAGAAGCAATAATGAAAGCTCCTAGATTTGCATTTACTTCCCTTCCACTGAGAGAGCAGTCACCTCTTCACTTGCTGATGTTCCTTTCCTGGTATGCCCCTCCTACTCCACACCCCTTACTATACCCAGTGTTTAGCTCCTGTCAATCAGATTTAACAGGGCATATAATCAAGAGTTGGGGGAAGGGGGGGTGAAAATTTTCAGCAACCGAAGACAGCAAAGAAATACACCACCACTACATTTTAAATCCTCAACAGCCCAAAAACAATTCTAAGTAAAGACAAGAAAGAAAGTACAGTGTCACCAAAAGCCCACAATCCAAGTCTAAAAGAAAAGCAGCAATTACCAGTTACTGTAAAGCATTGAATCGAATATGCCTCCTTCCCCTTCTGGCTTCTATAACATTCAAAAATACATACATTTCTATTTCATTTCTATTTCAGCTCTTTACCCTTACCATCAAAAGGTAACTACAATCACAATAATCTACCTTCTACATTATTGTTTTATCATATGTTGTACAGGCACCTCGGTTTCAGAAAGGCGCTTTATATAAATAAAGATTGAATTGAATTGAATCACCTGCTGAAAGCCAGGAGATTAGCTGGGGATAAATAATGGTGTGTTAAAGACTCATATTTAGTCCACTGTGTGATCCCTAACATTGTACTGCTAGTTGCAAGATCTTAAGGAGCCGTTAATCACACCTGGGCCAAGTACCCAACAGGTACAAACATAATTTTTAATTTACCAAGAGGGAAAAAACTAGATAAAATTAAAAACTCTACATATATGTCAACAAGTCACCAACAGTTACAAACATAAAAAGACAGCATCACTCTATATTTACAAAGCTATTTGTTTGTTTTTTTCTCTGAATCTTTGCCCTCACTTCCCCTTTCATCTAAGCCACCCTCAAAAAGAGTCGGGCACTCAGGAGTAAAAGCAAGAGCCGAGGGTTCGGGGGGGGCACAATTCTGGCTGAAGGGGATGGTGTAGGGCTGGGAACACAGTTGTTACCGGAGTTCTGCACCCAACACCTGTAAAGAACGGGGTGGGCTTTCTTCCACCATATTCTAGAACTGGGATTGGAGATGGGTTTTTCAAGATTCGGGGAGAATGTCAGCAGGGAAATGGCACGTTCCAAACCAAACTCCATGATACCTTCTGACACAACACAGAGACAGAGAGAGTGTCCCTCTTGGGCTCTGAGGGCGAATCACTGGCGGTACAGGCCGGGGAGGCAGGCCCACAATGAATGGAAGGCTGAGCCAGCAGGAACGAGGAAATCAGACTGCTGCCTGCCAGCAACAGGAACCTGCCAAAGTACTGCACAGACTGGGTGAGTCGTCCAAACAGTCCAGCTACCAGACATCTGTGTGTTGGGGCCTTGAAACTGAGGGCCAGTGTTAGTAAACTGTTTGTGTCTTAATGTCATTTTTAAAAGTGTACAAACCAACTCTGAATTAGTGAGAGAGGGAGAATACTAAGATCTGGCACCTGGTGTTAGATGCTGCCTTGGTGACATTGTGCTTATTATTTCCTGCACACCTCATCTAAACAGTGATGCTAGGTGTCCATGTTAGCAACGGTGAATCTGTAGACACTTTATGCAACAAGGTGCTTCTTCCAGTCTGGGCACACACATCAAATCATCTCAGCAATCAGACCCAAACAAACCCCCCAGATGTCAGATTCAGAAGGTCCAGCTTGATCCTGACTTGAATTTGGACTGATTCGAATATGAATAGGTGGATTTTCGCCATGGAGGATGAGGAGGACCTACATGCAAGTACAATTGAAGGAGAAATGATGAAATCTTGAGGAGGTCATAGCTCTAGAAAGTGGGGGAGAAATCAAATCAGAGGCAGCACCATGGATTCCGAAGCTGCCGGCAAAGATCTCAAGCCAGGCACTGCAAAAGATGGCAGTAAACTCAGAGGGAGCCTCCCTTCTCTAACAAACAGGAATTCCCAGGACTGTGAACTGGAGAAAAAGCAGATGATTGTGGATGGAGACGTGACCATACATGACAAGAACAGAGCCACCGGTGCCGCTGATGGTTCCAGCGGTGGCGATTTGAGCTCAGGGCCCAACCTAAAGCCCTTAATGGGATTAAATGAGAAAGAGCCGGGCTTCTTCTGTCTCCTACCCTGCATGCTCTTCTCTGCAGAAGTCAGTATGGTTTGCAAAGGCAGATGCCTCAGACCAAATCCTCCCTGGTGTGGAGGACCCAAGTTCCTACCAGTCCACTTTCATGCGAAGACAGTTCGCGGCTATGCTCCAACCGGCGGTCAGCAAGTTCTCCCTGTGGATGTTTGGCAACCACAAGGCTGTGGAGATTGAGCAGGAACAGGTTAGACTCCCCAGTGAATTTTTTTCACTGTATACTGTACTGAACTATTGCCCCACCACTGGTTCCCCTGTTGTGCTACTCCATTTAGTCAAAGTCGTCCCTCGTACCCAATAAAGATCTCCAGCACCTGGGTCCCCTCTAAGGTTGCTCTCCTCTTTACAGAACTGTTCCTGGTCATATATTATTTCTTTACCTGTAACTAAAATCTGGAAAGAAGAGGGGAATGCACTCTGAAATGGAATGTACGGCACCTGAAACCAGACCGCATGCATATTGTAGAACCACTAGGGTTCTGACCCTGAGTGCACTTCGAACTGGCACTCTGGAAACAGACTTCACCCACAACTGGAGCTGGGAGAACCAGAACAGCATCAGGAACCTCAGCAACTCACCCAGGCCGGAATGCCACTAACAACCAGTCTCGACCCTGCTCCCCCCAACATGCGATCACCTCCCCGCTCCTTGATCCAGAGACACTTTCACCGGCAGGAGATACAGACAGGAGTGGCCAAAAATAGTGCAGCAGTGCCCACCATCAGGACGCAATCCCATCAGATCTGCAGCTGCAGCCCCCTGACTGGCCGAGGGAGGAGGGTGAGGAAGACACGAACACACTGGCGGCGGGCAGATGGAGGGAGCGGTGCACCATGACCTGGAGCGTCAACAAGTCTCAGACTCTGTGGTACTGGGACTGCACCACTGTACATAGATACATAGACAGTGTCGGCAGATAAGGGCCTATGGCCCATCCAGTCTGCCCATTTGAGCTTGTAAGTTCAGTTTGTTTTCCTAGAAGTTTGTTTCCCCTTACCCCTGACCTCTAGAATTCCTTTATGTCTATCCCATGCATTCTTAAATCCTGTGATTGTTTCAGCCCCCACCACTTCCTCTGGCAGGGTGTTCCACTTGTCCACCACCCGTTCTGTGAAGAAATTCTTTCTCATGTTTTCTCTGAATCGTCCTCCCTCCAACTTCATCCCATGCCCTCTAGTCCTGGAACATCTCTTTCGCTTAAAAATAGTGTTTTCCTGCACCCTGTTCCTCCCTGTAAGATACTTGTATGCCTCTATCATATCTCCTCTCTCCCTCCTCTCCTCCAGTGAGTACATGTTCAGTTCCTTCAACCTGTCTTCATAGGACTTGTGATGCAATCCATGCACCATCTTTGTTGCCTCCTCTGAACCTTCTCTACCCTGTCTATGTCCTTACGTAGGTATGGTCTCCAGAACTGTACACTGTACTCCAGGTGGGGCCTCACTAGTGTCTTGTATAGAGGAATTATGACCTCCTTTTCCTGCTGGTGATGCCCCTGCCTATACATCCCAGCATCCTATTTGCTTTACCTGCTGCCTTGTCGCACTGTTTCCCTACCTTGAGGTCATCAGAGATGACAACCCCAAGATCCCTTTCCTGCTTGGTGCATGCTATATCCTCACCCCCAACTGATATATTGTGCCAGGGTTTTTGTGCCCCATATGCATTATCTTGCACTTCTTTACATTGAATTTCAACTGCCAAACCCCTGACCATTCTTCAAGTTTCTGCAGGTCGCTTCTCATTCTGTCTACCCTCTGATGTGTCTACTCTGTTACAGAGCTTTTGTGTCATCAGCTGATCAGTGAAATTCTGCCTTCTAGATCCTGCGCAATGTCACTGATGAAGATGTTGAATAGGACCGGTCCAGCACTGATCCTGTGGTACCCCACTGGTCCTCTTCCCTCTGTGGAGTGACAGCCATTTACCACCACCCTCTGTGTCCTGCCACCCAGCCAGTTATCTACCCACCACACTACTGTCCTGCCCACACCCATATTCCCAGTTTGTGTAATAGTCTTCTATGTGGCACAGTGTCAAAGGCCTTGCTGAAGTCCAGATAGGCCATGTCCACTGCCCTCCCTGATCCACCTCCCTAGTCACCCAGTCAAAAATCCAACGAGGTTGGTCTGACATGACCTCCCCCTGGTGAAACCATGCTGCCTTGGGTCCTGTAGTCCATTGACAACCAGATGTTCCACCAATCTCTCCTTCAGTAGAGCTTCCATGATCTTCCCCACTACCGAGGTGAGGCTGACTGGTCTGTAGTTCCCTGCTTCCTCTTTGTTCCCACTTTTGTATAAGAGGACTACATCTGCTGTCCTCCAGTCTTTGGGTACCTCCTTGTTTCCAGTGATCGGCTAAACAGGATAGCCAGAGGTTCAGCCACCACCTCTCTTAGTTCTTTAAGGACCCTGGGGTGCACCCTGTCTGGCCCCATTGCTTTATCAACTCTTATTATTTCCAGTTCCTTCAGGACCCTTTTCTGTAAAGGACTTGTGTCCATTTCTGCACCATTCTCACCCTTGTACTCCCTTCAGACCCATTACCCCCTCTTCCTCAGTAAAGACTGAGCAGAAATACCTATTCAATATGTCAGCTTTACTGTTGTCATCCTCCACGCGTCCCATCCTCCCCTTCAGTCTCACTATCCCTCCTTTGTCTTTCTTTTTCACTTATGTACCTGTAAAAGGTTTTGTCCCTTACCCACTGATTTTGCAATGTGTTCTTCTGTCTGAGCTTTGGCTTCCTTACTGACTTCCCTGCCTCCCTTTGTTTCTCCTGGTACTTCTCCTATCCCCTTCTGCCTGTGTCTTTTGTATTGCCTGAATGCAATCTTTTGGCTTTCACTTTCTTTGCTACCTCTTTGGAAAACCATAATGGTCTCCTTTCCTTTTTCTCTTGCTAACCTGCTTAATGCATAATTCTGTTGTTCTTATAATCCCCATTTTAAATACTGCCCACTGTTCCTCAACCCTGATTCCTGTCCCATTCCCTTAATGCCTCTTTCAAGTATCTCCCATTTTCCCAAAGTCTGCCCCTAAAATCCAGGATACGTGTTTTTGTGGTTTGGTTCTGCTCTTTCTGTGATTTCAAACCACAATGACTGGTGGTCACTGTTACCCAGGTGCCCCCCACTGTTACCCCATCACACTGTCCTGTTTGTGAGCACAAGGTCCAGTATTGCCTTCTGCCGAGTTGGTTCCATGACCAGTTGCTTGAGGAAGGCACCCTGAAGGAGTCCAGGATAAATCTGCTCCTAGTTGATGCTGCTGCTGGGATGCTCCAGTCCACGTCTGGAATATTGAAGTCTCCAACCAGTACTACCTCCCCTTGTCTGCCATCCTTTGGATGGCTAGCATCAACTCCTATCTGTTTCTTCCTCCTGGGCTGGTGGTCTATAGACTACACCTGTGCGGATAGCTGGCCCCATTTTCCTTTCCAGCTTAACCCACAGTATCTCTCCCCCATTTGTTCCTCCTGGATCTCTATGGCCCTTATGTCATTTTTCACATACAGTGCCCTCCTCCTCCCTCTCCTGCCTGCTCTGTCTCTTCTGAATATGTTGTAGCCAGGTATGACCATCTCCCAGTCATGATTATCATTACACCAGGTTTCAGTGATGGCCACAATGTCCAGGTCTGACTGTACCATGACAGCCTCCAGATCTTCCATCATGTTGCTAAGGCTCCTGGCATTGCACACATGGCTTCCATGATTTGACCTCCTAGACTGCTTCACTGTTCTACTCAGCCCCTTCCTTGGTTGTCATTTATCCCTGGTTCTCCTTGCTTTCTGCCCTTCTGCTGAATTTTGCCCTTTCTGCTTATCCACCTCTTGGGCACTAATCTCCATCTTTTGCACACTGCTTTGCAGAGACAGCCACTCCTCTGGTTCACTGGTTCCACTGCTAGCTGTGGGGGTGAGCAAAGTAGGTACCCTCCTTGCTTGCCACCCCTTTGCTAGTTTAAATGCTTGTCAATGTAGCATTTAAACTTATCATTGAGTGCTTGGATTCCTCTCTCCAGGATGGATGCGGCCGTCAGGCTTGAACAAACCTCCATCCCTCCAGGTGGGTCCCCAGTCACCAATGAATCCAAACCCTTCCTCACAGCACCAGTTCTTCAACCATGAGTTAAAGTTCCTGGTACATGCACTCCTATGCTCTCCCTTGCCTCTCACAGGTAGTACTTCTGAGAAAGTGACAGAAGTAGCTACTTGCTTGAGACCCCTCCCCAGTTTCCTAAACTCTTCCTGAACTTCCTTTGGCTCCCCATTTGCAGGTCATTAGTACCTAGGTGGATAATGACATCCAGCTCACCCTCCCGTCTTGCCTTCCCAGTGATCCCCAGTATCTTCCTTCCATCCCTCCATGCCGTGGCACCTGGTAGGCACCTCACCTCCCTGTCCTTCCCCTCCTGTGTTCCTAGCTGGATCCCTCTTACGATGGAGTCCCCCACCAGGATTCGCTTCCTCCTCCTTTGGGGTCCACTGCTTTCCCCACTGAGGTCACCTCCTTGGCTAACCTCCACATCCTTTCCTTCCACTTCTCTGGGTACCTCTATTTGGTTGTCCTCGTCTGCCAGTGTGACATATGAGTTCTTGAGTGGAATAGGATCTGGGATGTGCCTCTGCCTGACTGCTCTAACCCTTTCTGAGCCCACTGTCATCCAAGTGCTCCTCGTTCTCGGCATCCTTTGAGGCAGCTGCATTGGACTGGGTGGTCCCTGGATAGGGGTGATGGTACTCCTGACCCAGTTTACTTCCGCTCTGAGTCTGGCTACCTCATCCCGCAGTCCAGAGAGATGCATGCAGATAGGGCAGCACCTCAGTGTCCAGAAGGTCTGCCTGAATATGGTTGCCCCACAGCCACTGCATTGCACCACTCCCCACATTATACTGCAATTCCACTACTTGTCTGCTACTGAAGCTCTCCTAGTTCTCTTTTTATTAATTTACTGTACTAAAAATCCTGTCACTGATCCTCAGATAATTTTTTTTTTTTTAAGGAAAAAGAAACCAATAAATAAATAAATGAATCAAAACACTTGTCGTGCTGAGGGTGAGCAAGGTATGAGCCACCGGGAGGAAGTGAGGGAGGAGGGTTGCTGAATGAAAAGTTTACACTGACAGCAGGGTTCCATGAACCGGAGCTTCAACAAGTCTCAGAATCTGCGGTACTGGGACTGCATCACTGTGGAAGTGAAGAGCAAGGTATGAGCCACTGGGAGGAAGTAAGGGAGGAGGGCTGCTGAATGAGAAGTTTACACCGACGGTGAGGTTACACTTACTGGGGGTGACAACTAACTGGGAGCCGCAGCCCGCATGGCTGTTACTATGTTTCTCTCCAGTGTGTAAGTAGTAAGTAATAAGGTTTATTGTTCGGCTGAAAAGCCATTACAATATCTTGACAATTACAAAACATTTCATATAAAACACAATATAAAATTTCAATATCAATTAGATGTACTCTACAATACGCAATGCATCATAGTACATAAAATGTATTTTTATAATTAGATAATAATAACAAGGAGTCAGGTAAATGTATCAAATAAATGAATCCTCTCTATACTCAAACTAATAATAATAAGCCCATATCAGATTTCCTAAGGCCAGAAAACAACCAGTAAGCCAAAAAGGCACCATAGCAGTTCAATCCATACCAGACTAGTTTACCTCCACCAGTCACATACTGTCCCATCAGCACCTTCTAGGTAGCCAAACAGACATACTGCATTATTGGGGTAACCATTAAGGGTACCATGCAGCGCATGCTGCTCCGTACCCTACAGATCACTTCCTATCTGGCCACTCCCACTGGCTATACCCAAGGCACCAGTGAAACTATGTTTCATGAGGGGGTCTCGTCTGTTCACAGCATGTCCACTCTGATCCTGCCTAGAGGCCAGTAGGGCCTGCTGGCATTAAGGACATGAAGGACATATAAAGGACATCTCCATTGGGGTACCATGCAGTGCATACTGCTCCATGCCCATGGATCGCCCTTCATCCAGCTACTCCTGTCGCCACTGTCGAGCATACTCCATGTCACAATCCAGTCCTATAAATCCACATTGTGTCACAGCTGTGCCTCTCTAATAGCCAACTGAACATGCCAGCCTTGAAGCACGTCCACTGGGGCAGCATGTAACTCATGCCACTCCGTGCCCCACTAGTTGCTCCAATTCCAGCTACTCCCATGGGCCACTCCTGCGGTACATAGTGGGGCTCCATGTCACAGATGGGGCCACTCATAGTAAATGAATTTGTCCCACCTGGTACCAATGGCACCAGGACAACCCCATGGCCTCAATAACAAATACTGATAATTAGACTAGAAATACACAAACAGTCCTAGCACCTGACAAATAGGCAAATGTGGCTCCTTTGTATTCAGAAGTCCATTCATTTTAAGTCTTAAGTTAAAAATGATTATATAATATAATATAACAATAAATAACCATAATACCGTTTTATATGGTTATCTATCACCCCTTTCCCAAACTCCTTAAATACATACATCCACTAATAACATTAAATAATAACTTAAAAACATGCTTCATTAAAATCAATAGCTCCAGACCATTTTAAAAATCTCATTAAATTATCTCATTCGGTACATGTCATATTATAGACCGAAAAGCATGAATTGCTGAGGTTTTCAGCGGAGCATAGAGACAACATTATGCTCAAAACGCCAGCAACTTTAAAGCAAGGTTAAAGGCTCTACAAATGCTTCCAGAGTCTTAAGAAATTTATGGATCAATTGCTTATGATATTCATTGCCACAGAGAGCCTTGCAGGATATGGCCCCCGAGGGTCCCACAACACCCCATGCAAATCTCAGGGCAACCGAAAATTTAAAGACTCTACTTAAAAGAAGCCTTAATAAAACTTAGATTATTTAGTTTTATACAATATAACACAGTTAAACACTAGAGTGCAAGAGAATATAAACATTCTTTCAACTTTACTCCTGCCAATTGAAGTCCAGGAGGTTGCTCGGAACCTCTGTCTTTAGGCAGGCGCATGGAAGGTATTACCCTTTTTTTAATCAGAGTGTTCACGCTTTTGTAAACATTACTTCTACACTCAGAACAGATTGACAGTCCCATTTCCCATTTTAGTAAGTTACTCCATTCTCCCTTACCAGGAGTCCATTTAAATTCAATGGGTCTTTGGTTTGACTTTTGCAGAGAGACACACAACTCTTGTCACATTACATACCTCTATTCCTCTAGTTTTTTCAAAATGTTGCAGGTGCCTGATATAATCACCTCGTACAATGGATCATGGAGACATTTTTAGTGAAAACAAAGGCTTTCTGGGCATTACTACCATCAGACTTTCCATCCTCTTTCAGCTCTACAGGCAGGAACATCTTTGTTCTCAATAACTTATAGTTTAGGGCGGGAAACTTTCAGCAGCTTCTGCCCATTGCCCTCCTTTTCTTTTCCCCCAGTTGCAATCTTAGAAGGGATTCCAACACCTGTAAAACACAAATGAAATCGCTCTCTGAGCACAGTAAACAATAGCCAAGTTCAATATTTTAGTTCCTGGGCCCCCTAGACAAGGCTAGCATACCTGTTTAAATTTAACAAAGGGCATAACAGCACAACAAGGTGCAGTTGGTTCTGTCTCTCCACAACACAAAGCCAAGAATACAGGTTCCTCACACACCTATCTTTGTAGTATGCATACATTCTTGCCATTCCAGCAATATCACGGCAGAGTACTAGGAACCAGCAGCAGGCCGACCAGACTCTTGAATTTTCCTGGAGAAAAGCCTTTATTATCGGCGTCTCTCTCTCTCTCCAGCTCTGTAACTATCCAGAAAACGCCTGTGCCAATGACCAGACTTACACAAACCTCTGGTGCAGAAAAAAGTCTCTCTGCTGTTTTTTAAAGCAGCAGAAATGCACATTCAGTCTTCAGAAGCTAAAATAATCCAAGGTTCATTCACTAGGTTTAACCAACCTTTTCAGAATTCTATAAACAAGGAGCAAAAAAGCAGAGTAGCGAGCAGAGGGGCAGCACCGTGGCCATCTTGCCACCCCTCCCCCAAGTCAGATAACCAAATCTAAAGTCTCCAGTGTGTAAGGAATGTGAGGAATTTCTTGTGCTCTTCTCTCTCGGTTTTTCTTCCCCCCCCCCCATTAACTTTGCAGATTCTGCACTGTTGAGTGACCATGAAAGGATGAGCCCGAGTTCTCTTCTGCCAGCTGTCTGCTAATTGCTTTGGATGAGTTCAAACCGCTAAACTGCACGCTGCTGGGAGATGGGGACCATGAACTAGACGTGTTTACAGGGATGGGGGGGGGTGCTCGCGCATTTTCGATACTGAGGGCCTCTAAATACACAGTGTGTGTGTATCCTGCCAGTGATGTGTTTGTCCTAATCAAAATTATGCTCATACATGTTTGTTTACATAATAAATCTTACAGTTTGATTCCGATTAAAAAAAAAAAAAACTTCCAGAGGAGACAAAGGTTTAATGACTCCTGCAGCTGTGTGCCAAACTACTTAAATGTCTGATGTGTGATTAATCAGGATGTCTGTTTATTATTATATTTGTGAAGTACTGTGGAAGAGGGTTTCAGTGATTGGAAGCGTCCGTAATACTAGAATGCGATGTTGCTGGGTAGTCTGCAGCATGGATTGGTGCAGCAGCAGTGGCTTGGGACATCCCTGATTTTACCCCTCTAAATTGCCCTGTCCATCCTCTGCCCCTCATCGAAAGCTGAACTCCTTATCTGGGGACCCCACTGACTCCACAGTATCCTATAAGTACATTGGATTTATCCTAGATCAACAAACTATTCACTTCATGTAAACTACATAGTGAGAAAATGTTTAATCAAAGTAGGCGTATCAGTAGCGACGCCCTTGCTTGTAAGGGGAGGGTACAGAAATGGGAGGGATTCAGAAATTTACAAAAAAAAAATGCCCACTGTGATACAGTGCGGTGCTGCAGTTCATAGGGACAACATGGGCGGATTGCTTCTTGGGGGAGGGTCAGGAGGAGGAAAAACAGTTCCATGGATGGAAAACATGACGTCAGCCCTTTTCTACATGCAAAACATCTGCAGGGCTCCACCCATGCAGCCATAAAAAGCAAATTTTAAGTGTTTAAGTGTACTTGTGCTTGGCCAATGGATTTGACAGCACATTCAGTGCCACAGAACGTAAGACCCAGGGGCTGTATGATGCTGGTGGGCAGAGTGGTGTTCAATTCACATTTGAGCTCAAACATGAAAACTGAGAGACACCCTTTTCATGGAGACCAATGGGTAACAAGCGTTTGTCAATGCCGAATGTTTGCGTGCTGGCATTAGCAGTTGAAGTGCAGGAGTTAGAGAGATGCAGTATAGGAATGGCATTGAAGTATTGAACTGATGCCAACTCCACCCTCACCCTGCAGAGATGGACAGGCATTGGGGTGTGCCTCTAGGCTGTTGCCTAGGATGGTCATGACATTTCACCTCACCCTACCCTTCAGACACTGACAAGTGTCGAGGTGTGCCTTGGGGTGTTTGGGCTTTACATTCACCTCATTCCAGAAGGAAATACACTGAAATGGGTGCAGTATAGGAGAATGGGGTAAACTCTGGGAGCAAATAGTCCCAGCTGCACTTCAATGCCTATCACTGGCTGCATGGTGGGGGTGGGGTTGGGGGTGGAATGGCATGAGCATTATTGTCAACAATCCTAAGTCACACCCCTGATGCCTGTCAGTCCCTACAGGGTAGGGCATTATGGTCAAAATCTCTAATGCCCTGGGTGTTTCTTGGTATTTTTACTCCAAGTTTTCCACATGAGCTTTTTGTGACCCCACCGCATGAACAGTGACACTATCAGTTCTTTAGGCGAAAGGTGATTTTGCACAGCGACTGCGCCATTTGGCACCACAGGTGCGAAGACACATTTCAAACAGGATGTGAAAAGTGACAGGTGTACTGTTCATGAGGAGGTGTAAAAAATGGCACTGTTGAAAATCTGGAGTGAAAATATACAAAAACTGGTGAAGTCATGAGCATGCATTGAAACTGCGCAATGTACACCCGTAATGTAATTAGTCTGGGGATATTTTACAGCAGATTTTCAACATAGGCATTTTGGGACCTCTGCTCATGAACAGTGTCACTGTGATTTTCTTAATCTGTCCCGAACACTAATTTCCTACAGCAAACGTGTTATTCTGTGCCAGAAGTGCGAAAACACATTTCAGCCAGGTGTGAAAAATAACTGCTGTACTGTTCATAAGTTCGTGAACTTACGAGGGTGTGTGGAAATTGAACAATGGATGCTCGTAACAGAGTCATTTTATGGACTTTTGTCATCAAATTCTAAACATAGCCATTTTAACACCTCTGCTCATGAACAGTGTCACTGTGATCTTCATAATGTGTCCCAAACATTGATTTTGCACACTGACCGCAGTCCACCTGCCCCAAACAGGGTTTGCACCTGCAATGCACTGTAGCATGGTGGTAGGGGGACTGCGGCCGATGCAAGCTACATCTTGCAATTCACAGGTATCACCTGGCGGGAAAAATTCTAACTGTCCTTAGACAAGCCAGGGCAGCCGTAAGGGGACTTAGACAGTCTCCCCTGGCTGACATGCCTGTGTGCGGCATACCATGGTTGATGGTCCACCCACCATACACACCAGAGTGTGGCCTCGTATATGTGGCCCCCATCCTAGTGGTCCAATGGCACCCCTCACAGCTCCCCGATGCCACCTATCTACCATGTTGGTAACCCCGTTCTGATGCAGCTCTCCTTATCCCCGATGCCTGCTGTATCAGTGCTATTGCAGCACCAACGTATGGTGGTACTTTGCCCACCCGTGCCCTAGCAGGTGGTTTCCAAACCCCTCGTACACCAGTGCAGATTGCTCCCCAGTGCCCAGCACATCCCACCACTCACCTCTGTGGCCAGGCGCCAATTGCACCAAACATGGTGGGGGGGGGGGCATCGACCCATCAGGTTGGGTCCACTGCCCATTACCTAGTGGGACAGGGGGTCCTGTGTTAGTCTCTGGTGGCCCGTGGTGGACCTGTGTAGTGTGCCAGGGGTTTGCTGCAGGGTTCCAGTCAGTGCTAGCATGGGGATTTAGCCACTGGGACCCCTTCTGTACCTGAATCAGGTGCAGGGTCCCTGGTGTACCTGGCATTGGTGCAAGGTGCTGCTTGCCCCAGCTTGTGCCAGACACAGGCCTCTATGAGAATTGGGCCCATGCAGAATCATAATGGCAGTGAAGTACTGAACTGACGCCAACCCTACCCCCACTCTGCAGAGATGGGAAGACACTGGGGTGTGCCTTTGGGTTGTTGCCCATAACGATCACGACATTTCTCCTCACTCTACCCTGCAGACACTGACAAGTGTAGAGGTGTGCCTTGGGTGTTCAGGCTTTACTCATCTCATTCCATAAGGAAATATGCTGAAATGGGTGCAGTATAGGAGAATGGGATGGATTCTGGGACCAAAGAGTCCAAAGCGCACCTCAAAGCCTGTCATTGGCTGCAGGGTGTGGGGGGGGGCTGGAATGGCATGAGCATTACTGTTAACAATCCCACGTCATATCCCTGACAGCTGTAGGGCATTATGGTTGAAAGTCCTAACACCCTGGCCATTTCTTAGTATTTTTACTCCAAGTTTTCAACATGGGCTTTTTGTGATCCTACCGCATGAACAGAGACACTATCAGTTTGCTAGCTGAAAGGTGATTTTGCACAGCGACTGTGCCATTTGGCACCACAGGTGTGAAAACACATTTCGAACAGGATGTGAAAAATGACAGCTGTACTGTTCATGAGGAGGTGTAAAAAAGGGCAATGTTGAAAATCTGGAATGAAAATATAAAAAAACTAGTGAAGTCATGAGTGTACATAGAAACTGCGCAAAGCACACTCGTAATAGAAACATAGACTTTGACGGCAGATAAGGACCGCTAGGCCCATCTAGTCTGCCCATTTCCCTACCTACAGGATAGGCTGCAGATCCTACTTAACCAACAGCCTATTTCTTCCTACCTCCCACAAGAATTGCCTTATGTCTGTCCCATGCATTCTTGAATTCTCCCACAGTTTTAAACCCCACAATCTCCTCAGGAAGGCTGTTCCATGCATCCACTACCCTCTCTGTGAAATAATACTTCCTCACATTGCCCCTGAACCGCCTCCTTCTATCTTTAAATTGTGTCCCCTTGTTCTTGCAAGTCTCTTTTTCTGAAAGATGCTACCCTCTTGGACTTTGTTGATTCCACTGAGGTACTTAAAAGTTTCTATCATGTCCCCCTGTCCCTTCTTTCCTCAAGGGTATACATATTAAGCTCCTTTAGTCTCTCCTCATACGGCTTCTCTTGCAGACCCTGCACCATTTTAGTTGCCCTCCTCTGGACTACCTCTATCCTGTCTATGTCCTTGCGGAGATGGGGTCTCCAGAACTGGACACAGTACTCCAGATGGGGTCTCACCAACTGTCTGTACAGAGGGATAACAACTTCCTGTTTTCTGCTGATGTTGCCTCTCCCTATACATCCCAGTATACCCCCAGCCCTCCCTACTGCCTTCTCACATTGCTTGCTAACCTTAAGATCATCTGATATGATTACTCCCAGGTCCCTTTCCTTTTTTGTTGTTGTTACTACCTCCCCACCCATTGTGTATTCTTCCCCTGGGTTCTTGTTTACCAGGTGCATTATTTTGCACTTCTTTGCATTGAATCCTAGCTTCCATACTTCTGACCATTCCTCCAACCTTGCCAAGTCCCTTTTCATCCTTTCCACGCCTCCTTGTGTATCAACCCTGTTGCAGATCTTTGTGTCATCTGCAAAAAGGCATACTTTTCCTTCAATCCCTCTGCAATGTCACTGATGAAGACATTAAAAAGGACTGGACCCAATACTGAATCCTCCGGTACCCCACTAGTAACCCCTTTCTTCAGAGTGGATTCCATTTACAATTACCCTCTGTGTCCTGTTGTCCAGCCAATGTTTACCCAGGCTACCACCCTGGGACCCACTCCCAGGCTGGTTAATTTGACTAGTAATCTTTGTGTGGGACTGTGTCAAATGCCTTGCTAAAAGTCTAGGTAGGCCATGTCCACAGCCCTCCCTGGTCTACTACTTGGTCACCCAGTCAAGGAAATCTATTAGATTCGTCTGACATGACCTTCCCGCTGTGAACCCATGCTGCCTTGGGTCCTGTGCTCCACTGGCTTCTAGGTACTCAACTATTCTTTCCTTCAGAAGTGACTCCATCACTTTCCCTACCACAGAGGTCAGACTGACAGGTCTGTAGTTTCCTGCCTCTGTCTTGGTCCCACTTTGTGAAGGGAATCACATCCGCCTTCCTCCAGTCCTCGGTACCACACATCCTCCATGATTTATTAAAAGAGTAGCCAGTGGTTTCACTAGTTCCTCCTTAATTCTTTTAGAATTCTGGGGTGAATTCCATCAGGACCCATTGCTTTGTCCACCTTCAGTTTTAGGAGTTCTTGCAGAACCCTTTCTTCTGTGAAAGGACTGCAATCAACCCCCCTACCAAGAATACTTCTGTTAATTGGATTAGGCACTTCCCTCTCCTCTTTTGTGAATACTGAGCAGAAATATTCATTCAGTATTCCTGCTTTTTCACTGTCCCCCTCTGCCCACCCACCGTTCATTCTATTCAGCCTCACTATCCCTCCCTTTGTCTTTCTACTCGCTGATGTACCCATAAAAGGTTTTAACCCCTTCTTAACTGAGTTGGCTATCTTTTCCTCAGTTTGGGCCTTTGCTATTCTGACTTCCCTCCCTGCTTCCTTCTGCCTTAACTGGTACAGCTCTCTGTCCTGCTCCTTCTGTGTTTCCTTATACTTCCGGAATGCTATCTTTTTCTTCCTGACTTTCACAGCCACCTCTTTTGAGAACCATAGTGGCTTTTTCTTTCATTTTGATTTATTTATTTGCTTCACACAAAGGCTTGTTGCCTCTGTGATGGCAGTTTTGATAATTCCCATTGTTGCTGCACACCTCCTTCTAGCCTGTTTGCTAGTGCTTTTCTGAGGTACTCTCCCATCTTGCCAAAGTCAGCGCTCCTAAAGTCCAGTACCCTCACTTTTGTATGACTTGACTCTGTAGCTGAGTTTAACGGAACCACATTGTTTGATGGTCACTTGTCCCCAGATGGCAACCCACTTCTAGATCTGAGATCCTCTCACTGCCCCATTTGAGAGTATGAGGTCTAAGATTGCTCCCTCACGAGTGGGTTCGAAACTAGCTGTCTAATGCCTGCCACCTGTGGGGCATCAAGAATGGCCCTACTCTTGGATGTGGCTGCAGCAAATGTGTTCCAGTTAACATCTGGCATATTCAGGTCTCCCATCAACAGTATCTCCCCTTTCTCTGCCATTCTAAGAATGCCTTCTATCATATCCTTGTCCATTCCTTCCCCCTGACATGGGGGTCTGTACACAACCCCTGTGCGGATTGTGGTGCTCTTTCCAGTCTCCAAGGTGACCCACAGTGCCTCCTCTCCTCCCTGTTTACTCTTTTGTTCAGTTGCTTTTATCCCTTCCTTTACATAGAGAGCTACTCCTCCCCCTCTTCTCCCCTGCCTGTCTCTCCTGTAGGTTATGTACCCTGGTATGTTAACATCCCAGTCATGGTTCTCTGTGTACCATGTTTCTGTGACTGCTACAATATCCAGGCATCCCTCTTCCATCAAGGCCTCCAGCTCAGGAGCTTGTTGCCCAGACTACGGGCATTGGTACTCATTACCCCCATTTCTGATGGCCTTACTCCTTTTGCCCCATCCCTGTCCTTCTTGCCTTTGTCACTTTCTCCATTTACTCCTGCCCTTCTCCCTATCGACACCTCTATGTTGGTGTTTGCCGCACTTACTACCATGATTATTTGGGGCTAGGATTTCCCTGCTCCTTTCCAGTGCCTCCCTCCTTGGCTAGTTTAAATGCTTGCCAATGAAGCATTTAAACCTATCACCTAGGATCCTGGTTCCCCTCCCGGACAGATGCAGCCCATCATGCCAGTATAGGCTTGCATCACTCCAGGTGGACCCCCAGTCCCCAATGAAGCCTAATCCCTGAGCTCCACACCAGTTTTTCAACCACTGATTGAATCCCATGGTGCGGAACACCCTAGCCTCTCCTATGCCATAGATGGGTTGCACCTCCAAGAAGGTTACCGTGCGTGCTACTTGACTAAGTCCCCTCCCCATTTCCACAAACTCTTCCTGCACTTCTCTAATCCCTTTCTTAGCCAGGTCATTTGTCTCTAGGTGGACAATGACATCCAGCTCCCTCCCCTGTGCAGCTGCTCTGGCAAGCCTGAGGATTCGCTCCCTGTCCCTCCAAGCCATGGCGCCAGGCAGGCACCTTACCTCCCTCTCCCCTTCCTCCCCCAGTTCTACCTTCCTAACAATGGAGTCCCCCACCAGGAGTTGTTTTCTTCCCCTGCCGGGTCCCCTGCCACCCTCCTGTGGGTCTCCTTTGTGGAGGTTCCCAGCATCCTCCTTGGTCTCCACTGCAGGTGTCTCCATAGAGGAACCACACTTTGCCAGAATGGCATAGTAATTGTGGAGAGGAACAACTGGAGGGATGTGCCTCTGTTCCACCACCCTCACCCTCCCTGAGCCCACTGTGGTCCAACCGCTCCTCTTTCTTGGCAACCTCTGAGGCAACGGCAGTGGCACTGGTGGTCTCTGGATGGAAGAGGAGGTCCCACAAATCCTGTTCAACTCTGCCTGGAGATGAGCAACCTCCTCCCTCAGCCCAGAGAGGTGCCTGCAGATGGGACAACACTGCATCCTCCAGAACATCTCCCGGAAGACTGCTGCTCCACAGCCACTGCACTGCACCACTCCAATCATGTCTTATTTCTGGCCCCTTAACTGTTTGCAATCCTTACTCTTTCCTCTGTTTTTTTTCTCTCTCCTTACTTTCTGCCTGTGTGCCCTTTAAGCTCCTGATTGTCCTGTTCTGAGACAAGAATATCCTATATTTCTCAGTAGACCACTTACTTGCTCAGAAGCAGACCTCCAGCAGCTAGAGGGGGCCGGAGAGCTACTCTTGTCCTTCTAGGATGGTGGGTCCTTGGTGGTTCTGTGATCACTCACTTCCTGCCCCCAAACAGGAAGTTCCTGTTGTTAGTCAAATCCTGTGCCTATAAAAATAGAACTAGCTTAGGGTGCAGGGAAGGGAAGGAGGGCAATATAGTCCCAGCAGAGAAGTCCAGTCACACAGCAGTCCTTTCTCCTGGTGTCTTCTGCCAAGCTATTAGCAGAATCTTTCTAAGGCAGTCTTTAAATGTAGCTTCCTGCTAGCTAAGCCACCCCCTACTTACCAGATCTTTCTACAAGTAATTTAAACCTCACAACAGTTAAGTCCTTTCAATCACCTGAGATAACTCTTCAGATACCCATTCAGTTCAGTTAACCCAAACACACACATTTTTTTTTTTGTATTTTAGTTTCTTTTTACCTAAATTAAAAGTCCAAGTACAAAAGTTCTTCTACTTTAGTCCCAGCAGAGAAGTCCAGTCACACAGCAGTCCTTTCTCCTGGTGTCTTCTGCCAAGCTATGTAATTAGTTTGGGGATTTTTTACTGCAGAGTTTCAACACAAGCTTTTTGTGACCTTCGCTCATGTACAGTGTCACTGTGATTTTCCTAATCTATCCCGAACACTGATTTTCCATAGCGACCGTGCTGTTCTGCGCCGGAAGTACGAAAACACATTTCAGCCAGGTTGTGAAAAATGACAGCTGTACTGTTCATAAGGAGGTGTTGAAAAATGCCAATGTTGAAAATCTGGACTGAAAAGATTATGAATTTGTGAACGTACGAGGGTGCATGGAAATTGCACAATGTACACTCGTAACACAGTCATTTTATGGACTTTTGTCACCAAATTTTCAACATAGCCAGTTTAAGACCTCTGTTCATGAGTAGTGTCACTGCAATTTTCTTAATCTGTTCCAAACATTGATTTCATATACCGACCACACCACTGTATGCTACATGTCTGAAAACACATATCAGGCGAAATGTAAAAATGACAGCTGTACTGTTCATAAGGAGGTGTGGAAAAATGTCAATGTTGACAGTGCGGAGTGAAAATATTGCAAATGTGCAAAGTTACGAACGTGCGTGGAAAATGTGCAAAGCATGCTCATAACACAGTCATTTCATGGACTTTTGTCACCAAATTTTCAACATAGGCATTTTAGGACCTCTGCTAATGAACAGTGTCACTGTGATTTTCGTAATGTGTCCCATACATGGATTTCCCACACAACCGCAGTATTCTCCCCCCAGGACACATCTGGAATCGAGCAGCTACCTGCTCAGCATGCTTTCCTGGTTAACCTCTTAAATAAATAAATAAATAAATAAATTCTGCACCGGAAGTACGAAAACACATTTCGGCCAGGATGTGAAAAATGACAGCTGTTCTGGTCATAAGAAGGTGCAAAAAAATGGCAATGTTGACAGTCTGGAGTGAAAATATTGCAAATGTGTGAAGTTACCAGCGTGCATGGAAACTGCGCAATGCACGCTCATAATACAGTCATTTCATGGACTTTTGTCATCAAATTTTCAATGTAGGCATTTTAGGACCTCTGCTAATGAACAGTGTCAATGTGATTTTTGTAATGTGTCCACAACACTGATTTCCCACGGTGACAGCGCTATTATGTGCTTGAACTGCGAAAACACATTTCAGGCAGGTTGTGAAAAATGACTTCTGCACTATTCATAAGGAGGTGCATAAAAATGACAATGTTGAAAATCTGGAGTGAAAATATAAATGCGCAAGCTTATGAGCGTGTGTGCAAACTGTGCAATGCGCGCTCATAACACAGTCATTTTATGGAGTATTTTCTCCAGGTTTTCAACATAGGCATTTTAGGACCTCTGCTCATGAACAGTGTCACTGTCATTTTTGTAATCTGTCCCAAACACTGATTTCCCACAGCGACTGCTCAATTCTGCGCCAGAAGTATGAAAACACATTTCGGGCAGGATGTGAAAAATGACAGCTGTACTGTTCACAAGGAGGTGTGTAAAAATGCCAATATTGAAAATGTGGCATGAAAATATTGCAGATTTGCGAAGTTACGAGCATGCATAGCAACTGCGCAACGCATGCTCGTAAAACTGTCATTTTTTGGATTTTTTTCACCAAATTTGCAACATAGGCTTTTTGAGAGCCCACCTCATGAACACTGGCACTGTCATTTTGTTAATCAGTCCCAAAAGGTGATTCTGTGCAGTGACAATGAAATCACCTTTTGGGGCTGATTAATGCCATGACAGTGGCAGAATTCATGAGGAGGGGTTCCAGAATCTCTATGTTGAAAATTTGGTGCCAAAATCCCAAAAAATGCCTGAGATATGCATCAAAGTTGAAAAAACCCTATGTATACCATTATACAGCTTACCGACATTTCCTCAGTTCGTGGTCGGCTTTGAAGAGTGCAGATGTGTTCCCAGTCCACCAAAGATTGTAGCGCCAGACTCTGGAGGTAAGTATGAGGTGAAGGGGGTGTGTGGGGAGAAGGGGTGCGCAGAGGGTGGGTGCGGGTTCGGGTAGGGTCACCGGACTTGATGTGGAACCGTTTTCTGCTTTGCAGGTAAAAAAAAAAAGACATTGTGGGACCTTTTTCAATTTACAGGGTTATTTGGCACGCTGGGGTGAGCTCCCAGCATGCCACCCCGTTGATCTTTTTTGGGGGGGCTGTAGCCGATGGGGATTTGGCACCCCCGTCGGCACATGGGGGAGGTACAAGAGCCAAGGGGGATTGGGCACCCCTTCGGCACAAACCAAATGTTTTTTTGGGGGGCTATTATGCCGATGGGGAATGGTCTCCCCCGTCAGTAAATGACAGAGGAAGAATGACACCGATGGGGATTGGGCCCCTCGTTAGCGAAACAATGTTTCGGGGGGAGGGGCAAGAGCCGAGGGGGATTGGGCACCCCCTTGGCAGATCCCAAATGTGTTTTGGGGGGGATATTATGCTGATGGGGAGTGGGCTACCCCATCGTTTTTTATTTTATTTTTTTAACTGTTTCACCTGGAAGGCATGCTCGGGGGGGGGGGGAGACTGGTGGCTTGCAACTCTATAATTGGCTGCTGCAGTCAGGGAGCATACCAAACAGCTGATTGCATACTGGCGGAGGGCTCCCTGATTGTAGCGGTTCAATTCTTTTGATGTAGTGGCCTGCTTGTTTAACTGTGGTGATCCAGGGCATGCTCCTCTATTGGCCAGGCAGAGACCAGCCCCTGAATGGGCTGCTGCCATTGGGCACAACACTGCCACGCCCCCACAACCCCTTTGTAAAGAAAGCTGACGCAATGTGTTTCTTGCACATGTGTGCAAGCAAACACAAAAAGGCATCCACATGTTCGTGACATACATGATTTTTCATTAGAAGGTCTTCCACTAATCACTTGTGAATTATTTTAGGTGAAGATACTTTATTTCAAAGAAGTAAATTCAGGCAGTTTTTTTTTTGCTCCTCCTAACCCCTGGCCATCCACTCCTTCAGGCCTGCCAAGGCTCCCTACCACTGCTGCTGAGTCCCGACCACCATCCACTGCCCCTTATGGCCATGCTACCAGGTTAACCGACGTAACCCTTCATTGTGTGGGCCCCTACCCCTGTGGGAGGCTAACAGGGGAGGACAATCACCCTAAAGAGCTTCCAGTATATCCCAGGCATGGCAGGGGTCAGAATAGACATGTGTCTGGGGCTTCATGCTTATCGAGGGACCAGCAGCCATCCTCCAGGTGGCCAGCAGGTGTTTTCCCATTTTCATGGGAGCGTGACAGGCCACATGATGTCAAGGCACAAGCTGACATCCATCACGTTCCCTCTCGCAGTGAGGGTCCACTTGTTGCCATGCCTCCAGCCTCCACCTGGGGCCAGCAAATGCTGAGCTGTGAATACATCATCCCTCCCAGAAGAAGAAGAGTGGTCGTCGGATACTCTAGCCTTCACCTCCCCCTCCCCCGGCTGGTCCACTAACACCCAAATCTGTTTCCAAACCTTGGTCAGTGGTGTCACAGGCAGAAATCTAGTTCAGGCAGTTAAATAGTAGGAAACAACAAAGGTGGTCCACCGTAGTGGTGGTGGTTCAGATTAATTCACTTCTGAGTTCTAACAAGCAAAAAGAACAAGTCATTTGTAACTTGCGCATGTGGGGTGTGGGTGTTGAAGAAAGGGGATTATAGTGCTGTCACTACTGCCATCACCCTTGACGGATGTGGACTGCATTGTTGCTACTGCTGTCACACCTGAGGGCCGGGGGCCATAGTGCTTCTGTCATAACCACTGGTGGACGGGGAATGTAGTACTGCTGCTGTCCCAGCTGAGGGATGGGGGCCCATGGTGCTGATACTGCCTTCACACCTGAGGGATGGGGAATGTAGTACTGCTGCCATCACACCCAAGGGATGAGGGCCATAGTACTGATACTGCCATCACACCTTAGGGATGGGGAATGTAGTACTGCTGCCATCCCACCTGAGGGGTGGGGGCCATAGTGCTGATACTGCCATCACACCTGAGGGATGGAGAATGTAGTACTGCTGCCGTCACACCTGAGGGATGACAGCCATAGTGCTGCTTCTGTAGTCGCACCTGAGGGATGGAGAATGTAATACTGCTGCCATCACACCTGAGGAATGGAGAATGTAGTACTGCTGCCAACACAACTGAGGGATAGGGCCATAGTTCTGATACTGCCATTACCCCTGAGGGATAGAGAATGTAGTACTGCTGCCATCCCACCTGAGGGGTGCTGGCCACAGTGCTGCTGCTTTAGTCACACCTGAGGGATGGAGAATGTAGTACTGCTGCCATCCCACCTGAGGGGTGCTGGCCACAGTGCTGCTGCTTTAGTCACACCTGAGGGATGGAGAATGTAGTACTGCTGCCAACACACCTGAGGGATGGGGGCCGTAGTGCTGATACTGCCATCACACCTGAGGGATGGAGAATGTAGTACTGCTGCCATCACACCTGAGGGATGGGGCCATAGTGCTGATACTGCCATCACACCTGAGGGATGGAGAATGTAGTACTGCTGCCATCCCACCTGAGGGGTGCTGGCCACAGTGCTGCTGCATTAGTCACACCTGAGGGATGGAGAATGTAGTACTGATGCCAACACACCTGAGGGATGGGGGCCGTAGTGCTGATACTGCCATCACACCTGAGGGATGGAGAATGCAGTACTGCTGCCATCACACCTGAGGGATGGGGCCATAGTGCTGATACTGCCATTACACCTGAGGGATGGAGAATGTAGTACTGCTGCCATCCCACCTGAGGGGAGCTGGCCACAGTGCTGCTGCTTTAGTCACACCTGAGGGATGGGGCCATAGTGCTGATACTGCCATCACACCTGAGGCATGGGGACTGTAGTACTGCTGCCATCACACCTGAGGAATACGGAACATAGTACTGCTGCCATCACACCTAATGGATAGGGGCCACAGTGCTGCTGCTTCCATCACACCTGAGGGAGGGGGGACACAGTGCTGTTGGTGCTGCCATCACACCAGAGGGATGGGGGCCATAGTGCTGCTCCCATCACACCTCAGGGATGGGGGCTGTAGTGTTGTTGCTGCCATCACATCTTGTACCTAAAATAACTTTAAACTGGTACAAGGATGGAAGGTTGTGCAATAGTGGTGGTCAAAATTGCTAAAATGCATGTTAGCAGAGTTAAAAATTGTTAAATAAAGTACACAAAACCAAACACCAGTAAAACCAGATTTTAGCTTAGCAAACACTGGTGACAATATCGTTTTTTACAATGTGCAAAATGGAATTTGCCCTTTCTCAATCCTGGTAAACCAGTGTCCCTGGTCATAGGGGTGGGAGGGTGTTTTTTTTTTTTTTTGTGAGGGGTTCAGGTTGGTTCTTCCTTTTTATTATTTTCTGGGAGAGGTGGGTTGGGGCTGGGGGAGGGTGGTGGAGTGGCTGTTACTCGCATTGTCTTTATGCTTTATGTCTAAAAGGACACCACATTTAATTATTTTTTGTAGAATTTCCTATGTCGAACCTTATTATGTATGCCTCGTGGAATGTGAAAGGGGCTCTCTCCAGAGTTAAATGGCACTGAATTATTAAGCATTCTATACAGTTACAGTGTAATATTACATTTTTGCAAGAAATATACTTGTTAGCTACTGAAAGTACACCCTTTCACAGATAATCAGTCGGCCAAGTATTTGCTGCTGGTAACCGTACTGTCAGGAGGTCTAAACCTCGCTCTCAGGTTCTTGGCAATAATGGGAGTGCAAGGAATCACAGACACATTGCATAAGAGTAATACACTTGTTTATTACTACCAAAAGGATAAATCACACTTGCTCTAAGCAGTTCTTACTAAATATGAACTGGGAGCCAATGCTAAGCATTCCCTATACCTTGAGGATTCTCCGTGTCTCTTGGGGTCTCCGAGGTAGAAGACGTAATGTCTTACATTATATACCTATGATAATTACTATGGTTACCATAGGATAGAAACATTTCTAGTTACAGAGATGAGTCCTATTGGCTAAATTAGAGGTATGGCTCCACAGTCCAACATAACACTATTCAATTTTGTAGTAGTCATCACATTGTAAAGACAAAGTAGGCATAGTTGTACATATATCAGTGTAATAGTACAAATCATGAAAAGATGGCAATGCCGACTTATATATCATCATCATTACAAGGACACAGTTGTCCTAACATCTTATAAGCAAGAAATACATATACATTAGAAAGCAAAGTGACATCTACTCTTATACTGTAGATGCCCTATGCCCTATATGATAGTATAACATATACCTAAGTGCTAGCTGTCTATGGTGTACCTCTGGGGTACCAATAAGGGTGGAGGGACCTCATGTAACAATACTAAAAATAAACGGGTATAGCACAGTGGTTTAAGGCTTTGAGCTGCAAATCTGGAGACCTGGGTTTGAATCACACAGTCCGCACTTGCATACTGTGTGACCCTGAGCAAGCCGCCTAACTTCCTTGTGCTCCCAGATCTCACCTATAAACAAACCTTCAGCTTAGTGTGCAAATCCTGGATAAACAATTGAAACATTTCTAAAGGTGTTAATTTACAGTGTGCTCAGAGTCTCGAAGACTCCCAGGGGAGGTATATTTTTGTTAAAGGTACTTTGGACCATACAGAAGCCCTGTTAGGTAGTGTTTATTGCCCCAATGTAGAGACTCCTTCTTTCTTCATGGAGTAAGTCACCCTTATAGCTCCATTCCTTACAATCCCTGTTTTTATAGGGAGGGGACTGGAATATTCCCTTTACTCAGGACTTAGACAGAACAGGTAAGTCGCAAGCCAGACTGTCCCCAGCATAGCATGCCATTTGTGACATGGTTGACTCCTTGGGGTTGTGTGACCCCTGGCGTATACTATATACTAAGGCTAGGGAGTAAACATTCTATTCCCTGACACATGGATCGTTCTCTCATATCGACTGTATTCTGCTTAGTCAGAGTGTCATGAGTGGAGTGCTGGGTTGTGAGATAGCCTCATGGGTCCTCTTGGGTCACTCTCTGGTGTGGCTAAGGCATAGTTTGGTGTCTAACATTCATAGGGATTCATTATGGAAATTAAACAATCAGCTTTTAAAGGACGAGTATGTTAGTAATAGAATTAGGGAACAGATGGAAGTTTTTACTTCTCATAATATAGGCTCCTTTGAAAGGGGGAATATGGAATGGAGTGCTTTCAAATGTTTCATCACAGGTGCAAATATACATTTGGCGACCGAAAGGAAGTAACGTATAGAGACAGAAGCCTTTGTCCTTTTGACCTGTACAAGGGAGACAGAGAAGCAACCAAACCCTAAGTCTCTGGAAGAGCACCATACTAAATGACTGTCTCTCTGTGACAAATATGCAGAATATTTGCATGAGAAAGCTGAGTATTTTATTGTTAAAATGCATTCCACTTATGTATATCAAATGGAGAAAGCAGGTCGTCTCCTGTCTTTATGTCTCCGGAGATAAGAGGCTTCATGTATCGTATCCTCCATCAAATCTGAGATTGACAACTCCATTAGAACGTCACCCATGGAAATCACCCATGAGTTCAAAGCATATTACAAATCTTTCTATGGGCCCATGCCTAACCTTCCCTCGACTCCAGATCTCCAAGCCTACTTAGCTGAAATTCCTCTTCCCACATTAACAGAATTTCAGTAGGCCTGTTTGATACAGCCTTTAACTCAACAGGAAATTTTAAATGCCATTAATGCTGTACCACTTAATAAGGTGCCCAGGCTGAATGGCCTTACCACTAATTTTTACAAAGTTTTTGCCATGGAAATAGTCTCCTTGTTACACTGATTTTTCCTTTCCCTATATGATTCAGGCATCTCGGACAGCACTCTCCTTAAAGCCGTGATTGTCTTACTGCTTAAACCTGGTAACTCTCCAGATAATGTCACTAATTATCAGCCTATTTCACTTTTGAATTTTGATATTAAAATTTTGACTAAAATATTGGCCTCTAGGATTAATGCGTTCTGGGCTGGGCTTATAGGTCATGAGCAAATTTATTTTTTTTATTTATTTAAAATTGGTGACTGAGAAAGGCATGCTGAGCCGAGGCTCATTTCCAGGTCCGACCCAGGTACAAGGTATGTACAGAAGTCAAACATTGTTACAGTAGAAATATTTGACAAAGATTTACAAAAGTATACTATGGTATAGTCACAAGATTTACAAAAGTAAGACACAATATATTAAGGCGAGTAATACATAAATATAACTACAGTTAATTCTAGAACACTTGAATGACCCATGTTTAGGATCCTGGGGCATGTAGGATCTGAGTTTGCATATAAGGGGGTAACCAGCTCAGGCCAGCAGAGACCTACAACCCCAGAGGAGGAGGGTTATGAAGGAAACAAAGTTTTGGTAATTGGGCTTCATGCCAACCCGTTCTTTGGCTGACCATTTACGCAAGCTTTCCAATATTTTCTCCGCATCCAGGGACTCCAGAGTCCCTGCAGCCTTGGTCTTCCTGGACACAGAGAAAGCATTTGACAGGATCAACTGGGCCTTTTTGTTTGCTACCTTAGAGACATTTGTTTTCCCCTTAGCATTTCTCCGATTGCTTAAGGGTTTGTACTCATGCCCGAGCACCAGAATTTATAGTAATGGGGTATTTTCCTCAACTTTCACTTCAAATTAAGGGACTCGGCAAGGATATCCCTTGTTCCCCCATTATTTAATCTGTATTTGGAACCCTTGATGCAGAAACTCAAGAGTAATACCAATTTATTTATTTATTTTTTGTTTATTGAAGATATCGGATAACATACCTTTGAGTCAAAGACTCCTTTACAAAGGTTCCACGTCATTGAAAACAGAGACACCAGGTACAATAGCAACAATCAGACACAATAGTTACAAAAAATAGTAACAAAATGGTTACAGCTAACACAGCATAGCAGCTGGTGATACAAAGATACAGAGTTGCCAAGCGTAGGTACATAGTACAGACAGAAGCAGGTAACAGAATACATACACTGCAGGACGGTGGCACCAGCCATGCCCTGGTGGTTATTTACAAGCCTAGGCTGGACTGAGGTGTCCATTGTCAAATATAGGCACACCCTGGGGTGGCAGGACCAGAGTTAAGTCCTAAGTCATTGGGAGGAAGTGGTTGGGGCTAGAAATCAAGGACAGCTACAGACTGAATCATGGGACATTGGGTCTCTTAGCTGGGACCTGAACTGTTCAAGTTTGGGTTCTGAGAGGAAGGAGTTTTGGAGGGAGTTAAGCCAGCTAGGGGCCTGGTACCTAAAAGTTTCTTGACCCAAGAAGGTCTTGCAGTGAGGTACCTGGAAGCGGGCTGTCGCTGATTGCCGAGTGAGGTGGGTGGACAAGGGTGCCTGGAGTAGGGGGGTAAGAGCAGGTGGGAGTGGCCCTCCAGTAATTTTTTTAGCAAAGAGGCAGGTCTGATATTTGAGCCTCCCATCAAAGTTTAGCTAGTTGGTGGAGGCATAAAGGGTGCAGGTATGTGTGAGTCTGGTACAGCCAGTGGCTAGTCTACAGGCCTTATTAAGGGCCAGCCTAATTTTGTTTAGGTGCGTGTTGTTGACTGCCCCATAGATAATGATTCCATAATCTATGAGTGATAGTATTGATGCTGAGACAGCTAGGTGGAGAGCTTTTGGTGAGAGGCAGTGCTTGTACCGGTAAAGGAGGCCAATACGCACATTGACAGCAGTACTTAGTTTTCGGAAGTGGTCATGGTAGGTGAGCCCAAAGTCTAGGGTGATACCTAGGTATTTGAATGAGGTAACCTGCTCGAGGTGGTCATTTAGGGAGTTCAATATGAGCAGGGGTTGTCCTATGTTCTTGTTTCGGGAGTGGGCAAACACCATAGATTTAGTTTTTTTATAATTTAAGACTAGCCTAGTCGAATGAACCAGGATTCAGCTTCTGTGAAAGATTTTTGGAGAGCAAAAATGGAGAGCTGTGGGATCAGTGTGAGAGCTGTAGAGGATGGCATCATCCGCATACAGGAGTAGTTTCCCAGCGCAATCCTTGGGCAGGGAGTTGAGGAACAGTGAGAAAAGTAAGGGGCTGAGAATAGAGCCCTGTGGGACCCCTAACCTGACTTGGAGGGGGGAGGACAGGGTTTGGGCCAGCCTGGCTGTCTAGATTCTCTCTGACAGATAGCTGGCAAACCAGCCAGTGGTCTTTGGAGACAGGCCTATTTGTGTGAGGGAATCCAGGGTCAGTGTGTGGTGCACCATATCAAATGCCTTGGAAAGGTCTATGAAAACAGCACCAGCAAGGTAGCCTGTGTCAAGAGATGTGTGAAGGGCATTTGTAAACTCCAAGAGGGCTGTGATGGTACTGTGGTTGTGGCGGAAGCCATGCTGCTCAGGACACAGGAGGCTGTATTTGAAGAGGTAGTCTGTAAGCTGGGGTGGCCACAATCTTCTCCAAGGTTTTGGAGAGGGGAGGCAGGATTGAGATGGGACGGTAGTTCCCAGGCAGAGTGTGGTCACTGCTTTTAAGGATGGGTGTGATGAGGGCTGATTTCCATTTAGAGGGAAACTGGCCCAGTGATAGGGGGTGGTTCAGAAGCATGGTGAGTGGGGTGGAGAACTTCGTTAAAGGTGAGCCTAAGCAGTTTAAGATCTAATGTGTCACTGCTGAAATGTGATTTACTGAGGACCTTGAGGAGAAGGGGGCAGCTTCACACTGAGATATTGCTTTAAGGTGAAATTGGGGGTGGAGGGGGAGCAAGGTGGTGCCAAGGGGGGTGGGGGAGAAGAAATTGGGGGGACACTACTAAGGTCAGAGAAGGAGGCATTAAAAAAGTATTTGCAATCAGGCCAGGGTCTGTAGTGATAGACCCATTGGCCCTGATTTGGGAGGGAGGTGCAGTGGAGGCTTTGCCACTGAGCTCTTTAAGGGAGCCCCAGAACTTGCAACCCGAGCCCCATGTGGCAGTGAGCGAGATTTGGTAGTACTCAGCCTTTGCCTTACAAATACTCCAGGTACATTTATTGCATGCTTCCTGGTAGCACTGCCTATCAGCAGGTTTACCAGTATCCAGCGCAATGTGCCATAGATTGTCACGATCATGCATCTGGTCCAGCAGGGCTTGTGACATCCAAGGTTTGTCAACCCCTCTAACAATCTTGTTGCTTAGGGGTGCATACCGGTTGTAGGCAGAGTTGAAGGTGCCAATGAAGTGGTCGAGGGCAGAGTCAATGTCCAAGGCAGTTTTGATGGGGGACCGGTCACTAGCTAAGAGACACTGTCTAAAGGACTGAAGTTTGCTGGGTTTGAGGCAGCATTGGAGGATAGTTTTGGGGGGAGGCTTTCTCACAATATACGACCAGTGACAAAGCACCAGGGAGGGGTCACTCAGGGTATTTGGTAGTACCTTGACTTGAGTTGCTTTGTGGGGTGCATTGGTGTGCACAAGATCAAGGAGGGTGGCAGAACCAGTCTTCTGGTTGATTCTAGTGGCAGTGGTCACAAACTGGGACAGGTTTTGAGAGGCTGCAGCATCCCTAATGAGAGCCGATGTGTCAGCTAGCCAATTTATATTAAAATCCCCAAGGACAATGATTTCTGCCCTATCAGGGAGTGTCTGGAGATGGGTGAGGACAGAGTGGAAAGCACTCTTCTGATTTCGGGGAGGAATGTATATAGAGGTAAGGAACAAGGGGGCTCTGTTAGGTGCAAGGGTGAGTTTCAGAGTGAGAGCCTGGACCCCATGCTCGAGGGTTGGGGATGGGAGGACGAGACGTTGCAATGAGTCCTGGATGTACAGTGCACATCCACACCCTTTTTTAGAGGTTCTGCCAGCACAGTATAGAGTAAACCCGGGGAGTGAGACCGCAGAGTCTGGGGTGTGGTCGTTGAGCCAAGTTTCAAATACCGAGATGACATTAGGGTGATTCTGGGCAACCCAGCCCTGAAAAGAGTCAGATTTGTTGAGGAGGCTACATATAATAAGGGAGACAGCTATTAAATCCTTAGGAGCAGTAACCTGGGGGGGGGGTTGGGTGGATCCTGGTTTGGGGTGGACATCTCCTGAGAGGAGGAGAAGGAGCAGGAGGATGTGCAAGGATGCCAGTTTTAGTCACTTCTTCACCAGCTTAGGCACCAGTAGGGAAGGGGAAAGAGCAGCACATGGTGATGAGAAAGGGCTAGCTGCCATAGAGAGGGAGAGGCAAGGCAGAGTTGCGTGCACCGTTGTACCAAAGCAGCACCAATTGGGGGAGATGTGGTGGGGGGAAGCATGGTCCATCAGTAGAGTGAGTAAGGTGGCACAAAGGTAGAGGTAGGGGGGTAGCAATGGTAAGAGGCTTGATAAGAGTAGATTCTGACTCACCATGTTGGAGTATGCGTGGAGTGTCCCCTAGCAAAATGAGGGGGGCTAGTGTTAGCAGTGCAAGCCACATGGCAGAGCCGGCAGTAGTAAGCAGGGTCATAATGAGTACAAGGTAGTTGGGGGGGGGGAGCCAAAAAGGTTAAGAATGTTAAAAATCTGAAAGAAATTAGCCAGACCTGTTAGTTTAGTGATAGAGCTGCTGACTTTAGTGTCAAGGGTCCAAAGTTCATGACCTATAGGGGGACAGTAGCAAAGTTTGACTGGTGTATGGGTGGGGGAGTGGATTCTGCAAGTTTTTGGTTATGCAGGTGACATTTTACTCCATGCGCCAAATTTAACAGTGTCTATCCTGGCTGCTTTATTCACTATCAATGAATTTCACTTGTTATTCAATTGGTGCACAGTGAGGTTAGCGAGTATTACTGAGTGGCTCAGTTTGAGCAATACAATAATACTGCCTATAGGAAACGCGAGTGGTGAACAATGTCGAGGAGTAGGTTAGAGCAAGTGTAGCAGTCAGCTACAGTAACTAGAAGGAGATATGAGGAATAGTTTGGCCAAACTCTGCTGAGCTGGCCATTTGGTGTAGTGGCTAGAGCCACTGCCTATGGAGCAGAAGAACCCAGGTTTGGGTCCTGGTGTGGGACAAACTTTCTGTCATCCTGGGGTGTTTTTTTTCCCCCTAAGTCTACCCCCCCCCCGGGGTTGGTAAACCTTGAGAGGTGCGGGGGGCACCTCCCCTTTCCACTCCCTCCTCTCAGCTCAGGCCTGCTGGCTTGAGCTGTTGATTTGACTACAGCTCTCTGACAAAGCCATCCTCTGGCTGCAACCACCACCTGGCAGTGGCAGTGCCAACACCAGGCTGCCCTCACCTCCTATATGCCTGCCTGTCTTGTCCCTGACAAACTAAGTGATTTACTACCTTATTCTCAATTCTAACTTTACCTTCACTTAACCAATATTCCCCTCTTATGCCAACTAAATCTACTCTCCCCATGCCACCCCTGCTGTTATTCCATGCCTACCTTCTGAATCTCTCAATACCCTATTTTATTTTGCTATAATTCAGTTATGTTAAAAAGTTGGTGACTTTTAGAACCTCTCTGTATGTATTGTTTTGTCATATAAAAATACTGACCTGATGTTTGCACGTACTGTACTTTTATGAGTCACTAACCTTGCTTGTTCTGTATGTATTGTAATGTTGTACTTGACGTGGAACCTATGTAAACAAGTCCCTGTCTCATAGGTAACTGTAATCCGAGAACTCAAAAAAAAAAAGTTTTGCTTTTGGTCTGTTTGTTTAAAGTTATCGACCACTGCAGTTTGTGGCGGTCGATCTAATGCTGCTTGCTCTAGTGATTTGGGGCAGTGTGTTAGTCACTCATTTTAGTCGGTGACTTAACAAACTCATCCTTGTCACATAAAACCATCCAATTATAAGCTTAACCATGAAAAAAAGGTGGTTATGCCCTTAAACTCAGCTGTCTTTAAAACTGATGTCCTAGCATTGGGATTATCTTGGGCTCCAAAACAGCTTAAACATCTTAGATTCTTTTGAGAAGTATGACGCAACTTAAAAAGCTTATATTGGATGACCTGGTGATTATTATACACCAAGACCTAAAGAGATGGAAATTCTTGCCATTGACCCTATAGGGTACAATAAATTATATTAAAATGAATGTTCTCCCCCATTTTTTTATCCACTTAATATGATTAATGTTTTGCTTCCTTTATCATGGTTTAAATGTATTCACAGGATGATTTCTGACTTTATTTGGATAGGCAATACTCCAAGACGAACGTATGACTGGCTATTGGCACCTTAGACATTTGCCGGCCTCCGGCTCCTGCATTTTTCTACATATTATCTGGCCAGCCACACTAGTAAATACCTAAGGTGGTCAGTCCAGAATCTAGAAGATAGTGCAACACCCTATTTATTTTATTTATTTATTTGAATCTTGGAAGTACCATTTGAGCTAGGAGCTCATGACATAGGTTCCACGTCAAGTACAATTCGAATGAGACTAAACAAGTCAGACAAGGCAAGCAGTTATACAGAGTTACATTGCTTAGGTACAGAAGTACCACGTCAAGTGCAGTACAAATCAGACAAGACAAATCAGACTAAGTAGACAGTTACACAGAATTCCATTGCTTATACAGGATATACAATAGGACATGTTAGCAAAAAGCACAGCAAGCGTCATATAACAAGGTGAGGGTGGGATACTACAGTCTAATCAGGTCCTGATCAGAAGAAGTGAAGTAAGCAGAGTGACATTTGGAGATTAAGGGTAAAGAGCTGAGATAGAAATGCATGTATTTTTGAACGTTATAGAAGCCAGAAGGGGAAGGAAGCATATTCAATTCAATGCTTTACAGTAACTGGTAATTGCTGTTTTTCTTTTAGACTTGGATTGTGGGCTTTTGGTGACACTGTACTTTCTTTGTTGTCTTTACTTAGAATTGTTTTTGGGCTGTTGAGGAATTAAAACATGGTTGTGGTGTATTTCTTTGCTGTCTTTGGTTGCTGCAATTTTCGCCCCTTCCCCAACTCTTGATTATATGCCCTGTTAAATCTGATTGACAGGAGCTAAACACTGGATATAGTAAGGTGTGGAGTGGGAGGGGTATACCAGGAAAGGAACATCAGCAAGTGAAGAGGTGACTGCTCTCTCAGTGGAAGGGAAGTAAATGCAAATCTAGGAGCTTTCATTATTACTTCTTCGCATTGATATTGCATTGGGGAAAGAGGAGTAGGAGTTTGAAGAAGGTTATGCAACGGCTACTTAAAGTCTGTTTTTGAGTGTGGATAGGAAGGATAGGAATATAAAAAGCAGTTGCTCAATATATCTAAATGTGTGCAACAAAGGAGGTAAGGGAAATAAAGAAAATGTTTTGCACTGATAGAGGAGGGAGAGGGGAGACTTGGGGGAGTGTTGGGTATCCTGCATCTGGAAGGGTGGGGGGTCGCTGGTGGGCAACCACAGCAATGGGTAGGGTGGTAGGCTGCAACAACTGTGGTGCACCAATCTTTCTAAAAATTGCCTGGAGGTGGGAGGATGTTTAGTGTGCAACCACATAGAAAAACTTAGAAAGGAGCTTGAGGGTCTGCAGGAGGAACTAAGACAGGCAAGGCAGATTGGGGGTGGGTTTAGCCCAATACAGGAGGGAGGGAGGAAGAAGGGGAGATGAGGGAGGGCAATTTGAGCCAACAGTGGTGAGAAGAGGGTCAGAAGAAGGGAAGCAGAGACAAAGGGGCCCAGGCCAGGAAGAACAATTGCCAGGGAAACCAGGTCAGGAGACAAAAGACAAATGGAAGGAGGAGATAGGGACTTGTGAGGGGAGGCGAAGAAGTGGCAAAAGTCATGGAGTGGAAAGGAGAGAACAGGTTACTATGAAGAGAGAGGGAGCAGACTTTTGTGAAGGGCCTTCAGAAAATAGTTGTGCACTGCTAGAGAGGAAGAAGGTGGAGGAGGGAAATGATGAAATTAGAGGAGTAATTGATAAATGCCTGGACCAAACTGGAGCGGGGGGACATTCTGCTGGGAGAATTGCAACAGGGGTAAAAGAGGGAAATAATATGCAGGAGGAAGAAGAGGAGCTGGAAATGAGAGAGGGAGATGAATGGAAGTAAGCAGGGAGTAAGAGGGGTGGAATCTTAGTGCTGGGGGACTCAATACTAAGAGGAGTTAGGTGGGGTAGCAAGAGGGAGAGGCATAGTTGCATTTGGGTGGAGGCCATGCCAGGAATGACAGCGGAAAGGGTGGGACATTTTGTTCTGAAATATGCTAGAAGGGGTAGGGACAAGCCTCATTTAATTATACATCTTGGGACAAATGACGTGGCTGACAAGACAGTAGATACAGTCCAGAGGAGGTTTGAGGAACTAGCACAATTATGTGAGGGGGCAGGAAGATCAGTAACTTTTTCAGAGATACCTCCGGTGCCAAAGGCAAGCACAACAAGAAAGCTGAGAATAGAGGAATTTAACGGATGGCTAAGAACCTGGTTGTGTGCTAAAGGGTATGGGCTGTTGGGGGTGGGAGGGACCTGGGAGGACAGTAGTCTCTATGCCAAGGACAGACTACACTTGAGTGAGGAGGGAAAGAAAGTGTTGAAACAGAGGATGTAGGGAGTACATAGAGGAAGTTGGGAATTTAAACTAGGAGTGGGGGGTGGCTGTTGGGGAAAAGATATGCAGAGACCACAGGTTGGGAAACCATATGAGCCTACCCCCCATAACAGTGACAAAGGACAAATGGCAGGTACTGTAGGTGATGCTAGGAAAGGAGGGCAGAATGGGAGGGGGGGGGAAGGGTGGAAGGTGGTTACCCTTAATGCTAGGAGCCTTGGGAGGAAAACTGCAGAGTTACAGGTTCTCATGGCAGAGGGAGAAGTGGACATTGCAGCCATCACGGAAACATGGGCCATCCAATACAAAGACTGGGACCTGTCTGTACCAGGGTACAGGTTATTTCGTAGGGACAGGGTGATTGGGAAAGGAGGGGGGGTGGCACTGTATGCGAAGGAAGGACTGAAGTGTGTAAGGGAGGAAGGGGAGGAGGGTAGTACGGAGTCACTTTGGATGCAAATCCAGGATTCCAAGAATAGGATTCTTAGAATGGGAGTGGTGTACAGACCACCATCTCAGACGGAGTTAGACAGGGAACTAGCGGAACAGATCAGGAGAACCTGCGAGAAGGGTAGTGTGGTGATTGTGGGGGACATCAACATGCCAGGAGTGGACTGGAGCACCCCAACAACCAGGGACAGAAGGGAGCAGGTACTGCTGGATGCCTTCCAGGACAGCTTCCTGCTGCAAATGGTCAGTGAACCAACCAGGTTAGGGAATACCTTTGACCTTGTGCTGGCAAATGGGGCTTTGTGAGAGAACTACAGTGGAGGAACTGGCTGTCAGGAGTGACCACCACTCAGTATGGCTCACATTGGATATGGGCAAGGAAGGAGGGAATCTGGCACAATAGTGCTGGACTTCAGGAGGGCTGACTTTGGGAGGATGGGGAAGTGGTAAAGGATACCTGGCCAGAATTCAATCTAGTATGGACACTAACCAGAGGTGGAGCTCATAAGCTGGGGATAGTGGAGGCAACCAAACCTGCTGCAAAGCCCAGAGCAAGAAGGCTAGGGCTAAGAAACCAATCTGGTTGAGCAAGGTGGTCATAGAAAAGGTAAGGAGGAAAAGAGCTGCCTTTAGGAAGTACAAGAAAACAGGGAGGGGAGGACAGGGGAGAGTACTTGACAGAATCGAAGGAGGTGACAAGGGCAGTAAGGGAGCAAAAGCATCTCACGGAACTCAGGCTGGCACAAGGCATTGAAGGGAAGAAGGACTTCTTAAGTACATCAGGAGAAAAGGAGCTAAGGAACACATAGTAAGGATTAGGAAGGAGGGGGTTGGGGTGGAAGCTGAGAGCGATAAGGCAGAAGCACTAAATGAGTACTCTGCTCAGTATTTACTAAAGAGAAGTGGGGGTGACACCCAAGGTGGGAGAAATGGCAGAAGAAGGGGGGAAGTGGTGACAGATGGGGAAATCATGGAGAGCAGAGTTCGAGAGGGTTTGAAGGCACTGAGGGTGGACAAGGCGCCAGGTCCAGATGGCATCCAACCCAGGGTACTGAAGGAGCTGGAAGAGGTCCTTGCAGAACCTTTGGCAGACCTATTTAATGCCTCACTACATTCGGGTGTGTACCTCAGGACTGGAGGATGGCTCATGTGGTGCTCCTCCACAAAAGTGGCCCCAAGGATGAACTGGGAAACTACAGACCAGTGAGCCTCACATCCATCGGGTAAGCTAATGGAGACTATCCTGAAGGAGAGGCTGGTGGCCCTCCCAGAGGCCAAAGGACTATAGGAGCAGACAGCATGGCTTCATATGTGGCAGATCCTGCCAAACCAACCTGGTCGAGTTCTATGACTGGGTAACTAGGCAACTGGACAGGGGCCATGCAGTGGATGTCCTGTATCTGGACTTCAGTAAGGCATTCGACTCAGTGCCACATGGAAGGCTGGGAAGGAAATTAGTAGGCATGGGGTGGGTGCAAAGCTGGTGAGATGGGTAGGAAACTGGCTGCAAGGAAGGCAACAGAGGGTGGTGGTGGGTGGGGAGCTCTCACACCCAAGGGCAGTGATGAGCGGTGTTCCACAGGGCTCGGTGTTGGGACCAGTGTTGTTTGGGATATTCATAGCAGACATATCATGAGACATCAAGAGCAAGATCAGTCTGTTTGCTGATGATACCAAGGTAGGCATGGTGGTGGATGACCTAGGGGGATGGCAGGGGTTGCAGGATGATCTGGCAAAGCTTGAAACCTGGTCAGACACCTGGCAACTGGGCTTTAATGCCAAAAAGTGCAAGGTGCTGCATTTTGGGATGAAGAAGCCAAGGAGGAGTTACCAGCTGGGGAGTGCAGCTAGCCCAGACAGAGGAGGAGAAGGATCTGGGTGTGCTCATTACAGGGTCAATGAAGAACTCAGCACAATGTAGGAAGGCAGCTGCAAAGGCCAACAAAATGCTGGGTTGTATTGCAAGGGGTATATCCTCGAGGAGGGAGGAGGTGATTCTGCCACTGTATAGGTCATTAGTTAGACCACACCTGGAGTACTCGCGTGCAGTACTGGTGTCCCATCTGAAGAGGGACATTAAGTTACTTGAGGGGGTGCAGCGCAGAGCGACAAAGATGATCAAGGAGCTGGGGGACTTATCATACGAGAGGAGGTTGAAGGAGTTGAACATGTACTCACTACAGGAGAGGAGAGACAGGGGTGACATGATTGAAACCTTTAAATATGTGAAAGGAATAAACAAGACGGGTACAGAGGGGCTGTTCAAAGTAAGGGAGAGGAGGGCCACCAGGGGCCATGATATGAGACTGGAGTGAGGAAGGTTCAGGAGGGAGAAGAGGAGACACTTTTTTACAGAGATGGTGGTGGCTGGGTGGAATGCGTTACCTGCTGAAGTGGCATGCAGTAGAACAGTGGACTGCTTCAAATGAGGATGGGACAGGACAAGGGGGAGGGTTAATGAAGGAGAAGGGTGGAAGGGAGGGGCAGCTGCAGAATAAGGGGTGCTATCTGCACATTCGAGCAGACTTGATAGACCTGTAGGCCTTTATCTGCTGGCAAATTTCATATATTCGTAAGTAAGTGCACGGTGGGACCAAGGTCAGGAGTGTGGAATGGCACTTAAGTGGGCCAGAAGTTGGGGAAAGCGTGGGGGGGTGGTGGTGAGGTGGTAGTCAGGAGAAGCATTGTAATGAGTTAATGAAAGCAGTTACAGAATGAGTCAAGTAACACCTGTTGCTTAAGGCTCCCTTTGAAGGTGCCCAAAGTGGGCAGGTTAGCCACATTATCACTCAGGGAGTTAAGCCAAAGTGATGCCCGGTAGGCAAAAGACCTTTGACCTTGGGATGTTCTGCATTTGGGGGCTTGGAAGAACTGGTGTTCAGAGTTGTGGGTGGGGTGGGGGTTTATGCACAGAACGTGTAGTTGGCTAACCCCAGAGGGCATTAGACCAAGGTGGATTTTTTGGATAGAAGGCAGGTATGACATTTTAAGTGGCTGCTGAGAGGAAGCCAGTCAGCCTTGGCGTAGAGGTCACAGGCATGCGTCAGCCGGGGTGCACAAGTGACGAGACGACATGCTCTGTTGAGTGCAATTTTTATGTACCGAAGTGCAGTATCTGTAGCGGATCCATAGACTACCAGCCTGTAGTCCACAAGAGAGACAACAGAGCTATGGACAGCTGTGTGTAGGATTTTGGGAGTTAGTTAATGTTTATTTCTGTAAAGAAGCCTGATGCGCGAGTTGACAGCTTTGGCGGTGTTGTCAATGTGAAGGGCATAGAAGAGTGTACTGTCAATTGTAATACTAAGAAACACTCACCACTGCAACACTTGGCACCTTCAAGAGGCAACTCTGATGGGGGCGAGGCTTGAACGCCGAGGAAGATGGCCACTTGAACTGTCAGCTTGATCCCCAGCTAACACAATCCATTGAAAACCGTGGACATCCAGGGACCCCGAGCCTTCTCTGGCGATAATATGTTGCCGTAGTCCTTTCTCGTTGCTCGCCGTGGGTTATACTGCCACAAGCGATCTGGCATATTGTCCTGTGGTGCCGGTCACTGCGCGACCCACCTGAGATCTGTGCAGACCTTGTATCACCGACTTTGCATGGTGGCCCCCTGGTACTGCTTAGCTAGTGGCGGTCTCTACAATACGTCTGACCGCAATCAGCTGAATTTCTGGGGAGGAACACGTACTTAAAACTCCTGCCTCACCTTAATCACTGGGAAGCATTACTGCCATGGTCTCAGTATGGCCTCTCCTAAACCTCCTACGCAAGGCCTGGGCACAACCCCATAAGATGCATCCATTTCCCCAGTGGATGTCAGCTCCTCGCTGCAACATATCACGGCTATGCTAGGGACTCTCCTAACAAGGGTAGATACTATCTCAGCAACCTTGTCTGGTACGGTTACTGAAGTGCGGGTGCTCAACGACAAGCTGAATGTCTTGGAGCAATGCACAGATGATTTAGAAGCTGGTCAAGCCAAAATACTGCAGTGATTACAGGCGCAGGATGAGAAGCTGGCTACCCTGTGGTGACGGGCACAGGACCAAGAGAACTGTGGGAGATGCACTAATATTAGAATCCTTAGAATTCCTGAGGGTTCTGAAGGCCAGAATATAGAGAGGCTCCAAAATGAAGAGATCCCCAAAATACATACCCAGTGGCTTTTGATCTCACAGTGTCTCTCCTAGGCCAATTATTGCTTACATACTGTGATACTCCTCCAAAGAAAAAGTACTGAGGGCAGCTTGAGACAGGGGTGAACTTATGTGGCATGGGGCTTAAGTGTCTTTCCTCAGAGCTTTCTATATGGAGGTGGCTGTTCATAGGAAAGCTTTTATGCCTTTAAAAAAATTGCTGGCAGCACAGGGGTTCGAATATGGTTTTAGGAACTTGACCTACCTTTATGTGTCCTGAGATGGCAGGGACATAGTAGCTGAGACACCTCGGGAGATTGAAACCTGGGCCCTCAAGTACTGGCCTCAGATGTCCCTCAGTACTGCAACTCCCAAAAGGCTATGGACTCCGGGACCCTGAATACGGGACAGGAGGAACCAATCTCCAGGTGATGGTTGCAGGGAGGAGTATAATTCTGCCTGGACAGTGTCACCACTAAATGCCTCCCCCAGGTCCCCTCCTCATTTGAAGCCATTGGGAATGGATAATAACAACAAAGCAGCCCTAAAATGGCCAGCAGGTCAATCCTTTTCTTCTCTACCTCAGCGGGGACCAAATCAAATGACCCGAGTATGCCAACGCTCCTCGAGTGACCAGGGATCTCCTTCCAAAGGCCCAGGAACAGCACAACCCACAAAGCAGACCAAGGATGAACACTCTACTCCGGATCAACCCGACGTGCAAGACATTCCTGATGAATTCATAATGGAGGTGGCTGATACCTCATCCTGAGCAGACTTTCCATCAGATCTGGTGGACTGTCAGGATTTCTCCAACATCCCAGTTAAACCTGGGTTGCCAACCTTCACTGAGGCACTATCCCAGGACACCACGCTTCGCATAACAAGACCTGCTGCCACTGGGGAGCAAGCTCCTAACGACTGAAGGCATTAAGTCTGTATTGTTTCCCTTTGGGTATCTACTCAGCCCCTCCCTTATTACAATGATGCCATTTAGTGACATCATCGGCGATGTCCGATATGGAAAGGACCCCCCTCACCCACTGCAGCGTGCTTGTAAATGCTGGCCAGTCTTCTAGGGGCAACTCTGGAGGGGCTCTAAACCCTGAATTGTGGGGTAATTTAACTAATGGCTCCTGTACCTGACCTGATAAGGGTAACTCTCCCAGTGGAACGCCCTCCTGGTGGTACGTGGCCCCCTTCCCCACCTTCCAATAGACAACTTGGCCTCACTTGCACCAATGGGCTCTGTTAGAAACCCCTGTCTCCTGCAGCAATCACTGCTTGGCTCTGGGGGGACCATCGAGGACACTGTGCCAAGTCTCGGTCTATGCACTGAGAGGGGGAATGTTAGCCTCACTGGCTATGTATATCATGAACCTCCCCCATGCCTTAAAGAAACAAAGTCCCTACCTCCCCTCCCCAGTCTCTCCCTTCCCCCCTCATCTTGGGTTCCAACCTCCCCCCCCTTCTCTGGTTGCCTTATCTTTGTATAGTACATGCAATAGCTGGGGACGGAGCTATGTGTTGTTGGTTGGTTAATCTCCATTTTTCCCCCCATATAGGTGAAAGGTCAGCATGGCTGAGTGCTCCTCTTCGACAGTGTTGAGAACTGCACCCTCATGCATACACCAACTCACCTTTAGCTTTGTGCTTACCTAATCATTTATAGTTCTGAAATTTCTAGCGGATAATATTTTTATTAATCTACCCCTTAGTGGGGAAATTGTTGTACTTAGCTTCAATTCTAATAGATGATCACTTTGTCTACATACCTAGCGCTTTAACTCAATTGTTCTTACTCTTGTACCAGTTTATTGTTGCCATTGTACCTAGTGAGCAGACTCCCTTTTCTCTTCACTCAGCTGACCCTCCCTCCTTTGTCTCAGGTAACCTGTCTACTCTTGCTTCTCTATTCCTATTGGACTCGGGTGGTGAGTACCTGTATCTTATTTAACATTGGGAACGACAATGCAGAATTACAATGCAGGTGTAAAACTTATATCATGGAATGTGAAGGGCTTAAACCACCCGGTCAAGTGATCTATGGTCCTTAGACACTTACACTCCTTGCAGGCGGATATTGCACTTATCCAGGAGATGCACCTCACTGCAAGAACTGTATTGTGGCTCAAGAGGGTGTGGGTAGGTAGTGTTACAACGAGCTCATCGTCAACCACTGTAAATCTAGAGGTGTGGCCATTCTGATCAGGAAATCATGCTTCTGGTCACAGGAGCAAGTAGCCTCAGATACTCAAGGCCTCTGGATAGTGGTTTGGTTTTCACACCCGGGGGGGGGGACATGTGGTGCTAGCAAACATGTACGGCCCAAACATGGACAATCCGGAAATCCTGCTGGATCTCAACCAGGCCATAGAGTCCTTGGCTGCTGATCATCCGTAGATTCCTATTGTGATTGGAGGTGACTTTAATCTCACCTCAGATATCTTTCTGGATAAATCCAAATCAACCCCCCAAACGCACCCCAAAATGGTGCTGGCCTTGCAGGGAATTATGACAAGGTAGGGAATGACTGACATATGGTGCAGAGATCACCCATCGGGGCAAGACTACTCCTTCTTTTCTTCTGTTCACCCCATGTATAGCCAGATCAATTTCTGGCTTAGCCAATGCCCCTGCAGACCGAGATATCACTTTTACTAGGATAAACAACATCCTCGTCTCAGGCCATGCCCCACTCTCATGCCTCTATACCCTTCTAGGCAGTGTGGATTTGGTACCAGATGGCATTGCAATCCTTTACTCCTTTGAGACCCCTAATTTCATTCCATGATACAGAGACAGCCAGAGATTGCTTCTGTCTTAATCACACCGCAGACACATCCACTGCTATGGTCTGGGAGGCCTTCAAGGCTGTTTTGCGAGGGCATATCATTGCCTATATGGCCCAACAAAATAAAGCCAGGAGGGTAGATCTAAATAACCTACAATCTGAACTCTCGACATTGGATGCCAGATTTAAGGCCTCCGCTGCCCGAACACCCGACTCAGTACTTCTTCAGGAGATAGTCAGACTAAAATACTGTATATACACCATGCTGCAACAAAAGGCAAAATGGATGCTGATTAGGTCTAAACACGCTCACTGGGAGGGAGGAGATAAAGGGGGGAAACTTCTGCCTTTTCAATAAAGAAAACAACAGGCTGCCTCACATATCCACGCCCTCAGGAGCTCAAGAGATCTTGTGGTCACGGGCCCTAAACAGATCAATGAATATATGCAACACTTTTATCAGCGGTGACTATACCAGTCACATGCAACCTTAGAACCAAATCAACAGGAGCATCAATTGGCAGACTTCTGTTCTGCCTCCAACGCCCCTCAATTACCCAAAAATATGAAAAAGCCTTGGATAAGCCCTTCACTGAAACAAAGCTGCTGAATGCCCTAAATCAACTGGCCAAAGGCAAGTTACCCAGCCCAGATGGTGTGATCACAGAACTGTAACAAACCATGAGTACAGAAATCAGTACTCCTCCTTCTTTCTGTACTACAAGAGGCCCATGAGACTGGCATTCTCACCCCCCCACTATGCGCAAAGCCCTGATCACCCTCTTGCCAAAGAAATCAGATGACCCCCTAAACTGCATCAATTATTAACCCTATCTCCCTCATCTCAGTCGATAACAAAATCGCAGCCAATATGCTCGCCACTCGACTGATGGAGGCCATACCCTCTATCAGACACCCATCCCAAGTCGGTTTTGCTAAAGGATCGGCTGCAGTCGACAATATTAGATTGGTCCTGAATGTTGAGTGGCATTCAGTGCATTCCACTACCCTATGGCAGTGATAGTGGTAGATTTCTCTAAAGCCTTCGATTCTGTAGAATGGGCTTATCTCCTTGAAACACTCTGGCTCTATTGGGTCTGCCCATACTTGAGGCAATGGATTTGAGTACTGTATAACGCCCCCCTTGCTAGAATCCTAACAAATAAGGACATCTCCCCCTCCTTTCCCCTGCAGCGGGGTACATGACAGGGCTGCCCCATGGCCCCCTACTATTCCTGGTGGCTCTAGACCCGCTTACATGGAAGTTGGACGCCACTGAAGGTATTAAGGGCATACAGGTAGGTCAGCACACATACTTGACTGCCTTGTATGTGGATGACTTAATTCTAATGTTAACCCGCCCAAAGGAATTTCTCCTCAGCATCTTAGAGTCCTTGAGAGAGTTTGCACAGTTGTCTGGTCTGCAAATTAATTCAAAAAAACACTAGCGTTACCCCCCCCCCCCTTAATACGGCTTGCACAAATACCTGTCTGCAGGGCTTAGACTTAACCTGGGTGCCACACAGCCTCTCATACCTAGGCATAAACATTCCCTTCAATTGAAAGCACCTAAAGTATGAGAAGTTTGGCCCTTTAATAACTTTGTTAATGATGGAAGTGAACCGCTGGCACTGCCTTAACCTTTCCCTTCCAGGTGAGGTTGATGTGATCCAAATGCTCCCCTTACCCAGAGTAGCATACTTTCTCAACAATCTCCCTATTACCCTATCAGGCAAAGTGTTCCGCCCTCTAGACAAACTGATATCATTTTTCCTCTGAGAAGGCAAGACACCAAGATGGAGCTGCAGTAAAATGTGGGCATATTGGTCTAAGGGGGGCATGGGACTTCCCTGGCTGCAGGGGTACCATTGGTCCTATCTTTCTGCCCAAGCTACCAAATGGTTCGTTCCTTCCTCCTCCTCGCCTACCCAATGGGTTCAGCTGGAATCTCAACTGATGCAGAACACCCCCTTATGTTTATTACTAAAAAACACCCCTATAAATCCCAGCAAGCTCACCCCGGCCATGGCTGAGACCAGGAAGGCGTGGTTCAGACTCATGGCAGCTTCTAATACTTTGAAGGCAGCAGGTATCATGCCATTCTGATACCTGGCTCTCTGGCATAACCAACTTATCATGGTGGACAATGAGCCACTTCACTGGCTGATATGGGAAAATAAGGGGATCTGAACTGTCCAAGACCTTTATATGCCTAGCTCTTCCACACTCATGTCATTTGAACAGCACAAGGCTTGCTACTCCTTTCAGGCTAATGACTTTTGGAGATACCTGCAACTGCATAGTGTGGTCCAATCTCTCGGTTGGGCACAACTTGCTGACCCCAAGTGGCACTGGCTGACCTCCCTACACCTAAAACTCTCCTCTCAACGCATAGCAGGGCAATTCTACAGTACATGGCACAAGGCACAACCTGATCACACTGAATCATGTAGGGCTGCCTGGAGTGTGGATCTTAACATCCCTATCACTTCAGAAACATGGTCCTGATGCCTACGTCTGGCACACTCCACATATAGGGATGTTAAGAGTCAACTAATACAACTCAAAATTCTCCTTAGGTGGTACCCCACCCCTGCTGCCCTTCACTCATGGGGCATTCTTCCCCATGCAATGTGCTGGAGATGTCAGCATGACCCGGCAAATATCTTGCACCTTCTGTGGGAATGTCCGGCCTTGACTCCTTTTTGGTCTGCCATAACAATGGATTGCTCTGGGGTACTGAGGCTGCCTATTGGCATTTCCAATCCATTGCCCCTACTAGGAGACTCTGATCCTTTAGACCAACTGCCAACACCACACAAAAACCGGCTTTTAGCAGCCCTCCTGGAGGCTAAAAGGCTCCTACTCCTGTCCTGGAGACAAACACCACTTCCATCTATCTCCCTATGGCACACCACCTTAGTTAGGCTAGTCACCTTTGAAAGGCTCACTTATGCCAACAAAGGGTGGCTTTCCGCATACTGTAGGAAATGGGGAGCATACCACAATTCCTCTTTATGCAGGGCTCAATCCCCCGGCAATCCCCTCGTTCAAGGAGGCCTACTGACATAGAAGTCTCACAGTCGGTTATGCCCTTAGGACCTGAATTTGACTGTCGCTGTACAGCTATAATCTCTCCTGCTCAAGTACACATCTCTTTACCTCTAAATCCTTTCCTTTCTCTCTCTCTCTCTCTCTCTCTGTTAATCTATTTCTCTGGGTGCCTTTAAATGCTATTGATAAGAGTGATCTTGGGTACTTAGATATATAGATTGTTGAGCTATCGTCAGTAAGAATAGTAGTTGGGCCTAGGTCCTTACACATAGGCTATGTTATCACTTAATATTTTTTGTTTAAGAATTTCAAAGGATGAATGTATATGGCTATGGACAGGAAGATATATGTAATTCCCTATGTTCTGGTAAGTTATGTATAACCTGGATTGTCTAGTCAGAGAACGTCATACTACAGTATATGTCAAGCGTATGTACCTCTCCTTTGTTTACAAGGATAATGAATAAAAAAACATTATATGATAAAAAAAAGAGGCAGCTCTGACAACACCTCACTTCAACCAGTCAGTGTGATTGCTTCCACTAAGAGGCTCACCTCTCCTCTTTCACTGCCCCAAGCTGTCTCGTAACCTCACTTGTGGTTGCAATACAATGGCTCCTGCTTCTTCCTTTTGCATCCCTCCCTCCCTGTGCCCCGCTCCCATGCCCACTCCCCTCATCCTTAGGTACTTCCTGGACATTGGTCCCTTCCTACTACTATCAGAAATGCACCTCTACTACCCTCCCTATGACAATGGCCCCTCAGCCTGCCTACTCTTTTCCCTACCCCTGCTTACCCTACCCTCACTAAATCCTTGCTCATGTGTTATTTTCACTTGGTTACCTGCAATAATCTAGATGTTGTTGTCTCTCTCCCAGAATGACTGTATTATTAGCCTAGCCTTCACCATATATCAAGTCTGTCTAACATTGTCGACCATTGTATGTATGTTTACCCTCCATCCTCTGACGTGGAACCTTTGTAAATGAGCAGTTCCTGCTCAAAGGTATTTGTAATCCTAGAGTTTAATAAATAAATAAATAAAAAATACCATTATTTGACTTGTAATAGAAAGGGATCAGATTAGAGAGGCTAGTCTATCTCCTTCAGTGATGCTTTTTATCACTCCCAGGGCTCTCCATGCACAGCTTCGAGAGTCTGTTAAAGGCACCTCTGTACAAGTCCATGTGCAGTTATGTAGGCTTATGCATTATAAACCTTCTAAAGATGTCTGTCAGCCTATTTTTCATAATCCCAATTTTAAAATTGGGGGCCTTGTGTTGACAGAAACCTGGCTATCCCAGTTTGTTGCAATTAAGTTTGGTGGCTTGCTCCACAATGGCTCACTTAAATCACATCAGGATATTCTTGCTTCCTTTCATGTAGATAAAAAGTAGGTATTTAAGATTTAAGGACAGAGAACTGTACCACTTAAAGCAGAAGGAAGCAGGGAAGGCAGTCAGAATACCAAAGGCCCAAACTGAGGAAAAGATAGCCAACTCGGTTAAGAAGGGGGATAAAACCTTTTACAGGTGCATTAGGGAGTGAAGAAAGACAAAGGGAGGGATACTGAGGCCAAATAAAGAGGAGGGAGGATGGGCAGAAAGGGACAGTGGAAAAGCAGGGATACTGAATGAATACTTCTGCTCAGTATTCACAAAAGAAGAGGAGGGGGAGGTACCCAATCCAGTCAATAAAAGCACTCTGGATAGGGGAGTTGATATCAGTCCTTTCACAGAAGAAAGAGTTCTGAAAGAACTCCTAAAACTGAAGTGGACAAAGCAATGGGGCCTGATAGGATTTACCCCAGAATTCTAAAAGAACTAAGGGGAGAACTAGTAATACCACTGACTACCCTTTTTAACAAATCATGGGAGGATGGTGTGGTACCTGAGGAATGGAGGAGGGCAGATGTGATTCCCCTTCACAAAAGAGGGAGCAAGGCAGAAGCAGGAAACTACAGACCTGTTAGTTTGACCTCGGTGGCAGGGAAAATGATGGAATCACTTCAGAAGGAATGAATTGTTGAGTACCTGGAGGCCAGTGGGGCACAGGACCCAAGGCAGCATGGATTCACAGCGGGAAGGTCATGTCAGATGAATCTAATTGATTTCTTTGACTGGGTGACCAAAGTAGTAGACCAGGGAGGGGCTGTGGACATGGCCTACCTAGACTTTAGCAAGGCATTTACACAGTCCCACACAAAGATTAATAAACAAATTAGCCAGCCTGGGAGTGGGTCCCAGGGTGGTAGCCTAACTAAAACATTGGCTGGACAACAGAGCATGAGAGGGTAGCAGTAAACAGAGTCCACAGTGAAGAAAGTGGGTTACTAGTGGGGTGCCGAAGGGTTCAATACTGGTTCCGGTCCTTTTTAATGTCTTTATAAGTGACATTGCAGAGGGACTGGAAGGAAAAGTATGTCTTTTTGCTGACGACACAAAGATCTGCAACAGGGTTAATACACAAGGAGGGGTGGAAAGGATGAGAAGGGACTTGGCAAGGTTGGAGTAATGGCCAAATGTTTGGCAGCTTAGTTTCAATGCAAAGAAGTGCAAAGTAATGCGCCTGGGAAACAAAAACCCAGGGGAAGCTTACACAAAGTGGGAGGTGAGATACTGACAGCAAAAATGCAAAGGGACCAGGGAGTAGTTATATATATATACACACACGCACGCACACACACGCACACACACACACACACACCACCCACCCACACACCTACTGAGCTATCAGTGTCAGTGGCTCAGTAGATAGCACACTCATCTCTGAGGCCAGGAGATCAGAGTGCTGTGGGTTCAGTTCCCACATCTGACACTTGGGTTAATATCCCAGTACTGACACTGTAGTGCATCATGAGAGGGGTGCTGCACTTCTGAGGTGCCGTCTTTCGGATGAGATGTTAAACTGAGGTCCTATCTGCCTGGATTGGTGGTAGTTCAGGTGGATGTTAAAGATCCCATGGCACTTATCGAAAAGAGCAGGGGAATTTCCCTTGTGTCCTGGCCAAATTTCCCTCATTCACTAAAAATACAACCAACAGCTGAATCTGGTTCAAGGTCAGTTGGCATTCATCTGTATCCCCTTCCCCCGAGTTGTGCCTGAAAATAGGCAGGCAGGCAGGATTTGTCTAGTGCACTTACCCGGTCAACAAAAACTAAATAAATACCAGATGCCCTAAGGGTGGGCAGGTAATGTGAGAAGGCAGTAAGGAGGGGCTGGGGGAATACTGGGATGCATAGGGAAATGCATCACCAGTAGAAAACAAGAAGTTATTATCCCTCTGTACAGACAGTTGGTGAGACCCCATCTGGAGTACTGTGTGCAGTTCTGGAGACCCCATCTCTGCAAAGACATAGACAGGGTGAAGGCTGTCCAGAGGAGGGCAACCAAATGGTGCAGGGCCTGCACCAGAAGACATATGAAGAGAGACTAAAGGAGCTTAATGTGTATACCCTCAAGGAAAGGGGGGGGCATGATAGAAACGTTCAAGTACCTCAAGGGAATCAACAAAGCCCAAGAGGGTAGCATCCTTCAGAAAAAGAGATGTGCAAGAACAAGGGGGCACAATTTGAAGATAGAGAGGGGACGGCTCAGAGGTAATGCGAGGAAGTATTTTTTCATGGAGAGGGTTGTGGATGTATTGAACAGCCTTCCTGAGGAGGTCGTGAAGTTAAAAACAGTGGGGGAATTCAAGAATGCATGGGACAGACATAAGGCAATTCTAGTGGGGGGGTTAGGAGGAAGTAGACTATTACTTAACTAGGATCTGCAGCTTATCCATTAAGTATGGAAATGGGCAGACTAGGTGGGCCAAGCAGTCCTCATCTGCCATCAAATTCTGTGTTTCTATGTTTCTATGTAAGATATTTCAACTTCAACATGTTTTCTTCACTTGTTTGGTTCTATGCATTGGGATATAAATTTTAGAGAGTTCCTGCAATCGGCATCTGATAACGCATCGCAGCCACATGCAGTATCTTGCTTATATTCCCTTTTTTTCCAGATTTATTCCCTGATAAGGGAATCCCCATATTGGAATGCAGTTTTTCCACAACATGTTTTTATGTGGAATAAAATTTGGGAAGATCTTCATGTTTAAGACAAACTTTGTCTTATCCAGTTCCACATCTTGCATAACATTTATTTCACACCACCAAAATTAGTTAAAATGGGTAGATTAAATTCTTCCCTTTGAACAAGATGTGGTCAGGATGATGGCACTTTGTTACATATTTTTCGGGATTGCCCTAAAGTGGCACCCCTATGGAACCATATTAAATCTAGGGCTAATTCTCTTGTTGGTCTTGAAGGGGCTTTTGCTCCCGAAATATGTCTAGTTGAGGATTACAGTGGGATTGTCATGAGGGAAAGGAGATATTACTTGGCCTTGATTTCCCTCTTGGGTTAGAGGGTAGTTCTTCGACATTGGCTTGACCAAACCTTGATTACATATCAAGAATTGTTGCAGGAACTCTTATTTAACCTTCATTTAGAAAAGATGATGGCGAGTTTACATAATAGACTTACATTATATAATAGAAAGTGGAGCAAGCGGCATGCCTTGTAGAGATGCAGTGAACTTTAACTTTGCCCACAGAGTTAACTCAAAGTGGGCAACTTCGAATTCACGTAGCACAATGCGAAATTTCAGTTAAAAGGTCAAAATTCACCTTTAATGGACTTTGCGGTGTCCACTTGGAATTAACTTCGACTTGCAGTCTGAGAAGGTGAAGTTGGTAAGAAACAGCCTACAGATCATATGTCTGACTGTCTGCAGGTCACATGATGCAGGCAGTTAATTAGGCAGGAAGTCAGTGAACTAGTTTCACTTTCTCTCTGGGAAGGAGCTGCTTAGTCAGCAGTGTTGGATTACTGTGTGCTTTTTTGCTCCAGTAGCTATCAAATCCTATCTATTTGGCATTTTTGTGTGCTTAAATATTTTTTGATTCAGTTGTTTAAGTCTTGCAACCAGTTTGAGTTCATTTGAAACCTTAGTTTAAAAAAGTTGATTTTTTGAGTTTGAGTACTAATACTTTTGTTAGTATTTTTTTGTTTTATTTTTGATTTACGTTTAATTTTGGTTAATATGGACAGAGGTGGCCAAAGTGGTGGACAACAGGGGCCCCAAATGCATGATGGCCTGTGCAACCATTTCACCCCAACCAAGGCACTGTTTTGACCTCAAGTGCTACCTCACAGTCACAGCCCAATGTTCCAAGTGGCCATGTGGTGCCCGAAGCAGCAGCAATGAAGAGAGTTGCAGCAACTGCCAGCCCCTGAGGATACTAAGCAGCAGGACCAGCAGCGGCCTGAACTTCAGCAGCAGCAGGAACCACAGCAGCAGTGGCTTGTTGCCCCTCCACCAACTGCAACACAGCAGGTGACCACATCTGGTGCACCACCACTGCCTGTGCCTGGTCCTCCACGTAGTTCTCCCGTGTGGCAATTTTTCATCTCCCTCCCTGGTGACCCAATGGTGATAAAGTGCAAGCTATGTCAAGTGCTTGTCATTGTGGTTGCAAGGGCGGCCACTTGGGAACGGGTGTGGCAATGAACCCACCTTGTACTGCACCACCATGCCGAGTGGGAGGTGAAGCTTCAGGAGCTACCAGCTAGTCCTGCAGTGGAAGCCGTTGAAGAGGGAATGCACCTACCTGTACACCAGCACTGAACAATGGACAGAGCAGCAGAACCAGTGCTGGCTCCCACAGCTGCCTGTGAGCGTGACACATCACACATGCCTGCCACACAGGCTGACCTGGCTGTGTTATGGAGTGAGGTGGAAGCCATCGGTAATGTTGTTGACGATGCATGTCAGCAGCTGAACTGGATTGAGGGTCAGAATGCTGAAATAATAAGCATGTTAAGAACATTTACTGGTAGTGGTCAGCCCCAACCCCCACAGGTCCAGTGAAAAATTATTATTTAACCAACCCCCTCTAAAAAAACCTATCCTCTGCTTTTCCTTTTTTCTTTATCAGTATTTTTTTCATACAGATTAAGTGTGTAATTTATGTTCAATTAATGTTTCTTCCTGATGCTAATTTTGTTAATCCTGTATTTCTTGATGCTCATAATGCTAAATCTGATTCCCCACCTCCCCCAAATGCCCTCCTACTCCTGTATGCTTTCCGTAATAGAATTTATTTTGTTCTTACTCCTTAATTTATTATATTTAATAAGTCATGTGGTCGCCAACTTTGTGGACACTGTGTGCTTTCATTTAATTTCATTTGAAATTGTGGTGCCAAAATTCACTCTTCAAGACTCTTTTATTGCAGCATGCATTGTGGCACCACAGTTTCACCTGTGGTGAAAGCACAAGAGCGTCCATAAACTAAATAAAGTAACATTTCTGAAAATACTTGTTACTTTTCTAAACATTTTTTCAGGGGATTATTCTTCACATGTGAACACTAAAACTGCATGCTGAATGATGTAGCAAGATATGAGTATAATCCAGCCACATTCATAATATAGTAAATTATGGGGGGTGGTTGATTGTCATGGTAGGTGACTTTATGGTATTTTGATTGTAGTTGTTGTGGCCCATGGATATGTATACTATGAAAATGTATGTAACACATTAAACAGTAACCAAAAACCTAACACAGCATGACAATGAAAGCATCAGTGCAAAAATGCAGTTACAATTTTGACCAATACTTTTTTACTCTATTTTACATTGCCCTTTATCTAATAACTAGTGTATACGTATGCTACCCTTCTTTCCACAATTTATTTTCTTCTGCATTACTTCATTTTTATGTTTGCTTGCATGCATGTGCAAAAAACATAGCGCCACCATAGGAGTTTTCGTAGGTGTGGCACCCCCACTTCCAATGCCTTCAGTGTTTTTGCAGGTGTGGCCACACCGCATCAATGAATGCTCCAGCTGTCTATGACAGCAGTTTAGATTGCAGTGGCTTACAGTTGAAAGCAAACAACCGCTACAATCAGCGGTGGTAATGTGTAGGCAATTTGAATACTGTCCTGCCATCAGCAGTATGAAAACTGCCTCCATGTTACCACCGCTGAATGGGTTTTTCTTGTGAGCCCATATCCCTGTTTGGGGAGCAAACTGAGGCTTACATGGACAATATGGACTACAAGGTAGCTTACAGGAGTGTTGCCACCAAGGAGCAGGTAGCAACACCCCAGAAATCCCAAGGAAGAGGGAGGGGTAAAACCCATTATTGACCCTTCTTCCAACCACAGTCCCTGTCTTCCTACCAGCCCCAGAGGGGATATTGTAGGGGCAGAGGCAGAAGGGGCAGCAGCAGAGCTGGCCCCAGCACTCAGACTAGTGCTCAGGCTAATCAGGCTCCCTGAGAAGTCTGTCGGGGTTACCTCCCCATTCCCGGTAGTGGGCAGGCTGGCTCACTACCTTCAGGCCTAGGAATCTATCACCACAGACAAGTGGATCCTGGAGGTAGTCAGCCAGGGCCTTGCTCTCAGTTTCAAGTTTCTGCCAAAGTTGAGAGCAAGACTGTTCAGGCTTGCCAACCCATCAGAGGCATCTCTGTTAGAGGAGGAAATAGCAAAGCTCATTCAGGATCATGCAGTAGAACCTGTTCCATCACCCCAGAAGGGAAAGGGTCTCTACTCAAGGTACTTCCTCACTCTAAAGAAAAGAAGGGAATGGCAACCCATACTGAATCTCAGACATTTAAACAAACACTTGACAAAGTCAAAGTTCTAAATGGTCACTCTGGCCACTATCCTCCCTACACTTTGGAAGGAAGACTTTCTGGCATCTCTGGATCTAAGGTATGCCTACTTCCATATTCTGACAGGCAATCACACAGAAAGTACCTCAGGTTCAGATTGCCATCAGGCCATTACCAGTTCAAGGTCATGCCTTTTGGCCTGACATCAGCTCCAAGATTGTTCACCAAGTGCCTAGCAGTAGTGGTGGCACATCTAAGGAGGCAGGGGGTTACAGTCTTTCCATACCTAGACGACTGGTTGGTGGTAGGTCAGTCTCCTCAGCAGGTAAAGCGGGCATTGATCACCACACAAGATACTCTGGAGGCACTGGGTTTCTTAGTAAATCAAAAAAAGTCAGTGCTGATACCAGTTCAGCTCCTGAAATTTATAGGGGCAGAACTGGATCCTCAGAAAGGAAGATCCTTCCTCCCTCAGGTAAGGGCAGACAAGCTGATTCAGCTGGCAGGTTCTTTTCAGCTTCATACCCCCAAATCAGTGAGGCATTTCTTCCAGCTGTTAGGGCACATGGCCACAGCAACAGCAACAGTATCAGGATCAAGATTCCAAATGAGGGATATTCAACTTCATCTCAGGGCTCACTGGTCTCAGAAAAGAGACTCCCTGTCAAAGATGGTACCAGTCACTGGAACCCTCGTTCAAGCTCTGCAATGGTAGCAGGAAAAAGTCAACCTCAGGGAAGGTGTCCCCTTCCTCCAGCTTCCACCAGCAGCAGTTTTCAGAACAGATGCCTCCCTCCCTCCCAGGATGGGGCACCCCACTGGGGGAGCATACTCCCCATGGTACATGGCTCCAGCAAGAGTCACTGCTCCACATAAACCTGCTGGAACTCAGGGCAGTTTATCTTGGCATTCAGACCTTCACCTCTATGTTACAGGGAAAAGTGGCTCAGGGCCGAATGGACAATACAACCACAATGTACTACATCAACAGTAGAGATGCAACGAAGTATTATTCTGCCTATGGAATGAATGCAAATTCCCCCACTCTGCATCATGGATCTTTACATGAAGTGCATTTAAAAAGGCAGAATTTTGCCTTTTTTAATGTATTTCGCATTCTATCACTTCGTTTTATTCTGTGTTGCGGTAAAATAAGGGGAAGTGAGTGAAAAATGGGCTCCAGATGACATGGCTCACAAGTTTCATGGTCTGCAGGTTACATGGTTCCCTTTAGGCTGCATCAGGAAGTGAATCATGCAAGGAAGTGAACCAGTTTCACTTTTGCCTTGCTGTAGCAGGAGCTAGCTGAGGCGATGAAAGCTGACAGTTGAAAAAGCAGATCTAAAAGTTGAATTTTTGTAGTTGGCTCAGTGGTGCTGAGGGTTGAGGTGCTGGACGCCACACCTTGTGCCACTCCGGCAACCTGGGTTAGGGAACAAGCTTGGGCCGCTGGGAGCTGGCAGGGAAGGGACAGGACTGAGCATCTGGAGGACTGCTCTCCTGTCCCAGAAGGGAGGGAGGGACTTGTCTCGGGGAGCTGGGGACTCCTAGCATTGGCTGGGAGTGCAGCAACCCAAAACCAGGAAGTGTAAGGGGACTGGCTGCAGCAGTGACCCTGTAGGCACACACGGGAGCGTGCGTGAGGATGCATTGCATGTCCGAGCCAATGGGGGGGAACTAAAGTACATATCCCCAGCCTCAGGGATAGGTGACAGCACCACTTCCCCAGACACACTCCATCAACTGAACCCACTCTTCTCCTGGACCGAGCCCAGCCTGGCCTGAATTGCCAGATAGGCGTCCTCCATGAATGGGTGCCTACCTGAAGGCTCATAATCGAGGGGATAGCGGGCTGGTGCCAGGAGACAGAGGGTTCAGGTCTGGAGAGTAGAGCTGCAGGGGGTTAGCAGATGCCCGAGAGAGTTCCCCGGGTGGCAGCATAATAAAGAGAGTTTGGAAAAAAAAGTTAAATTTTTGTGTGAATTTTTGTAGCCAGCTCGGTGGTGCTGAGGGTTGAGGTGCTGGATGCCACACCTCGTGCCCCTCCCCGTGACTTGGGTTAGGTAATGAGCTTAGGTATCTAGGGGCTGGCAGGGGAGGGACAGGATTGAGCATCTGGAGGACTGCTGTCCTGTCCCGGGAGGGAGGGACTCGTCTCGGGGAGCTGGGGACTCCTAGCATTGGCTGGGAGCGCAGCAACCCAAGACCAGGAAGTGTAAGGAGACTGGCTGCAGCAGTGACCCTGTAGGCACACACGAGAGTGTGCGTGCCCACGTGATGATGCAATGCACATCTGAGCAAAGGGGGGGGAACTAAAGTACATATTCCCAGCCTTGGGGATAGGCAACAGCACCACCTCCATCAGCCACATTCCATCGACTGAACCTGCTCTTCTCCTGGGCTGAGCCCAGCCCAGCCTGGATTGCCAGATAGAGAGCCCTGGGCTTCTTACTTTGAATCAAAGCAACTCTCACAAGGTATTTGAATTAAAAAAAAATACAGACTCTGTGCACAGAGCCCTAACGGCCCACAGCCTTTAACTGGTGCCAGCCTTTCCTTTGCAAACTCCATATATGGGGAATGCAGCTGAATTGTTGGTCAATGTTATGTTTTGTTAAAGTTACAGTATGTTGAAGGTGTCACCTGCTCTTTAACATGTTTCCTCTTCCTATCCACAACAGTCCGGCCCTACCCTCAAAGGGCTCAGAATCGAAGGGGATAGCCGGGCTGGTGCCAGGAGACAGAGGGGTTTCAGGTCCGGAGGTAGAGCTGCAGGGGGCTAGTGGATGCCCAAGAGAGTTCCCCGGGTGCTGGCATAATAAAGAGAGTTAAAAAAAAAAAAGTTGAATTTTTGTGTGAATTTGCTGGGTTTTTTTGTTTGGGGGAGTGTGAAAGGCTATTGTAGCTTGGGTGTAGTTGTTGTTACTTGTGAATTTTTTTCTGTGTGTGTGTCTGTGTGTGTGAGAGAGAGAGAGAGAGAGATTGAGACACTAAATAAAGATTATGGGGTGATCAAGGAGGAGGTGGATTTAGGCGCAGAGCAGTGGGGGATCGTGTTGGAGTCTGCACTCATGGTGGTGGGCTCCAATTAAACTGCAGCACCATCCGTGGAGGTCCCCCCACCTGAAGCAGGTAGTTCAGTCATGGCAGCATCAACTCTGGATGTGGCACATAGCAGCGCTCCCCTGTGCCACCACCACCACCTGCTATGGTCCCTGTGCCAGCAGTGCTGCAGCAGCATGTTTTGGCCCCCCAGCCCCATTTGGGCAGCAGCAGCAGGTAGCAGCAACACCTGGGCCCCCCACCTGTGCCTGGTCCTTCACGCAGCTCTCTGATCTGGGAGTTTTTTACTACATTGGCTGGGGACAGCAGTGTAGTGAAATGTGTCATATGTGATGCCCTGGTGAGCCGTGGCCCTAGGGGCAGTCACCTTGGAACAGGGAGCAACACACCCACATGCTAAACCATCACAAAGCAGTGTGGGATGCCAAGGTGGCAGAATTTGTAGGCAATGCACCTGCTGGCCCTTCTGGCCAAGATGTTGCAGCATGTCATGCACCTGAACCTGCACGACGTGGTGTTAAGTGGGGGATTTCAAGTGGTGATGCGGTTTCTTCACCACCACCGCCACCTCAACCTGCTGCAGTGGTAGGCGACGGTGGTAACCTAGCCCAGCTTACTGCCACACAAGCCAGTTTGTGCCTGTTGTGGAGTGAGATGGATGTGGTTAACCACCGTCTAGATAGTATGAAACAGCAGTTGGAGTGAATGGAGGGTCACCAGCTCCAGATAATGGCGATGCTCCAATTGCTGCTCTCCAGCCAAAATGTTGCTCCCTAGTTTTGTTTAAAATGTTAGTCCTTCCTAATTCCTTGCACCCACCACCCTCTCTGTGAAATATTACTTCCGGGTGTTGCCCCTAAATCCTGATCCATCACCCCTCTGTTTTCAAATTGTGCCCCCTTCTTTGTGCACATCTTTTTTCTGAATATTGTTAGCCTCTTGTACATTGATTATTCCCTTTTGGTGCATCATAGTTTCTATCATGCCCCCCCCCTTTACTTTTTGGTTATATGTAATGTTCTTTAGTGTCTCTTTTACTTCATGTGCATATCCTGCAATATGTTAGTTGCCCTCCTTTGTACAGCCTCCATCCTTTGTATATCCTTGCAGAGATATGCTCTTATCACTGCACGCTGTACCTACGATGATGTCTTACCAAATATATGTACATAGGGATAAGAACTTCCATTTTTGGACTTCATTTTAATGTGATGGCTCACGATGCATCCCAGTATACCTGCAGCCCTCCTTACTGCATTCTCGCATTTCTTGCATGCCTTTAGGTTATCTGACACAGGTCACTGTCCATTTTTGTTGTTGTTAGTCTCCCCCATTGTGCACTGCTATATGTATAATGTTAAGTGTGTGTTCGTCTTTCTTTTGCATAACCTTGTTTACCTCCCAAAAATGGTAAGAACCATGCCCCAAAACAGCTGAAATAAAATAAAGTACAAAAGTGGTGTCCGTGCTCTCATTATATTCCTACTTAATAATGTCTGTTTACCATGAAATATTTTTTTGGCCTCAGTAATGTTTCCTTTTTGTTGTGGTTTGTTTGTTGAAAAGCAGAGGTGAGCAGTGCAATAATCTGCTAAACAGCATGTGTGCACTGTCAGGTTGCCACTGCCCACTGAGCCACCTGAAAACATATTATATGACTTGGTCCGCTGTTGATGATGGTACAAATAAAATATATGTTACATATTCTTTATACCATTAACAGTGGAACAAGTCAGCTATCATGTATGTTTTTAGGGGGCTGGGCAGTGTGTACCTGACAGTGTAAACATGCTGTTTAGCAGATTATTGCACTGCTCACTCCTGATTTTCCACATACGCACACACCAAGATAGAAAGAAAACATTACTGAGACCACTAAAATATTTTCATTTTGGAAACAGAGATTATTAAGTTAGAATATAACAAGGAAGGGAAGGACACCATTTTTTTAGCTTATTTTCTGTAGAATGTTTTTGGCCAGTGTTTATACACAGCTTGGGATGCTCTCTTATGTCCTAAAAATTCCCTACTCCAGATGAATAGAAATGAGAGCATAAAATGGGATGAAAAGTCTCCATTAATTCATGCCACACTCGTTCATGCATGCACCCAGTCTCCATAATTGTGCACCTCCAAAATGCTGCTGTCTTCTGTCCATAAAATTCCAGACTACACATATTGAGAAATGATGAGAGCATTATGTGTTGAAAAGTCTGCGGTCTTTCTTGATGCACTAAATTATGCGTGCATACAGCCCCCATAATTGTGTACCAAAGAGATGGCGCTGTATAAATGTGATGAATATTCCAGACTCCACATATTGAAAAAAATGTTGAGACCATTAAACGTGATGAAAAGTCTCCATGAATTCATGCCGCACTCATTCATGCATGCACACACCACAACAAGAACTATGTCACCTGCTGCTGCTCTAGGAATTTAATGTAATGCTTCTTGCATTGACTGGGCTGATGCATAGTGTCTTGCCAAATGATATGATAGCAAAAGATGACCACTGAGTTAACCATGATGATGTGACGATGCTGTTGGTTACCCAAACTCTGCTGCACTGACTCAGACAGGAAGGATGCCCTATGTGTGTGTACACTCATGTACCCTTGGTAAGTTAATGTACCTGACACCATTAAGGTTTTCCACAGAACCTGACCTTAAATGTTTATATACACACATATTTTATATACATACATTTACACATGTAATCATTGGTTTTTTTTGCATCACAGGTCATCGTATAGCCATACTTGAGGTGTACATTTTTTTGGCTTGAAGAGGAATTTTGGCATTGGAATGCTGTCAAGCCAGGCAAGGTAAGCATTTTTTTTGGGGGGTGGGTGGTGGGTCGGGATTATCATTTGAAGCAATTTTCATTAATGGTTTCTTTATTTGTGAATTCTTCACAGGTTTTCGGTGTATCCTCCAGCCCAATCCTGATGGTCAGGATTCATACCAGTTGCGGGTGTGATGTTGAACTTCTTATTGGGAGAAAGCACCGATGGCAGCACACAGCACCAAAATGTTTCCTGCAAAAACAGATGAACAAGAAATTATTAGTACTTCATTGCAGTAACACATTGTGTTCAAAGTGTGGCTGTTACTGTCTGCTACATATTCAGCTCAACAGATACCAAGCTCTTAGTAAGCCACACCAAGACCAAATCACTAATTTAGTATGTGTAACTCATGCACTGTCCCAATCTCTTAACTTAAGTTACATTTTAAAAGATGTCTTGTCACTACCTGGATAAAACTTTGTTCACCACCGCCATGGCCTGCTGCAGCAATACAGTGTCTGATGTGCATGAAAAATATATTATGTGACTTGCATGTCACCTGCTTTCTATGATTTACACTCTCTTGAAAAAAAAATGAACTATAAAAGAGACCCGATGAAATAAAATTGATATACATATTAGAAATTTGATATTCTATAGGTGTTTGTAGACAGTACTGCAGTACTGCACTCCTCCAGTCCAGGAGAGTGCTTGAAACTGTTAACCTATAAACAAAGAAAATACGTTGACTGTATGTGTTTCTCAACTGCATCACATAAATGCAACAGGAAGTGTAACACAGCTCAAGGAAATTCCACAGTGTGAAAAATTAGTACACATACTCACGGCAAAGTATTGATAGTAAGAAGTCTTGAGGCTGTGGCTGCTGGATGCAGTCTCCATCTGCCATGGCATGAGCAGGGCACAGGATGGAAAACAATCACATTCCCTCTCATTTAAATCGTATCTGGTGTATTTGGCTGACTGCGTTTTACTGGCGGTGGTCATGGGTACATGAAGACATTCCCTCTCACTATCTGGTAGCTTTGGCTGACTGTGGTTTACTGGTGGTGGTCATGGGCACATGATGACATTCCCTCTCACTATCTGGTGGCTTTGGCTGACTGTGGTTTACTGGTGGTGGTCATGGGCACATGATGACATTCCCTCTCACTATCTGGTGGCTTTGGCTGACTGTGGTTTACTGGTGGTGGTCATGGGCACATGAAGACATTCCCTCTCACTATCTGGTGGCTTTGGCTGACTGTGGTTTACTGGTGGTGGTCATGGGTACATGAAGACATTCCCTCTCACTATCTGGTGGCTTTGGCTGAATGGTTGTTACTGGTGGTGGTCATGGGAACAGCTGCAACACATTCCCTCTCATTGTCAGACACACATGGGTGGGTGGCTGGATATGGTGTGTTTTGTGTTACAGCATTTCACTCTCAGTTAGGAGGCATATATCTTGAATCAGCAGGTTTTAAATGGCTAACATCTAGTACTACAAATGGACAATTGTGTTTATTTATTTATTTCTTTATTAAACTCTAGGATTACAAGTACCTTTGAGCAGGAACTACTCATTTACAAAGGTTCCACGTCGGAGAATGGGGGGGTAACATACAACAATGGGAAAACAACGGTAACAGTCGTAACATACAGATTACTTATACATAAATAGTTCAGTCAACATATTAGAGTAGAACAATACTAGCTAGCTTATTTACAGTATCCAGGTGAAACAATATACATGGTCAGAAGGAGTCAAGAGGGAGCTAGCTTGAAGGTGCCATTGTCAGAACAGGGATGAAAAGAGAGAGGGGGGACAAGGGCCAGTGGCCATTGGTATGAGTGGGTCGAAAGAGAGGGGATGAGAAGGTGGGGGGGCAGAGTATGGGGGGGCTGGTGCCACAAAGGCAGGGTTGCAAAGGCTGATAACAGTTCCAACAAAAGTAGAGGGTGATGACCATGGCTTAGGGGAGGCAGTCTCAGTGTGAGGTAGTGGGGAGGAATAGATGCAGTTGCCTTTTAAAGGGGCTTAGTGTAGTAGCAGCAAGTGATTCTTTGTTAAGGGTATTGAACCACTGAGGAGCAGTATACACGAAGGATCTCTGGCTCAGCGAGGTCTGGCACCAGGGGACCTGGAAAATCTGGGATTGAGAATTGTGTGTTGGCAGGGTGCAGCTGTTGGTAGTAAGGAGACTCGCCACACCTGGAGGCATAAGTCCAAGAAGAATTTTTTTTGCAATAAGACAGGTTTGGTATTGTATTCTGCTTATCAGAGGTAGCCATCCAGCCTTGGCATAAAGGTCACAGGTGTGCGTAAGGCATTCCGCCCCAGTGAGAAGTCTACAGGCTTTGTTAAGAGTCACTGATATCCTCTTGAGGGCAGTAGCAGAGGCAGAGCCATAGATTGCAAGACCGTAGTCGACAATGGAGGTAACAGAGCTGTGGATGGCCAGTCTGAGGGCTTCAGAGGTCATGCAGTGTTTGTACTTGTGGAGCAGGCCAAGGCGTATGTTGGCAGTCTTTGCAACCTTCCCAATGTGCTGGGTGTAAGACAGTGAGCTGTTCAGGGTGATGCCGAGGTATTTGAACTCGTGAACCTGATCTTGTGAGGTCCCGTCTTGATTCTTGATGGTGAGGGATAGAGGTTTATATTTGCTACATGCATTACAAAAAAGACAAAACCTTGGTTTTACTATAGTTCAGGACAAGTTTGTAAGAGCCAAGCCATTTTTCCACCCGGCTAAAATCATGCTGCAGTTGACTCTCAAGTAGGTTAAAGTCCCGGTTGCTAGACAAGAGGACTGCATCATCTGCATAGAGTAGAATCCTCTGTTGACAGATGCCAGAGAGCTTGTTTAGGAAGAGCAAAAAGAGTAATGGGTCCAGTATCGACCCCTGAGGGACACCCGAGAGGACTGGCTTTTCAGCTGATGAGACTCCAGCAATTTTAACACATTGAACTCTCTCCCCAAGGTAGCTAGCAAACCAGGGCAGTGCATCCGTGGAGAGCCCAAGATCAGTCAGTTGTCTGAGTAGTAGGGGGTGGTTAACTGTATCAAAGGCCTTAGGTCAATGAATATAGCCCCCCCCCAAATTGTCCTTGGTCCAAGGCATCATGGATACAACCGGTGAATTCCAACAATGCCGTGGTGGTACTGTGCCTTTTTGGAAGCCATGTTGCTCGGGACACTTAATATTGTGTTTTTCCAAGAACTCTACAAGCTGGTCAGAGACTATGCATTCAAGTGCTTTGGATAGTGGGGGGAGGATGGAGATGGGCCTATAATTGTTGTGCAGTGCCTTGTCTCCACTCTTATGCACTGGTGTGATGGTAGCCTTTTTCCAGATTGTTGGGAACTGGCCATACCTTAGGTAAAGGTTGAAGATCATTGTCAGGGGTTCAAGGATCTCATCAAGGACTAGTGTGAGAAGCTTCAAGTCGAGTGAGTCACCACTATAGCCAGATCTGCTGATAGCCTTACAAATATAGGTTCCGGCTGTGTGCATTGGGATCCTTTTGAAGAAGAACTGCGGCAATGAGTGTGCTTGGGATGATGTGACAGTGGTGGGAGCTTCGAAGAAGTCAGATGGGAGGACACTGCTCAGGTTGGAGAATGCATTGTTGTACATATTAGTGATGGTATCTAGGTCCAGCGTAGGAGTGCCATCAATGCTGAGCATGGTGGGTGGAGACTTGGTGTCTTTGCCAGAAAGGTCCTTAAGGTTTTTCCAGAATTTCTTCCCATCCTCCCACGAGCTGGAGAGCGCTTCTCTAAAGTATTTGCTTTTGGCCATCCGTATAGCACAGGTGCAGCTATTTCTTGCTTGTTTGTATTTTTGAATGTCTGTTTGGGCAGCTGTGGCCCGACCACAGTGCCAGAGGTGGTCCCTTTGTTTGAGCTGAGTGATAAGCTCTGTGTTTATCCATGGGTTAGCTCCACCCTTGACCTTCATTTTTTTTAGCAGTGCATGGATATCACAAGCCTCAGTGATTTGGCTGATAAACAGATCTAGCATCTTGTTTATGTCCTTGAGTGAGTCTAATATTGACCATTCTAAACTGCTTAGGTGGGATTTTAATAGTTGTAGGTGTCCCTTCTTGAGTACCCTGGCTTGTATTACTTTAGGCGGTGGCTTGATGTAGTTATTAGTCCAGGTGCAGATGACGGGCGAATGGTTGTTTAAGGACTCAGGGAGCACAGATACCATGGAGATTCTTTCAGGGTGGTTAGACAGAATCCAGTCAATAAGTGTGTATGTCCCTGTCCTGCAGTTACACCTGGCAGGAGAGGGGACTAGCTGAGTGAGATGTTGTGCTGTAACTGCATCCTTGTAGGTGCTGGCCTCAGGTGCAAGCCAGTTGATGTTAAAATCTCCCATGATGATGGTCTCTGAGTTATGGCGTAGACCCCTCAGACATTCCAGAACATAATTAAAGCCACTAGTCATTTCCTTTGGGGGGGGATGTAAATGGAGACTATGGTGAGGTTTTTGTTGTGTGCCCCGAGGAGGACTTTGATGGTGAGGACCTATGATGTTGCTTCCGGTTTAGAAAGATGGATGGCATGTCCCATGAGAGTATCCCTCAGGTAGATGGCATAGCCACCACCCCACTTAGAGCTCCTGTCCTGCCTGAAAATCGTGTATTTGGGAATAGCAACTGCACTATCAGGGATCTTTGGAGTTAGCCAAGTTTCAATGACAGAGAGAATGTCAGGATTGTATTGCTGAATCCAGGTTTGGAGGTTATCAAGTTTGCTGAGGAGGCTGCAGATATTGATGGTCGCCAGGGTAAGAGACCCTGACTTCCAGTTCTGGCAGTAGCAGATGGTCCTGGAGCAGTAGCAGTAGAAGAAAGCTTCGTAGGGCAGTTTGAAGTGTTTTGAGGGCTTGTTTGCTGGAATTCCTTCTACGCGCCTGGGTGTTGAGGCAACGATTTGAGCCTGGCTTATTACAGAGAGCTGCTAGTGCATATAGGTTCCCTGAGGGATATACCCTTGGTGCTTCAGAGTGAAGCTAGCATGCCAGATTGGTGAGCTGAGAGGCACAAAGTTTTTAGACTGGGTCCCAGTGGTCATTCCTAAGATGTAGTGCTGAGCTGTGGTTGGTAAGATCTGGTCCTGGGAGTGGGGGGTGGTAGTTGCTTGATGAGTGGGGCAGTGCAGCAGTTATCACAATAAATAGCAGTGCTGGTTGCAGTTTAAAGGCAGCCATGACAAGGGGAATGTGGAAGACACAGTTTGACTGAGGGAGGGCATTCAATGTGAAAAAAGAAGAGAGTTGAGGGATGTAGGGGAATCAGCAGAGACCAGTAGGATGGGTGAGTAAGAGAGTGCTGCTTCTGATAGGTGAAGCAGCCCAAGTGGGAGGAGCATCAGTGTATTTAAAGGAGGCCTGGGAGGGTGGTGGGGGTGGGAGAAAAAATAGGTCAGAAAGGAGACCTGAAAAGTTCACTAGGCAGCAGTACATGGGTGCACCAATGGCTGAGGGGCACCAGCTAAGTCGTCCAATCAGGGACCACTGGCAGCAGCGACGCACCAATCATGAGGCAGCTGCAGAGTATGGAGCTCCACAGAGTGTTGGCACTTGAACCTGCAGTGGGGATCCAAGTCCAAGTTCCAGGGAGGCGGGCAGTGGCAGCAGGAGGAGTTGGCGCGGCAGCCATTGAGAGCCGCTTTCGGCGAAGGCATCAAGTTTCTCTAAGTTGATCCTAGTGGGGCCAGAAAGAAGAGGCAGATTAGTTTATGTCACAGGAAAATAAGGAGGGGGCTGGCGGCAGTCCATCAGCGGGGGGCAGGAGTGCTAGAAAAATTAATTAACAATAGAATGAGGATGCTATGGGTGTGGTGGGAGGAAAAAGGGAGTAGAAGGTGCAATTAGCTAAGGGACAAGAACAGTGAAGTGAGCAGGGGAGGGGGTGGTGGCAAACACTCAGAGGGAAAGGAAGAGGAATAAAACAAAATTAGAATTACAGGTGGCGAGAGGGCTTGGTGGGCCAAGGCAAATTACAGGCGGGCACAGTTAGGAGTAGCAGCAGCTGTTCAGACTGCAGAGGGGTTGCGAGAAAAAATTAAGTCGATGTGCAGGAGGACAAAGTTGGAGGGAGCTAGCGAGGGAGAGAGAGAGACTCAGTGATAGGAGTACTTAAGTACAAAAGGCTACAACAGTGGTAATACTACAGTATGCTGAAAATGCTATCACAAATTCAAATGGTGCAGATAATGTCAAAAAAACAGGCTAGTAACACAGTGCAAGCATTAAAATACAGTTTGAGAATCAGTACAGGTTAACACTGTGAGCTAAAAAATAGGTCAGAAAGGAGACCTGAAAAGTTCACTAGGCAACAGTATGTAGGCACACCAATGGCTGAGGGGCACCAGCTAAGTCATCCAATTAGGGACCACTGGCAGCAGCACCGCACCAATCACAAGGCAGCTGCAGAGTATGGAGCTCCACAGAGTGTTGGCACTTGTACCTGCAGTGGGAACTGAGTCCGAGTTCCAGGGAGACGGGCAGTGGCAGCAGGAGGAGTCGGCGCGGCGGCCGTTGAGAGCCACTTTCGGCGAAGGCGTCAAGTTTCTCTATGGGGATCCTAGTGGGGCCAGAAAGAAAAGGCAGATTAGTTTATGTCACAGGAAAATAAGGAGGGGGCTGGTGGCAGTCCGTCAGCGGGGGGCAGAGGTGCTAGAAAAATTAATTAACTATAGAATGAGGATGCTATGGGTATGATGGGAGGACAAAGGGAGTTGAAGGCGCAGTTAGCTAAGGGACAAGAGCAGTGAAGTGAGCGGGGAAGGGCGTGGTGGCAAACACTCAGAGGGAAAGGAAGAGGCATAAAACAAAATTAGAATTACAGGTGGAGAGAGGGCTTGGTAGGCCAAGGGAAATGACGGGCGGGCACAGTTAGGAGTAGCAGCAGCTGTTCAGACTGCAGAGGGGTTGCGAGAGAAAATTAAGTCGATGTGCAGGAGGACAAAGTTGGAGGGAGCTAGTGAGGGAGAGAGAGAGCAGAGAGAGAGAGAGAGAGAGAGACTCAGTGATAGGAGTACATAAGCACAAAAGGCTACAACAGTGGTAATACTACAGTATGCTGAAAATGCTATCACAAATTCAAATGGTGCAGATAATGTCGAAGAAACAGGCTAGTAACACAGTGCAGGCATTAAAATACAGTTTGAGAATCAGTACAGGTTAACGCTGTGAGCTAAAAAATAGGTCAGAAAGGAGACCTGAAAAGTTCACTAGGCAGCAGTACGTAGGCACACCAATGGCTGAGGGGCACCAGCTAAGTCATCCAATCAGGGACCACTGGCAGCAGCACCGCACCAATCACGAGGCAGCTGCAGAGTATGGAGCTCCACAGAGTGTTGGCACTTGTACTTGCAGTGGGGATCCGAGTCCGAGTTCCAGGGAGGCGGGCAGTGGCAGCAGGAGGAGTCGGCGCGGCGGCCGTTGAGAGCCACGTTCGGTGAAGGCGTTGAGTTTCTCTATGGGGATCCTAGTGGGGCCAGAAAGAAGAGGCAGATTAGTTTATGTCACAGGAAAATAAGGAGGGGGCTGGCTGCAGTCCGTCAGCGGGGGGCAGGGGTGCTAGAAAAATTCATTAACAATAGAATGAGGATGCTATGGGTGTGGTGGGAGGACAAAGGGAGTAGAAGGCGCAGTTAGCTAAGGGACAAGAGCAGTGAAGTGAGCAGGGGAGGGCATGGTGGCAAACACTCAGAGGGAAAGGAAGAGGAATAAAACAAAATTAGAATTACAGGTGGAGAGAGGGCTAGGTGGGCCAAGGAAAATTACGGGCGGGTGCAGTTAGGAGTAGCAGCAGCTGTTCAGACTGCAGAGGGGTTGCGAGAGAATTTAAGTCGATGTGCAGGAGGACAAAGTTGGAGGGAGATAGCAAGGAAGGGAGAGAGAGAGCATAGAGAGACAGACTCAGTGAGAGGAGTACATAAGCACAAGAGACTACAACAGTGGTAATACTACAGTATGCTGAAAAGGCTATCACAAATTCAAATGGTGCAGATAATGTCAAAGAAACAGGCTAGTAACACAGTGCAGGCATTAAAATACAGTTTGAGAATCAGTACAGGTTAACGCTGTGAGCTAAAAAATAGGTCAGAAAGGAGACCCGAAAAGTTCACTAGGCAGCAGTACGTAGGCGCACCAATGGCTGAGGGGCACCAGCTAAGTCATCCAATCAGGGACCACTGGCAGCAGCACCGCACCAATCACAAGGCAGCCTCAGAGTATGGAGCTCCACAGAGGCTGACTGTGTTTGCTAATAACAGCAGGACACATTCTGTTAAGTCTAATCTGAAATAATACCAAGGTGGGGAAGGTAAAAAAGAAGGACTGTGAAATTAGTTGTGACAAATTGCCAATATGAAATTATGGAACGAGACTCATTCCGGAAGGGACACTGATTTTATGTTAAGAAAAACAAAACATGTACCATTGAAAAAATGTGACAGCCTTTCAACCAGTTAACTTAAAACCCACAACATCAACCTCATCATCATCATACAGGAAGCTGCCCTCGCAATCATCAATGTCTGAATCTGTAACCTGTCTTGTCTCGCTGCAATGACCCAGGATCCTATAAGATCCTAGCAGTGGTAACCAACAAATGTAAATACAATATACTGTGTGACCAATGTATAAACTGTTTAATGTAATGTGTGTTCTTTTGTACTAATGAGGAGTCTTTGCAAAGGAGTCTATGACTCAAAGGATTGTAATTCTGAATCTCATTAAATAAATGAATAAATAAAATTTTACCCACTAGAGATTTCTTTCTCCATGATTTCATCATCTACCTCAATGATAGGCTGTTTCATGCTGCCACCAGGATGGTCTGCTTCTCCCACATCACCACAACCGTGACCATGATGGAGTATGAATACAGAGGTTGCACCATCATTCCTTATATGTATCATGAAGTATGGTGCCTTGAGGGAGTGGGTGTTTTTTTTTTTTTTTTGTACTTTATTTTATCCCACCTTACTACCCACTCACCCCACTCCTTCAGACTTGATCATCCCCGGCGATTCTAGCACAGAGTCTGCCCCTAGAGTGTCGGCCTTTCTCCCCCTTACCTTCCTCCTTCTGAAGCGCCTGCACACATTGGGGTCTGCCCATGGTAGTTAGTCCGGGATTAGGTCAGTAGTCATCTTGGGGTAGAGCTGATTTTTTTCCACATTTTCTCCCTCTTAGGTCCACCTACCCCTGAGGATGTCAGCATGCATTACTGACGTCCAGGCAGATGACGTGCTGACGCACGTCATTGCCAAGTGCCCACAATGTCCTCCCTTCCCCAGTTTTGAAGAACCGCCTGTGCTCTGATACCCATGCTTCCACAGGCACAGGTGTCACGGGTGCTCAAGGCACCCCAGGAATCCACCCCTGGAAGAGGAGACCATCCATTGGGATGCTCGATCCTCCTCCACCCCTCTGACCCCCAACAGCCCGAGTCCATTCCTGAACCTGGGTCACTGGCATGGCAACCAGTGCCTCAACCCTCAGCGCCACCGGGCTGGCTGGAATGGGTGTTTTTATCTTAGTTACATGGAAACATTTTTTACATTGTTTGCATGTTACATTGTAATAAGAAAGAGCATTTTGTGGGTATGTGCTTGTGGTGATTGCTTCTTACTTTGAGTCAAAGCAACTCTCATGAGGTATTTGAATTAAAAACAATACAGGCTCTGTGCACAGGGCCCTAACAGCCCACAGCCTTCAACTGGTGCCAGCCTTTCCTTTGCAAACTCCATATATGGGGAATGCAGCTGAATTGTTGGTCAATGTTATGTTTTGCTGAAGTTATGGTATGTTGAAGGTGTCATCTGTTCTTTAACATGTTTCCTCCTCCTATCCACAAATCTCAAGTATTGTGCCTATTAGAAAAGTGTTTCCCAATGCTACGTGATGTTGCATCACATATTGTTGTGTGCAACATTAAGAAGATCTGGTGCCAGCACTGACAACATGACCGAGAAGGCCTAATTCCCAAAATGTTTCCCAGAAAATGTTACAGTAAAGTCAGACATAACTCAGGTGTCAGACATGCAGTTACATGGTTCATAGCCACCATCAGGACCCAAATCTTTTGTTTTCTACATCGTTTCAAATGGTTTTAGACCTCACCGTGGTGGTGGTGGTGCCACTGCCTAACACGCCCCCATATATAGTAGTGTCAGGTGGTAAACACCAGTAGTGTAACAGGGAGGAAAGGGTTAATATGGTAAGCAAATTAAACAAAAAACAGGAACGCTGCAATGCAGAGGCTGGATCACAGTTGTTTTAATTGCTGTGAGCAATTCAACAATGCAGTGTACCTGGATATGGACACGTCAAGTGGTCAATGTCCATGAATACTTCCAATCAAAAAAATAAAGCATAAAAGTGATTAAGCAAACAGAAACAGGAACAGAACTACTCCGAATGAATAACTGTTTAGATAAAGTCAATCAATCAATTTTTATTTAGCCAGGTGAAACTCCATTGAGCAAACTCATTTTCAAGAAGGGCCTGGTAGGTACAGAATAAATAATAAAGTTACCCAAAAAAGGGTCAATATGTAAGAAAAATATAACAAATAAGTAGCACACCAACAAAAATATTAAGACTTGAAAGAAATTACACAAACTCACAACTTGTGAGAAATCTGTCAAATATTAGGAACTAGCCTGCTCTGCTTTCACATACACACAGACACACACCACACGGGATCGACCCTCCCTCACTCAACTCCCTCACAGACATAGGCACAGTGAAAACTGAAAACACTACCCAAGTTTAACTAAGCATTACCCAAAGATACAAAACCAAAAAAAGGTTCACTAGCAGCACTAGGGACTAAATTGAGACTTTGGGAGCAATTAACTCTCAAAAATCACAAATAAAGAGGTTTTTGAAGGGTTTATTGACTGTGATGCATCACACTGAACTGCTCTCCGACTCAACAATATACTGTGCAGGAAACAGCCTGCATGTGATATTTGACCTATCTATTTTATTTATTTATTGAAATGTTTCACTAGGAGGGCACACTGAACAACAAGTTGCTCGTCTCACGGTGTGACCTGGGGGGAGGGGTTACATAGGTTGTGAAAGATGATCAGTTACAATAGTTTGTGCGTAGTACAAACAATACAACATTGTAAGATTGTGCAACAGTTGGAAAACAAGGTATTGTACAATAAACAGTAGTGGAACATTGGGTAAATTACAATACTTGTCCAAAATCATACAAAAGAACATATGAACGTACAAAACAGCAATAATGTGATAGAACCATTTATAGTGCATGAGTGTATCAGGAGCAGGCTCGAGGCAGCATACAAGTGCTGTTCAAGTAAAAAGGATGGGGTTAGGTTGTGCACACTGGTGACCTAGGAGGGCAGGTGGGAGGGGGAGAGGCAAGAACTGAATATGAGGAGAAGGGGTAGCCATTTCCTGATTTCCCCCTTCAGGATGTTGAGATCCCTGCCAGGGGGGTTTATGGTAGGAAGACAGAAACTAGGGACAGGTATTAAGATGGGTTAAAGCAGGAACAGCTGAGGGAAAGGTAATTGTGTAGGGCAGAGGTAAGGGAGTAGTTGGAGGAGGAGTATCGTATTTTAGGGGGGGAGGAAATTCCAGATTTTAGGGAAACAATGGGTGAAACCAGTCTGACCGATGAGGGTGGAGCAGTGAGGGACCATCAAGGTGAGGGCGTCATTTGATCTGAGAGAGTGGGTGGGGGGAGGTGGAATGGACAGAGAGGATGAGAGATAGGAGGGGAGCCCCCCTGAACCAGAATTTGGAGGTTAGCTTGGCACAGTAGAGATGCGTCTGTGAGATAGTGGAAGGAAGGTTAGAGAGTGATAGAGTTCACAGTGGTGGGAGCAGGAAGGGGAGTCAATAGCAAAGCGGCAGAAGGAGTTAAAGAGAGTGTCCAACTTGGTCAGGGAAGATTTTGGAACAGCACCATAGACTACGTCACAGTAGTCAAAGATGGGAAGTATCATTTTATGGACAATTTCATGCCTCGCAGTCAGTGGGATACAACTACGATTCCTGTACAGAGCACCAAGCTTGGGGTGCAGTTTCTTCAGGATAGCATCAATATGCACAGAGAAGTTGAGGTGCTGGTCCAGCCAAACCCCCAGATATCTAAATGAGGATGTGTCCTCCAAGATGGTCCCATCAAGGGTGTGGAAGCTGAGTAGGGCCGGGATCCTAGAGAGTCTCTGTCTGGTGCCAAAGGTCATTGAGACTGTCTTCTTGGCATTTAGAAAAAGCTGGTGATAAGCAAACCAGGGCTGAACTTGGTTGAAGTCATGCTGTAAGCTGTTTTGCACAGCAGCAGAGTTTTTGCTGGAACTGTACAAAACAGTATCATCACAGTACATGTGGCTAGAAGAAGATGAGCTGGTTGTGGGAAGATCATTAAGGAATTTACCCTCAATGCATTGCAATTTCACTGGCAAAACTAAAAAACATTGGTGAAATTAAGGATAATGATGAAATTTCGCCTTATGCGAGAACAAAATTGAGTGAAACTGGGCGAAATTTCGCATTATGCGAAAGCAAAATCTGAGGCGAAATTACATTTCGTCTAGGTGAAAAATTTCACATAATGCAGGAATTATGCACAATATTTCACTAGGCAAAATTTTTCAAATTCGCATATCACTAAGTACCATGCCCACGGCCAATCTTGCCAGTGGCAGCAGTGCCATGGCCGGAAACAGCTTTGCTTGCATGTCTCTTTGCAGGCATTTTTGGGGATCACCAAGAAAATTCTAAACAAATTTAGATTTATGAACTTTCGGTTTAGGGTGAATGGGAAGCCAAAAAACAACAGCTGTGACTTGCAGATGGAGATTGGGCACTAAATAGATGCAAACGCACAGACAAAATAAGATTGCGCTGCACACTCAAGAGATGCAGATGCAAAGGCACAGCAACACCTTAACCAGTGCTCACAAATCCAAAACTGGAAAAGAATACCTTTTGCCAGTTGGGGTGGGGGCAGTGCACTGCAGTAACTGTCCACTACCAAGATACCACAAAGCAGTACAAAAGCTGCAATTACTGTTTGGCACAATAAAATGTGTCTGGCCTGATGGCACGCATCGCACACACACTCACACACACACCTACAACATTTAATGTGCAGCAAACTGAAAACTTCAGTAATATAACCAAATCTTTTAAACAAACTGAAATTATGCACTGAACCACAACAATCAGCAAACAAATTTCAAAAATTATTGAAAATATTACTGTGAGTACATGAACACAGTTATACAACAAAAATATAACCAAAACAGAAAGACTGCCTTTCTCCCAGTTAATCTACCCCCAGCACACATACACCTCTCCCCCCAAACACACTTCAACAGTGTCTGTCAGTACACAGACTGACTGTTCTAAATTAACATTCAAAATCCACAAAAAAACAATAAACACTTGATGATATGAACACAGGAGGGTTTCCTACAATCGATGTACTAAATTATGAGGAAAAAAATGTCTGAAAAAGACTTTTTGAATGCTTTTTAGAGGGTTTGAATCTCAGAGCTCTGAGGGCAAACTGTTTCCAGCTGCCACTACACAGAACTGAGGCTGTGCAGAACAATCTAGAGCCCATGTGACCTGCAATCCCATGAATCACTGCAAAATTTACCTTAGAGTTTACAAACAAGGTGAAGTGATGTGAAGTACATTGAAATCAATGTACTTCTCATTAAAATTGGTGTAGAAGTGGTTGGGGACAGGTGGAGTAACACAAAGTCAGTGCTTCCAATGGACTTTGCGATAATCATTGGAAGGCAGAGTACTCCGCTTCGTGTTGTGGATTACTCCACGGATTCTGCTTTATTACGTGAATTGCTCCATGTAGTGGATTTTGGCCACTTTGCCAGCCTCTAATCAACAGACATGGGGGGCACGAGGTCCTCCCTCCTGTGCACAGAAGCCATGAATGTATGGAACTTGGCTTACTTCCTAGGGATCTCCCTCTCAGCAGTTCATCTCCAAGAGAAGGGCAACGTGCTGGCAGATGCCCTCAGCAGAATCAATCAGAACCACCACGAGTGGTCACTAAACAGGCATGTTCTGCAAGTTGTGTTCAGAAGGTGGGACACCCCAGATGTGGACCTCTTTGCAGCCCCAGACAATCACAAACTGCCATTGTTCTGTTGCAGGCCTCCGACAGTGAGCACAGTAACACTAGATGCACTTCTGATGGACTGGACAGGGAAGTTTCTATATGCCTTCCCACTTTTTCCCTTGCTGCTCAGAGTACTGAACAAGCTCAGGGTTTAGCCAGCAACAATGATCTTCATTGGTCCAGACTGGGCCAGGCAGCCCAGTTCTTGGTACTCACTGCTACTGATCCTGTCAATATCCAGACCAGTCTCCCTGCCCAGGAGGCACAACCTACTGACCTGCCAGGGCAGAGTTCTCTACTCCAATCTCCAATCCCTCAGGCTCAGAGCTTGGCTCTTGAAGACCTAGAATATGCTGACCTACACCTCTCTGAAGGGGTACTAGAGGTGCTCAGAGTGTCTAGAAAACCTTCTACAGGAAGACCTATTCTTCAAAATGGAAGAGGGTTTCTATTTGGTGCGGACAGAGACAGATAGGCTACCGTCAGGCTGGTTTACCAGTAGTCTTGGACTATCTGGCACACTTGCATTCCCTGGGTGGTCAGCCTTCACTCATAAGGTACATCTAGCAGCTGTTTCTGCTTACCTTTCTGCTGGAAAAGGGACATCCCTGGCTGCCAACCAGATATTCAGGAAGTTTTTCAAGGGCCAACTGCATTTGCATCCCTATCACAGGGAACCCACGCCTGCATGGTACCTTAAAATATGCATAGGCCAGCTAATGCAGACACCTTTTGAACCCATGTCCTCAGCAGAGTTCAAGTATGTGACATAGAAAGCAGTGTTCCTGGTAGCCATTACCTCAGCTAGGAGGATCAGTGAGCTCCTGGCCTTGTCCACAGAGCCAGACTATATAGCAGTCCACAGAGACAAGAAGGTTCTTAGGATGAATAGGAAGTTCCTCCCTAAGGTTTTCTCAGATTCACCTTAACCAGACCATGTTTTTGCCAGTCTTCTTTACTGATCATTCCAGCTCAGAAGAATGCAGACTGCATACTCTTGATGTCAAGAGAGCTATAAACTACTACTCAGATCACACGAAAGGACATAGGCAGGATAAGACCCAGCTCTTCCTGACCTATGGAGAAGTGGGGAAGGGCAAACCCACCTCAAAGAGGACCATTGCCTGTTGGATTATTGCATGTATCCAATTTTGCTACAGCAAAGTGAGCAATGAGCCTCCTGTAGGCCTCAGAGCCCACTCTACAAGGGATACAGCTGCTTCTATAGCAGCTGCAAGAGATATCCCTTTGTTAGAAATCTGAAAAGCAGCTACCTGGAAAACACTTCTCACCTTCACCAAACACTACAGCCTGGATACCCAGGCCAGAGGTGATACCAGGTTTGGCATAGCAGTACTGCAGATCTTGTTTCCTATATAGGTTATCTACCCTCCTCCAAAGGTACTGCTTGGGTAGGCTGCAGAAGTCAGAATACAGTAAGATTTTCTGGGATTTGAAGAAAAAATTACTTACCATAGTAATCTTGTTTCTTCCAAGGGAATCTTACTGTATTCAAGCTCCCACCCTTCCCCCCAACTAGAACCTATAGGAACTGCAACACTGCTGTTCATGCCTGTAGTAAGCCTCCGATGTTAATTCACAACTTTTACCTTCATGACTGCTTGCTGTTACTTGATGACTGGCTGGCAGATTTATTTCAGACACACACACACAGAATTTATTTCACACACCACCTATTCTAAGCGTGATGCTGCAGGCACTGTTGCTACCCACACAGATTCAGGGATCTTGCCTGGCCTAACACTCTGAAACAGTACTTCTTCCCTTGAAGGATTTTTTTCCTTTTTTTACTTATTCCACGTGATGTGACGGAATGCCCTGCCCACAGAGCCAAAGCTTATACCCCACTGACTTATGTGGCTTATACGCCACAGTCACAAACACCTTTGCCTGACTGTGTCTTTGTGGGCATTTTTTTAGATTACACAGAGTCACCATAAAAAAGAAATATGTTTATTGCTGAACATGATTTTTCCAGTTTTGTAGGTTGCTAACAAATTCAAGAGAATTCATAAGACAGTACAATGCCAAAACTACAGCAATAGGTAAGTTTCTTAATTATGTCTTTTTCTTTCAGTTAAATGCTATAATACGTAGTGAGAGACCGTATTCATGGTACTATGGAGAAACACACAACAGTGGTACAGTGATAACAATTTCAACAGATTGAACACAGGCAATTAACAACATTATTTATTTTTTTATTTATTTAGTTTTTGTTGACCGGGTAAGTGCACTAGACAAATCCTGCCTATTTTCAGGCACAACCCGGGGAAGGGGGATACAGATGAAAGCCAACTGACCTTGAACCTGATTAAGCTGTTGGTGGTATTTTTAGTGAATAAGGGAAATTTGGCAGGGGCACTGGGGAAATTCCCCTGCTCTTTTCGATAAGTGCCACGGGATATTTAATATCCACCTGAACTACCACCAATCCAGGCAGATGGGACCTCGGTTTACCGTCTCATCCATTCAGGTTTTGGTGGATAGGAAGCCAAAAACCAACAGTAACTTCCAGATGGAAACTGAGCACTAAAGAGATGTAGCCACACAGGCACAACAAGACCTTAACCAGTCTTTAGAAATCCAAAAGCAGAACAACAATATCTTATTTTGTGAGGGGGGGGATGGATTTATAGCAGTAGGTAGATAGAAGCAGGAAAAATACTGCAGATGGGCTAAGAAATTAAGAGTACTGCTATTACGGTGGTGTAATAAAATGCATCTGACATATGACAGCATGCACACAGACTAAAGGTAATGTGCAGAAACGTTAACAGTTCAGTAAACTACAACACAGTTTTTTTAACAGACTGAAAAAATGCACAGCAACACAGAAAACAGCAAAAACTGATACAAACTTACTAAAAGTATACTGTGTGTACCTGAACACACAAATACTAAAACGTAGCCAACAACAGTTGGAAAGACTGCCTTTCTCACTGTGTCTTCCTTCTACACCACAGATCTGCTCCTCCTCCGAAGCACACTTCTATAGTGTCTGTCAGTATAGAAACTGAATGTACTAAATTAACATTCAATATTCACACAAAATCAATACATACTTGACGACATAAACACACAAGGGTTTACTACAACTGATGTACCAAATTTTGACACAAAATTGTTTTTTAAAACGTGCTTTTTCAAAGGTTTTTCGTTGGTTTGATTCTCCGAGTTCTGACAGCAAACTGTCTCCTGCTTTCCACTATACACACGATGCTGAACTGAGGCTGTGCAAGACGGTATAGAGCTTGTGACCTTACATCCCATGAAGCACTGCAAAATTCATCTTAAAGAGCCCCCGAAAGGTGAAGTAATGCAAATTCCATAAAGAACAATAAGAACTTCATGTTACTTCGAGATGCAAAGTTATTCACTTTGCATTGTAGAGTGTTTCACAAAATTCAGGTTATATGCGAAATACTACATGTAGTGAAGTTTATGGACTTTGCCCACCTCTAATGCCTTGTATATGATTTAGTTCACCCTGAAGCAGCCCAAATATGACAACTTATGCTTTCATCCTTTTTTCTCTTAGCAAGCATCTTTCTTTTCAGACTGTATTTGTGTTATTTTAACTATGTAGTAAGCCCTTTCGTCATTTTAATATCCGGTTATATTCTGGTTGGGTTTTGTTATTATTCATTCTGTCTTCCAGGGTGGGTTGGATGGGAAGGGGAAGGGGTTTGTTGTTTGTTTGTATGTTGCATTGTTATTGTTTTGTCCCTTTTCTTGTAAACAATAAAAATATATTGAATTTAAAAAGAAAAAGAATTACAGATGTGCGTGCAGTCCTGCCTAAGTGTTTCCAGCCTACTGTGGTTCTTTTCATAACTCAGAAAGCAAAGTTAATAAACTATTTTCCTCTTTCTGCAGGGATCATAATTTTAAAGTCCCCAGGATCAATACAAGTCCGGTTGGATGTAAGACTGGTGGAAGCTGTGACACTGTCAGTAACACAACAGCAAAGTAATAGATTCTGTAGGTTGCTCTAGTTGTGGGACCTGTACTTAGCCTCCAAAGTGCTGTTGGCTAACTGAATCTTCTGGATCTTCTCCCTTTTATGAACACATTGACCATAAGGATTATTGGATCCCACTGGGCTCGGTTTGATAACATAATGTTGGGGTTGGGGGGGGGCAGTAACCAGAAAAGTAACTTTTCCCCTAAAAGTGAGTATATATTTTTCTCATGCACTTAAACTGCTAATGGTGGGTAGACTGAGCCCTAGGTTGGGGGATTTGGGGGATTGGTATTCCCCTGTAATGCTGTAAAAAAGTTTTCTTTCAGAATAATCCTGTGTAAAATCAAAATTATTTTCTCTATTAATGGAGAGAGTATAAAATAAGAAACACTGCAGTCAATAATAATGTCAGAAGAGGGAGGTAATAATCCCGCTTTACAAGACACTGGTATGGCCCCATCTGGAGTACTGCATGCAGTACTGGAGGCCACACCTTCATGAGGACATTAATCAGACTGAGGCAGTCCAGAGAAGGGCAACCAAAATGGTGCAGGGACTGCATCAGAAAACATATGAGGACAGATTAATGGAGCTCAATATGTATACCCTAGAGCAAAGGAGGGCGAGAGGTGATATGATCAAACATTCAAACACCTTAAGGGCATTAACAAGGTGAAAGAGGCTAACATGTTTCAATATAAGAAAAATAGCAGGACAAGAGGACACAGCATGAGATTAGAGTGAGGCCGAATAAGGGGTAATGTAAGGAAGTTATTTTTCACAGAAAGGGTGGTAGATGCATGGAATGGCCTTCCTCAGGAAGTAGAGGATATGAATACAATGCAGGGATTCAAACAGGCATGGGATAGGCATAAGGGAGCAATACAGATGAGTATGAATAGATAGGCCACTGACAAAGCAAAGGCCGATGGCACATTTATAAGGTAGAAAATGAAATGAGAGGACTGGATGGGCCTTGCAGTCCTTATCTGCCGTCTACTTCTATGTTTCTGTTTCGATAAGAGCACCCTTCTAATATCATGTGTACATAGTGTCTGTTCTCACCCCACCTCCACTCCCCCAGGATGCATCTGGAAATGAGCTGTTACCAGATATTGTCTGTTACATAGAAACATAGAATTTGATGGCAGATAAGGCTTGCTTGGCCCACCTAGTCTGCCCATTTCCCTACCTAATGGATAAGCTGCAGATCCTAGTTAACCAAAAGCCTACTTCCTCCTACCCCCTACTAGAATTGCCTTATGTCTGTCCCATGCATTCTTGAATTCCCCCCACTGTTTTTGACTCAATGACCTCCTCAGGAAGGCTGTTCCATGTTTCCATAACCCTCTCTGTGAAGAAATACTTCCTTATTACCTCTGAGCCGTCCCCCCTCTATCTTCAAATTGTGCCCCCTTGTTTTTGCACATTTCTTTTTCTGAAAGATGCTAACTTATTGGACTTAGTTGATTCCCTTGAGGTATTTGAAAGTTTCTATCATGTCCCCCAATCCTTTTTTTATCGAGGCCTTGTAGTTGCGTGCACAGGATATTATATTTGTCCAGGAAATCTGTGAGCTGATCTGCTGCAATACGTTCAAGGGCCTTGGAGAGGGGTGGCAATATAGAGATCGGACAGTAGTTTCCATGAGTGGTCCTGTTGCCACTTTTATGGACGGGGTAATAGTGGCAGATTTCCATTTGTCAGGGAATTGGCTGAGCCTAAGTGAGAGGTTGAAAATATATGTCAGTGGCTGTAACACCTCATCAAGGGTGAGGGACAGCAGTTTAAGGTCAAGTGTATCACTGCTGTATCTGGATTTGGTGATGACTTTGGTAATGTATTTGTGGGCATCATGCATTTTGACTGCTTTGAAATGAAAAGGCGGGTGGCTAGAGGAGGAAGAGGCATTGGGGGAGGAGAGGGAGAGTATTGGTTATCAAAAAAGTCAGAAAGGAGAACACTGCTGAGATTGGTGAATGCAGAGTTGAAGGTATTTGCTATGATTTTAGGGTCACGTGTAGTAAACCCATTTATGTTGAGCAAGGTAGGAGAGGTATTTGGCTGCTTTCCAGTGACCTCTTTAATATTGTTCCAAAATGCCCTCCCATTACCCCAGGTATCCGTGAGAGTGTTTTTGAAGTAGGTAGATTTATTTTGCCAGATAGATTTGGTACAGTCATTTCATGCACGTTTATAGTTTTGGATGTCAGTTTCTTTACCAGTGGTTCTGGCCAGTTCCCAGTGGCGATCTCTAGATTTTAGTTGAAGTAAGAGATCGGCTGAGAGCCAGGGATTGCAAAGGACTTTAATAATGCGCTTTTTAAAAGGAGCGTAGGAGTCACAGGCTGCATTGAAAGTGCTGATGAAGTAATCTAGCGCTGTATTTACATCTGTTGCTTTGTAGATAGGGGACCAGTCTTGGAGGTTGAGGCATGTTTTGAGGTGTGACAACTGCCCACGTGGTAGGACTCTACTAGTGATGATATTAGGAGGGGACTTGCGGAATTTGTTTAACCATTCACAGATGACAGGGGAATGGTCGCTAAGCAAGTCAGGGAGGACTGAGGTATTTGTGATACGAGTTGGGTGGCTCGTAAGAATTCAATCCAGGAGGGTGCTGGTGCCAGATTTGTAGTATTTCTTGGTCAGAGAGATGACCATCTGGGTGAGATTCGCCGATGAGACAGCATTCTTATAGACCCCTGCATCAGATGCGAGCCAGTTTATATTAAAGTCTTCAAGCAGAATCATTTCAGAGTCAGGAGGTTGGGACCTGGTGAGTTTCATAGGTTTCATAGGTTTATCAGAGCTTTTGAAGACCATAGTCCATATGCTCACCGTGGCCTTATGTGTATCCAGATATGTTCTTGTTGATCAAAAATTGATCGATTTGTGTCTTAAATATTTTCATTGTTCTACTGGTTATAATCTCGATCGGGAACATATTCCAGATATTTGCTACTCTCGCTGTTAGCCAATACTTCCTCCTCAGTGTGTCGTATCTATCTGGTTTAATCTGTAGGGAGTGGGCTCTGGTATTATAAGGTTGATCCCTCAGTACCAGATTGAGTTTTTCCCAGAGTGTGGTGTCATTGAATGCCCTATACATCAGACACAGGTCACCTTGTAATCTACGATACTCCAGAGTGTATAGGCCAAGGATAGCAACCTCTGCTCATACTCCTGGCCCTGGATCCCAGCTATCCTCCATGTTGCTATCCTTTGTTCCCTCTCCAATGATTTGTTGTTACCTCTACCCCCAGGGGCCCAGAAATAGACACAGTATTCCATACGTGGTTGCACCAGGGATGTGTACAGTGGTAAAATAATTTATTCTCTTTTACATTTAAAATGTTTATTTATGCAGTATTGTATACTACAAGCTTTTTTTATTATCTGTTATAATGTGGTCTAAAACTAAGATTATTACATGTCTTTACCCCAAGGTCTCTTTCCTCGGTATCAACCTTTAATGACACATTGCCCAGTGTGTATTGGTACAATTTTTTTTTTTTACCTATACGCATCACAGTGCATTTCGCCACATTAAATGTAGACCATTGATTCTGTGCCCAGTCATCCAAATTTCTTAAAGTGGCCTGCAAAGCATTTGCATCCTCTATATCTTGAATTACCTTACCTAATATAGTGTCGCCTGCAAATTTTGACAACCAAATATGAGGTGCAGAGCTCCTAGTCCTGATATATATATACTAAACAAGCATGGGCCCAACATTGAGCCCTGTGGTACCCTGCTGGTCACATCCGTTCATCCAGAATACTCTCTTTTTATACAGACCCTCTGCTGTCTACCCATAAGCCATGACCTAATCCAATGGACAATATCAGAATGTATCCCCAGCATGTTGAGTGCTTTAAATAAATTTGTCATGTGGTGCCTCGTCAAAGGCCTTGGCGAAATCCAGGAAGATCACATCCAATGAGCTCCCTTCATCCAAGGCCCTATTTACCTTGCCGTAGAACTGAAGAAGGTTTGTCTGGCATGTTCTGCCCTTTACAAAACCATGCTGTGTACTATCAATATTACCGGTCCGATGTTGGAATTCTATAATATAGTCTTTAATAATCCCCTCCAATATCTTACCCAGAATTGAGGTCAGGCTAATTGGTCTATAATTTTCTACATCCTGCATGGATCCCTTCTTATGTATAGGGACTACCACTGCTTGCTTCCATACTGCAGGTACGTCCTCATCTTTCATGGATTTCTGAAAAAGGCATGTAATAGGACCTGCCAACTGTTCTGCCAATTCTTTAATAACCCTTGGATGCAGTTCATCAGGACCCTGAGCTTTATTTTGATTTAGTAGCTTTAATTTTTTTTCCACATCGCATACCTTTAAAGTAATTATGGGTTTACAAGATGCAGAACTGAACTGAGGTTTAGTGATTGTTGGGTGATTGAATACAGTAGAAAAATAAGTATTACAGTGTTCTGACATCTTTTGGTTGTCAGCTGTAGTGCTTCCATCCTGATCTCTTAGGGGACCGATATTTTTTACATTGCCCTTCTTGTTATTAATGTATGAGTAAAAAGATTTGTAATTATCCTTCACCCTAGTAGCAAGTTTAAATTCATAACTTCTTTTGGCTTGTTCAATACGCTTTTTAGTAACCTTTAGGCATTTTTTGTATTTTGCCCAACTTCCCTCATCATCACTTAATTTTGCTGTTCTATACAGTCTATTTTTTTTCTTTATCTCCTTCTTAATTGAAGATGTCACCCACAAGGGAAAGGGTTTCTTATTTAGTGTCTCATATTTTTTTGAGACTGGGATATGAATCTTAACTCGGCTATGGCGTTTGGCTTGTAACTTATCCTACATGTCAAGAAGTGACGCATCCTTAAATTCTTTCTCCCATTTCCAATTTACCAAATCTCTTCTCGTACCATTGAAATTTGCTTTGTCATACCTAAAAATTTAAGTTTTGCCAGGAATAACACTTATTTGCTGCATATAGTTAAAACTAACTATTAAGTGGTCACTAGAACCTAATGGTGGCAGGACTGTACAGTTCTGTATCTTATCATCCAAATTACTCAAAACTAGATCCATGATGTGTTTCCTTCCGGTATTATTTGTAACAAACTGTTCTAATGCAGCTAGGTCAAATATTTCTAAGTAATGTTCTTTTTTAGCCGTGTTAATATGCAATGTATTCCAATTTATACCTGGTAGGTTAAAATCGTCAAGTAATATAACATTATTTAGATTGGACATCTGCTTAATAAAATCAGACAGCATAATATCCTCCAAGGGGGTAAGTGAAGGAGATCTATAAACTACCCCAATATTTAACCTACCATTTGGTACAAGTGAAATTCTCACCCATAGAACTTCACAATTTTCCCATTTTGAAGTATCTAAGCTCTCAGATATAATACCCTCAGCTATATATAGGGTCACCCCCCACCTCTTGACAATTTCCTGTCCCTGTTATATAGGGTATAACCTTGAATGTTTTTATCCCAGGTATCCTCTGATTTCCACCATGTGTCGGTAACTGCACAAATATGGATGTCCAGGGTGTGTAAAATGACTTGCAGCTCCACCATTTTATTATTCAAACTTTTGGCATTGAGTGAAATAAAATTTATTTTAGGTTTTGTTTGACTATTTTTGGATGCTATGTTGTGTATGTGTACCTGCCCCCACACTATTCAGTTTCAATGTGCATCAATTATGTGCTTCAGTTTGTAGGAGAAAATACATTTGTCCTGCTTGTTTAGGTGCACCCCATCCTGAGAAAGCAAGTGATGTCCCTGGAAATCATGCCAATGGTCTGCATATCTGAAGTCTTCTCTTTGACACCAGCACTTTAACCAGCCATTGAGCCTATATATTTCCCTTGTTATGGCTAGATTTGCCCTAGGTACTGGCAAGATTCCAGAGATTATTAAGTCACACCCCTGGGATTTAAGGGACAAGCCCACCACCTCAAAATCTCTTTGGATATCTGTAATATTTCTTTTGCCTACATCATTGACCCCCACATGCAGTAATGAAACAGGTTTGGTAGTATTTTCAGTGAGACCGGGAAGTAATCTTTTTATATCCCCAATTCCCACTCCAGGATGGGTACTGACTGTTGTATGCTGTTTCCTATATCTGCAAAGTACAGAATCTGTCTATTTAATCATTGAATCCCCCTATAACAAGTACATCTTTTGGTCCTACACTGTTTGATCTAGTACTGTTATATGACTCTGCTGGATTTTATTCTTCCACACTGTGGCGGTCTCTTTCCACTGGAACAGGAATTGCTGGGGTATGAGGTACCTCCTCATTTACAGGGGAATTTTCCAGTTGGAGGGCACTGAATCTATTTGGTGTTAAAATATTTGATGCCCCCCCCATGTTTCTCCTGCCCTTTTTTCTCTTATTTACTGTCTCCTGAACAATGCATTACTCTTCAGTATTATTTTTACCACTTTCCTCATTTTGTGCTATTCTTGATGATTCACTTACAGATAAATGAGTTGCCTCTGACATGCTGTTAGCCATAGTGTCAATATACTGCTCTAGTGAGGATATGTCAGCTGGTACTTTTATTCTTTGTTTTAATTGGGCAATCTCAGCTTGCAAGGCTACCAACATACATCATTTAGGACATGCAAATCCCAGCTGTTCTTCTCCCCCAGTATACACATCACACCCCATGCACAGCTTCATACTAATATACTTGTATACCTTTTAAGATGTTTTTTCCAGCTTCTCCAGCTGACACAGCTGACATGCATCGACGCACGTTTCTCTGTGCGCATCTCTGTGTGCGGCAAAGCGCCTTGCTCACGCTCACCCTGTTCACTGCAGGAGCGAGTTATAAAGCTGCTGTGACCCAGAAGTTACCGTTGGGGGTCACGGGAGCACTTGCAACAAAAGTTGCATTTTTAAAGTATAAAATTAACTTCTGTGCCTCAGTCCCAATTAAGTATGGGCTACAAGTACAAATAAGCACCTTAGCATGTTAAAATAATGCTTTTTTCCATATTTTAGTAGTTAGCCCTGTACACAAGGAGACTAGCTACTTCCTTCCTACTTCCTGTAAGAGAATAGGGCTCCAAATGAATCGTTTTAAAGTAAAACAGACTTCAAAAAGGTATATATTCACTCTCACACACACTCTCAGTATTTCCAGCACATAAACAGTATCTAGTTATAGTTTTAAACAGATCGCTCACTGCAGGGGTGAGTTATAAAGCTGCTGCTGTGACCCTAAAGTGATTGGTGAGGGTCACGGGAGCACTCGCAACAAAAGCTGCATTTTAAAATTATTTCAAGACAGCGTTAAGGCCATTCCCTTGTTCTTTCGGTGGGATATACACTGAGGCAACTGTGAAGGATTTGTTATGGGCACCTAGTAAGATTCTGATAGGGAGAATCTGCGCAGCAGTGGCTGGGGGGGGTAGTGATGGGGTGTCCCAGTATCGAATCTTTAAGGTAAATTGCACATCCACCACCTCTTTTGGACTTCTGGTCCAGCCTGAAAACATTGTAGCCTGGAAGAGCGATAGCCAGGTCGGGGATTTTGGGTGTAGGCCAGGTTTCTACAACTGCCAGGATATCTGGGTTGTGCTGATTGGTAAAGATTTGTAGGGCATCCAGCTTGGGGAGTAGACTACAGATGTTGAGAGATGCTATGGAAAGTGTACTAAGGAAAGTAGTAGAAAAAAGATAACTTATAATATAAAAAAATATACTACGAAAAAGATTAACATCTTTTGGATTCAACAGGATCTGAACCTCATTCAGAGGTCTCATTATTCGAATTGGTTGTCTAAAAATAATGAATACTTTGGACTCAAGGCATATCTTGAATGTATAACGGACCCTAAACTATGTGCTGCTTTCATCTGCTATAAGTTTGAACACTTCCCTAGCAATGGTTTGGTTCATTGGTATAATAAAATGCTGCGTTTTTCATGGGAGTATGACTTGAGCATGGCGGGGGATGAAAACCTATTACATATGATGTGGGATTGTTCCTTCTTATATAAAATAAAGAATATATTGGTTAAAACCCTTTCTAAACAATCTATACCAAATAGATAAAGAATCTCTCACAAATATTATAATTCATGTAGAGGATCCCAGTTATATAGAGAGAGCAGCTAAATTCTTCTATGAAAGTAACAAAATTAAAAAAAAGGTTTACTGTTAGCGCTCCTTGAGATCTGTTTAGCTGAAGAAAAGAGGACCCAATTCCAAGACACATGGTGCAAGTCACCGGCACTTGCGACTTGCTTCATATGCCAATATGCCAGGGACCCTGTGCCCAATTCCAGAACAGGCAGGGTCCCCGGTGGCTAAGTCCTGTGACCTGCAGCACCACAGACAGTGTGTCAAAGGAAAGGTGCACCCACACAGGATGCCCCAAGCCACAGCAATGCCTTCCAACAGGACACAAATCTCCCCACCCTGGATCCCTATTGCAAGCCCCTTCCCCAAAGCTCTGCTCCCTGACACCATGTCAATGCCCCGAAGGGCTATTTAAGTACCCCCTGCCCCAATGGCAGTCACCTGGATTCCTGACAGTAGGACGATATCCCTAGTAGTCTAGTGGTCCCCCATCCCCCTTCCACCCCCCCCCCAGTCCCGGTTGGTGACTGGCATACCCACTTCTCACCTCCACAGCCAGCCACCAGTAGAGCTCCCTCTGAGCATGTACTACTGCATATAGTATGTGGTCAATGATCATTTATTGAGTGTGTACTGTATACAGTAGTACACGCTCAGAGTCAGAGGAAGCTGGTCAGTTGCTGACAGTAGAGTGGGTATGCCAGTTGTTGACCAGAACTGGGGGTGGGGGGGTGGACTGGCACTGCCAGGTGGGGAGGTGCAAGCCACTAGACTACCTGGGCTATCAGGATGCTACCATTTACAATTACCAGTGAGACAGCATGTGAGGATTGGGGCTTGGGGACCGGGGCACATCATCAGCCCTGTGGGGCACTATGAGGGGGGGCATGATCTGTCCTCCGGGGAACAACTTGGGTATGGTAGATGACATGATCTGCCCTGCAGGACAATCCTCAGGGATCAGGGCTTGCAGAAGGCTTTCCAGGGCATATGCCAATGGGGGACAGGTGGAGGGCTTTTGTGGGAATGTGGCGGTGATATCTGTTGTGTGCACATGGCACAGTGGTGCACCCCAGTGGACATAGAGCACACTTAGATCAGCTAATAGCTGATCTAACTGTACTTAGACCAATGTCCTCCGGGGTTCACTTGAAATAGCACATGTGCTGTTCCGACAGCCACCATCTAAGAATAGGGCATAACTGCTGCCATAAACCCCCTTGCGCCATGTCACTGGGACTTTATGGCATACTAGCAGCATAGGACAACTTCAACACAGGAAGCCTGACACATGTTTCAGACTGCCTTTTGGAATACCGAATGTTGTTACGCATGGTGCAAAGTTGCATAACCATTCTAGAATCGGCCACATGTCTATATGGAACAAATGCAATATTGGGATTGAAATGTGTCTTTTCAGTTGTATTATTCTCTTTTATATGATGCAATATATTGTTGTGCCACTGGACTGGAAGATGGCACATGTAGTACCATTACACAAGAGCGAACCAAGGGATGAACTGGGTAATTATCGCCCAGTAATTCTCACCTCCATAGTGTGCAAACTCATGGAGACTATACTAAAGGAAAGACTGGTGTCATACCTGGAGGACAATGGCCTCCAGGATGTGAAGCAGCATGTGTTTGTTTTAGGGAAGTCTTGTCAAACCAACCTGATACAATAATATAACTGGGTGACAAGTGAGCTGGATAAGGGTCATGTGGAGGATGTTCTTTACTTGGACTTCTGCAAGGCCTTCGATTCTGTGCCTCATGGGCAACTTGGGGGGAAGCTAACTGGTGTAGGGGTAGGGGCAAAAATGATGAACTGGATTACAATCTGGTTGAGTGGGAGGCTGCAATGGGTAGTGGTGAGAGGGGAGCTCTCAACTCCAAGGCCAGTGACAGTGGGGTGCCACAGGGCTCTGTGTTGGGGCCAGTATTGTTCGGGCTCTTCATATCAGACATTGTACATGGGGTGGTGAGCAAGATAAGTCTGTTCGCTGACGACACCAAAATTGGAGCAGTGGTGAATGGAGAGGAGGGATGGAAGCAGCTGCAGCGGGACCTAAGCAAGCTAGAGGATGGTCAGAGAGGAGGCAGCTGGGGTTCAGTGCAAAGAAGTGTAAGGTTATGCACTTTGGGGTGAAGAACCCAAGGAGAGAATACTGGCTGGGAGGGGTTGAGCTGTGGATCACTGAGGAGGAGAAGGACCTAGGGGTAATGATAACAGGGACCTTGGACAACACCGCCCAGTGCAGGAGAGTGGCTACAAAAGCGAACAAAATGCTGGGCTGCATAGAGAGGTTTTTTTCATCCAGGTGAAGAGAGGTGATCTTGCCCCTGTACAGGTCACTAGTAAGGCCTCATTTAGAGTATTGTGTGCAGTTTTGGAGGCCATACCTAAAGCGTGATATCAGGCTACTAGAGGAGGTGTAGAAGAGGGCAACAAAGATGATATGTGGAATGGAAGGGACAGACGATGACAGCAGGCTGAGACCTGAATATGTACACCCTGAAGGATAGAAAGGATGGGGGGGGACATGATAGAGACATTTAGGTACCTGAGGGGAATCAATGAGGATGGGGCATATGTGGTCTTTAAGTTAAGGAGGGGGAGGGTCACCAGGGGGCATGTGCTAAGAATAGAGAGGGAAGACTTTGGAAAGAATTGAGGAGACACTATTTCACAGAAAGGGTGGTAGCAAAATGGAATGACCTACCAGAATGGTTAGTATCATGTAAATCTGTGAATAGTTTCAAAAGGGCTTGGGACAGGGAACAGGGGCGAGTGATGGTGGGGGAGGTGGGGAGTGGTAGTGGGATGACAAATGGGGGGCAGCTGCAAACTAGGGATGCTAGCTGCACACTTGAACAGACTTAAATAGATCAGGTGGTCTGTTTCTGCTTTCACATTCGTATGTTCATATGTTTGTATGTTATGATGAAATGTGTCTATATCTTTGCATCTTTTAAAAATTTTTTATCTGTACTTGTAAAAGCTTTCTAGCTAATACAATGAAGTTTTTTTTTTTATTGCTGCAGTCCCTGACCCATGCAGTGTGCACTCTGGTCAGCTGGCCAGAACCCCTTGCCTCCTCTCAGCATCTCATAACTGCCCCACTCTCCCATGGTGACCAGCCTTCCCATTCAGGACCTTGACAGCACACGGTCGCTGTACATCACCAAGTGACTATCAGACTCCTGCTGCTGGCTCACCCTGTTTTTTTTTGTCTTTTTTTAAGGTATGGGAGAGATACCTGAGCTCTGAGACAGGGACCAGGCTGGAAAAAAAAATAGCTGGTAGACTGCATGGGTGTTCGAGCATGCTGATTCTCATATGTTCATACATACATACTGTACATACCTACATAATGTTGGCAGATAAAGACCTATATGGCCTACCTAGTCTGCCCAGTAGCAGACATAATTTTAGTGTGCACCTGTAAGCTTCTGCTGAACCTTCCTGCAAGGACCTCTATTTGACTGGATTGATCTGCAAAGTCAGTAATGCCACACAATCCCATAGCAATGCAATTCTACATAAACCTGCTTGAATATTAAGCTTGCTACTTGGCACCTCAGGTTTTGGGGCGAATGCTACAGCATGCCACGATGCCAGTCAATGATGTCATCTGTTGCAGGCATACCAGCTATATTGATGCATGGTCATTAAAGGCCAATCTGACCCACTCCCAAACCCTGTTGCTACACAGTACTAGGGGAGATAAATCACAGTTAAACATGAATGGTAATACTAGTCTCTTGCTGTAAAGTTACATATTCTCATGACCTGCTCACTGCCACCTCAACAAATAGCATCCATCAGGTAGTAGGGAATCTTCACCTCGGTTATGACTACTGTTTCTCCTGTACCTCACAATGGAAGTCTCTCTCCCTCCTCTTCCCCCCTGCTTTCCTTACAGACTGGAACAATGGCTGAGATTCTGATGGACCATGGCAGCTGAGTTCCACTGAATGTTCATTGTACATAGATGCTAGCTATCTCAGGCATTACTTGATGGTTGTGGCAGGGGCTGGGACTGGGTTGGACTCTGGATCATGAACCCTACTGGGTGTGCAGGCATATGGGGTTGGAGTGACTGGCACAGATTGTTAGACTGCCCAAGAGTCTTGGCTGAGTCTCCATCATGCAGACTAGTTGCCAGCTATTGCTGCTCATGATGGTAGGAAGCCCCACACGGCTGCACACTCGCACAGCCTCCTTGAGCAGTCCTGCTCAAATGTCTGACACTTACAGTTGGCACCTCAGGCTTTTGGCAATGTCAACCGGTGGTGGATACTATAGTCAGAATCCTTTAATACCACCCAGTCCTCTCCCATCTCTAGCCTTTTTCCTCCACAATTCAGGGGGCGATGGTGCAGTAATTTGTGAACTGAATCAGGTATTTGTGTGATGGTAGAGCAATTAATGGGCATCTATGGGCTTACCAATACGTATTAATCACAGATGGCGCACCTTGAGTGAGGTCAAGAACACCTTGGCCTGGATACTGGCAGTGCCCCCAATCAGCAAAGGTGCCTAACTACCCCCCACAGAAGTCCTGGGATCACTGTTTCAATACAGGTTTGCTCAGCAGCATATTCAAATAGCACTTCCTGAACAGATGCCTCAATTGCTCTCTGGTCCCAGCATCAGCCACAGTGTCACCTGTGGGTCACTGGTAAGGGCAAATGTGCATGACAGACTGTGACAGGGTTGAGTTAAGACCCTGTCCCATTTGTTATGCAGAGAGAGTTAAAAGCAAGGATCTATTTTTTCTCCTCTCCTATTCTGCCACTTGTCTGACTCTAGTCTATCTGTTGTGCAATCACATTTTCCTTGTGGCAACTTGGAATTGTCCACTCCGCTAGTCCTAAAATTTCCTCCTGTTATCTCCTCTCTTTCACTTTGTTTCTATTCTTTCTTTCTTTCTTTCTTTCTTTCTTTCTTTCTTTCTTTCTTTCTTTCTTTCTTTCTTTCTTTCTTTCTTTCTTTCTTTCTTTCTTTCTTTCTTTCTTTCTTTCTTTCTCCCATTGCTTCTCTGTGGTTTTAAAAATATATTTGAATCTTTATGTGACACTGAGATCCCTTGGTTTCAAATGTGTACAATTATATTGTTGAAATTATTATAGATAGCTACTTGGGTTTGTTAGAGAAGTTAGCAGTTTGGTACACAGGGAGTTGACCTTGAGAAGCATTTTGACTTTTCACAAGCTTGTTAAAAGAATTGTCAGCAGGAAATCAGCCCTGGGATGGTATGTCTTAATTGGCTGCACCTGTTAAAGGGACGCTAAACATTGTAGGGGTCACTCCAACTGTATAAGCCCATGAAAAGAGCTTTCAAATGAGGTATTGGGTTTACATGTTGGGGACAGGAGTCTTGAGATATAAATACCTAAGTAATGTGTAAATCAACTCATGGCAGCAGCCATTTCATGCAGTCTTAAAAACAGAAAGTTATGTCACTGAGGGGCTAGGTCTACGTTGTTAATTACAGCTTGCCCCTAGTGACATCACTTTCTGTTGTAAGATTGCATGAAATGGCTGCTGCCTTGTTTTGAATTTTGGATGATTTAAATATTCATATCTCAGGACATTTGACACATACAAGGAAATCAAATACCTCGTTCAGCATAACTTTTCATGGACTTTCACAGTTTCAGCAATTCCTGCAATGTTTACTGTCCCTTTAAGAAGACTAATGTACTCTTCAGGCTGGTCACAGGAAGGCCAATGAAAAAAGTCTTTTTTGTGAAAAACAGGAGAAGAAACTTACAAGAATAGCCCCCCCAATCCATCTAACTGACTTCTTCCTCTGTCTACCTCTTGCTGGGTTTTTAGCATCCCAAAGAGGTGATGGCATTTGGCTGACCTATCCCGCACCTCGATACATTTAAGTGACCTCTACCCACCACCCTTTGATCTGACTATTGACCTTTACTCATACCCCTGTGTCTGCACAGATTACGAAATAACTGGTTGGCGCTGCACCTCACCTACTATATTTCCATCATGGAAATGTATATTTTTAACACTTTCCATGTACCGTGTTTCGGTTCCTCTGTAAATAATTGTATTTGCCAAAATGCTTTGTTTTGTAATGTTATCTGGAAATGTATAACTTGCTCTATGTGGGAGTATGTGTTTTGATTCTCTGTAAATAACTGCATATGTTTAGCCAGATTTGTTGCTTTGTTAACTGTTTCTTGTTCCTGTTTTCCTAATTGGATGGCATACACTTTATTTTTTGTATTCACTCTGAAATGTTATGTTCTTGTGCTCCTTCTCCTATGCCTATGGCCTGGCAGTATAGCCTAGAGGTTACAGTAATGAGCTGTGAATGGGTTTGGTACATCCAGCAGACTAGACCTAGGTTTGATTCTCACAACCTCCACTTGCATACTGTGTGATTCTGAGCAATTTACTTAACTGCCCAGTGCTCCCAGGTCACCCTTGAAAACAGGCACTTGTGCCTATTAGGTCTTACCCAGTTACCAAACACAAAAAAACAACAACAATATATTCCCTTCCCCCCAGGACACATCTGGAAATGAGCTATTGCAGCTCTGTATGTCCTTCCTGCTAAAACTTTTCAAATGAATGATAATACTAAACAAATAAGAACAGGCTGCAAAGGTTAAACTGCCAGGTGAAGTCATATAAAGAGAGCAATGTTTTGTCTAGATATAGAGAGAGAGGTTGAGATTTTAGAGCGAGACTCAGATGGAGGATTTTTTTCTGTACTGCCTTTGTGACAAGCAATCTTGTACATCTTTATTTTTTTTATTGTCGTTGATAATAATAAAACACTAATAGAAACATAGAAAATTTGTCAGCAGATAAGGACTGCTGGGCTCATCCAGTCCTCTACTTGGGAATTGTATAACTTCTCCTGGATTGCCTATGCTTTCTGACCTACTCTATGCCTCTATGACACAGGCAGCCAGGGTAGGGAGATGCTTGATCTTGTCCTGATCCTCCTCATCGTGCAGAGCATACAGTGAACAGAGCCACACCAGAGTGGACTCTATTCAAGCTTGACACTCACTACCAGCGACTAAATAATGAGAACAAGATGTCAGGGAACCGCTCGCTTGTGCATGTTTCCCCTTCTCCTCCCACCATGCACACCCCTCCTGATCTTCAGGGCAATAGCCCAATAAAGTCTCCCTCCTTCCCTCCCTCAATCACTAGACCCACTGAAGGGTTCCTGAGGTCTCCTAACCGGGAGGCTGTTGTAGATGTAGTCATTGATGTATCCTGTAAAAGCATAGCCTGACCCAGCTGGTCCAACCTGGAAAAAAATGAAGGGTTTGAAAGGGCATGAGAAGTAAAACAAAGGTGGATTGCAGGCTGTAGAGTGCAATTTCCTAAGGACAGATGGGATCAACTCAGGGTAAGTATAGACTCACCTTAGTACTACAGGATCGGCATAGTAGCAATGAACATGTGCACTGGTGCACCAGCCACACCTACACCCACAATCCCAGAACCCACTTGACCCAACCCTACCAAGGTGTGAATGAGACACAAGATGTTATATGCCAACTGCATCCCTTCCCTTAGCAAGTGACCTCTTAAATTCCCATGCTAGCTTTCATCTCCTTCAACTTCATTCTTTGATACCTTCTCAACAACAAAACAAGATAAATGCAGCATTATTGGTGCCTTTGGCATTACTGGGTGGTACCTCCCAGCTCTAGTATGACTGAACCGCAAGAATGAGGGCTGTAGGGTAAGTGATGCCAGGCCCTCAACCCCTTCTCAGCTTGGGCCTAACAGCTTGCAAAATGATACTTGAAGTTGTACTTACCTAGGTATTATGGCTTAAATGGATCATTATGCAAAGAATGTTACACAAGACTTCTGGTTTTTGGTTATGGTTCTGTGTTTTACTAGTGTGAACACCTGCAACTTTTACAGACAGGCACTTTACGATGTATCTAATCCATTTCAGTGGGAAATGGTCAGCTAGGTATGATTCCCAGGCTAGTGCTCATAGCCACTTGACAGGTACCCCTCATGCCAAGTGAAGGCCCTCTCCTCAGCCTCAGTAAAGCGGAGTAGTACAGCCATAGATGATGCAATCTCCCCTCTGCTCTTGAAGATGATCAAAAGTTGCTAACACCCCAATTAAGGGTCTCCTGGAACATGAAGGGTATGCATTCCCCTATCAAGAGACAAAAAGTCCTAGACAATCTAAAAGGGGATGGGGCCAGTATAGCCTTCCTACAGGAGAATGATCTGACCTGCCCAGAAACTGTCAAACTCAAGATAGGATGGGTCTTCCAAGTACTAAGCAGTTCTTATCATTCCAAAAGCAAGGGGAAGGGAGGCCATCCTAATACACACTGTCAGAAAGTAATATCCAATACAGAAGGTTGCTATGTAATGGCATACAGCACACTATAGGACCAAGAGATCGCTATGTGTAATGTATACATCCCCAGCCAGATGAACGTGACCATCTTTATCGAATGAGCCCAAAAGTTAACAGAAAATCAGAAAGGATAGCTCATGCATGGAGAAAACATGAATGTGGTGCTGGATGAGTTCCTGGACAGGAGAAGGACCACAATGGGTGCCCCCTTTCCCCTGCTGCAACAGTGCTGGAGATGTTGATGGGAGGTATGGAGCTCACAGATAAATGGCACCTGCTGCACCCCACGGGCAGGGACTACTTCTCCTCACCACATCAGTCCTACTCCAGGATTGACCTCTGGCTAACCTCAATGCAAAGGACCCCAGAGATACTGGATGCCCAGATAGGTACCATTGTTGTCTCAGACCAAACACCAGTATCCTTTACCTAATTGCCAGAGGAGAGGGGGAGGATTCACTGGCAGGAGGGGGGAAGGCTAAGCAGGGGGAAGAGGTAGTGGAGGTGGAAATCACAGCAGAGACAGTGAGGGAAGCCCTTAGGTCCCTTAAGACGGAGAAAGCACTGGGACTGGATAAATTACATCCCAGAGTGCTGAAGGAACTTACGGATGTCCTGGCGAAACCCCTGGTGGAGCTTTTCACCAAGTCTCTGAGAACAGGGTGGGTGCCCCAGCACTGGAAGATGGTGCATATAGTGCCTATCCACAAGGGGGGATCAAGGGAGGTGGCAGGGAACTACAGGCCTGTCAGCCTGACATCGGTGGTGGGCAAGGTAATGGACGGCATTGTCAAGGAGAGACTGGGGGGGACCTGGAAAAGTCCGGGTGCCTGGATGATAGACAGCATGAATTTGTCCTGGGGAAATCGTGTCAGACAAACCTTGCGGAGTTCTATGACTGGGTGATGAGTGCCTTGGACCTGGGTAGACCAGTGGATGTCCTCTTTCTAGACTTCAGCAAGGCATTTGATTCTGTTCCTCATGAGGGCCTGTTGGATAAGCCTGGAGAAATGAGGGTGGGGAACCAGATGATCAGGAGGATAGGCAACTGGCTCCAGGACCAGACCCAGAGGGTCGTAGTTGGCGGGATAGTCTCATCCCCAAGGAGGGTCATTAGTGGGGTCCCACAGAGATCAGTCCTTGGGCCTCTCCTGTTCAGTGCCTATGTCTCTGACATAAGGACAGGTATCAGGAGTGAGATGAGTCTCTTTGTTGACGACTCAAAACTGGGGGCAGTGGTGGATGGGGAGGAGGGGAAGGTGGCCCTACAGGGGGACCTGGAGGCTCTGGAAAGATGGTCTAGAAAGTGGAAGCTGAGTTTCAAGGCAGGGAAATGCAAGGTACTGCACCTGGGGGCCAGAAACCCAGGCCAAGTATACACCCTTGGGGGGGATGCTACAAGTCTCGATGGCTGAGTGGGACCTGGGGGTGGTGGTGGATGTCAAGATGATCAACACGGAGACTTGTAGGAGGGCAGCAGCCAAGGCCAACAGGATGCTGGGATGCAGCGCTAGGGAGATCACCTTCAGTAGGAGGGAATTGATACTCCCTCTGTATAACTGCTTCGTGAGGCCGCACCATGAGTACTGTGTGCAGTTTTGGAGGACACACTTAAAAAGGGACATTAAACTCCCAGAGAGGGTCCAGAGGAGGGCAACCAAAATGATTTAAGGCTTGGGGGACAGGACCTATGGGGAGAGGCTCAAATAGCTAAATATGTACACATTGGAAGAGAGAAGGGACCGGGGGCACATGATGGAGGTCTTCAGGTACATGAGGGGTAAATGAGGGGAGCAGTCAGGGTGCTTGAAGGAAGTGGGGCAACTAGACAGCATGGGTGGAAGCCTGGAGGGAAGATTCAAAGCAGAAAGGAGGAGGTGCTACTTCACTGAGAGGATGGTGGAGCCATGGAATGTGCTGTCCAGGTAGCTGGTGGAGGCAGAGATGGTGGAGGGGTTCAAGTAGGGGTTGGACGGGTACAGGGGAAGGGTTCTGCAAGCAAAATCCAGTGCAGCGAGAATATCCAGAACTGGGAAGGGAGAAGCCAGAAAAGGTGAGGGGGGGCAGCAAGGTCAGCTCCCAGGGTGGGGGCTGACCACACGAGCAAACACGAAAGACTGTTAGGCCTATTCTGCTGGCATTTTAGTGTGTTAGTATGACACTGGTAAGCAGTCCCACAAACTATAGAGGTTCCATACCTCACATTTTAAGGATACAGCCTTCAAATCCTCATTATTGTCAGAAATCACAGTCTATTTGGACACCAACAAGGAGGGAGAACATCCATAGATACCCACTGGGATGCTCTCAAAGCATACATTCAGGGACACTGCATCAGCTAAGCCATACACTTGCAAAACACAACAGCTAACGACCTGGAGGAACAATTACAGAGGCTTAAAGACCTAGAGAAGCAATACAAGGAAGCAAATAACTGCACTTCCACTCTTCTAGCTGATATTATGGGCACAAGGTATAAAATCAGCAATCCCCAGTATCAAAAGGAGGAAAATGCCCTGCTCCACCTCTGACAATCCTTTTGGGAGTCTGGAGAGAAGCCAGATAGATTACTTGTTTAACAGCTCAAAAAGTGCCAGGAGAAGTCCAGGATCTTGGGTATTAGGGTCAGCACAGGCAAAACCCTGACGGACCTTCAGGAAATAAGCAATATGCTATGGACTTCAGCAAAAATCTTTATATGCAGGAAAAGTCCCCATCACAACAGGACATATCACACTTCACAGTCACTCTTGAGCTCAAGAAGCTGCTGGCGCAGATTAAAGAAATGCTAGACAGACCCTTCACCGTGCAGGAACTAGGCACTGCACTTCAGAAAATGCCAGTGGATAAGGTGCCTATGGGAGGCAGCCTGCCCACAGAATGCCTGCAGTCCTTTAGTGGGCAGCTCCAAAGCCAATTAAAGGTAGCCCTGGATGAAGCCTGCCAGACAGACTTGCTATCAATCTCCATGTGAACCACCACTTTCTCCCTCATAATGAAACTGGATAAAGACCTGATGGTATGCAGTAGTTACTGACTGATAGACCTCATTTGTGCAGACTGCAAAGTCTTTCCGAAAATGACTCATACATTCTGTTGACAAATAAGGATCTCTTGGCCCCACTGATCTGCCTGTAAAATCCCCTCAATAGTGCTATCCAAGCCATAATGGTGCTGCATCTGCAGGAGGCCCTCCCAAGACTGATTGATAAGAATCAGATGAGCTTCACACTCGCCACAAGGGTGCAGACACCAGAAATTCTTAACTATCATCTGAAAGTGGCGCACCACAGTCTTGGTGTCATTGGATGCAGAAAATGTTCAACAGTGTGGAATGGGGGTTCTCATTCCACACTTTGAGAGCCTTCAGAATTGGGGAAACCTTTATCGACTGGGTGCTGGTACTATAGCATGCTGCACACGCTAAAGTCATAACAAGTTCTATGCAGTCAGCAGCTTTTCCTCTAGGCAGAGGCACTGGCAAGAGTGTCCTCTGTCACTGCTACTGTTTGTTTTAGTACTGGAACCTCTGCATCAGACTCTAAGACAACATATAGAAACATAGAGTTTGAGGGTAGAGAAGGACCACTAGGCTCATCCAGTCTGCCTGTTTTCCCTATTTGTATCAGTGGCCGCTGACCCTACCTGGTCACTGGTTTAAACCTCTCTCTCTCTCACACCTCTAGGATTCCCTTTTGCCTATCCCATGTATTTTTGAATCCCTCCACCGTGATTGCTCCACAACACAAACACATTTATGGAGTACAGTTAGGGGGTGAGCAGAAAGTCCTAGCATATGCAGATCATATGTTGCTCATGCAGACATGCACTGAAGCCTTAGTTCTGAAGACTGTCAGGGTTTACAGTGATACAGCCACCTGTCAGGCTACAAAGAACAATATAGCCAGATCACACACAGTAACCTCAGGAACTGTGACTGAAAACCTGCAGGGCTTCCCCTGCAGGTTGCACCCAGTTCAGAACCACATAACAAATCTGGGAGTCAAATGCAGCTGCTCCATTAATTCACTGTCCCTGATAAAAGGTTCTCACCTGTAGCACTTGGGGCAAGTGGAGTGTAATGTGTTTAGGAGATGCACTTGACTATCAGCAGTAAAGCTGTTTTATTTGCATTATTCTGCAGTTCAGTACATTTGTTGTTGGACTGCTGGAGTGCTTTACTTTTGGATTTTGTTGTTCATCAGCAGGGCTGTCTACCCTTCATTTAGCACCCCCGCGTCTTGGAGTGTTTGCAGTTCAGATGTGTGGAATTGTTCCATTAACAGACTAGATGGGAATCTCAGAATCAATCCTCTATAAGGGGTCTAGAGGCATCTTTTATTAAAAGTTAACAACTTTTTTTAACATCATTTGTACCTGCTAATTTCAAAAATGGTTGTAACCAAGCTGAATGTTGTTTAGACCCCCAAACTTGCAAATAAATATGGATGCCAAAATTCACCAGAAATGTTTGATGCACCAACAGCGTGTGCGTGAACTTGTCAGCAAAATCAAATTGTTTGGCATTATTCCTTTTTATGTTGCTTGCACACATGTGCAAGAAACATAGTGCCATCATCGGAGATTTTGGAGGTGTGTCACCTCCTTCTCCAATTCAGTCAGTGTGCTGGCAGGTGAGGCCCCTGTAAGCCAATGCATTTTGGAGCTGTCTATGACACGCTCCAAAATACAGTGGCATACAGTTGAAAGGGGGAGCTACGCCTGAGTGAGCAGCAATAAAGATATAAGCCTGCTCACGCACAGCTCCCACCACACAGGCGTCGCAGCGCCCTGCACGCACTGTATAGCCAGCAGTGCCCAATCCCGTCGGCTGAGCTGCGTCCCCCAGTAGTATGTGCTGCGCTGGGGCCCACCCCAGCATGGCAATCAGTCCTTTGGCCGGCGGGGTGCCCAATCCCGTCAGCTAAACGCCCCCCTAATGTCCTTGTGCCATGCTGGGGCTTTTAGCATGGCAAGCAAATCCTAACGTCTTTTTTTTCCCTGAAAAACGAAAGCGGTCCCAGCGCATCTCCCGACCCCCCTCCCACAACCCCCACCACTGCACACCAGCCTCCCACCCCCCTCACCCCATACTTACCTCTGGACCTTGGCGCGACAATCTTTGGTGGACCAGGAACACGTCTGCACTCTTCAAAGCTGACCGTGAACTGAGGAAATGCCGGTAAGCTGTTTAATGGACTAGATGGGGGGGGTTCAACTTTGTTGCTTATCTCAGGCATTTTTTGGAATTTTTGCACCAATTTTTCAGCATGGTGTTTTTGGGACCCCTTCTCATGAATGATGTCACTGTCATGGCGTTATTCGGGCCCGAAGGGTGATTTTGCGCAGTGACTGCGCAGTGACTGCAAAATCACCCTTCAGACCTTAATACTGCCATGATAGTGACATCATTCATGAGAGGTTCCAAGCTTCATGTTGAAATTGATGCCAAAATTCAAAAATGACTGTTCTGATAGTGTGCGTGCAGTTTGACACAGGCTCGTAAGTTCGCGAAATTTTAATATTTTCACTCCAGATTTTCAACATTGCCATTTTACCACACCTTCTTATAGAGTAGTACAATGTCATTTTTCACATCTCACCCAAAATGTGTTTCCTCCCATGTAACGTAGAATGGCGAGTCGGATTGTCTGAAATCAATGTATGGGACAAATTAAAGAAAATCACAGTGACACTGTTCATGAGCAGAGGTCTTAAAATGGCTATATTTGAAAATTTGGTGAAAAATTCCTAAAAATGACTGTTTCAAGCGATGGTTCGCAGTTCCTCACGCAGGCTCGTAAGTTCGCAAATTTTCAATATTTTCACTCCAGATTTTCAACATTGCCATTTTACCATGCCTCCTTATGAGCAGTATAGCTGTCATTTTTCACATCCTGCCCAAAACGTGTTTCCACCCACGTAGCACACAATGGCGCAGTCGGTATGCGAAATCAATGTATGGGACAAATTAAGAAAATAACCATGACACTGTTCATTAGCAGAGGTCTTAAAATGGCTATGTTGAAAATCTGGTGAAAAAATTCCTAAAAATGACTGTTTTACGAGCGTGCGTTGCGCGGTTCCACATGTCTTTCGTGGGTTCTCAATTTTCAATATTTCCACTCCAGATTTTCAACATTGCCATTTTACCACACCTCCTTATGAGCAGTAAAGCTGTCATTTTTACATCCTGTCCAAGCGTGTTTCCGCCCATGTAGCGCACAATGCGCAGTCGGTGTGCAAACTCAATGTAGGGACACATTAACAAAATCACAGTGACACTGTTCATGAGCAGAGGTCTTAAAATGGCTATGTTGAAAATTTGGGGAAAAAATTCCTAAAAATAACTGTTTTACGAACGTGTGTTGTGCAGTTCCTATGCACACTCGTAAGTTCGCAAATTTTCAATATTTGCACTCCAATGACTTCCAAATACCTAAACAGCACATAGAAGCAAGCAACATTCAGCATTGACAAATGCTTGTTTTAGTCTATTAGGAACAGAAATGAGAAGACATGCATTGTGGTTTTAACACCTACAGTATTTCATCCTAATGTATATCTTTGTATAGCCTTTAGTCATCCCTATATCATAATTTTAATCATAAAAAATAAATTTTATTGCATGTTTAGTATTTGTTTTATAGTACATTTTTTATTTATTTATTGAAATATTCAGAAAGACCTTTGAGTCAGCGACTCATTTACAAAGGTTCCACATCATACATAAAAGAATACATGGACAGAACTTGGAATACAGATTACAGTACAATTACAAATAACAGTCAGTGAGGTTACATAGTTGTGCAGTTGTTGAATAACAGCAAGTTTCATTTCTTAGTGAAGCCATAATAGTTACAGAGGTTCTGTAGAGGCTGATGGTCATAAGGTTTCATAGTTACAATTTGGTACGGGGAGTCCAACAATAGTTAGTTTGATAGCTGCATATGTCAATCTGGTGTCAAGGGCAGTCACATTGGTTAGAGGCATGACGGTATTTCCGTAGCTTGGATTTATAAGGGCCAAGCCTTAATTCATTTGTTATATTACTTGGGAGGGCGTTAGTCCAGGAGGGGGCCCTATAAGTGAAGGTTCGTTGGAATTGGGAAGTCCGGCCACAGGGTACCCTTAGCAGCTGCTTGTTTGAGCTGCGGGTTGTTTTGACTGGGGGAGTTAGAGTAGAATTAACAAAGATGTGATGGTGACGGTATTTTTGACAAACAGAGGGAGTAACTGTAGTTAGATGAGGTGGTCGTTTATGACACTCATATTGGTTACAGCTGTAGGTTAACCATGGAACTGGTAGTAAGTCTCAAGATGTCCACGCCAGCTTCCTACAGTCTGCATTATTTGCCAATAATCAAATAAAGAAGATGTGCATGAAGCAAGTAAACAAGGAATGCATAGAATAAGGGAGACAACAGCCATTAGAAGGAAAATGTAAGATGTCAAATACAGAGGCCATTGACAGAATTCAGTTAATCTTTCATTCAGAACGGAAGCTATCAGTCAAGTGGCACAGTAAGTGTTATGCCCAATACACTGACAAAGGCAACATCCAGAAGTTACAGAAAGTAAGAGCATCTGCAACTGATGTTTCATGTGTGGCAAGCTGTTCACGAACTCAGTAAAGACACCAGTGTGCATAATACAAGAAAGCCCAGTTCTTTGAAACATATAGACAGGAGCTGCTGCATGCTTTGCAAGAAATGTGCCCTAAACAGAGACTCATCTCTGTTACTACATTCAAGATGAGTGAACAAATAATGAAGGCAGCTGTATTTGACCACAAAATGAGTGTTGCGTCCAGTTTATGAAGTTTGTAATGAAAAAGAGTGAGGACATAAACATTCCTGACACAGCAATGCTTTGGTGTCAAAAAAAGCTTCAGCATGCAGCCAATCAAAACCATGTTTTGGAGCTAACTGAGGTTTGACATTGTTACTGCTATCTTGCCAAGGAAAATGGCACTTGAATTCCACTCCTACATCTGTCGTAGATCATCACTCAAGGAAAAACTCAAAGCTCATATTGGGAATTTTTTTTTCGTGTAAAATTTTATTAAGTTTTCAATTTTAGTAAACCATTTGAAAGATACATAATATTGAACATATTAGTTTCAACCACAAGTATGCAGAGACAAGAGAACTTATGAGACATTCAACTATGGAGAGTTAAGCTTAATATAGAAATAATTTGATTCAGCACACATAAGAGTCTCAGCTAGCCTCAAGAAAGGTGGATATTATGTACTAACTAATCTTATCAAGATTTATACAACCTTGTAAATGTATTACTACAAAACTCAATGGATCAGGTCAGTACAGTCCAATCAGCACCCTTACATGTTGAAGAATATCTATCAGGTTCTCTCAGACAGCATATACCAGGTAGTCTGGTATTATGGTATCCAGATTGCCAGAGGGCCAGGATTGAAGAGAAAAGGAGAGCAGGAAACCTAGTTGAGGGTGGTGGGGAATGACCAGGAACTAAAAGAAAAAAAATGCCATCTTTGCTATTCTAAGGTCAAGTCAAGATAGTTGGGGGGGGGGTGTTTGCGGTGGGGGAGATGCCACCATGCAAATGTGAGAGTGCAGGTAGGCTTCCCATTTCAGGTAGTAGTTAGTAAGTTTACCTGTGCTCATATTGAGGATTTATTTCCGTTCATTTCATTGTCTGATTAGTCTCCTGCTGAGAGACAAACACTCTTGGTTCCAGCCAAGTATAAATATGTACCCATCTCACAGATGATGGAGACTTGCCACGATGATGAGATGGCCATCCCTATCTTCCATCCCCAAGAAGAAAAAATTATTCACCTTAGTAATGTTGTTTCTTCTAATGGAGTCTTTCTATATTATGACATATGCAGTGAGTCCCGACCTTCAAACTGCTCCAGAGGTGAAAGAGTTAACTTTCCAAGCCAGGCATGGAACTTTGAGCTCAAGCTCAGTTGAAAACTCTATCTGTTGTTCTTCAAACTCAAACTGTCAGATCTTTGTGAGCAAAACTCATTAAGACTCTGTGTGGAAGCTGTAAACCTACACTAGCCAACTGGCTACTAATTATATAAACACATTTTTGGGTGCCAAAACAAAGACTCAAGTCAGGAGACCCCAAAAATGACAAACACAACACAGATCACCCCAAAAAGGAGGGGTGAAAAACAAAGTGGGCATCTAGTAAGTGCCAACACTGCCCTGCCCACCCACATCCCAAAAGTAAAGGTTCTGAGAGGGGCAGGCAGAGGGGGAGGTCATAATATAGCAAGACTCAATTACAAGAAACAAGATTACTAAGGTGAGTCATTTTTTCTTCAAACAACATGAAGTCTTGCTATATTATGACATATGCAGACTACACAGCAGTACCTCCATGGAGGAGGGACAGAACCTACTTAGGAAATAGGCTCTGAAGCACCATTGAAGAAACCAAGCATCACTCCTAGCCTGGATATCCAGGGAGTAATGCTTGGTAAAAGTGTGAACTGTTTTCCAGGTAGCTGCCTGACATATCTCCAGGATAGGGATGTCCCTGGCAGCAGCAGGAGATGCAGCTGTACCTCTGGTAGAGTGAGCCCTCAGGCCTGAGGGAGGAACTTTACCCAGTTTTTCATAGCAGAATTGGATACAAGAGGCAATCCACCTGGTAATGGATCTTTTGGTGGCAGGTTTCCCTTTGCCAACCTCACCATAAGTGAGGAACAGTTGGAGGGAGTCAAACCTGTGACCCCTGGTACAATCTATGTAGTAGCTAAGGGATCTTTTGACATCTAAACTGTGCAACCTCCTCTCGCCAGAGGAGGAATGGTCAGTGAAGTACACAGGGAGAGACATAGATTGATTAAGGTGGAAATCTGAAACCACCTTAGGCAAGAACTTTCTGTTAGTCCTGAGGACTACCTTATCTCTGTGAAAAGAGATAAAATCAGGCTCCACTGACAATGCTTGTAACTCACTTATGCATCTGGCAGAAGTGATGGCTACCTAAAACACAGTTTTCCAAGTCAAGTACTTAAGCTCTGCTGAAGACAAGGGCTCAAAGGGGTTGCATAAGCTGGGCAATGCAAATATTAAGATCTCAGGCAGGGGCAGGATCCCTGAATGGGGGGTTGGTGTGAAGCAACCCTTTGAAAAACTTGGGGAAAACAGGATGGGCTGAAAGAGAAGAGGGTTTACCTGCTGATAAGAAAGCAGACACGGCTGCCAGGTGCACTTTTAGGGTAGCTGGTCTCAGCCCCAAAGTATTTAAATGGACCATAAAGTCCAGGACCGTGGGTAAACCAGCAGATTCTGGGGGAATATGCTTTGCAGAGCACCATATGGAAAATCTCTTCCATTTGGAATTATAAGTAGCCCTGGTGGAAGGCTTCCTAGAAGCCTTCAGGATATCCAATACACCATGGGAGAGGTGTAGGTCAGCAAACTCTAACTCTTCAAGAGCCAGGCCTTGAGATTGAGAAATTTGAGGTTCAGGTACCAAACTCTCCCCTGAGCACAGGATAACAGATTGTGATTCCTGGGAAGACATAGGGGAAGGTGGACTGCTAAGGACATAAGGAGTGGGTACCAGGGCTGTCTGGCCCAGTCTAGAGCAATCAGGATCATCTTGCAGGGTTGAGATCTGATTTTGACTAGCACTTTGAACAGGAGAGGGAAGGGGGGAGGGATAGAGAAACTTCCCTTCCCAACTGAGAAGGAAGGCATCCAGGGGGACTGAGCCCAACACTGGGGGCCTGCAACAAAAAAGGGGAAGTTGGTGATTGTCTGGGTCTGCAAAAAGATCTGTCTGGGGTGTGTGCCCCATCTGGCAAGTACCACCTCCAGTCCTAGGGGATCTAGAGCCCATTCGTGATGGCCCTGGGAAATCCTGCTGAGAACATCTGCCAGGACATTGTCCTTGCCTGGGAGGTGAACTGCTATAAGGGAGGTGTTCAGAGAGTAAGCCAGAGACCTCAACGTCATTGCTTCGGTGCACAAGGCCATAGACCGAGTGCCCTCTTGCTTGTTGATGTACCACATTGTGGTGGTATTGTCTGTTCTGACCTGAATAACTTTGTTCTGAACAGATTTGGAAAAAACTTGAAGTGCTAGAAAAACTGCTCTGAGTTCCAACAGATTGATGTGGAGCAGAGATTCCTGAGGGGACCACAATCCCTGGGTAGTGAGGTCGCCCATGTGAGCTCCCCACCTCAAGAGGGATGCATCTGTAGTAAGGATTAAGGAGTGAGACTGAGGGGTGAAGGGGACCCCTGTCTCAAATTGCCCTGGTCCTGCCACCACTAAAGGGCTTGGATCAGGGTTCAAGTCACTGGGATTAATTTGGTTAGATGGTCCCTCCTTTGAGACCAAAAGGCTCTCAAATGGAACTGGATGTCCCTCATCTGAAATCTGGCTCCCTGCACTACTGCTGTCAAAGCAGCCATGTGTCCCAGGAGCTGGAGAAATTGCCTTGCTGGTCGAGAGACCTGCAAGGTGAAGGAGGAAGCCAGAAAAATCAGGGTCCTTGCTCTTTCCGGAGGAAGGAAGGCTCTGGCTTCTTTTGTGTTCAGTTCTGTACCTATGAAGGTGAGAAGCTGGACAGATTCTAGGACTGACTTTGGAAGATTGAGAAGGAAACCTAGAGAAGTTAGCAGTTGCTGAGTTACCTGAAGATGTAACCTGACTTGGTCTGGAGACTGGCCTACTATGAGCCAGTCGTCCAGGTAAGAAAAGATGGCAGTTTTTTGCCTTCTTAAATGGGCAACTGCTACTGCCAGGCATTTTGTGAATACCCTTGGGGCAGATGTGAGGCCGAAGGGCATTGCTCTGAAGTGGTAATGGCCTGAGGGCAGTTCGAATCTGAGGCACTTTCGATGGGAGCTTCTGATGAGAACATGAAAATAGGTATCCTTGAGGTCCAGGGACACTAGCCAGTCTCCTGGCCTTAAAGAGGGTAAAATAATTCCCACAGACACCATTTTGAATTTTGGTTTTAAAAGGTGCTTGTTTAGGTACCTGAGATCCAGGATGGGCCGCCATTCTCCTGTCTTCTTTGGGGTAAGGAAGTACCTGGAGTACAATCCTTTGCCCTGGTGTAGGGGTGGAACCCTTTCCACAGCTCTGAGAGCCAGAAGGGTAGAGACTTCTGCTTCTAGGACAAGAGCCTCTGAAGAATTTGCAGGTGGAAAGGATCTGGTTCTCATCTTTGGAAATTTTTTAAAGCTGAGAACCAGTCCCTGGCTTACTACTTCCAGGACCCACTTGTCTAATGTTAGAGACTCCCAGTCCTGGACAAAGCAAGCCAGCCTGCCCCCTACAGGTAGTGGAGAATCGGCCCTGGGCACCCCATCAGGGTGCCTGCTTGGCAGGGGCTTTAGGCTGAGGGGTGGAGGCAGGTCTGCTTGCACCCTGTCTGCCTCTCCTCTAAAGAACCCCTGTGCATAAGCTGAAGAGGAGGCCTGGTTTGGTAAAAGGCCCATGAAAAGGCCTGCTCCTGCCCCTGGAGGCTGCTCTTGAGGAGTGGCCTGCCTTTCCTTGGCCTGTGCACTCCTATAGGTGGTCCTATATTCATCCATTTTCTTCATGTAATTCTCTGTTTGCTCCCCAAACAGAGAATTGCCCTCAACAGGAAAATCCATGGCCTTAGTCTGGGTATCCTGTGACAGGCTAGTACATCTGAGCCAAGCCATTCTATGGAGAGCCACAGATGTAGCCATGACTCTGGATGATACATCATTATAGTCCACTACAGCATGGAATTGCACCTTTGAAGCCTCAATACCATCAGCGGCCACCTGCTCCAGCTCCTTGGCAAGCTGGCCAGGGACCTGCTTTGCTAGAGCCAAAATAGTATCCCATCTGGATTTCTGGTATCTAGCAACATAAGCCATATAATTTGCCTGTCTGAGTCCCAAGGATGCTGCCATGTACTGTTTCTTTGCCATGGCATCCACCTTTCTGGAGTCCTTGTCAGGGGGGTATGAGGCCAAGGGAATATTTGCCTTGTCACAGGCTGCAGCCTGCACAACCCCCACATGGCTGCATTGTTGTGTAAGGGACTCTGTATCAGAGCCTGATAATGTATACCTTTTGTCCATTCTTTTATCAACAGGAGGTATAGTGTGAGGAGCTTTTAGAATTTTTACTGTCTGTTTCCAAAAAAATTTATGCAGAGGAATAGACAGTCTCCTAGACTCTGGGATATCCATCATTTCTACATAATCAGGCTCTTCTTGATCATCCACAGCTTCCTCCATAGGAAGCTGGAGGGTTTCAGCCACTTTTTTATAAAACATAAAATGAGAAGTGGACTCAGAAAGTCTAGGGGGAGACACTCCTGAAGGTCTGTCTGGAGAGATGTCAGGTTCAGTGGGCACATCCAGACTTTCAAATCCACATTCACTCTCCTCATACTCTTCTTCCCCCTCCTCTGGTTCATAAAATTCCTCTAAATCATACTCTTGAACCGGTGGAACCGACCGAACCGTACGCTACCTGATGGTGCCAGTTCGGTCGGAACCGAGGAGAGTGACTGAACAATTTTAATTGCTTTAGCTATTTCTTCAGCGGTTGGAGAGGGAAGTTTTGGCTCCACACCAGCTGATTTTCTAGTTCTCTTTGCTGGAACCGACTTCTCAGAGTCGGCTATCCTTTTTCCCGAGGAAGTATCGCCCTGGTCAGAGGGCAATCCCTCCGGTTCGGTTTCAACCGAACTGGGCTGGCCATCCAGTTCAGCGGACTTTTTGGCCTCCCTTTCCCTGAGCCTACCAACTCTTTTATCCAGGGTAGCTGCAGGAAAACTTTTACAAATCTGGCAGTCTGCATTGAGGTGGTCAAACCCCAGACAATAAACACAGGTGGGGTCAGCCTTCTGGCCAAGGTTTCCACAGACACTACAGTGTTGAAACCCAGTGGGCCCAGTTTTCCTTTTGGGTTTCTCAGACATAGTGCCAGCCTAACCAAAAGCTTGCCCGTTTATGGCAATCCACCAAGCAAGACTCCCTTATCGGTTCCCAACCGTGTTACGGGTCATGGAAAAAAACGTAATGAAATCCGTTTTTTGTAGAACCGATAAGAACTGGGAACCGCACTTATAAAGATAGATAATGCATGATAAACAACCTGATCGGTTCAAACCAAACCGATGAAACTGTTTACAAGTTCCACACAGAAAGTAAATGTAAAACCTATCTAGTACTTACAAATACCACAGATAGAGCTTGAACCGACCGGTTGCAGTTTAAATTCGGTTAAAAAAACAAAAACTTAATACTTTAACCGACAAAATGAACCGAGCAGAAGGAGAAATCTCTGGAGCGACTGTTCAGTGAGGCGGAGTAAAGAATCTGACAGTTTGAGTTTGAAGAACAACAGATAGAGTTTTCAACCGAGCTCGAGCTCAAAGTTCCATGCCCGGCATGGAAAGTTAATTCTTTCACCTCCGGAGCAGTTCGAAGGTTGGGACTCACTGCATATGTCATAATATAGCAAGACCTCATGTTGTTTGAAGACATATTTCTGTCACTGGTACATGTTTCATTGAAAATTTGGGGAGATACTTTGCCACACCCTGGACACAAAGGGTTCAATGTCAGTGAGGATGATGCAACTGCTTACATTCCAGATAGCCTGCACATGTTTCTCCGCCTGCTGTATGAAGGCCAATCTCTTCTTGAGGGTGATGCTGATGAGGAGAACCTTGAGAAATAAGAATCTGTGAAATTCAAGGTGCTTACTGTAGCTCAAGACATTGTGTATGTTGTGAGCGGTGAAATAAATAGACATCAAAGAATATTGGTCTTGGGTGCATCCTCCATCAGGCAACCAGGTCAAAACTACTTGTTCAGCTTTTCTATAAGGTTGGCCACTACATTAGTTATGAAGGAATTATAAAAGTGGACATAGCCCTAACAGATAAAACCCTACAAACTATAGATAGAGAATGGTGCCGTTATTCCTCCCAACCTGGTTCCCGGGAAGTCTGTTCACTATACAGCTGACAATATTGACATAAATGATGCTTCTCTGGATGGTACAAACACATTCCATGCCACCCAAGTCACTGCTTGTTAAAGATGACCAGCCCCTGATCCGATTTTGAATGATCTAAAGCCATCAAACAACAGCAAACTCAAGGTTTTTGATGGAATCAACACAATCATACCAGCCAATGTAAGATATGGTAAAGCTAAACCAGTATTCAAAGACCATGTTTACAAAGAGTGGTACTCTGAATCTGAAGAAAACTGTAATGCTGCAGTGCAGGCAAGAGCTTCTGATATGGCCTTTGTCATTAAATGTCAAAATAAAGAACCCAAGATGTGGATGGACACATTTCAATCAACTGCACATAACAACAGAACAGAAATAACTACGACTAGACACATGCCAATCATTTAAGCCACTGCCTATTAGCTAGACACTCTCAAAACTGTTGTACAGAGATGCAAACGTGTGTCATCAGTGCTTGACAGCAGTATGCGAATGAATGAATGAATGAATACTTTATTTCAAAGAAGCGCCTTTCCAAAACCAAGGCGCTTCAACAACAGATCAATACAAAAAACTTAAAATCTTACAAACAATCCATAAATATATTTTAAAAATCCGAATATGCTAGGTTAAACAGATACATCTTCAAAGCTGATTTAAAGCTTTGGACAGTCAGACATTCTCTTACCCGATGAGGTAGAAAATTCCACAGGGTTGGAGCCATAAAACTAAATGATCTTGCCCCTGATGTCTTTAAATGAATTCTGGGAATTTCTAGCAATCCCTCATTGATGGATCGGAGCCGACGGGAAGGACAGTAAGGGTGAAGAAGATCTTGCAGGTAACCAGGTCCCTGATCATGTAGGGTCTTGTAGGTCAGCAAACCGACCTTGAAGGTGATTCGCCATTGAATTGGCAGCCAGTGCAGTCCATGGAGGACAGCCGTTATATGACTGGTTCTTGCCGTACCAGTCAAAAGCCTGGCTGCTGCATTCTGCACCAGCTGCAAACGGCGAATATCCATCCCCAGTAGCCCTAGGTACAGGGAGTTGCAGTAGTCCAAGCGGGAGGTAATGAAGGCATGGACCAATGTTGGAAGGCCATCAACGGGAACCAGATGCTTCACTCGGGCTATATTCCTCAGATGGTAGAAAGAGGTCTTGACAACAGCTGACACCTGATGTTTAAGGGTCAGACAATCATCAAATATAATGCCCACATTCCGAACCCGGTCTGAGGTCATCAGCTGGGTCCCACCAAGCCAAAGGCCTGAGGATGCCCCAGTCAACGAACCTACCCCTCGATGACCTGGGTCCACAACTAGCTCTAACTGTTGATGAATCCCTGTACTGTAAACTGATGGAACTAAAATAGGCCACACCGGGGTACAGAAAGTAGCTTATTCTATGATTAGGAGGCCTCCATATCTCAATGAACATTCAAGAAGTTACAGGCCAGTACACACAGGCTTCAGGGCTAGCAGTTACCTGGATTGAAAGTTGAGTTCTTGGAGTAAACTCAACAGAACAAGCTATGAGTGGCAAGTCATGTAGCAGGGTGATGTGGGCTCATAAATTGGCATTTCAAGCACTGTGATGCTTGCTTCTTCCACAGCTAGTGGACTTTATAGCAGCACATGATCAGGAGCTCAAAGAGGATATCATCAAAGCCGATCAGTCACATTCTTATGATGAGGTCATGTCAGTTCTTACTTCACAAAGATTTCATAATCTCACCTCCACATTTGTGACCAGCAAAGGTAAAGGTGGTGTGAACTTCAGGTTTTGGGGGCAATACATGGAAAGGTGGCCCTACTGCTCATGTTCAGCACTGCCCAGAGAGAAGGAAATCAAGAGCTGCATCTCTTCACCTTCAGATGTATGCTGCCATTCTTTATGAGCTATGATCACATGAACTATGTGAGGAGTGGTACCATCTACATCACAGAAATGCATCAACTAGTGGCTGAAGTACTCAAGGAGTTCCAGCAAGGGAACTTTGTTGTCAAGAGATCATGTCAGAAGTTCCACCAAGTGGATCTGATCAGAGCCAAGAGTGGTTTAATGGCATTGGAAAGAAAGGAGGTGGAACTGTAGGCATCACCAAGACTCACTCAGCCCTCAGCAGATAGGCGTTGTGTTACAACCCGAGAGCCCATGTAGCAGCAGGCACCAAAATCACATTCCATGTTGGCTTGGTTGACCAACTTTATTCCCAATGAGTCAAGAAAGGCAAGGTTCCCTTCCCGGGACCTGCCCTCTCCTATTCTGGGCCCTGTTCAGTAGCTGGCCAGTCCACATTATTGGGAGCATGAAAGCCCTGCACATCCGTAGGCCTCGCTGACTATAGATCTGATATAGCTTGGGGGTGGTTTTGCCTCTGGAGAAAGGGGAAGGGAGGGGGAGTGGGGGTCTTTATAAGATGGGTGCAGGGAGGGTCATGGTTCTCTATTACAAACGATTTACCATGTATTTCAAGTCTGAAACATTTTGTTGTGATGGTATAATGTCTATAGCACATTTTTGTTTTCTTGCGGGCTTATCCATTGGTAATCTCAATTCCTTGTAATATGCAACAATCAATATCAGTTTTTGTTTTTGACTCTGACCTGCAAAACTTTAATAAAGTTTATTTAGTGAAAAAAAAAGAAAGGCAAGGTTCAGGTTCAGGTATTCGTTATTGTTCGATCATACAATTGCATCACAAAACAAATACATAGTTTTAAAAACACAAATTTCAATACGAATAAAAAAAAAAATAATTTCTAAAACATACATAGAAACATAGAAGTTAACAGCAGATAAGGACCGCAAGGCCCATCCAGTCTGACCATTTTTTCTACCATATGAATGTGCCATAGGCCTTTACTCTGTCAATGGCCTATCTATTCATACTCATCTGTATTGCTCCCTTATGCCTATCCCATGCCTGTTTGAAACCCTGCACTGTATTCATATCCACCACTTCCTGAGGTAGGCCATTACATGCAGCTACCACCCTTTCTGTAAAAAAGAACTTCCTCACAAAAGCCCTCTGTAAAGCCACAGGCAAACAATCTGACATCCAAAAATAGAAACATGCCCATAATGCCTGCACAAAATCCATTTGTCTCATGAAAAGCTCATATTTTTTTTATTTTATTTATTTAGTTTTTTGTTGACCAGGTAAGTGCACTAGACAAATCCAGCCTATTTTCAGGCACAACCCGGGGAAGGGGGATACAGATGAATGCCAGCTGACCTTGAAACAGATTAAGCTGTTGGTGGTATTTTTAATGAATGAGGGAAATTTGGCCAGGACAGTGGGGAAATTCCCCTACTCTTTTCGATAAGTGCCATGGGATCTTTAACATCCACCTGAACTACCATCAATCCAGGCAGATGGGACCTCAGTTTAACACCTCATCCGAAAGACGGCACCTCAGAAGTGCAGCACTCCTCTCATGCTGCACTACGGTGTCAGTACTAGGATATTAACTCAAGTGCCAGATGTGGGAACTGAACCCACGACCCTCTGATCTCCCGGCCTCAGAGGCGAGTGTGCTACCTACTGAGCCACTGACACTGCGTATTATAAGGACATCCTCACCAACACCTGGGGAAATGGTCGTGCTTTCTGGGACAATATCAAGGACATTACTGGGAAACAATCAAAGTCCCCTCCAGCCATGTTAATTGTTGAAGGGTCCACTACCCTTTGTCCCATGATCATTGCAAATACCTTTAACACAGCTTTTACTGACCTCAGTATAGTTCTACCACCTGATTTCTTTGCAGTCAGTCACACCCCCTCTAGCACACCCTGCACTCTGCCAAACCACCCTCATTTTTATTTCAGGGAGATTAAGATGAACGAAGCTCGCCGCCACATCGCCTCAGCCATCTCCACTTTCAGAATCAGCAGTGACACCCTGGACCTTAAGCTGCTATCACTTACACTTGACGAGATCCTCAGTCCCCTAACTAAAATTCTTAACCTCTCTCTTCTCACCAGTACATTTCCTGAAATATGGAAAACTGCCACTGTGAACCCAGGTCCACAAAACTGGGTATAAGACCTACCACTCTAACTACCGCCCGATCTCCATATTGCCACCACTATCCAAGGCCCTCGAGTGTATTGTTGCAGACCAGCTCACTGATTATTTGGACAAATATAATATTCTGTGCACATAACAGCACTGTTTTAGAAAAGGGCATGTACTACCACTGCCATGCTTGAATTTACCGATGCAGTGCATAGTTCCCTTGATAAATGTCTTCTTACAGGGGCTGTCTTCATTGACCTCTCAAAGGCATTTGACACGGTCCATCATTGGCTACTGTATGACCAACTACTCCTTGCTGGCCTCGCATCAGACTCAGCCTGCTGGTTCAGAAGCAACCTTGACAACTGCTCTCAAAAACTAAAAATTGCCAGTGCTATCTCAGACACCTTGCCTGTCCACTCCGGAGTACCTCAGGGGTCCATACTGGGCCCTCTCCTTTTCAGCCTCTTTTTAAACTCCCTACCACAACCCTGCTCAGAACAAATCATCCTGTATGCGGATGATGCTGTTGTCTTTTCTGCGCACAAGGACCTTTCACCACTACAACACAGCTTCCAACTCAGATTCAGTGTCATTGAAACATGGTTCTCCAATCATAAACTAGTCCTCAATCACAAGAAAACCAAGTCATTGCTATTCTGCAGTTCACATAACCATTACAAGCAACACTCCCTTGCCATCTTCTCCAAGCAGGGGACTGTCCTTGAACAAGTTTACCCTTTCAGATACCTAGGGATTCTGCTTACCCCAATCTCTCCTATACGGCTCACATTGACAGCGTGGCTAAAGCTGCTAGCAAATGCCTTGGATTACTCTACAAGCACAGGCAGCACCTCACCCCACACCCTGAAGATTGCCATCCAGAGCTCTGTGGTGTCCATTATTGATTATGGCCTCATTATCTATGGCTCCGCCATGGCGTCCGCTACGACGTAAAACAACTGCTCTTAGCAAAGCATGGTGACTCACATCTGGTGCCCACCGCCTCATCCACACCTGTGCCCTTTATGAACAATCTGGATGGCTCCAACTCTCCAACTGTATAAAGTATCTCACATGTGCTATGGCAGGGAAAATCAACCTTGGCCTCACACCCCCCCCCCAATGTTACTGCCTTGTTACATCAAAACACCAACCGACAGAACACCAGGAGCTCGACAACCCAGATTCTACAAGTTCCTCGCTGTCAAACTATGCAGGGCTGACACTCCTTTGCCTATAGGGCTCCTCTATGGATAAATGGTCTCAGCCACACCATCTTCTCTTCCTCAACACTAGGTCTGTTCAAAACCAGGCTCTGGGCCCATCTCATTGCCTCTAGCTCCTGTGACTGCCTCTCCTAGATGATGACCTACACAGCTTTAATCCTAACTTATATACTGCTTAACCCCAGGCCCCACAGTTCCCCTCCCCCCCAGCTCCTGAGATGCCATTTCAAATCTCAGGTCTTCATAGCACCTCATTAGTCTCTCCTTGCCCCATTACAGCACTTATCTCCCCACGCTGCCCCCTTTTTCTCTTCTATCACTCCTTCCCATTTATTTTTCGACAAATGCCTCCGGCTGCATATTCATCCTCCCCCTCTCCTCTCATTCCTGTTTCTCTGCTACCCCCGGGCGCCTGACCCTACCCATTCCTTGTGGGCATATGTGTCCTAGCTGTGCTCACCATCTTACTATAGCTGCTTCCATTTACTACCTACACTTCTTCTCCTCTACACCTTACTCTTTCTATAATTGACCCCTTTCAATAGCACTGTTGTACATGAATTGTTTACTGTTATTTCACTGTTGCTTCCTTGTTGTTTGTTATTTCTGACATGGAACCTTTGTAAAAGAACCTTTGCTCAAAGGTACTTGTAATCCTAGAATAAGCAAATAAATAAAATAAAATGCTGATGTACCTGGGAAACATCTGACCATTACCCTTGGCCGGAGGTAGGTATCAACTCCCCAAATCATGGAGTTTCCTATGATCAGAAGTGTTTTGGAATTCCTTTTTGCTTTTTTTGTTTTGGTCCCTGTTTGGGTTGAGTTTTGTAGCACTAGCTCCTGTGCTGCAGTGTACTGCTCTATAGTGTCCTCTGCCCCTTTGTTTGATTTTGGAGACAGAGGCAGATGCCTGTTTGTAGTTTTTGTATGGTTTGTAGAGGTGATATGTTGGTGGTCGAGGTGTTTCATTTGGATGTTGAGGAAATGTCAGGCGGTTCTTGTAATATATTTCCTCCTGAATATGCAATTTGAGGCATGCAATCTTTGCTCATGCTGCCTGGAGCTGAGCCCTTAGATCTTCAATGGTTCAGTATGTAGCACAGCATCCTAAATCCTGTGTAACTGCCTTTTGTAAAGTGTCCTGCAGTACTTGCAGTTAATAATATCCATTCCAGTTGAGTTGCTGCATTTATAACCTTTTCCAAGTAATTAGAAGGAAAATGAAAGCAAAAGTTAGATTTTTTTAATATTTATTTTTGTTTGTTTGCTTTTGTATAACTTTTTATAACAAGTTAAATTACTTGTGCCCCTGTAAGTGAGGTCACTGTGCGGCTACCCCTCTGATCTTCCCTTTCCTGCTTTGCTACATAAGATTTTGCACAAAATCAATAAGGGAGATGGGTATAAAAGACTCTGTAGTTAGCTGGATAAGGGCATGGTTGACTGAGAGAAGTCAGAGAGTCTGCGTAAAGGGTGTATTCTCAGACTGGGCAGAGGTAATGAGCAGAGTACCTCAGGGGTCGGTCCTGGGTCCCTGCTTATTTAAACTATAGGTGTCATCAGTACAGAATGACAACTCTTGAGATATGGGTATCCAAGTTCGCAGATGATTGTAGACTGAGTTCGGTTATTAAAAACAATGAAGGTGCTAGCCCCCTTCAGACTGCTTTAAACTATGTCCAGGTCTTGACAAACAAATTCATACTTCATCTAAACCAAGACAAATGCACTGTGGTACACGTGGGGAGGAAAAATTCCTCTCACACTTACACCTTAAATAACAAGAACTTGTGGGTGACTACAGAAGAGAGCTGGGGATTCTCATATCTCAGGACATGCAGTTTACCACTCACTGCAAGAACATAGTGCAAAAGGGAATTAGTGTGCTAAACTGCATATTTAGACACATTGCAAGTAGAGACAGAGAGGTGATTCTCCCCTTGTATTCATCCTTGGTGAGGCCCATCTTAGAGTACGGGTCTCAAGTCTGGCTGCCATATAAAAAGGGAGAGGTATCTACGACTGAAAGAGTTCAGAAAAGGGCTACAAAAGGAATAAGGGGCATGAATGAGAAAAATTATGATTCTAGACTTAAGGAGCTGGATCTTGACCCCCTTGTATATTGAACAAAAAGAGGTGATATGTGTCTAGTTCTTAAAGCTTGGTCAGGCAATGAACTATGGGAGAATTTGGGGTTAGAAGCCAGAGAACAGGTATACAATATTTGAGCTCATTCACTACAACTGAAAGATAGAAAATCTAAAATGATGTGCCTAAATTGGTTCAGAGGGTGGTATATGACCAGAATAAACTCCCACTAGAGGTGGTGAGTAGAACAACTACCAATATGTTCAAGTCCAAATTGGACAACTATCAAAGGGACTCTGGAACCCTATATAAGTACTAAAATTCTCAAGGAGTGAATATAATGGACAAATGTCTAACTTAGGCTCTGTAATATCCTATAACTATGATGCACTTCCCACCCCCCTTTTGATCAGGTCAGAGCCAACCTATACCATTTTAAACTGTTACTATTGTTTTTTTTTTATTATTTTTGTATTATTATTAAGAATTTAACCATTCTGTTCACTATGTAATCATCTTTAGTGGTTAATATATGTTCGGTATGTTAATCAGTGTAACTTCATCACAGGCTTGTAGAGAAGTTAAAATGGGTCCCAGCCATTTCTTTCTCACATTATTAAACTGCACTGAGAGAAAGTGGTATTTCTAACATGGGTTCCTAGTTGCATAATTGCGCAACACTAGAGAAAGGAGTGTGTGTGTGGCTGTAAGGAAAATTCCTCAGACACTTTGACTAGTGAGCCTATAGCTTAATGGTTAGAGCGCTGAAACTGCATACCAGAGATCTGACGTTTGAATCCCAGTAGGCCACACTTTTCCTTTCTCATTTCCATCCTTGATTTAAAAATATGTATACCTTGCAGGGGTTGAGCTGCACTGAGAGAAAGTGGTATTTCTAACATTATTATGCTGGGGCATCTGAGTAGCACAAGCTGTAAATCCCCTCCCCCCCCCACAGCACAAAAACAAAATGTATGTACCAGATCTTGAAGTTTTTTTAAACCTAGCATAAAGTACATTTGAATCAAAACACTCTAGGCTAGATATTAAAAACTTTGCCCCAGGGCTAAATTAACACTGCCTGGTGGACAAACTTAGCCCGGAGCACAAAGCAAGCTTTATTCAAAAGGAATAGCCCGGGGCAAACAGCTTCTGAATATAGCATGGGCATGAGGCCTGGCAAACTGGGCTGAGAGTGCATGGCAAACATAGCCCTGGAATAAGACAGCTTTGAATATAGCAACCAGGAAGTGCAAACCACAACAGCAACACGGTGCACAGCGATGTGAAGGTAGGTAGAGGTGAACTATGTAGCCAATGTGTGTGCCAGAAAATGTGTGGACTCAGTACAGCTACAGGCAGCAGCGCATGTGAAAGCACAGTGTTCAAAACAGTATAATATTCCCCCAACTGTTTGCACAGTGCTAACACATTTGCATGGGTTTAGTGCCGGGCTAAACCATTAGCCTGGCACTAAACTTTGCCATATTCAAAAGTGACATGCAAATAAGCCTACTTAGGTAGTCTCTGGGCAAGCATCCAGATTAGCATCTCATTATACCCTGATTTGCATGCAGTCTGCCCAGCGTTACTGCAGGGTCCCACAGCTCCATCTGTAGATCAGTCTGGAAGTATAGGGGCAGGCTAGGTCCGACCACAGCTGCACCTGTAGGTCAGTCTGGCAGTGCATGATGATAGCTGTAGGCTACATGTAAACAGTGCAGCATAGCATAGAATATTGTACCCTAGGGGACAAATCAGCATAGACACAGATGGTGGTGGTGCTGCATGCAACTGTTACACTGTAGGTCATGCTACAGTACACCACAGACACTACAGTAGCAAGGGGGCCAGTAGTGTGTGGACACAGCACTGCCTATGGTGTGTAGGGCAGTGCTGATGACTGCACTATACACAGTGACAGGCCCAACATGCTGGTGTTTACTGACAGTGGACATTACTGTTATGCTGTTGTGTGACCCACAGATGCTGCTGCACCTCTGGCATGGGATGGTCACAGTGACATATACATGTCCAGCTTTGTGTGCTGTGGCAGTTGTACAGCTGTGTGGTTTGTGGCTGGGGGGGCATATATTATCAGAAAGGCACACTGGTGTTGGGGTATTCCCAATACTGGCCCATGTGCACTGCGTGATGTGTCCCGGCCTTGTGGCCACACCTGGTCTGTGGCACAGCCTGGCCACCCGTACACTCTCCACTCAACATCCTCCATGCCACAGTGCTGCATGTGTGTGCTGGCATCTGTTGGTATCCACAAAAGAGTGGTCTGCAGGTGTGTGCTGTATGGCCACACTGCTATGATGTCCATTGGTGGCAGGGTCACCACTTACTACCTGGCATGGCTGGGACTGGTGGCAGATGATGGCATCATTGTGATGCCATCAGTATGCAGCATGTTTCCTCTATGTCTGGCTTTGTCTGTGTGTCACATTAATTTGTTAGGGTCACGCAAAGCTGCGCAAACACCGCACAAAGCCAAAATGTCATGCCAAGCTGATTGCCCAGGGTTAAGACTGCCTTTTCTTGGACAGTAATGTGCACCACGCTAAGTGTCATGTTAAGTCAAGCAAAACCACTTTGCATGGTGCTTGTCACTGAATATAGCATTGCACCTGTATTCATGTACAGACACCCTCAGTTTTCCCCTTGCATACATTATGATTTTGCCCGGTGCTAATGCAGTTTACGCATGCTATTTGGCCTTTTGAATATAGCAAATCCACGCTAATCCCACACTAAACCTGTGCAAACAGTTTTTGCCTGGCACAAAGTTTTGAATATCTGGCCCTCTATCCTGAATCTTGCATACATTTTACTTGATTGTAGATTCGCCAAGTTATCTAAATAATATCTATATTTATAAAATGAGTAGGTTAAATTCTGTATTTTGATTGGTTGCTAGCCATGCATTAGAAGTGTCTAATGCATGGCTAGCAACAAGTTCAGGTCCACAGTGCTGCATTTGAAAAATGTGTATTAAGAGCCAAATAGAATCTTCATTTTGGAAATGCAACCATTGTTGTAGCTGCTAATCATGAATCATGAACTTGCTCAAACCCTGAGTATCTGGATATGCAGGTTTTGTATTTAAATTCAGTTACAGCAACCGCTATGCCATTTAGAGATGTGCAAAACTGGAAAATTTCACCTAGCGAAATATTTTGCGTGATTTTCACATTACGCAAATTTTTTCACCTGGGCGAAACTTAATTTTGCCACTGATTTTGCATTCATGCAATGCAAAATTTTGCCCAGTTTCGCTAAATTTTGCCAATGCTTTTCAAGTTCACCAATGAAACTGTAATGCGCTGTGGGAAAATAGATGAAATATCACATGCAGCCTGTTTCCTGCACAGTGTAGTGTCTGTTGAGTTGGAGAGCAGTTCAGTGTGGTACATCACAGCCAATAAACCCTTCAAAAACCTCTTTATTTGTGATTTTTGAGAGCTAATTGCTCCCTAAATCTCAATTTAGTTCCTAGTGCTGCTAGTGAAACTTTTTTGTTTTGGTATCTTTTGGTAATACTTAATTAAACTTAGGTAGTATTTTCAGTTTTCTCTGTGTCTGGGTTTGTGTCTGTGAGGGAGTTGAGTGAGGGAAGGGTGATCGTGTGAGGTGTGCGTCTGTGTGTATGTGAAAGCAGAGCAGGCTAGTTCTTAATATTTGACAGATTTCTCAAAAGTTGAGTGAGTTTCTGTAATTTCATTTAAGTCTTAATATTCTTGTTGCTGCGCTACTTATTTGTTATATTTTTCTTACATATTGGCCCTTTTTGTTGGGTAACTTTATCTGAACAGTTACTCATTCTGAGTAGTTCTGTTCATGTTTCCCTTTGCTTAATCACTTTTGTAATTTTTATTTTTTTATTGGAAGTATTTGTGGACATTGACCACTTGACGTGTCCATATCAGGTACACTGCATTGTTGAATTGTTCATAAAAATTAAAATTGTGATCTGGCCTCTGCATTGCAGCGTTCCTGTTTTTCTATTGAATTTGCTAATCATATTAACCCTTCTCTCCCTGTTACACCACTGGTGTTTACTACCTGACACGTACTATATAAAAAAACAACAACATTGTTTTCAAAGAGGGTGATGCTCTGTGCATGATTTGTGGAGGCTACTTTGTTTGTTCATTTCTAGTCTTATTGTCCCTTCCCTCTGAATTATCTATAAGCCAAAACTGTATTTAGTAAGTACTAACACATTGTAGTACTTGCCTTGTCTAGACACCACTTATCCGGACGATAGCTTGTATTTTGACTGTGAGGTGTTCTGTGTGGTTGGTTTACAATTTAGTTTACGTGAACCTACCAGTACCAACCTGGCTATTATCAAGTTGTGTAATAATCATTCCATTTAAAAACTGACATTTGATTAAGAACTACTTAAATATTTCTTCAGTTACTGCACATCCTTGTTGTGGTGGTGTTCTCTATAGGTTTTATACTGAAAGTATATTTCTGTCCTCCTGTTACCCCATGTTACTTTACTCATGTTTTTGTAATTGAAAAAATAAATAGTGTTTTAACACTCAAATAGGCAGTAGCAGTTGTAGGTAATTGTATACACTACAGTGCAGCTACCTGTTCTGATTTCTGTTTGCCCTTTGCAGATAGTACTGCAGGTGTTGAATCACACTTATTCAATAGAAATACATAATCATATACTTCTGGAGGAAGGCAAACAGAACAAGCATATAAATATGCCTGTCAAGAGATATTCCACTTCAGGTAAAGGAGCTCGGTTGGGAGGTGGCTCAAAGAAGTCTGTTGGAATAAGCAAACCTGTTTCTGAATCAGTGCCTTCTGTGGGCTCTGCTGCTGCTGTGGCAGTCAGTAACAGCAAAATTGAAGTTAGAAGTGGCTTCAAGTCTCTGACTCATTTTTATACTGCCCAATCTGTAGCTAGTATGCTTGTTGGGGATGATACTGGGACCAAGGGAAACACTCACACTAGTGGAGCCACAGAGGTCCAGGAGGAGATTGAAAAAGTTGTCAGTATGACTATTGTTCCTGCTCAAGGTGGAGCTGATGGTGGTGAGGGTGATAATGTCCTGCTTCAGTCTGTTTCTTCTGGAGAAGGGATAAGCAAAGTCAGCCCCAACAGTGAGGAGATGACAGAGAAGGGAAATTTTTCTCTGGAAGTAGACAGTGATAGGGAGGAGGAAGAGGATATAATATGTTTCTGTGCAGCTGATGACGAGGTGTTGGATCCCCAGTGGGAGCCAGAAGTGAAAAAGCTGAAGAGTGATGATGAATCCAATTTAGATGACAAGCCTGAGGGTGAGGCTATCAGCAAGCCTACAACAAGCAGTCCTGTAACCTCCCTACCAAACCTAGCATGGTGGAAGTCATGCAAGTGGCCCAAAAAGTAAAAACATCCACACCTTTGGCTCTGCTGTCCAAATCCCAGTACCATGTCAAATCTAGAGGTGCAAATTCCCTAGTTTGGGATTTCTTCATGCTTGATGCAGCTGATGACACCGTGATGATATGTCAGCTGTGTCAAACATGTGTAAGTCATGGAAAAAAGGGAAGCCACATAGACACCAGTGACCAGCATGCCCACTTGAAAACAAGCACCCATTATGCAAGCACCAACACCAGAGAGATACCAGAGCTGTTGGTGGGACTTACCTTGTCAAGCTTAATGCTAGTAACAGCAGTGCAATAGAGCAGGATGAGGGAGGGCTGAGTGGGTCAGTGGAGGAGGATTGTGAGGAATCATTTTCTTTCTTGAGCAGTGAGCATAGTAGTAGTGGAGCTGCTACTCCCTCAAGTTATAAAAGTACACCACCAGGCACTAACTCCACCAAAATAACCACTTTCATTCATGCTGCACATCCCAGGGCGCAAGAGTCACCTGGTAACCCAGCGAGAACAACACTGGTGGCACAAGTAAAGTGTTTTTGTTGCCCCACCTCCAAGATGCAGTACATATTTAAGAGTGTGTTTGAGCGGCACTCAAAGTACCCCCCAATCATGCTGTTGCCCGTGAGCTGAATGCAGCCACTGCTGAAATGCTCGCCATCGATCTGTTGCCCTTCTCCTTTCTGGAGAATCCAGGATTCCCCTATTTGATGGCACATGTCTGTCCCAAATGACAGGTGCCATTGCAAACGTATTTTTCAAAATGTGCCATGCCTGAACTGTACAGCAGAATTTCACAGTCAGTCCTGCAGGCCATGAAGAATTCTGCCTCCAAATATATCTACCTTACCATAGATATGTGGACAAGTGGACAAACAGCGGGCAGCTCATATCTGTGCATAACAGCACACTGGGCACAGGTACCTGGGGTGGCTGTTGATTTGGGGCCTGACAAAAGCTGCTTAAAGCAAAATTGTGGTGGTACTGTACCTGGTATTCGTCAGAATACCACCATCACTATGCAAAGTGTTATGGGATCTCACACTGGTGAGAAAATGCTGAATATACTGCTAAATCAGATTGATGAGTGGCTAAACACACACTCACACACTCACAGCAGGGTTATTGCCAGTGACAATGGCTCCAATGTAGTGAAGTGCATTACTGATAGTGTTTTTTACAGAGTGCCTTGCCTTGCACACTGCCTTAATCTAGTTGTGCAGCAATTTCTGAACCATGATGAAATCAAGGAAACTGTGTCTGACATCTGACACATCTGTCTGCACTTTGCCCATTCTGCAAAGGCCCATGACCATCTGTGTGAGCAGCAGCGCACTAACCATCTGCCTCAGCACTGTATGAAACTCGATGTTCTTATCAGGTGGAACTCCACACTGTACATGTTGGATTGGCAGTATGAGCAGTATAAGGTGGTTTCAGATTACCTACTGCTGTACACCACCCGGGACAGTGCTGGAGTATCCATCGCTCTAACAATGGAGCAGTGGTAACAAATGGATACCATGATACACATTCTGTGTCCATTTGAGCATGCAACATAGGCTGTGAGTGGGAACACTGCCTGTATAAGTCAGTCAATGCACCTTATACATATGCTAAGACAGACACTGGTGAATGTCCATCACCAGATGGAGGCGAGTGATAATCACAGTGCTGTTCATGTAATGGGTCACATGCTCCATATACTGGACAGCAATACCCATATCTCTGGCATTATGCAGTCTAATGAGTTTGCTATTGCTACCATGCTGGATCCACGGTACACACATGGCTTGCCTGCCATGATTGAAGGGGGTCATGTGCGACTGGACAAATTGACCAAATACCTTGTCAGATGAGTACATGGCACACAGATGAAAAATGCAGAGACACAAAGGGCACATACCAGAAGTTGCTACCACTGCCACCAGCAGCTCATCACAGACCACCAAATCTAAGAAAATGTGCAAGTCACAGCAGAACACAGCAGTTAATCCCATTTGGGATGCTCTGTACCAGGTTGGTGTGGAAGAAATTGATGGCAAGGAGTAGGAGCCTGATGAGGCAGCAGGACTCAGGGCAGCACAGCGTTATGGTGGATGTCTACATGGGAGACACCAAACATCTCGGCATCACTGATGAGTCATTGGTGTACTGGAGCAGCAGTGTGAGTGATTGGCCTGCATTGGCATCAGCTACTTTTAAATACCTCAGCTGCCCACCATCTAGTGTCAGTATGGAATGGGTGTACAGTTCTACTGGAGCTATTGTACGTGACCAGAGGACAGATCTGTCATTGAAGAATGTTTCCATCCTAACATTTATAAAAAATGAATGAGGCTCACATTCCACATAGCACGATTATTTCAATGGTGTTGCCGCAAGAACTGTGTCTCGGAGATAATGATGACAACGAAGACGTCCACACTGGTAAGGCCTCTACTAGCAGGAAGGTAGATGAAGCAGCAATGATGACTGAATTTCCACCTTGTGATGGCTCCAGTTTTGAAGACTGTGAGGGCAGCTTCATGGATGATGTGTCACTGGAAGAAGGCTAAAGGTGTTATGCCCCCCCACCAGCATCCCTCACCCATTTCTACTTAGTATGGTCTTTTATCCTATTGTTATACATTTTAAATGTTATTTTGATGGTTGTTGTGTGATACACATCCCGTTAATCTGTTTAATTTGATTACCCAACCTAGTAACAATGTTTACTTCATTTTTTTTTTTAGTTGTTTAACCAGGTATAGCACACTAAGCTGAAAGCTTTTTTACAGGAGCGACCTGGGAGTACAAGGAGGTTAAGTGACTTGCTCAGGGCCACACAGTATGCAAGTGGAAGCTATGGGATTCAAACCCAGGTCTGGTCTGCTAGATGTCACCAGATTTGCAGCTCAGAGCCTTAGACCACTGTGCTATACTGCCTCCAATGTAATTTCATTTTGAAAAATGAATCTCTCCTGTTATGCTAACTGGAATGTATATGTCAGCAATACACAGTGACCCCATCGAGCGACAAATACTGAACAACATCTTCCCCATTTCCACATATACCTCTTCCATGAGACCCCGAATGTGTGTCTAGTGAGTTTGCCACCACTGTATATTCGATGTAACACTCTAGTCAGACAGCACACAGCCAGTGACTTTTTTTTGTACTCGGTCTAATACCTGCTTTCAGGCATAAATGAATTGCCAGGATGTGTTATCAATCATGACATCATAGTACAGGGGAAAGCAGTCTCTCTACCTAAGCCTATTTATTTATTTTTTTATGTTGTATTATGTAGATAATTGAAGTAGGTGAGCCAGATTTTATTAAATATGATTTCTTTATCTTCTTTAATATAAAAAAGTATTTCTAATCTTCTACTGTCTGTAAGGAGATTCAACCATTCTTTATAGCTTGGAGTGGTTGTATCTCTCTAATGTAAGACAATTACTTTTTTTTGCCAGTACTATGGTGAATGATATAAATAGGCCTAGCTCCACACCAATTTCCAGAGTGCGTGTTAAACCAAACAATATCATTCCTGGATCAAAAGGAACATTTTTATCTAAGATTTTGGAGATTGTGTCTCTTATTTTATTCCAATAATTTCTTTAAACTGGACAACAGATTAACATATGATGAGAGTACCCTTAGTTCTATTACAACGGGTACAGAGACTCGACAATTTGGGGTCAATTTTGCTAAGCTTACTAGGAGTGTAGTACAGCTTATATATTATATTAAATTGTATCTGTCTGAGTTTAGCATGATTTGACACCTTTTCAGGTGTGGATATCACTTCAGACCAGATAATATTTTGAGCTTGATCTCCAAGTTCTTTGGTACAGTTTTGCTGCCATACTACTGCATCCCATTTTTTGGCTTCCTGCAGTAACTTATATATTTTTGAAATTAGCTTAGAGCTATTTAAAGGATTGTCCAGTAGTAGCTCCAGAGGGGTTGCCCCAAGTCTCTCATCAGATTTATTTTGCAAACAGACCTTCTTAACTGCAATTATGCCAAGAAGCTCCCTGTGAGTAGATTAAACTCGAGTGTTAAAATTTCAAGAGGTTTTAAAGTTCCATCCATTATACCTTGACCCAAATGGGTTAAACCACAACTTTTCCAATTATGAAAAGTTTTAATCAGCTATGTAAATTTGAGGGTTGAATTCATATGTGTATATGTGCCTACTTGTCTCCTGTTATCACTACTTAGGACTAATGACTTGTTACTTGAATAATTTCTGCAACCATTGTATTGACTGTGCTAACTGCAGTGTTCCTGATGTTATTCTTATGCTGTTTATGCCATTTGAGTTGTTTTTTCCTGATAGTGTTCTTTGCCTTTGTTACCTCATTGTTGTCATTGTCATCCTTGCTGCAATACTGTAACTGTACTCTCCCGGGTCGTGCCTGAAAATAGGCAGGTTTCATTGCCTAGTGCACTTACCCGGTCAACAAAAGCTAATAAATAAATAAATAAATAAATATACAAAGGCATAAATAATGAAACTGTAAGATCTATGCCTAGATGGGAATGAGCCTCTTTCCATATCCGTGAAGTGTTTTTTTGTTGACTTCAAGACCTTATTTTTGAAGATGTTATTATCACCATTTATATAATACTTGAATCAGATTACTAAAACATGTAAAATGTTGTTCTATGGAATCAGTTTTTACCTCATCTGAAAAGATACTATTATGTTGGGTGAAACAAGGTAGTACTGGTTCTAATTGCGCTGCATAATAGTAAACTTTTAAGTTTGGTAGACCCAGGCCACCCTGATTTAATAGGAGATATAACTTATCCAAAGTTGCTCTAGGTCTCTTATTTTTCCATATAAACTGTCTGAACAGCTTATCGGTTTTATTAAAAAAGATTTTACCACGAATGATTGGTGTAGTCTGGAAGAAAAACAAAAAATATTGGCAAAATATTCATTTTGAGTATATTCACTTGTCCTGTAATTGTTAATGGTAATATAACCCACTTATCTAAATCTAACTTGATTTTGTGTAGTAATGGTTCAAAGCTCCATTAAAACAGTGTATTGCTATCCTTAGGGTAACACCTAAATATTTAATTTCTGTTCTAACCACCGATTCTAACAAGGTGGTTGGGTTAGGTATTTCTTGAACATTATAGAAACTCTGATTTTTCCCAGTTGACCTTATAACCTCAGATTTTCCAAAATCTTTCATCATTTTTAACAGCTCTCCCTCATTTGTTTTGTGGATATCCAGAAATACTAATACATCATCGGTGTATAAGGATACTTTTTATGAACTATCTCGGACTCTATAACCTTTAATTTGAATATTATTACAGATTAGAGATGATAAAGATTCAATATCAATATCGAATAATAACGGTGGCAAGGAGTAGCCTTGCCGAACCCCTCTTAACAAAAAGAATGGTTCTGAAAGATTTTAATTTATTTTAATTCTAGCCCTGGGATTTTTATATATCATACCAATCCACCATATAAAACTTTCCCCAAAGTTCCTCTTAGTCAAACTATTTAAAAGAAAAGGCCAATATACAAGGTAGAATGCTTTTTCAACATCAAGTGATGTAATTGCCATTTTTGAACCTAAAGTTAACTCAATAATATGTAATGCTTTTCTTATGTTTGTAGTTAAACATCTGCCTGGTATGAACCCAGTTTGGTCTCTGTGTATGTTGGACTGGACATGGTCTGCTAACTTATTGGCCCAAATTTTTGTTACTATTTTATAATCAATGTTCAACAAAGCTATTGGACTATATGACCCAAGTTCTAAAGGATCTTTATTGCTTTTTTTAATTTCAAAGTCATTATAGCGTCATTTAAAGAGTCTACCAGTGTTTCTCTGACTTCCATTGCCCTGCATGCTTGGAGTAACAAGGGAGATAGAATGTCAGAAAACTCTTTAGAACATTCTGGTGTATATCCATCCAAACCAGGAGTTTTTCCATTTTTTAAGTGTTGAATCACTGAATTAATTTCTTTCAGGCTTAAAGATCTATTTATTGTGTCTTTGGCAACATCTGATAGTGGAGTTGCTGGAACATGATCAAAGAAGTTACGTGTATCTTGTTGTGAAGGTTTTTCCTCTGGTGTATATAACTTCTTGTAATATATGGATCGTTATAATAATAGCATTGAAAATGATGCAAAAAAAAATCTTGTAATTCACATCACCTTCTCAATAATACCACACTTCACTCCCAATAATACCATCATATTGTTTTAATGATAGTATTATCACTCCAAAACAAATGCACAAGTGCAGCCTGATGCCTCGTGCTGTCCGTGAGCCAGCTTTTCCAAGAGTCAGCACAAAGGATTTCAAAGCCGGCTCTGCAGTAACTGAACAGTACCTTACTTTTCTTTTTTTTAAAAAGAAAAACGAGTAACAGTTATAGATTCCGTTGAAGTGTAACTACATTTTCCCTCTTACTGTTAAAAGGAACTGTTTCCTACACTTTCCTGTTTGGCTCTCCAGAAAAAAAAAATGCACAACTTCCCGATTCCTCATTGAACATGTCAGCCTGCACAAAGCTTCACCAAGTAAGACCTCACCAGGTTCTCTCATCCATATATTACAAAAATTAAAAAATAGGTTACAGTGACATACTCGGCTGAAATTCCATCTCAAGGTTCTGGGGACATAGAAACCTCTTGAACTTCTCTCTCGAGGTAATCTATGTCGCCAGAATCTATCAATGGAATTACAGCCTTGTAATTCACTGTAACCTATTATTCTATGTATAGTAATTCTGAAAACCACTATTTATTTCTGATAATGATGGTATTATGTTTCCTGAATCTGTTTGGATTTTAAATATTGTGTTTTGATTACGCTCAGATTGTATCAGATAAACTAAAGGTCTGTCAGGTTTCTCTGAGAAGAAATAGTATTTTGACCTAGAACACTGAAATGTTCTTTCTGCTCAATATGTAATCTGGCTGTTAAGTTCCTCCCTTACCTGTAGTACTATATTTAAATCAGATTCCAAGTTACATAAATGATAAGTTGCTTCCACGATCAGCAACTTATGTTCTAATAAATTCTAATTTTCCAGTTGTTTTTTTTCTTTTTAGAACAAGATTATGCAATAATCCATCCTCTAAGATGTAGTTTTAAGGATTCCCAAACAGACAGAAATGAGATTTTGTCCTTTACGTTATTTTTTAGAAAAATTTCTGTCTCTCCGCTAAGATTTTGTTTGAAAATAAAATCTTTCAATAAAGAATGATCAAATCTCCAAGTTGTGATCTTTACCTTTACTTTTTTTTGTGTGTGTTATCTGTTCATGCCCCTATGTGCTCAAGGCACAACCACTAATTCAAGCCGCCAAGGACCCCCACACCCCTCCAATTTCACCCCGAGTCTCCTTACCTCATATAGCAGCCATCAGGATAACCCAGCATATTCCTTCACTGGATGGGTCCCTCTCTTCTAAGGCACTGGGAGGGGGTCTGGCACACTCTTAATTGGCCCCATGCTGCTGAGGCAGACATGACTCACAGGAGGTCTGGAGGAGGTGCGGTCAGTCCGGCTGCCATCATTCAGCTGAGCCCTGAGCGATTTTCTGTTTTGTTTTTCTTGGTCCTACAGCTATTGCTGTCCTCTTGCAGTGCTTCTGGTCTCCACCGGGGGCCGCTGCAGAGCGACGTGCACCCAGTACCCACCCCAGGAGAGGAGAGGAGAGCAGTCCAACGGATGCTTAATCCTCATCCTCCCCTGCCAGCCCACAGCAGCTTGAGTCTGTTCCCGAACCCGGGTCGCCGGCATGACGCGAGGTGTGGCATCCAGCGCCTCAACCCTCTACGCCACCAGGCTGGCTACCTTTACTTTTTTTAATCTAAACATTTTACCACTAAGTTAACTGGGGCAAGGTCAGAAACCTTAATGGTGCCATAATTAATTTTAAAGACTTTACTTCTTAGTTCTTCTGATATTAAATAATAATCAGTTCTAGAGGATGTTTTATGAATGCTTGAAAAAAAAAGAAAATTTCTTCCAAGTTGGGTAAAGTTCTCTAGAATGGATATATAGTCCTTTAATACTTTAATGGCTTGTTTTTTATAAACTTCTACTTCCTCTGATCTACCTAGTAATGACAGGGAGAGATTAAAATCTCCTTCTTTTATATAAGGACCTGTGAAGTTTGATAATGTAATACAGTGGTGTATAAAAAAGCTTGGGTTGTCCTCATTAGGGCCATAGAGTGCGCTTGATTTCAATGCCCAGGCCCTAACCCTAAAGTTGTCTCCTGACCCTGCTAGGGCCCCAATCTTCCTGACTATTGCCTACATACCGCCAAAAAATCAAGCCCATGCACTGGGCCCCCTTGTTGACTACATCTCCTCTCTGCCTAACCCCTCTGACCAAATCCTGGTAGGTGATCTAAATATCAACTGGCTATCTCCTAAGGAGTCTACTCCCGTGAGGCATTCGCTGCCATTGACCTGACTCAGCTAGTCTCACAACCCACCAGGTTAAATCCTAGCACGGAACAAGCACTCTTCTGGATGTGGTTCTCACTAACAGGCCCAACCGCGCTCCACAACGCTTCAAATCCTCCCAGACTGCCTTAGTGACCACTCCCCAGTTCTTTTCTTCTGGTCAACCTCCCTGCCTAAGCCCCTGTTTTCACCTCCGCCGTCGTCGGTTTGGGCCGGTGGGCTAAAGAGACAAACGCCACCTAGCTGGCACTGATTGGTCCCCGCTACTAAATACCCCTGATGTTGACAAGGCGCTAGCCTTCTTTGTCCATACCTTTAACCTTGCCTGTGACACGTATGCCCCATTCACCCCACTTAGATCTAAATTAAGGCACACCCCCTGGATTACCCCTACCTTACGCTCACTTCTCAAGCAGCGTGACAACCTGTGGTACCTGGCCATTGAAACTGGCCGCCCTGCTGACAGACTGGCCTCGTAGCTGCCCGGAATAAATGTCGTGGCTGTCCGCAAGCTAAGTCAGATTATTACAACTCTACTCTTACCTCCTCCTGGGGCAACCCTAGATCCTTCTGGGATAATATCAAGCAGCTTAATGGTGGCACACGCTCACTCCCCCTGCACATCTTAACATTGATGGGTCTTCCTGCACTGACCCTGCACTCATTGCTACTCACCTCAACAACACCTTCACTGACCTTAGTGCAGTGCCCTGCAACTTCTTCAATCCCTTCCCCCTTGTCTGCTCCTCTCATCCCCACCCCCTTTCTACCTTCGCACTGTGTCCACCCAAGAGGTTAGGCTCTATTTACAAAAGCCCTAAAGGCAACTTAATCGGCAATGACTCCCTTGATCCCTGTCTCCTACGCCAGGTCCTGGATCAGGTCATCTCTCCCATCACTTGCCTCTTTAATAAATCCCTCTGTCTTGGGCAATTCCCCGCCATCTGGAGGGTCGCTACTGTTACCCCTCTTCACAAAGGTGGTGACAGATCACTCGCAGGTACCTCACCGACCAATCTCTATCCCCCCCCCCAAAGCTTTGGAGAAAATAGTTGCCAGTCAAATCTCCCTTTACCTTACTAAATATGAGGTCCTTTGTCCTGAACAGCATGGTTTCAGAACTGGCCATAGCACCAATACTGCTCTCCTGGAGTTTGCTAACTTCCTCCATAAGTCACTTGATGCCGGCGCCCTCGCTGGTGCGGTATTTATAGACCTATCGAAAGCCTTTGATACCGTCTCTCACCCTCTACTATTAGCCACCCTTGCCAGTGTGGGCTTTGCCTCTGGTCCTGTCTCCTGGTGTGCAAGCTACTTGTACAACCGCTCCCAATGTGTGCGGGTTGGTGGTACCCTATCCCCTACCTGCCAAATTTGCTCTGGTGTTCCCCAGGGCTCTATTCTTGGGCCTTTACTCTTCTCTCTCTTTCTCAACAACCTGCCTAAAGCTTGCGCTGGTAAAATCCTTCTCTACGCAGATGACGCTGTGCTCTTTGCCTCTGGCAGTAACCCCGTCTTACTCCAAAACTCCCTACAGCGTGCCTTCACCTCAGCTGAAAGCTGGTTCTCTGACCACCGTCTTGTCATCAACCTGAAGAAAACTAAATCTATGCTTTTTGCCCACCCCAAAATAAGTCTAGTAACTTCCTCTCTCTGTTCTCTCTGCACAGGATCACCCTTGGAACTTGTGCATTCTTATAAATACCTTGGCCTAATCTTGACTCTCTCTCTCCTTTCAAAACCATATCTCTGCACTGACCTCAGCCTCCAATGCTCGGCTTGGTATCCTCTACCGGCACAAAAAATGCCTCCCCACTAACTCTCTTCGCATGGCAGTCACCTCTTCTGTGCTTTCACTAGTTGACTACGGCCTCCCTGTTTATGGCGCAGCTGACCCGACAGCCCTTCAAAAGGTTCGTCTTACGCTTAACAAAGCTTGTAGACTTATCATCAGTGCCCCTAGACTCACCCATACTTATCAATTGTACTCCTTGGCTTCCCTACTCAGCCTCGATGGGCGCCGTCCTGTTCTTAACTTGACTGCTACCTTCAAAGCCCTCCATGGTCTATCCCCACCTGGCCTTGCCAACTCTATTCATCGCTCCAACCCCACTGTCCACACCTCGTGCTTCCAGCAAAACTGCACTAGTCATCCCTTAGGTATGGACCTCCCAGGGCCAAAGGGCATTCTTCTATAGAGCCCCTCCCTGTACAACTTCCCTACCTGCTGGTATCTCAAACGCCCCCTCACTCACCAGCATCAAAAACTATCTAAAACCACTTGCTTGTCTCACCTCCTGCCACTGCCCCTGGACCCCCGCTGTCTGCCCACGATATAAAATAAAAAAAAAGTCTGAACTGACAATGGTGTTTTGGTTACTCATTCGCCTGCAATTGTGACACTTGCCTATTGTTAATTTCTGTTGCATGACTGTCTCACCTCTACCTGCTACTTGCCTTGTCTTTTTACTGTACATTATTTTGGATTACCTCATGTAAGTATGTTGTGTCTGCCTTCGACGAGGTACCTTTGTAAATGAGCCTCTGGCTCAAAGGTTTTTAAACTAATGTTATAATAAATAAATAAATAAATAAATAATAGTTAAATAGTCATTACCATTTTGTAATTTCGAGAGGCAGTATAGCGCAGTGGTTTAAGGCTCTGAGTTGCAAATCTGGAGACCTGGGTTTGAATCCCACAACCCCCACTTGCATATACTGTGTGACCCTGAGGAAGTCATTTAACTTCCCTGTGCTCCCAGGTTGCACCTGTAAACAAGCTTTCAGCTTAGTGTGTCTCACCTGGTTAAATAATTGGAAAAACAATGACATATCTGACATGGCTTTCTATAGTCTGATCTTTTATAATCTAGTTAAGGTTATTTTTAATAATAAGAGCAACTACCCCACCCCGGGAGCTACTCAAAAAAGGAGCATGGACTCCAAAGCCTTGCAATAAGTTACAGGTGTATCTGAAATCCAAATCCGGGAAATGAATTTCTTGTAATAATAAACAGCTTGAATTTGATTAGCATACTTTATTATTTTTTGAAGTTTTACTCTGTCTCTGGCCCCCTTTACATTCCAACTTGAACATTTTAGGTTATCGGTCATGAAGTAAATTTAAACCAAATATGTAATTAAGCTGTCGCAGCTGTTAAAACTTTGTAATAATTTGTGTTTTTAACTTTAAGTTAACACTGTTTAATCTGCCTTTAGGACACTTATTCTTAGCCTGAAAAACCTTCCAAAAAATTATACCCCTCCCCCTTTTACAAAAAAAGAAAACTAAAACCCAATACCCAAACTCAGTGCTGGGTATTTTCCTCCCTCCCTCACCTTAGACAGTCTGAAAGATGGTCATATAACTGAAAAGATGCATAGTGAGACTCTGATGTCAACAACTAAATTTAATCTACCTACAAAAAAATCTCCTATTTTTAAGAGATTTTACATTTGCAAAGAAATATGTATGTATATATATATATATATATATGTATTTATACAATGGCTTTTAAATTCAAGCAATCTGATTGGCTAACTGGCACCTCCTAGCCATGGTAATCCTAGCATTACCAACCGTTGCCCATCACCACTAGCTGAATTAGTCAGATGGAATTTTAACATTCAGCTGAGATGCCATCTTAATTGTCGCTGAGATCATGATAAAACCACTTTCAAGCAAAGAGCCCAAATGAAAACCAGTTTTCATCTAATGGACCCAGAAGAAGTGAAAATAAGAAAAATGAAAAAAAAACAAAACAATGAACAAAACATTTAATCAGACACTATCTCCTCTGTTACCAAAGAGGAGGGCTAGTCCACCTGCGGCTGTTGCCGCTCTACACACTCTCACAACTTGCCGCCTCCATGATTCTTCTGCTGGCTGAAGTAGAGAGAGGAAAAACACAACTTCTTTCCCCTAAGCACAAAGCAGAAGAGGGCCAAGAAGCAACAGGTCACAAGTCATACCCAAATGGCGCTGACACCATCCACATTGACACCTTCCCCTTTCACGGTATTGTTATAGATCAAGGTTAGTACTACTTGTTTGGATTTTATGATCAGGTTAGTAGCTGTTAAACCTACCCCTGTCCTAATCTCAGCAGCTCATCACTGCAGCAGTTCACCATAGCCGTCACTCATTACACCTGTCCCCTTCTCAATCACAGCTCCTCACTATAGCGGTGACCTCCACCAAACAGCCACAGAAGTCTAGTTTAAAAAAAAAAGGAAAAGAAAAAGAAAATCCTAACTGTTCGGAACACGGTTTTGCTGAGTTGACCTCTGCAACTCGCCACGCCTGCCACAGGTCACTCGTACATGCCTGGAACCATCCCCGTTCTGCAAAACAAAACATATTTGAACACTATGACCAATGAAAATAATGATGAACTGGGCTGTGGGAAAAGTGTTTCAGAATTAAAAACAAGGGCTGGAAATTACAGAAATCATGGCTCAGTTTTTTGGCCCTGATTTCCATTACTTGTAGCACTTGTTTTTAATTCAATAACACTTTCCCGACTTCAGCATTGATCAACGTGTTAAAATATTTGTTTAGCTGAATGGGGATGGCAGCTGCTGTTACTCCCTGTACCTTGCTGCAGTCCGGGTAAACTTGAAAAAGAAAAACGAAGCGTATCTGCCAAATGGGAGCACAGATCAAGGATTGCTCCCCACCTGCCTAGCATGGAATCGCTTCTTTTTCTCCTGACCAATTCCTGCTGCGTGTGCATGTGTGAGAACTGGAATGGCAGCTGCTATAACTCCCTGTACCTGCTCCCCAACTGCCTAGCAACAAATAACTATTTTTTTTTGGAAGAGTAATAGCAACTTTAAAAGCAATTTTTTTTTTTGCAAATAACTATATTTTATTGAAGACAGTTACCATATACAACACGTACTTCACATAGAGTTAGGTTACAGACAATGTTTGATCCTAAAACAGACCCCAAGCCCATAAACTAAACAAAATTTCCCCCCATTACCCTCCCCCTTCCCTAACCCCCCCACAGCTATCCAAGCGCTGAACTACTATTCCATAACGAAGATTAAAAACAATAAAAATTAATACAACTTAATTATGACCTACAATTGAAGGGTAAGAAGGACGAGTGGCACAAAATAAGGAAAAGGGTATGACACAGATTACCCCAGGTATTCAGATGATGGTAACAGAACCCAGGGGACAAACACACAATGATAGAAGATAGAAGTAGAAAGTGGAAAACAAGAAAGACACTGAATTGTGAATGTGAAAAAAAAAGAAAAAAGGGGGCAATGAAAGAACCAACAGAGAGTGAATGCCTACAAGAGAAAAGTAAAAAAGGAAAGCAAAAAAAATAAGGAACCCAGGAACAGAGAGGGGAAGAGAAAAGGGGAAACAGAAGGAAGTGGCATAATAGGTACCTCCCCAACACCCGAACTTATCTTTAAGGCTTTGAATAAGTCCCCCCCAGCATCCAAGAAACTTAGTCGATGCCTTACCCAACATAAAGACTAATCTTTCCACATAAAGTGCATTCAGGAATTCTTCCCACCATTCCCTATATCTAGGGGTCCAATCATCTCGCCAATGGCGTAGAATTAACAGCTTAGTAACTGATGCAATCAACGCCAGTTGGTATTTCTGAACTTTGCTTGGGACATGGGCATACATCCCAAATATACAAGTTTCCAAATTAAAAAGGTCTAGAGATCAGTGTAAGGACCAATCCAGAGTCTAACCGAACTCCAAAACCCGTTGATTTTGGACAAAACCAAATTTTATGGATTGTAGTTGCCAGTGGGTCATTACAATCCCTGCATACGGGAGAACCCAGGCCACTTACCCGGTATAATCTTGCTGGGGACAGATACAAGTTATGTAATAACTTGAATTGAATATCTCTTAACCTGTCTTATTTGACATAGAGATAGGTATCCTTCCAGATTTTCTCCCATACCATATCGGTCCAGTCCAGAGCCAAATTAATTACCCAGTATAAGGGGACCGAGGAGGAGGTAGAGTCATTCCTTTCTAAAATATATTTATAGATTTTAGAAATCTTCCTACCTGATAAACTAAGTTCTCGTAGCTCATTAAATAAAACTCCTGCCCTGTCGGAACATTGGCTCATACCTAGAAAGGCCTTAACGCTGCTTTGGATTTGCAGCATTTTTAATGTAAATTGAGACCTGACCCCAAATTTTAAGAGCAGTGACGATAATGGCAGCAACGAATTCTCAGAGAAAAAATTCGCAATTCGAATCTTAGGAGAGGAAGATGGAAAAAATCTTGCGATTGGTTGTTTGCCAATTAAAAAGTTGGGATTTCTCAATAGGGGTTGAGATAAGTCAGAGAATTGAGATATTTTTAACCTCGCACAGAGCTGATGCATGGCCCTAACGTCCCACCCTAGTGGGGTATCTCTAGCTATTCTAGGGACCTTAGCCCATGAAATATATAAAAAGGACTCCAAATCTAGATTAAGCTTCTTGGAAAAGGCTCGGTCAAGAGCAAGGCCAGGCAAGGATACCCCAGGGTCGCAAGCCCATAGAGCAGCTCTTGCTGCGTGAATCGCTAAATAGTACGTGTAGAAATCAGGTAGCTGAAGGCCACCTTTCTTACGTGGATGACATAATTTACTATAGGCCCTTCATGGGGGGCCTCCTCCCCACAAAAAATCGGAACATAACTTATAAAAGGGTTTAAAAAAGGATTTGGGGAGGTAAATATTTAAGTTCGAAAGAGGATAAAAAAGTTTAGGTAGGATCACCATTTTAACCGTATTGACCCTCCCTGAAAGGGTTAAAGGGAGTTTCAACCATCTATCCAGGTCATCTTTTATAGATTTAAGTAACGGTTTAAAGTTTAAACTGACCAAATCTCTAAGTTCCTAGAAACACGGATGCCCAAATACAATAGAGCCTCAGATTGCCACTGCAACCCCAAAGAAAGACACCAACTCTTTGAAAGGTATGAGGAAAGTGGATACACCATAGTTTTAGATAAGTTTAATTTATATCCAGAGAATTCACTAAAGTTGGCAATGAGTTTTAATACTTGCGGGAGTGAGGTAACCGTATTTTGGACATGCAGTAATAAATCGTCTGCACTTTAAAAGCAATTTAAAATACAAACAAAAAATACATTTTCTTTTCTGTTTTTTATCAACAATAAAATGGTGCCATTGTATAATCACAATAAACCATTCTATGGTATGGGTGATGCTGGGATTTACCCATGCCTGGCAAGGTTTGATCACTCAGCCTGCAGCCTCCTGACTGAACCACACCAGGCGTGGGTAAACTCAGCATCACCCACACCCTGTCATGGTTTATTGCTTTAAAAAAAAATATACAGTATATATATATATATAAAAACACACACTGTATAGATTTTTTTAATCCCTTTTTTTTAATCTTTGTTGTTAAGAAGAATGTGGAGGGTCAGGGCCTTCTGTGTGGGAAAAATATGTTTTCAGAAGTTGGTCTGCTTCCATAAGAGTTTCAAATATGTGTTGCCTCCCATTTAAGAAAACTTTAAATCGGCCAGGGTGAAGTAGCTTGTGTGGAATCCCCTCATCCCTCAAGATTTTCTGCACACCATCAAAAGATTTCCATTTTGCCACAACTGATGGTGGCAGATCTGGGTATTCTTGAAGGCGTAAACCTCTAACATGCAGGCCTTTCTCCGTCCTGGCCTTCCTGAGAATGTTTTCTTTTATTTGAAAGTGATGGGGCTTAATAAAAACAAATCTCTGCAGATCCTTTATTGTTGAAAAGCCTCTATTGGTTCTGTCTAGTTCTACTTTTTCTTTGGGGTATTTTTTCCCCAGTCCTTCTGTCAAAAGTTCTTCAAAATGTTGTAAAGGGTTTGAGTCTTCTAAACCCTCAGGCAGTCTGCCAGTTTTTAAATTTCCCCTTCTAGAACATGACTCCAGATCTTGCATTTTGTTCTGTAATTCCTGCAGCTCCTTTTAATGTTGTGCAACCAAATTTTGTAATGGGTGTAGGTGGTCTTCTGTGGCACACACTCTGGTTTCTAGCTCTGAGACCCTTTTGTCAGAGTTTCCATTTTAATATCTAGAGAGGCTATTGAACCCTTTATAGAATCAAATGAAACTGTCTTATTCTGGAAGCCTAATCGCATTTCCTCTAAGACTGATTCTTGGGCAGATTGAAACTTTAATAAAGCAGTAAGCTTTTTAATTTTATCAGTGTCTGTGCTGACAGCCTACTTGCTGCACTGGATTCCCAGCTTAAAGCCTGAATTCCCCTCATCTCCTTTATTTTGGTCTCCACATTCAGGTCTGTTATGGAACTAGATTGAGAGTTGAACATTTGGGCGTCATCTGGAACCATCACTCTTGTTGATTGTATCTCTTTTACACTGTCAAATAGCACAGAATTAGAGCTAGTTGCTTCCCTCAACTGAGAGTGATCATTTGCAGCACCCCAGTCCTTATTCACTATTGCTTCCCTTGTTTGATTTGCCCCAGAGCTTGTAGTGGGGTTCTCTTCTGAGGGGCCTTCCCTCAAGTCTGGTATATCCCCACCTTTGTCTGCATCCGCCTCAATAGAGGAAGCAATAAATTGATCCATAGGACTCTCCGATGGTAACTTTGGTGATTTTATACCAGTCACAAGGTTTGCCGTTTTTAGATTGTTGGACTCTTTCTTTAAAGCTTCTGCTATAGCTGGTATATTAATTGTTCCTGATTGATTTAAATTTGTTCTCAAGGCCGAGTATTCAAGTTGATGAGACAGCCTATTTGAGGCCTCTAAGCGCTTATCTGCCTCTTTCAGCCATTTTATTCTTTTATACATTTAGGAAGAAGCTGGAATGTAAACTCAATAATTACAAGATATTTCAATTGTTTCCAGAGTACCAAACAAGAAGACAGTAATCTTATATCCAGCTACAGGTTTGATTTGCTTCCTGAGTAGCCGCTTACTTCTTGACTATTACAAGCCCATTGCTTTAAAGAGACAGAAACGTGCTATGTTCACTCAAAAAAGGAAAAAAAACAAACCCAGTTTCCAATAATGTCAACAACACTGTTGACACGGCAAGGAAAAAACAAGAAACAAGTAGAACCTTTCTTCTTTCCTTTTTCTCCCTCTGAGATAAGGGTAAATTATGTGCCACTGCTAAAAAAGCTCTATCCAATGTCCCACAAGCATCTCCCTTCAAAACCGCTTCAGACTTCCAAAACAACAAGCATCAGCGCCGAACTCAACGTCCGCGCCACAACCGTTTTCTCAGTCCCAGATCTTCAGATGAGTCTGGTCTTGCCAACACTTCTACACAAGAATTTGTCTCAAAAATAAATTAAGCAGCCACAAAGAAACTTTGGCACCACAAGCACAGTTAAGCGTACAGTCGGGAGAGGAAGAAAGGGAAAAACAAAGCTCTTACCAGCTTGGTATTTACTGACAGAAGGTATATTTATTTCATATTCTGCTCACCACACCTCATACCCCATATATCATTAGATTTGAAGATTCAGGCACAGTTATTTCATTTTCCTTAGCGTAGTAAAAAGTCAGCGTGGAGTATTTCGTTACAAGGTAGATTCTGACTGGATTTTCATCAGTCACTGAGATGCTCACCCACACATCCTCAGGTCACCATCTTAGCTAGAAGTCCAGAAATGCATGCATACTCCATCACCATGTATACAATTATCCATCATGTAATCCGCCTCCTTGTTATTCATCCTAATGTGTATAACACAGACTTCAACAGTGTGGGTCATCACTCGCATGCTGCCAAGAAATACAGCTGAAAAGCTATGAAGCTGATAGATGCATGTTCCAGCATAAACAGCAGTCACAAACCGGCACATCAATGCTGCCTCTGAGTCAAGCTAAATTACTCCTTCTCCTCCAACAGTCTTCCACCAAGAAGAACTACAGTATTGCCAGCACATTTTGGGCCAGTACATCAACCAGCACAATGTATCACTTTCATCCCAGCAAGCACACCTGGTGTTGTTTTCCCTCCTGCCAACCACCCATGATGACAGCAATGCCAGCACATTGTGGGCCAGTACATGAACCAGCATGATGCAGCACTTTCTTCCCAGCAACCACACTTGGTGTCATTTTCCCTCCAGCCAAAGAAAGCCACTCAGAAAGCAACACAGATCATCATCAAGCAAGAAATATGTATGTTCTTCCTCCATGGCCTGTCTCCTGGTCAAGTGATTCATAGTAATTAGATTTCATTTGTTGTCATCTAATTACTTATACCTCCATTGTGCTGTTATGCATGCCTTTGTTGCGCTAGAATGTGAAGTATGCATGCAAGGCAGCACACCTTAATGTATAAGTTATCTTTTGTATTTCCATGTCACTCTATGCAGGGTTTGCCATGATTATGCCATGTGAGACCAGGACCTAGGAATAAGACTGATGCATCAACATGGCACATTCAGAGCCTAGTCAATCCACATTGCAAGCATCATTATGTACAGGCCAGTATTGTAATTGTAACATTTTTCACTTGTTAGAGTTTGTGTATTCAATTCCAGGTACTGTACGTCTTGGTATGTTTTACCATAGGCTCATAATTGGAATCATTTCAGTGGTGGAAAATTTGTATGGACATCGCTAACATCGATGGTATGTATCACCCCAGGAAGGTATCAGTGCTAATGTTTTTTCTTTTCATATTTTCTCACCAATTTTTACAGATGACATTGGTTCAAACAACATCTGTCTTGGATCGTGACTGACAAATGTAATTTTCTGTTCAAAAGGAATTCATTCTTTAATACTGGTAACAGTGTTAGTTCAGGTAGCATTATAGTGCAGGTGATGAATGGTTATGCCACCATTTACAGTGTCAGTTGCACATTCGTGGATAAAAGTAATATATCCTTCATCTTACAGTGGTTCAATCAAGGGACTTCTTTATGCACCATATGGGTGATTCCAGAGTGGCAATGGCAAAACACATGAGAATACAATCCAAGGTCACAATTTTCAAGTTAGTGCAGCTGTATTTATAACATGTTTGTTTTCCTTCACAGGTGTCCATTGATGATGATGACATATGTTTTTAGTTGTCAGCAGTGGCCCACACCTCGCAGGTGCAGCACCTCGATCCAGCGTCCACACACCAGGATGGAAGACTTGTATTTTGTCACCAATGCTGTACAGAGATGGGATGCATTGCCAAATGACCACCAGAAAACTGAACAACCATTCAAATCGAAGTACTTTGTACCTGGCAATAAGAAAAAATGAAGAAGACATTTTGAGCATTGTTACAACTAGGTGACCCCACCACCACCACCATTACATGAAGCAATACTTACTTCAGGGAATGGCTGTTAAACTGGAACACTTGACATGAACAGACTATGTCTGAAGAGCACAGCCAGCAGCCAGATTGGGAGGTAACAGACACACCCCAGCAGTGGAATTCCTAAATATTGAAAGACCCGTATAGAACATAGTTACTGTCAAAGTCTGACATCTCTGGACTGCAGTAACCACACCAAAATAGGCAATGAAAAAGTTAATACTTAACCATATCCACCAACCCCACACCACCCCTCAACCACCACCACCCGCCCACCGAATAAATACTTACCACAAGTTAATGAATTGCACACATGTTGAGCAGCAGCAGGAGTGTACCTGGAGTTAACATCTCCCAAATTCCTGCATGTTGACAAAAGCAAAAAGAATACAATTGCAGTCTGACTCAGATATCTGAACTGCAGTCACCTATCCCAGTAATGAAAATTCAATACTTACCTTGTGCATTGTGAAATGTGATGCATTCCAACATCCCATATCCAAATCCAGGCATGCATGTCATGATAATATAATCCTCAGCACACTGCCAGATAATAGAAAATTGGTACAAATGTAATAGAACTCAAGACATCACAATAGCAACACACCATCACCCTTCTCTTGCCCAGGAAAAAATAAATACAGAGAGATACTTATGTGTGCAGCAGCAGCAGCAGTATCGATCAACTATGTGAAGAGGATCCATGAACCAAAGCTTTACTTCTCATGGCAACTAGTCAGAGCAGCAGGCAGCAGCTGCAGGCAACAACAGCAGCATATAAAATGTCATTCAAACCACACTGATTTAAAACCACAGAGCCAACAGAGGTAATCAGGGCAGCAGCATTGAGAAATGATAATTCCACAGTTCTCAATAAATTGAGAAAACAGCAGCAGGAAGAAACAAGTGCAACTTAAGTATTAGGACCATTTCATAGGAGGATTTATTTTTCTCAGCGTGGCAGACTGGTTTGTGTTGCATGTTAGGCAGTGGCACCACCAGGATTAGTCCTGAAAACCATTTGAAGTGGTACAGAAACAGAAGATTTGGGTCCTGGTGGTGGAAGTTAACCATCTGGTTGCATGACTGAGACCTGATTTTGTTCTGAATTTACTGGGACATTTTTTTGGGAAACAGTTCTGGACTTGTAGGCCAAGTTTTGAACCAGCAGCACCAAGATTCTTGCTGAACTCATTAGTAAACAGGGCCAAAACAGCAATTTAATGCCTGGGTGTTGGGGGGGCACCACATCACATCATGACTCAGACCATATTTCTGTCTCAACTTTATGTACCATTTTACCTGTAACATTTCTGGACATGTACAGCTTGTTCTGCATTCGTAGAAACAAGATTCACCATGAAAACAATCTAAACAGTGGACCAATGACCATGTTTTTGTGTGGGTGGTGGCTTGGACACCATATAACAACATGGATGAGACCTGATTTTGATCTGAATGTACTGTAACATTTTTTGGGAAACATTTCTGGACTTGTGGAGCACATTAGGCAGAGGCACCACCAAGATTAGGCCAGAAAACCATTTGAAACGGTGCAGAAAATAGCAGATTTGGCTCCTGGTGATGGATGTGAACCATGTAACTGTATGGCTGACACCTGATTTCTGTCTGAATTTACTATAACAATTTTTGGGAAACATTTCTGGAATTCTGGCCCTCTGGGGAATGTTGTCAGTCCCGGCACCAAATGCATTACATCTTTGTAATGTTGCACACAACAATATGTTATGCAACAACACATAGCATTGTGAAACAGTTTTTTTATAGGCACAATACTTGACATTTGTGGATGGGAGAAGGAAACATGTTAAAGTGCAGGTGATGCCTTCAACATAACTTTAACAAAACAAAACATTGACCAACAATTCAGCTGCATTCCTCATATATGGAATTTGCAAAGGAAAAGCTGGCATCAGTTGAATGCTGTGGGCAGTTCGGGCTCTGTGCACATAGTCTGTATTTTTTTTAATTCAAATGCCTTGTATGAGTTGCTTCAGCTCAAATTAAGAAGTAATTACCATAAGCACATATCCATAAAGTGTTCTTTCTTTATTACAGTGTGGCATTTAAACAATGTAAAAAATGCTTCCATATAACTATGATAAAAAACACCTGCTCCCTCAAGGCACCATACTTCATGATACATATATGGAATGATTGTGCCTTGGGGGAGCGGCATTCTTCACTTGGTTCTATGGAAGCATTTTTTACATTGTTTACTTGCCATACTAGAGAATTGAATAAAGAACGAGCACCTTATCAACATGTGCTGTGGTGAGTGCTTCTAACTTTGAGTTGAAGCAACTTACACAAGGTATTTGAATTCCAAAAAATACACACTAGTCTGTGCACAAGGCCCAGATGGCCAACAGCCTTCACCGGGAGCCAGCATTTCATTTGCAAACTCAACATATAGGGGATGCAACTGCCTTACACATCGTTATGTTGTTAAAAGGAATCTTGTAGGTGTAACCAGCTCTAAGAAGTAATACACACCACAAATAATAAGGGAATCAGGTGTTTATTAGGGGAGGGGTACACGGACATGGTACAGAATAGGCATAACAAATGTCAGGCAGGATCAGGAGATCAAGGGTAATACAACAATGAGAGAACAAGAAAATGGACTGAATTCTATAGGGAGCATAAAACAGTAACAAACACAACAGAAATGGTCAATAAAATAATTTTACATACAAAATAAAGAAACAAGAGGACTTAAGGAATGGATGTAGATTAAAGAGGACAGATATACAACAGAATGGGAGATAGAAAAATGAAAACAAAAAAGACAAATTAATTTGTGCTGCCACATTAGGTGCCAGAGGGGCCACCACAGAGTTCAGACAGGATGCCCATGAATTTGTCAACATCACATTGCAGTTTAGAAATCTCCCCCCAGGCATCACTAAATTCCTGCCTGAACTCATTTAACTCCTGTCAGAGATGCTGGACTTCAGACAAGACAGCTGATAAGTTTGCATGTGTCACTGGCACTGCTGGCAGGGTGGGGGCTGCCTGTGCTGCTGCTGGCTCTGGATGGAGGGACCCTGGAGGAGTCTTGATGTTACTGACTGCTGCTGGTTTCTGGTACAGTGAGCCCGGCAAGGATGTTTAACTGGCAGAGTCACGCCTCCCTCCTACTCACCCCCTTCAGTGCTTACACCCACATTGCTCCCAACAGCTGCACATGATGATGCCACCACCTCCCGGAATTTGAGGTCCCATTGGAGCAGGTGGTGGTGCACCATGTGGCTATGCTGGCCAGTTGTCCCAAAGTGGGATACACACTTTTCTCGATGCATTTCCTTCCCACATACAATGCAGGTGAGCAATGGGTCACATACCAATATTGCACAGAAAAAATCCCTGACCGGAGAACTTCAGGGATGACAGGGCTGTGGGGGGATCTGCAGATAATGCCCCAGGCACTTACTGCTCTAGCTGCTTGGGAAGGGGCACAGTCTCCTGCTGCCTGGGCAAAGGAACAGTATCCTCCTGGTGCTAGGGGGCACTATCTCCTGCTGCTGCTGCTGCTGCGGTGGAGGTGCCACGATCACCTCCTGCTGCTAGGGAGGGGGCAGAGTTTGCTGCTGGGTGCTGGTGCTGGGGCCAAAAGCCTCCTGCTGCTGTTACATTTCATTTTTAATGGTTAGCTGAAATATGCATACAGATACCCCACTGCCTATACCCTTCTCCATTATGTCCACAATCCACAAACACCACCAATTCAAACAAAACCAAATAAAAAAGAAACAGAGATAGAGACTCGACTCTGAGAGTGCTGGGGGGATCACACACATACACACAATCACACACAAAAGCAGACACACACACACTCACAAGGTACTAAAATATGAACTAGGACAAAGACAAACAAGAAAAAGTTAGGAAAAAAATGCACAAATTAAGCAATGTATGTGTAAAAGTGTACTCTACAGTAACAGGGTGTATAAATGCTGCCTGCTTCCTCAGACACATAGCACAGGAAATGAACCACTCACTTCCTGCCTGATTAGACTCAGCCATGTGACCACCAGCTGAGCAAAAAGCCCAATTTTTTCCCAATTTTGTCTCAGAAGCGAAGGGAAAATTCAAAGCGAAATTGGCAGCGAAATTTCACCGAAAGACCATAATTACGCAAAATGTTTCACTGGGTGAAATTGGAGATTTCTCCATAATTTTGCTGGTGAAATAAAATTTTGCTGCATCTCTAATGCCATTAGTAAATTATTTTAAACACACTCACATTTCAGATACACTGCAGCAGTTTTCCTGCCACCTGTCCTCTCGGTCAATCCCAGGCTTCTCAGCCTTAAACAGTAAATTGCTTCCTCACTGCCAGTCAAAAAATTAGTTCTGCACTTACTCCCTGCTTCCCACTCAGTCCTTGGAACATAGTCATCTTTAATAAAAAAAAAAGAAAATACCTGCATCTCCTTCACTGTCTTTAAGCACTCCACTTTCAGCAAATTCTGCCCCTCCCCCGTTTCCTGATGACTGATCGCTTGCTGATTCATAGGCAGGCTACCCTAGTGGTCCTTGCATGCCATCCTCCTTGTTACTAACAGCTTTTCTACCTTAGTTTTGGTTGAAATGCCTGTTCCAGGCCAGCATGACACTGCCAGCCTGCAATAAAATAAAAATAAAAATGATGAGCAACTATCCTCACTCAAATGCCATCCTCCCTGTTACCAACAGCTTTTCTACTTTAGCAGTGCTTGAACTACCAGTTCCAGCATGACATTAGACACCAATTATATTAAAATAAAACCAATGAAGAAACTATCACCTCTCGCTACTTGCAGCCGGTATGGATACCCTTTATGGACATATAACAGAATTTCCTCCAGTAGCAGTTTCCGTCACCACTTCAGCTCTGTAGTTTTTCTCCTACTTACCTACTTGATCTCTGACTGTTATCACAGAATGAACCTTAGGGGTTGGTTTCTCAATAATCTTATGTAACATTTATGTTCCACCAAGGACTTCAAAATTTTTTGATAAAGATATCTGGTCTAAATTAGAGAGTCAAATTATTCAAATAGCCGAAGATTTTCTGGATGATCAATTGTTATTGATTGGTGATCTTAATGCTAGAATAGGTAATTACGATGGGCTAGCTGATGACACAATATTAGGCTTTTTCTATCCTGAAGCCGCTAGTCTTCCCAGGAGTTCTAAGGATCCAGTTATTAATAATAATGGTAAAAGGTTAATTGAATTGTTAAAATCTAATGGTATATTTCCATTGAATAGTAGACTTTTTGGTGATACTGATGGGGAATTTACATTTCATACTGCTGTTGCAGAATCAGTTATAGATTTGGTATTATGGAGAGGTCCTTTGAATTTCTGGCATATGCTTAAAATTGATGATAGGGTTGAAAGTGATCATTATCCAGTTATTGTGACTGCTAATATTAAAATTATGAGTAATAATTCTCTAACTTCATTAATAATTAATAAGACCAATGTAGAGGTTCGTAGTAAGAAATGATTAATATGGACTCGTATAACAGACTTAGTTTTTTGTTCAGATCTGGAACTATTGTTTGAGACATATAATAAAATCAATAGTATAGATTTTGGAGTTAAAAATCGAAAGGTAATTGAAATTTTGGGTAAGATCCAACAGAGTATCTATAGTGAAGCATTTAATAATAATAATAAAAATCAGAAAAGTTGGTGTGACAATGAATGCTATACCAGGAAGCATTTACTAAGTGTACAATTAAAGAAGTATAAACGTTTACCCACTCCTGATAATTTGGTTAAATTAAGATTGGAAAAAAACTATATAAGAAATTTCTAGTTGATAAAAAGAAGTTATATTATCTAAATCAATGGCAATTAATGAATTGGGCAATTAGAGATAGAGATGATAGTACCTTTTGGCAACTGACAGCTCTTGGATGTAAGCAGGTCTTTAATCTGCTTAATCTGGTTCAAGGTCAGTTGGCATTCATCTGTATCCCCTCCCCCAGGTCGTGCCTGAAAATAGGCAGGATTTGTCTAGTGCACTTACCTGGTCAACAAAAACTGAATAAATAAATAAATAATTATATTGAGAGTGCAATTGGTGATAGTGATTGGCATGATTATTTTACACAGATCTTTTTTCAGGAGTCACATAAAAATATATTTTTATTTAATCAAGAGGTGGTGTCCCATCTTACTATCTCTAAGATGGAAGTAAGTGAGTGAATTGATAGTTTAAAAAATAGCAAAGCTCCTGAACCAGACCTAATTCCTGGGGAAGTCTATAAACAGTTGAAATTAAAATGGGTTGAGTTATTGGCATATTTCTTTAATGCATGTTTAACTACCAATCAAATTCTGGATTCTTGGAGGGGATCTGTGATTGTCCCCATCTTTAAGAAAGGTAATAGGGAGAATCCGGCACATTATCATCCCATAAGTTTAATTGATATCATGGAAAAATATTTTCAAAAATTCTGCTTAATTGACTAGTTTTGAATATACAGAAATTGGGTGGTTTGTCTCAGAGTCAGGCTGGTTTTCGAGAGTCTTTCTCAACTATTGATAATTTATACATACTACAACATTTACAAGAAAAATATGTTAAAGTAAGAAGCCAGAAGATATTTTTGGTATTTATTGACTTCACGTCAGCTTTTGACACTATAAATAGAGAATTATTGTGGAATATTATGAGAAATCATGGAGTTGATCCTGAGCTTATTAATGCTATTAAACTGCTATATACTGACACATGGGCCCAGGTTAGAAATACTGGGGGGAGCCTGACAGAACGTTTTAGTACAAATTGTGGGGTGAGACAGGGCTGCATTCTTGCACCGTTATTATTTTCAATTTATATAAATAATTTTTTAGTTAATATAAATAATTTGGAATCTGATTCCTCAAAAATTGGAAATGATCCATGTGGAATTCTTGCTTATGTGGATGACTTATTAATGTTTTCATTATCCCCAAGGGGCTTCAAGCTAAGTTAAATGAGTTGGCCAAGTTTGCAGACCAGAACTTCTTGAAAATTAATTTGACTAAATCAAAGATTATGGTTTTGGGTGGCTTAATATGTAAATACAAATGGTATATAAAGTCTGAGAGATTGGAACTTGTGAATGAATATAAGTATTTAGGAGTTGTGATATCATCTTCCTTCAAGTGGTTTAAACACTTTGAGGATGTTTCATTTAGAATTGAAAGAACCATTGAAGCCTTAAGTAGGTTTAATTACAAGCATGGTGGTAATTCAATTGTACCACTTTTAAGATGCCTAGATGTGAAATATAACTCTCAAATCCTTTACGGATGTGAAATATTGGATCCAAAATATATTACTAAACTGGAAAAACCAGCAATTAGAGTGCTTAAAAGAGCAATTGGCTTTCCAAGAACAACTCCAGCACAGTTTGTAAGAGCTGAATTGGGTCTCCCTAATCTTATTGCCTTAGCTGAATCTCGTATGATGAATCTATGGATTAGACTTATTTCACTATTAGACCAGCACTTTTCAAAAAAATGTTAGTTGGAAAAAATGAGGTGGGAACTTCTGGACTGCAAAAGGTTGAACTGGTTGTTTTGTGTAAAAAAGATTTTGAATTCAGCAGGGTTTATGAACTTGTTTGTATTGACTACTCAAGGCATTTGTATTGCTAAAAGTTATGGGTCATTCCTTAAACAGTTGATCGTACAGAAATATAGGACAAATGATCTTTATTATATACAGAACTCAAAGTTTGCAATGTGGTATACTCAAAATGATTGTCATCATCATTTTCGTTATTATTTAGAATATCTGGAATATCCTGATATGTGTCGGTCTTATGCAAAATTTCGGACAGGTTTTTTCTTGTCTAATGTACTTGAGTGTAAGTTTAATAGGATTTATGACCAAGATCTTTCTTATTGTTATTGTGGCTCTAATGAGAAGGAAGATTTAGAACATGTTGTCCTAAAATGTCAATGGTATAGAGCAGCTAGACAGAGATGGCTGTGTCCAATTATTGATTCTTTTAAAGATTGTTCAAATGAGATAATAGTAAGGATTCTTCTTACTGAAGACGAGTACATTATTAGAAATACTGCTCTCTATTTATGTAATTTATAGAAAATAAGGAAAAGAATAATTAGTACAATTCAGAGATAGTTAATTTGGAATTGCATGTTGCTTTGTATGATATTTTTGTAATTTATTTGTAAAAATGTAATATTTATTATGTATGAATCTTTTTGTAATGATCTTTTTTTATGATTGAACAAATAAAATGAATATACATACATACATACTCAGAATGAACCTCTCACAAAAAATGAATTAAAACTTGGGAGAAAAGAAATAAAAAGTAAAACACCTCCCTGCAAAATATAAACTTGTGCATTATAAATATTAGTTGAGTTTGTGTTGTACATTTTTTTGGCTTCCTGCAGTAACTTATATATTTTTGAAATTAGCTTAGAGCTATTTAGAGGATTGTCCAGTAGTAGCTCCAGAGGGGTTGCCCAATTCTCTCATCAGATTTATTTTGCAAACAGACCTTCTCAACTGCAATTATGCCAAGAAGTTCCTGTGAGTAGATTAAACTCAAGTGTTAAAATTTCAAGAGGTTTTAAAGTTCCATCCATTATACATTGACCCAAATGGGTTAAACCACAACTTTTCCAACTATGAAAAGTTTTATTCAGTTGTGTAAATTTGAAGGTTGAATTCATATGTGTAAATGTGTCTACTTGTCTCCTGTTATCACTACTTAGGACTAGTGACTTGTTACTCGAATAATTTCTGCAACCATTGTATTGACTGTGCTAACTGCAGTGTTCCTGATGTTATTCTTATGCTGTTTATGCCATTTGAGTTGTTTGTCCTGATAGTGTTCTTTGCCTTTGTTACCTCATTGTTGTCATTGTTGTTCTTGCTGCATTACTGTAACTGTACTCTCCCGGGTCGTGCCTGAAAATAGGCAGATTTAATTGCCTAGTGCACTTACCCAGTCAACAAAAGCTAATAAATAAATATACAAAGGCATAAATAATGAAACCGTAAGATCTATGCCTAGATGGGAATGAGCCTCTTTCCATATCCGTGAAGTGTTTTTTGTTGACTTCAGGACCTTATTTTTGAAGATTTTATTATCACCATTTATATAATACTTGATTCAGATTACTAAAAAGTGTAAAATGTTGTTCTATGGAATCAGTTTTTACCTCATCTGAAAATATACTACTATGTTGGGTGAAACAAGGTAGTACTGGTTCTAATTGTGCTGCATAATAGTAAAGTTTTAAGTTTGGTAGACCCAGGCCTCCCTGATTTAATAGGGGACATAACTTATCCAAAGTTGCTCTAGGTCTCTTATTTTTCCATATAAACTGTCTGAACAGCTTATCAGTTTTATTAAAAAAGGTTTTACCAAGAATGATTGGTATAGTCTGGAAGAAAACCAAAAATATTGGCAAAATATTCATTTTGAGTATATTCACTTGTCCTGTAATTGTTAATGGTAATATAACCCACTTCTCTAAATCTAACTTGATTTTTTGTAGTAATGGTTCAAAGTTCCATTAAAACAGTTTATTGCTATCCTTAGTTAGGGTAACACCTAAATATTTAATTTCTGTTCTAACCACCGATTCTAACAAGGTGGCTGGGTTAGAGATATCTTGAACATTATAGAAACTCTGATTTTTCCCAGTTGACCTTATAACCTCAGATTTTTCCAAAATCTTTCATGATTTTTAACAGCTCTCCCTCATTTGTTTTGGGGTTACCCAGAAATACTAATACATCATCGGTGTATAAGGATACTTTACATGAACTATCTTGGACTCTATAACCTTTAATTTGAGTATTATTACTGATTAGAGATGATAAAGATTCAAAATCAATGTCGAATAAAAACGGTGGCAAGGAGTAGCCTTGCTGAACCCTTCTTAACAAAAAGAATGGTTCTGAAAGATTTGAATTTGTTTTAATTCTAGCCCTGGAATTTTTATATATCATACCAATCCACCATATAAAACTTTCCCCAAAGTTCCTCTTAGTCAAACTATTTAAAAGAAAAGGCCAATATGCACGGTAGAATGATTTTTCAGCATCGAGTGAAATAATTACCATTTTTGAACCTAAAGTTAACTCAATAATATGTAATGCTTTTCTTATGTTTGTAGTTAAACATCTGCCTGGTATGAATCCAGTTTGGTCTCTGTGTACATTGGACTGGACATGGTCTGCTAACTTATTGGCTCAAATTTTTGTTACTATTTTATAATCAACGTTCAACAAAGCTATTGAACGATATGACCCGAGTTTTAAAGGATCTTTATTGCTTTTTTAATTTCAAAGTCATTATAGAGTCATTTAAAGAGTCTACCAGTGTTTCTCTGACTTCCATTGCCCTGCATGCTTGGAGTAACAAGGGAGATAGAATGTCAGAAAACTCTTTAGAACATTCTGGTGTATGTCCATCCAAACCAGGAGTTTTTCCATTTTTTAAGTGTTGAATCACTGAATTAATTTCTTTCAGGCTTAAAGATCTATTTATTATGTTTTTTGTAACATCTGATAGTGGAGTTGCTGGAATATGATTAAAGAAGTCATTTGTATCTTGTTGTGTGGGTTTTTCCTCTGGTGTATGTAACTTCTTGTAATATATGGATCATTAAAATAATAGCATCGAAAACGATGCAAAAAAATCTTGTAATACACACCACCTTCTCAATAATACCACACTTCTCTCCCAATAATACCATCGTATTGTTTTAATGATAGTATTATCACTCCAAAACAAATGGACAAGTGCAGCCTGATGCCTCGTGCTGACCGTGAGCCGGCTTTTCCAAGAGTCAGCACAAAGGATTTCAAAGCCGGCTCTGCAGTAACTGAATAGTACCTTACTTTTCTTTTTTTAAAAAGAAAAAATGAGTAACAGTTATACATTCTGTTGAAGTGTAACTACATTTTCCCTCTTACTGTTAAAAGGAACTGTTTCCTACACTTTCCTGTTCGGCTCTCCAGAAAAAAAAATGCACAACTTCCCGATTCCTCGTTGAACATGTCAGCCTGCACAAAGCTTCACCAAGTAAGACCTCGCCAGGTTCTCTCATCCATATATTACAAAAAATAAAAAAATAGGTTACAGTGACATACTCGGCTGAAATTCCATCTCAAGGTTCTGGGGACATAGAAACCTCTCGAACTTCGCTCTCGTGGTAATCTATGTCCCCAGAATCTATCAATGGAATTACAGCCTTGTAATTCACTGTAACCTATTATTCTATGTATAATAATTCTGAAAACCACTATTTATTTGTGATAATGATGATATTATATTTTCTGAATCTGTTTTGATTTTAAATATTGTGTTTTGATTACGCTCAGATTGTATCAGATAAACTAAAGGTCTATCAGGTTTCTCTGAGAAGAAATAGTATTTTGACCTAGAACACTGAAATGCTCTTTCTGCTCAATATGTAATCTGGCTGTTAAGCTCCTCCCTTACCTGTAGTACTATATTTAAATCAGATTCCAAGTTACATAAATTATAAGTTGATTCCACGACCAGCAACTTATGTTCTAATAAATTCTAATTTTCCAGTAGTTTTTTCTTTTTAGAACAAGATTATGCAATAATCCATCCTCTAAGATATAGTTTGAAGGATTCCCAAACACACAGAAATGAGATTTACATTATTTTTTAGAAAAATTTCTGTCCCTCCGCTAAGATTTTGTTTGAAAATAAAATCTTTCAATAAAGAATTATCAAATCTCCAAGTTATGGTCTTTACCTTTACTTTTTTTGTTTGTTATCTGTTTATGCCCCTATGTGCTCAAGACACAACCACTCCTTCAGGCCGCCAAGGACTCCCACACCCCTCTAATTCCACCCCGAGTCTCCTTACCTCATATAGCAGCCATCATGGTAACCCAGCATATTCCTTCGCTGGACGGGTCCCTCTCTTCCGAGGGGGAAGGTATCAGGAGTGGGTCCTTCACACTCTTAATTGTCCCCATGCTGCTGAGGTGGACATGACTCACGGGAGGTCTGGAGGAGGTGTGGTCAGTCCGGCCGCCATCATTCGGCTGAGCACTGAGCGATTTTCCATTTTTTTTCTTGGCCCCACAGCTATTGCCATCCTCTTGCAGTGCTTCTGGTCTCCACCGGGGGCCGCTGCAGAGTGACGTATGCCCAGTACCCACCCCAGAAGAGGAGAGCAGTCCAACAGACGCTCAATCTTCATCCTCCCCTGCCAGCCCACAACAATCTGAGTCCGTTCCCGAACTCGGGTCAACGGCGTGACACGAGGTGTGGTGTCCAGTACCTCAACCCTCTTTGCTACCAGACTGGCTACCTTTACTTTTTTTAATCTAAACATTTTACCACTAAGTTAACTGGGGCAAGGTCAGAAACCTTAATGGTGCCATAATTAATTTTAAAGACTTTACTTCATAGTTCTTTTGATATTAAATAACAATCAGTTGTAGAGGATGTTTTATGAATGCTTGAAAGAAAAATAAAATTTATTCCAAGTTGGGTAAAGTTCTCTAGAATGGATATACAGTCCTTTAATACTTTAATGGCTTATTTTTTATAAACTTCTGCTTCCTCTAATCTATCTAGTAATGACAGGGAGAGATTAAAATCTCTTTCTATTATATAAGGACCTGTGAAGTTTGATAATGTAATAAAGTTGTGTATAAAAAACCTTGGGGTGTCCTCATTAGGGCCATAGAGTGCGCTAATAGTTAAATAGTCATTACCATTTTCGAGGCAGTATAGTGCAGTGGTTTAAGGTTCTGAGCTGCAAATCTGGAGACCTGGGTTTGAATCCCACAGCCCCCACTTGCGTATACTGTGTGACCCTGAGCAGGTCACTTAACACCCCTGTGCTCCCAGGTTGCACCTGTAAACAAGCTTTCAGCTTAGTGTGTCTCAGCTGGTTAAATAATTGGAAAAAATAATTAACAATGACATATCTGCCATGGCTATCTATAGTCTGATCTTTTATAATCTAGTTAAGGTTATTTTTAATAATAAGAGCAACCCCCCCCCCCCAGAGCTACTCAAAAAAGGAGCATGGACTCCAAAGCCTTGGAACAAGTTACAGGTGTATCTGAAATCCAAATCCGAGAAATGAGTTTCTTGTAATAATAAATAGATTGAATTTGATTAGCATACTTTATTATTTTTTGAAGTTTTACTCTGTCTCTGGCCCCCTTTACATTCCAACGTGAACGTTGTAGGTTATCGGTCATGAAGTAAATTTAAACCATAGAAACATAGAAACATAGATTTTGACGGCAGATAAGGACCGCTTGGCCCACCCAGTCTGCCCATTTCCCTACCTATTGGATAAGCTGCAGATCCTAGTTAACCAGCAGCCTACTTCTTCCTACCTCCACCCCCTAGAATTGCCGTATGACTGTCCCATGCATGCTTGAATTCCACCACTGTTTTTGACTCCACAACCTCCTCCGGAAGTCCGTTCCATGCATCCACAACCCTCTCTGTGAAAAAATACTTCCTTAAATTACCTCTGAGCTGCCCCCCTTCTATCTTCAAATTGTGCCCCCTTGTTCTTGCACACCTATTTTTTTGAAAGATGCTACCCTCTTGGACTTTTTTGATTCCCTTGAGATACTTGAAAGTTTCTATCATGTCCCCCCTCTCCCTCCTTTCCTCGAGGCTATACATATGCAGCTCCTTAAGTCTCTCTTCATATGTCTTCCAGTGCAGACCCTGCACCATTTTAGTTGCCCTCCTCTGGACAGCCTCCATCCTGTCCATGTCCTTGCGGAGACTGGGTCTCCAGAACTGCACGCAGTGCTCCAGATGGGGTCTCACCAACTGTCTGTACAGAGGGATAATAACTTCCTGTTTTCTACCGGTGATGCCTCTTCTGATGCATCCCAGTATCTCCCCAGCCCTCCTTGCTTCCCTCTCACATTGCTTGCCCACCTTTAGGTCATCTGATATGACTACCCCCAGGACCCTTTCCATTTTTGTTGTTGTTAGTATCTCACCCCCCATTGTGTACTCTTCTCCTGGGTTTTTGTTTCCCAGGTGCATTACCTGCACTTCTTAGCATTGAATCTAAGCTGCCATACATTTGACCATTCCTCTAACCTTGCCAAGTCCTTCTCATCCTTTCCACCCCGCTGTGCATCAACTCTGTTGCAGATCTTTTGTGTCATCTGCAAAGAGACATACTTTTCCTTCCAGTCCCTCTGCAATGTCGTTAAAAGACATTGAAGAGGACCAGTCCTAATACTGAACCTCGCTGTACCCCATTAGTAACCCCTTTCTTCAGAGTGGACTCCATTTACTATTACCTCTGTGTCCTATTCTCCAGCCAATTCTTTACCCAGGCTGTCATCTTGGGACCCACTCCCAGGCTGGCTAACTTGTATATTAATCTTTGTGTGGGACTGTGTCAAATGCCTTGCTAAAGTCTAGGTAGGCCATGTCCACAGCCCTCCCTGATCTACTTCTTTGTCACCCAGTCAAAGAAATCTATTTGATTTGTCTGGCATGACCTTCCCCCTGTGAATCCATGCTGCCTTTGGTCCTGAGCCCCTCTGGCCTCTAGATACTCGACAATTCTTTCCTTCAGAAGTGATTCCATCATTTTCCCTACCACTGAGGTTAAACTAACAGATCTGTAGTTTTCTGCTTCTGCCTTGCTCCCACTTTTGTGAAGGGAACTCACATCTGCCCTCCTCCAGTCCTCGGGTACCACCCCATCCTCCCATGATTTGTTAAATAGGGTAGCCAGTGGTGTCACTAGTTCTACCCTTAGTTCTTTTAGAATTCTGGGATGAATCCCATCAGGCCCCATTGCTTTGTCCACCTTCAGTTTTAAGAGTTCTTTCAGAACCCTTTCTTCTGTAAATGGGCTGGTATCAACTTCTGTATCCAGAGTGTTTCTACTGTTTGTTTTAGGTACCACCCCCAATTCTTTTGTAAATACTGAGCAAAAATATTTGTTTAGTATCTCTGCCTTTTCACAGTCACCCTCTGCCCACCCTCCCTCCTCTTTATTAAGCCTCACTAGCCCTCCCTTGGTCTTCCTTCGGCTCCCTGATGTACCTATAAAAGGTTTTATCCCCCTTCTTAACTGAGTTGGCTATCTTTTCCTCGATTTGGGCCTTTGCTGTTCTGACTGCCTTCCCAGCTTCCTTTTGCATTAACTGATACAGTTCCCTGTCCTGCTCCTTCTGTGATTCCTAGTACTTCCTGAATGCATTCTTTTTCTCTTGAACTTTCACTGCCACTTCCTTTGAGAACCATAGTGGTTTCTTACATCGTTTCATTTTGTTAATTTGCTTCACACAAAGGCTTGTTACCTCTGTGATGGCAGTTTTTATTATTCCCCATTGTTCTTCCATCCTCCTTCCTGCCCATTAGCGAGTGCATTCCTTAGGCACTCACCCATTTTTAGCAAGTCAGCCCTCCTAAAGTCCAGTACTTTTGCCTTTGTATGGCTTGACTCTATTGCTGTGTTTATTGTGAACCATACTGTTTGATGGTCGCTAGTTCCCAGTTGGCTACCCACTTCTACATCTGTGATCCTCTCTTCATCTCCATTTGAGAGAACCAGGTCTAAGATTGCTCCCTCTCGAGTGGGCTCCAATACTAGTTGTCTAAGGCATGCCCCTTGTAGAGCATCTAGAATAACCCCACTCTTTGAAGTGTCTGCTGCAACTGCATTCCAGTTAACATCTGGCATATTCAGATCACCCATCAGCAATATCTCCCCTTTTTCTGCCATTTCTAAGTATTCTTTCTATCATTTCCTTGTCCATTTCCTCCCCCTGAGAAGGAGGTCTGTATACAACCCCTGTGCGGATTGTGGTGCCATTGCCAGTCTCCAAATTTACCCACAGTGCTTCTTCTCCTCCCTGTTTTCCATTTTGTTCTGTTGCTTTGATCCCTTCCCTTATGTAAAGAGCTACTCCTCCTCCTCTTTTACCCTCCCTGCCCCTCCTGTAGATAGTGTATCCTGGTACGTTTATGTCCCAGTCATGGTTTTGCGTGTGCCATGTTTCTGTGACTGCCACAATATCCAGATGTTCCTCCTCCATCAAGGCCACTAATTCAGGAAGCTTGTTACTCAGACTATGGGCATTGGTACTCATTGCTCTCCATTTTTTGATGGCTTTACCTTCTTTTGCAGCATCCCCCACTGACCTGTCTACCTCGGTCTTTTTCTCATTTAGTACCCTGTTTTGTAGGTAGAGGCTGGGATTTTCCTGCTGCTTATCAGTGCCTCCCCCCTTGACTAGTTTAAAAGCTTGTCAATGAAACATTTAAACCGATTGCTCAAAAGACTTGTTCCCTTCCTGGACAGATGCAGACCATCCTGCCAGTATAGGCTGGTCTCCCTCCAGGTGGAACCCTAGTCCCCAAAGAAGCCAAACCCCTGTGCTCCACACCATTTTTTCAACCATTCATTAAACTGCATGGTGCAAGTGCACTCGCCTCACTCATGCCATTGACAGGCAGCACCTCAGAGAAGGATATTGTGTGTGCTACTTGTCTTAGGCCCCTCCCCATTCCCACAAGTCCTTCTGCACTGCTCTAATCTCATGATTAGCCAAGTCATTTGTCCCTAGGTGGACAATGATGTCCAGCTCAGACTCCCATGCAGCTGTTCTCGTGATCCTGAGGATCGCTTCCTGTCTCTCCAAGCCATGGCACCAGGCAGGCACCTTACTTCAGTTTTCCCTGCTCCCCCCAGTTCTATCCCCTAATTATTGAGTCCCCCACCAGGAGCTGCTTCCTTTCCTTGTGGTGTCCTCTGCCTCCTTCCTGTGGGCCTCCCTTGTAATAGTTTGTGACCAAATATGTAATTAAGCTGTCACAGCTGTAAAAACTTTGTAATAATTTGTGTTTTAAACTTTAAGTTAACACTGTTTAATCTGGCTTTAGGGCACTTATTCTTAGACTGAATAACCTTCCAAAAAATGATACCCCTCCCCTCTTTTACAAAAAAGAAAAGAAAACTTAAACCCAATATCAAAACTCACTGCTGGATATTTTCCTCTCTCCCCACCTTAGACAGTCTGAAAAGATGGTCATATAACTGAAAAGATGCATAGTGAGACTAACTCTGACGTCAACAACTAAATTTAATCTACCTATAAACAATCTCCTATTTGTAAGAGATTTTACATTTGCAAAGAAATATATATATTTATACAATGGCTTTTAAATTCAAGCAATCTGATTGGCTAACTGGCACCTCCTAGCCATGGTAATCCTAGCATTACCAACAGTTGCCCATCACCACTAGCTGAATTAGTCAAATGGAATTTTAACATTCTGCTGAGATACCATCTTAATTGTCACTGAGATCGTAATAAAACCACTTTCAAGCAAAGAGCCCAAATGAAAACCAGTTTTCATCTAATGGACCCAGAAGAAGTGAAAATAAGAAAAACGAAAAAAAAAAAAACAATGAACAAAACATTTTATCAGACACTATCTCCTCTGTTACCTAAGAGGAGGGCTAGTACACCTGCGGCTGTTGCCGCTCTACACACTCTCACAACATGCCACCTCCATGATTCTTCTGCTGGCTGAAGTAGAGAGAGGAAAAACACAACTTCTTTCCCCTAAGCACAAAGCAGAAGAGGGCCAAGAAGCAACAGGTCACAAGTCATACCCAATTAGAGCTGACACCATCCACATTGACACCTTCCCCTTTCACGGTATTGTTAGAGATCAAGGTTAGTACTACTTGTTTGGATTTTATGATCAGGTTAGTAGCTGTTAAACCTACCCCTGTCCTAATCTCAGCAGCTCATCACTGCAGCAGTTCACCATAGCCAGCACTCATTACACCTGTCCCCTTCTCAATCACAGCTCCTCACTATAGCGGTGACCTCCACCAAACAGCCACAGAAGTCTAGTTTAAAAAAAAAAGGAAAAGGAAAAGAAAATCCTAACTGTTTGGAACACGGTTTTGCTGAGTTGACCTCTGCAACTCGTCACGCCTGCCACAGGTCACTCGTACATGCCTGGAACCATCCCGTTCTGCAAAACAAAACATATTTGAACACTATGACCAATGAAAACAATGATGAACTGGGCTGTGGGAAAAGTGTTTCAGAATTAAAAACAAGGGCTGGAAATTACAGAAATCATGGCTCAGTTTTTTGGCCCTGATTTCCATTACTTGTAGCACTTGTTTTTAATTCAAAAACACTTTCCCCACTTCAGCATTGATCAACGTGTTAAAATATTTGTTTAGCTGAACGGGGATGGCAGCTGCTGTTACTCCCTGTACCTTGCTGCAGTCCGGGTAAACTTGAAAAAGAAAAACGAAGCGTATCTGCCAAATGGGAGCACAGATCAAGGATTGCTCCCCGCCTGCCTAGCATGGAATCGCTCCTTTTTCTCCTGATCAATTCCTGCTGAGTGTGCATGTGTGAGAACTGGAACGGCAGCTGCTATAACTCCATGTACCTGCTCCCAAACTGCCTAGCAACAAAGAACTATTTTTTTTTGGCAGAGCAATAGCAACTATAAAAACAATTTAAAATACAAACAAAAAAGACGTTTTTTTTTTTTTGTCAACAATAAAATGGTGCCATTGTATAATCACAGTAAACCCCTCTAGGGTGTGGGTGATGCTGGGATTTACCCATGCCTGGCAAGGTTTGATCACTCAGCCTGCAGCCTCCTGACTGAACCACACCAGGCGTGGGTAAACCCAGCATCACCCACACCCTGTCGTGGTTTATTGCTTAAATATATATATATATATATATATATATATATATATATACACTGTAAATATTTTTTAATCTTTGTTATTAAGAAGAATGTGGAGGGTCAGGGCCTTCTTTGTGGGAAAAATATGTTTTCAGAAATTGGTCTGCTTCCATAGGCGTTTCAAACACGTGTTGCCTCCCATTTAAGAAAATTTTAAATCAGTCAGGGTGAAGTAGCTTGTGTGGAATCCCCTTATCCCTCAAAATTTTCTGCACACCATCAAAAGATTTCCATTTTGTCACAACTGATGGTGGCAGATCTGGGCATTCTTGAAGGTGTAAATCTCTAACATGCAGGCCTTTCTCTGTCCTGGCCTTCTTGAGAATGTTTTCTTTTATTTGAAAGTGATGGGGCTTAATAAAAACAAATCTCTGCGGATCCTTTCTTGTTGAAAAACCTCTATGGGTTCTGTCTAGTTCTACTTTTTCTTTGGGGTATTTTTTCCCCAGTCCTTCTGTCAAAAGTTCTTGTTTGTTTGTTGTTTGTTTGTTTGTTTGTTTATTCACTTAATGGGTAAGCACACTGGAAACAAGTTCCTTTTACAGGTGCGACCCACATATATTACATACAAACAATACAGTACATAGTCAAACATACATATACAGTACAACAAATTGCAGACATAAAATGTCTTTGTTACAAAAATTGAGTCATAAAAAATATTTACAGTTATATTGAGATTCAAAGTACATCCTTAATGCATCAGCAAACTTTTTGGCAGAACATAACCGCCTAATATCATAAGGAATTTCATTCCAGATAAATGGAGCAATGTAAGTAAAAGATCTTTGTCCACTTTTAGTTTTCATGAATGGAATCTCAAAAAACTTACTATCTGACCTATGTCTAGAATAATAACCATCATTATACAGTCTCAGAAATTTAAAAATACTATGTGGAATCCCAGAATCTACAATTCTATGTATAAACTTAGCCACACAATATTGAAAATTTAAAGAAACCGGTAACCAGCCCATTTCTTTCAAAGTCACACAATGGTGAGATGATTTAGGACAATTTAAAGCAAACTTGGCAATCAAGTGAAGTAAGGTGGATTTCTTTGAGATCACTGTCACAGAAGCAGTGTCAGTAATTATAGCTGCATAGTTCACAATGGGAGCTAAACAATGTTTGGAAATAGCTAACCTAGACTCAGGAATAAGAAATGAATGAATTCTATACAAAGGAGCCAATCTACAATGTATGCTTGAGGTAACCCTCAAAAAATGAGGTTCATAACTTAAGTGTGAGTCTAATAGTACCCCAAGATATTGAAATGTGTCTACATGATCAAACAATACTCCATCAAGAGATTTAACTTCCAATTTATTGACCTCAGGTCTTAATCTAGAAGGGGTTCCAAAAACCATCACCTTTGTCTTTGATCTATTTAAGAGCAACTTACAGGCCATAAGCGAAGACTGGAAATTACACACTTCCTCAGTTAAGGAAACACCTAGGTCTCTAACAGACGAACCCTGCATGTAAATTACTGCATCATCAGCATAAAGGGTTAAAGAAGCATTGTTAGTCACACTTACTAATTAATCAAAAACCAAAAAAAACAAAAGTGGCCCCAAAATGGAGCCTTGTGGAACCCCACACTTAACCAATACATAATCTGATACTGCACCCCTGTACTTAACCCTTTGAAACCTGTTAGTTAAATAATCCCCCGTCCAGTCCAAAAAAGACTCACCAGCTCCCAAAAACTCAAGTCTAGAAACCAACAGCTGATGATCAACTGAATCGAATGCCTTGGTCAAGTCCATGAACACAGCACCCATCAGGCACCCTTTATCCATGCCATTAAGTACCGTGTTCATGAACTCGACCAAGGCAGTCTCAATACTCCTTCCTTTTCAGAAGCCGTGTTGGTTCTGAGACAGTATTCCAAGGCAATCCACATACCCAATCAAGTGATCATAAACTATTCTTTCCTGAACTTTAGCTAAAGCAGACAAAATAGAAATGGGTCTATAGTTACCAAACTCCGGTTGTGAACCAGATTTAAGAATAGGAGTAACCAAGGAATGTTTCCATATGTTAGGTATAGTACCTGTCAGAAAAGACAAGTTAAAAATAACACTAATTGGAAATGCTAAGACTGAAGCAGCATCTGCCAATAGACTAGGACATAAACCATCAGAACCAGCTGAGCTATCCCCAGGTCGCTCCTGTAAAAAAGCTTCCAGCTTAGTGTGCTATACCTGGTTAAACAACTAAATAAAAAAAAATATAATTATACACTGTAGAAGCCTCTCAACCTCTTTTGGAGTAGTAATCCTTAATTAAACTTACGGTTAACTATAAGATCTTCAGTCATTCCTAAATGGTTCACCTCAGACTGGTCATCATATGAGTTAAATAATGCAGTAAATTTTGAATTAAACTCGTTAGCTATGTTCAATGGACAAGTCAACAAATCACCATTCAGCCTCATTGAACCTGATTGACAAACATTAGGCCTTATCAGAGTATTAATTGTTTTCCAAAAAGTAGTAGTATTAGACAGTCCTTCATATTGTTTATGACGGATAAAATCTGTTTTAGCCTTCCTTATCTTAGCCTTACATTGATTCCTTAAAGTCCTATAAACATGATAACCAGAAACAGAATGATTAATTTTATACATTTTCCAAGCCTTATCTCGTCGTCTCATGAGTTTGATCAAAGAAGATGTTAACCACCCATGAGTTTTCCCTCAAACCCTTCTTTTAACAAGGGGGGCAAACTGATCCAAAACATATGTAAACTCATTCATAAAAAAATCCAAAGCAGAATCCACATCAGGAATAGAATGTAAAAAAGACCAATCTATTTTACCCAACTGTGTGCAAAAAGAATGCACATCAAATTTAGAAAAAGATCTCGAAATCCTCATAATTGGCTTAGGTTTTTTCATTCCCCCATGATTCCAGATACAAAAAACTGGGTGATGATCACTTAACGCATCAGAAATTAAACCTCATTTTATCACATTAATAGGCCTATTTGTTGATATCCAGTCCAACAATGTATGATTTCCAGACCTATTATTGTGTCGAGTGGGCAGAGTAATAATTTGTTGTAAACCAGACTGAAACAAAACAGTATTTAACTTTGTTATGCCTGAACCCATCCAATTTAAGTTAAAATCCCCCCAATACTATCAACTCTGCAAAGGCCCTAGTATTTAGAGTGTTTACAAATTCCTGTAAACCTAGTTTACTACCACTAGGTGGAAGATATACACAACAAATAGTTAATTTCTTAACAAGTCCCAATGTTAGCTGAATAGTGATATGTTCACAATAGTCTAAGTTACCATTAAAGATACAAATCTCACTTACCACTAAATGTTCCTTAACATAGAACAAAACCCCTCCCCCTCTACCAGTAACACGATCTTTTCTAAACAGTTTATAAGCAGGTATACAAAGTTCAGTTTCAAAAACAGATGAAGTTAACCAAGTTTCAGTCAATGCCAAAACATCCGGATCATATAAACTAATCCATGACTCCACCTCATGAAATTTGGATATTAAACTCAGAACATTAAAGTGCATTATTTTAAAGCCTTGAGAATATTGCAGAAAATAATCACTATCTGCCATATCATTTGCTAAAGGACCGGGATTACTTTCAACATTGCCAGATCGAATTAGCAAAAGTAAGCAATGTAACCAGGTCCTTACACACAGTTCTTCAAAATGTTGTAAAGGGTTTGAGACTTCTAAACCCTCAGGCAGTCTGCTAGTTTTTAAATTTCCCCCCTTCTAGAACGTGACTCCAAATCTTGCATTTTGTTCTGCAATTCCTGCAGCTCCTTTTAATGTTGTGCAACCAAATTTTGTAATGGGTGTAGGTGGTCTTCTGTGGCACACATCCTGGTTTCTAGCTCTGAGACCCTTTTGTCAGAGTTTCTATTTTAATATCTAGAGAGTCTTTTCAACCCTTTATAGAATCAATTGAAACTGTCATATTCTGGAAGCCTAATCGCATTTCCTCTAAGACTGATTCTTGGGCAGATTGAAACTTTAATAAAGCAGTAAGCTTTTTAATTTTATCAGTGTCTGTGCTGACAGCCTGCTTGCTGCCCTGGGTTCCCAGCTTAAAGCCTGAATTCCCCTCATCTCCTTTATTTTGGTCTCCCACATTCAGGTCTATTATGGAACTAGACTGAGAGTTGAACATTTGGGCGTCATCTGGAACCATCACTCTTGTCGATTGTATCTCTTTTGCACTGTCAAATAGCACATAATTAGAGCTAGTTGCTTCCCTCAACTGAGAGCGATCATTAAAAGCACCCCAGTCCTTATTTACTGTTGCTTCCCTTGTTTGATGTGCCCCTGAGCTTGTAGTGGGGTTCTTTTCTGAGGGGCCTTCCCTCAAGTCTGGTATATCCCCACCTTTGCCTGCATCAGCCTCATTAGAGGAAGCAATAAACTGATCCATAGTACTCTCTGATGGCAACTTTGGTGATTTTATACCAGTCACGAGGTTTATCGTTTTTAGATTGTTGGACTCTTTCTTTAAAGCTTCTGCTACAGCTGGTAAATTAATTGTTCCTGATTGATTTAAATTTGTTCTCAAGGCTGAGTATTCAAGTTGACGAGACAGCCTATTTGAGAGCTTATCTGCCTCTTTCTGCAGTTTTATTCTTTTAGACATTTAGGAAGAAGCTTGGAATGTAAACTCAATAATCACAAGATATTTCAATTGTTTCCAGAGTACCAAATAAGAAGACAGTAATCTTATATCCAGCTACAGGTTTGATTTGCTTCCTGAGTAGCCGCTTACTTCTTTACTATTACAAGCCCACTGCTTTAAAGAGACAGAAACATGCTATGTTCAGTCAAAAAAGGAAAAAAACAAACCCAGTTTCCAATTATGTCAACAACACTGTTGACACAGCAAGGATAAAACAAGAAAAAAGTAGAACCTTTCTTCTTTCCGTTTTTCTCCCTCTGAGATAAGGGTAAATTATGTGCCACAGCTAAAAAAGCTCTATCCAATGTCCCACAAGCATCTCCCTTCAAAACCGCTTCAGCCTTCCAAAACAACAAGCATCAGTGCCAAACTCAACGTCCACGCCTCAAACGTTTTCTCAGTCCCAGATCTGCAGATGAGTCTGGTCTTGATAACACTTCTACACAATAATTTGTCTCAAAAATAAATTAAGCAGCCACAAAGAAAGTTTGGCACCACAAGCGCAGTTAAGCATACAGTTGGGAGGGGAAGAAGGGAAAAAGAAAGCTCTTACCAGCTTGGTCTTTACTGGCAGAAGGTATATTTATTTCATATTCTACTCACCACACCTCTTACCCCATATATCATTAGATTTGAAGATTCTGGCACAGTTATTTCATTTCTCTTAGCGTAGTAAAACGTCAGCGTGGAGTATTTTGTTATGAGGTAGATTCTGACTGGATTTTTCATCAGTCGCTGAGATGCTCATCCGCACATCCTCAGGTCACCATCTTAGCTGGAAGTCCAGTGCACAGCCAGTACTATGTTAATCAGAAATGCATGTATACTCCATCACCATGTATACAATTATCCATCATGTAATCTGCCTCCTTGTTATTCATCCTAATGTGTATAACACAGACTGCAACAGTGTGGGCCATCACTCACATGCTGCCAAGAAATACAGCTGAAAAGCTATGAAGCTGACAGATGCATGTTCCAGCATAAACAGCAGTCACAAACCAGCACATCAGTGCTGCCTCTGAGTCAAGCTAAATTACTCCTTCTCCTCCAGCAGTCTTCTACCAGGAAGAACTACAGTATTGCCAGCACGTTTTGGGCCAGTACATCAATCAGCACAATGTAGCACTTTCATCCCCGCAAGCACACCTGGTGTTGTTTTCCCTCCTGCCAACCACCCATGATGACAGCATTGCCAGCACATTTTGGGCCAGTACATGAACCAGCACTTTCATCCCAGCAAGCACACTTGGTGTAATTTCCCCTCCAGCCAAAGAAAGCCACTCAGAAAGCAACACAGATCATCATCAAGCAAGAAATATGTATGTTCTTCATCCATGGCCTGTCTCCTGGTCAAGTGATTCATAGTAATTAGATTTCATTTGTTGTCATCTAATTACTTATACCTCCATTGTGCTGTTATGCATGCCTTTGTTGCGCTAGAATGTGAAGTATGCATGCAAGGCAGCACACCTTAATGTATAAGTTATCTTATGTATTTCCATGTCACTCTATGCAGGGTTTGCCATGCTCATGCCATGTGAGACCAGGAACTAGGAATAAGACTGATGCATCAACATGGCACATTCAGAGCCTAGTCAATCCACATTGCAAGCATCATTATGCACAGGCCAGTATTGTAATTGTAACATTTTTCATTTGTTAGATTTTGTGTATTCAGTTCCAGGTACTGTTCGTCTTGGTATGTTTTACCATAAGCTCATACTGTAATTTTAATCATTTCAGTGGTGGAAAATGTTTATGGACATCGCTAACATCGATGGTAAGTATCACCCCAGGTAGGTATCAATGCTAATGTTTTTTCTTTTCATATTTTCTCGCCACCTTTTTTACAGATGACATTGTTTCAAACAACATCTGTCTTGAATCGTGACTGACAAATGCAATTTTCTGTTCAAAACAAATTCATTACGTAATACTGTTAACAGTGTTAGTTCAGGTAGCATTATAGTGCAGGTGATGAATGGTTATGCCACCATTTACAGTGTCAGTTGCGCATTTGTGGATAAAAGTAATATATTCTTCAACTTACAGTGGTTCAATCAAGGGACTTCTTTATGCGCCATATGGGTGATTCCAGAGTGGCAATGGCAAAACACATGAGAATACAATCCAAGGTCACAATTTTCAAGTTAGCACAGCGGAATTTATAATGTGTTTGTTTTCCTTCACAGGTGTCCATTGATGATGATGACATATGTTTTTAGTTGTCAGCAGTGGCCCACACCTCACAGGTGCAGCACCTTGATCCAGCGTCCACACACCAGGATAGAAGACTTGTATTTAGTCACCAATGCTGTACAGAGATGGGATGCATCGCCAAATGACCACCAGAAAACTGAACAACCATTCGAATCGAAGTACTTTGTACCTGGCAATAAGAAAAAATGAAGAAGACATTTTGAGCATTGTTACAACTAGGTGCCCCCACCACCACCACCATTACACGAAGCGATACTTACTTCAGGGAGTGGCTGTTAAGCTGGAACACTTGACATAAGCAGACTACAGTATGTCTGATGAGCACTGCCAGTAGCCAGATTGGGAGGTAACAGACACACCCCAGCAGTGGAATTCCTAAATATTGACAGACCAGTATAGAACATAGTTACTGTCAAAGTCTGACATCTCTGGACTGCAGTAACCACACCAAAATAGGCAACGAAAAAGTTAATACTTAACCATATCCACCAACCCCACACCACCCCTCAACCACCACCACCCGCCCACCGAATAAATACTTACCACAAGTTAATGAATTGCACACATGTTGAGCAGCAGCAGGAGTGCACCTGGAGTTAACATCTCCCAAATTCCTGCATGTTGACAAAAGCAAAAAGAATACAATTGCAGTCTGACTCAGATATCCAAACTACAGTCACCTATCCCAGTAATGAAATTGCAATACTTACCTTGTACATTGTGAAATGTGATGCATTCCAACATCCCATATCCAAAACCTGGCATGCATGTCATGATAATATAATCCTCAGCACACTGAGATATAATAGAAAATTGGTACAAATATATTAGAACTCAAGACGTCATAATAGCAACCCACCATTACCCTTCTCTTGCCCAGGAAAAAATAAATACAGAGAGATACTTATGTGTGCAGCAGCAGCAGCAGTATCGATCAACTATGTGAAGAGGATCCATGAACCAAAGCATTTCTTCTCATGGCAACTAGTCAGAGCAGCAGGCAGCAGCTGCAGGCAACAGCAGCAGCATATAAAATGTCATTCAAACCACACTGATTTAAAACCACAGAGCCAACAGAGGTAATCAGGGCAGCAGCATTGAGAAATGATAATTCCACAGTTCTCAATAAATTGAGAAAACAGCAGCAGGAAGAAACAAGTGCAACTTAAGTAGTAGGACCATTTCATAGGAGGATTTATTTTTCTCAGCGTGGCAGACTGGTTTGTGTTGCATGTTAGGCAGTGGCACCACCAGGATTAGGCCTGAAAACCATTTGAAGTGGTACAGAAACAGAAGATTTGGGACCTGGTGGTGGAAGTTAACCATCTAGCTGCATGACTGAGACCTGATTTTGTTCTGAATTTACTGGGACATTTTTTGGGAAACATTTCTGGACTTGTAGGCCAAGTTTTGAACCAGCAACACCAAGATTCTTGCTGAACTCATTAGTAAACAGGGCCAAAACAGCAATTTAATGCCTGGGTGTTGGGGTGGGGGCACCACATCACATCATGACTCAGACCATATTTCTGTCTCAACTTTATGTACCATTTTACCTGTAACATTTCTGGACATGTACAGCTTGTTCTGCATTCGTAGAAACAAGATTCACCATGAAAACAATCTAAACAGTGGACCAAAGACCATGTTTTTGTGTGGGTGGTGGCTTGGGCACCATATAACAACATGGATGAGACCTGATTTTGAGCTGAATGTACTGTAACATTTTTTGGGAAACATTTCTGGACTTGTGGGGCACATTAGGCAGAGGCATCACCAAGATTAGGACTGAAAACCATTTGAAACGGTGCAGAAAATAGCAGATTTGGCTCCTGGTGATGGATGTGAACCATGTAACTGCATGGCTGACACCTGATTTCTGTCTGAATTTACTATAACATTTTTTGGGAAACATTTCTGGAATTCTGGCCCTCTGGGGAATGTTGTCAGTCCCGGCACCAAATGCATTACATCTTTGTAATGTTGCACACAACAATATGTTATGCAACATCACATAGCATTGTGAAACAGTTTTTTTATAGGCACAATACTTGACATTTGTGAATAGAAGAAGGAAACATGTTAAAGAGCAGGTGATGCCTTCAACATAACTTTGACAAAACAAAACATTGACCAACAATTCAGCTGCATTCCCCATATATGGAATTTGCAAAGGAAAACCTGGCATCAGTTGAAAGCTGTGGGCAGTTAGGGCTCTGTGCACAGAGTCTGTATTTTTTTTTAATTCAAATGCCTTGTATGAGTTGCTTCAACTCAAATTAAGAAGTAATTACCATAAGCACATATCCATAAAGTGTTCTTTCTTTATTATGGTGTGGCATGTAAACAATGTAAAAAATGCTTCCATATAACTAAGATAAAAACGCCTGCTCCCTCAAGACACCATACTTCATGATTCATATAAGGAATGATTGTGCCTTGGGGAGCGGGCATTCTTCATTTGGTTCTATGAAAGCACCTTATCAACATGTGCTGTGGTGAGTGCTTCTAACTTTGAGTTGAAGCAATTCACACAAGGTATTTGAATTCCAAAAAATACGCACTAGTCTGTGCACAAGGCCCAGATGGCCAACAGCCCTCAGCGGGAACCTGCATTTCATTTGCAAACTCAGCATATAGGGGATGCAACTGCCTTACATATCATTATGTTGTTAATAGGAATCTTGTAGGTGTAACCAGCTCTAAGAAGTAATACACACCACAAATAATAAGGGGAATCAGGTGTTTATTAGGGGAGGGATACACAGACATGGTATAGGATAAGCATAACACATGTCAGGCAGGATCAGGAGATCAAGGGTAATACAACAATGAGAGAACAAGAAAAGGGACTGGATTCTATAGGGAGCATAACACAGTAACAAACACAACAGCAATGGTCAATAAAATAATTTTAGATACAAAATAAAGAAATAAGAGGACTTAAGGAATGGATGTAGATTAAAGAGGACAGACACACAACAGAATGGGAGATAGAAAAATGAAAACAAATAAGACAAATTAATTTGTGCTGCCACATTAGGTGCCAGAGGGGCCGCCACAGAGTTCAGACAGGATGCCCATGAATTTGTCAACGTCACACTGCAGTTTTGAAATCTCCCCCCAGGCATCATTAAATTCCTGCCTGAACTCATTTAACTCCTGTCGGAGATGCTGGACTTCAGACAGGACAGCTGATAAGTTTTCATGTGTCACTGGCACTGCTGGCAGGGTGGGGGCTGCCTGTGCTGCTGCTGGCTCTGAACGTGGACGCCCTGGAGGGGTCTTGATGTTACTGACTGCTGCTGGTTTCTGGTACAGTGAGCCTAGCAAGGATGTTTAACTGGCACAGTCACGCCTCTCTCCTGCTCACCCCCTTCAGTGCTTACACCAGCATTGCCCCCAACAGCTGCACTTGATGATGCCACCAGCTCCCGGAATTTGAGGTCCCATTGGAGAAGGTTGTGGTGCACCATGTGGCTATGCTGGCCAGTTGTCCCAATGTGAGATCCACAGTTTCCTTGACGCACTTCCTGCTCACATACAATGCAGGTGAACAATGGGTCACATACCAATATTGCACAGAAAAAATCCCAGAAAGGAGAACTTCGGGGATGACAGGGCTGTGGGGGGGGGGGTCTGCAGATAATGCCCCAGGCTCTGACTGCTCTAGCTGCTTGGGAAGGGGCACAGTCTCCTGCTGCCTGGGCAAAGGAACAGTATCCTCCTGGTGGTAGGGAGCACTATCTCCTGCTGCTGCTGCGGTGGAGGTGCCACAATCACCTCCTGCTGATGGGGAGGGGGAAAAGTTTGCCACTGGGTGCTGGTGCTGGGGCCAAAAGCCTCCTGCTGCTGTTACATTTCATTTTTAATGGTTAGTTGAAACACGCAAACAGGTGCCCCACTGCTTATACCCTTCTCCATTATGTCCACAATCCACAAACACCACCAATTCAAACAAAACCAAATAAAAAAAAGAAACAGAGATAGAGACTCGACTCTGAGAGAACTGGGGGGGGAATCACACACACACACAATCACACACAAAAGCAGACACACACTCACAAGGTACTAAAATATGAACTAGGACAAGGACAAACAAGAAAAAATAGCACAAATTAAGCAATTTAGGTGTGAAAGTGCAGTTGCAGTGACAGGGGTTATAAATGCTACCGGCTTCCTCAAGATGCACAGCACAGGAAATGAACAACCCACTTCCTGCCTGATTAGACTCAACCATGTGACCACCAGCAGAGCAAAAAGCCCAATTTTTTTATAATTTTGCCTCAGAAGCGCAGGGAAAATTCAAAGTGAAATTAGCACCGAAATTTCACTGAAAGGCCATAATTACACGAAATGTTTCACTTGGTGAAAGTAGTGATTTCGCCATAATTTTGCTGGTGAAATAAAATTTTGCTGCATCTCTAATGTCATTAGTAAATTATTTTAAATACACTCACATTTCAGATACACTGCAGCAGTTTTCCTGCCACCTGTCCTCTCGGTCAATCACAGGCTTCTCAGCCTTAGACAGTAACTTGCTTCCTCACTACCAGTCAAAAAATGAGTTCTGCACTCACTCCCTGCTTGCCACTCAGTCCTGGAAATATAGTCATCTTTAATAAAAAAAAGAAAACACCTGCATCTCCTTCACTGTCTTTAAGCACGCCACTTTCAGCACATTCTGCCCCTCCCCCATTTCCTGATGACCGATCACTTGCTGACTCATAGGCGAGCTACCCTAGTGCTCCTTGCATGCCATCCTCCCTGTTACTAACAGCTTTTCTATTTTAGTTTTGGTTGAAATGCTTGTTCCAAGCCAGCATGACACTGCCAGCCTGCAATAAAATTAAAATAAAAAGGATGAGCAACTATCCTCACTCAAATGCCATCCTCCGTGTTACCAACAGCTTTTCTACTTTAGCTGTGCTTGAACTACCAGTTCCAGCATGACATTAGACACCAATTAAATTAAAATAAAACCAATGAAGAAACTATCACCTCTCACTACTTGCAGCCGGTATGGATACCCTTTACACACATATAACAGAATTTCCTCCAATAGCAGTTTCCGTCACCACTTCAGCTCTGCAGTTTTTCTCCTACTTACCTACTTGATCTCTGACTGTTATCACAGAATGAACCTCTCACAAAAATGAATGAAAACTTGGGAGAAAAGAAATAAAAAGTAAAACACTTCCCTGCACAATACAAACTCGTGCATGATAAATATTAGTTGAGTTTGTGTTGTACATGGAGGGAAGCATAGTTACATACGAAATACTACCATGGCCATACGTAGAGATGTAAGTTTGTCATGGATGAGGTTTTAATGACTCGTCTGTTCATGAAATCATTAGTAAACAGTAATAAATGTTGTGGCACTGTCATAATTGCTACATTCTGATGACACTAGTGAAAGTCATGGAAGTCCTGAATAAAGATCAAACGTCATGGAATCAATGACATGTATGACTGCTATGACAAACTTACATCCCTAGCCATACGCATTCAAAATTCCTCAGCTCAAAAAAAAAGTAGGTGGAGGGACTATTTGACATTTAAATATAGTAAAGATTTTATTGGTTTACTATATTAAACTGTGAATTTAAATCTTTTAAGACATTAAAAATATACAGCCCCATTTTATAAGCACAATAAGACACTCCGGTGACATGCACTAGACACTTCTAATGCATGGCCAGGGGCTGAAGGCACTTGGCCTGCAAGCTAGTGCATTACAATACCTCGGCTGCGTGTTAGAAGAGTCTAGTGCATACCCCATCATGTCTTATTGCTTACTTATACTGGGGGTAATTTGTACTATACCACGGTGCAAATCTGGAATTACATAATCTTTCTAAATAATCTACTTTATATTTCTCTACAATAAGATTCTTTATATATCTCTTGTACTGGTCTGCTATTATAATGTTGTCCTGTGTATGATCGAGAAGACTTTTGAGTCCCACAGTGGATAGAATTCTTTCCACATTTAACAGCCAGGGTGATTTCTAACAACCGCTCTATTGCTAAAATTGCTTTTCATCTAGACATTTCCTTGTCACTCTATCTCTTGGTAATTGACTAATTCTCACCCAAATGTTTACCATACGAGCCACGGCCAATGCTAATAAGTTGGACAAGCCAAGTTCTGCCCTTACTAAAGGAGCAGGAGATGTTTTTTGGGCAGCCCACAGATGATCTAAGAAGATGTATTATTGGTTTTTCCATTGTTACAGTATATTTAAAAGCTCAGACCCATGTAGTATTTCGGCATTATATGTGACTTCTATGACCTTTAAAAGAGGTCTGATGGAAGATCCTCCATAGCATATATCAAAACTTTTGAGCACTATAATCATGTTAGTTACCTTTTTAACAAGTGTATCACAATGAGATTTCCATGAGAGATTTTTTGAAAAAAATAAGTCCTAATTATATATATTCTTGAGTGCTCTGAAGCTGACTTGAATTAATAAACCATTTCAATTGGTTACCTTTATTTCCAAATATCATAATTTTGGATTTGTCCATATGTTTCTTTATGGACATATTTTCTGCAAACGTTTGCAATGTGTTGAATTTTTTTGAAGGCCAGATGAAGATAGGGTTAAGATAACAATGTCATCTGCATACGCAATTACAGGACAAAAGTCTGAATCAATTTTTGGTGAGTCTTTGGGGTATGACCAAATCTAGAAGCAACTTATTAATGTATATTGCAAACAGTTTGGAGGATAGGGTGCACCCCTGCCTCACCCCTGTGTTTGTTATAAATTATTGGGAAAGATTCCCAAATACATCAGTTCTTACTTGTGCCCTTGTGTCTGAGTATAGTAATCTTAATTATGTTTATTATAATAGGTGAAATACCCTACACTGCCATGGTCTCCCATAATTTGCCTCTATTGATTGTGTCAAACACAGTGGTAAAATCTTTATATGCAGAACAAAATGGTTATATTAAATGCACGCTGAAAATATAAAAAATAGAGTTAAAAATCTACGTTTTGACCTTTGACCTTCTTCAGGAAATATTTAAAAGGGAAAAAAAACAAGTCAGTGCAGAGGGCAGGTAAAATGAGGGCTATATACCTGTGGGGAGAGGGAAAAGGGAAGGCTCAGGGAAAAGAAGTGATAAATGGCAAGATTAAGAGAGAATCTGTGAAACAAAAAGGTGATGGTGGGAAAGATAAAGCAAAATAGGAGTGAAAGAGCTAGAGAAGTTGCCAGGTGGGGACTAATTAACAGGGCTTAGTAAGAAGGCTGAAAAGTGACAAATGTGGGGGAAGGAGACAGAGATGGAGACTTATGGTGAAGATGAAAAAGAAATTAAATGCCTACAGATACAAACAGACTTTAGGGGAAATAAGGGGTGGCTGAAAGGTGTAAGTAGAAAATAAGTCTATCATTTAAACCAGAGGGCTGCTGGGAGCCAAGGCGGATGATCAGCTTAGCTTCCATGGTTTTTCTATGGTCAGAATCCCAGATGCCCTGGTGAAGGACATAAATAGAAAGGTCATTGACACTGTGGTCCCTGGAGATAAAGTGGGATACAATGGGTTTAGCAGCATCATCATTCTTGACTGCTCTGTAATGTTCCCTGAAATGGTCACCAGTTTCTCCGATGTAAATAGCTGTACACTTCCTGCAAAGAATACAATATAACACATTAGTGGAGGTGCACGAGAACTCCTTGGTGATGTGAAAAACATCTCTAGGCCCCTGAATTTCAGTCACACTGGAAACAAATTTGTAGGTGTAGCAGCAAGTCCTGTTGCAAGGTTTAGTACCTGGTAGGGAGGAACTGTTAAGTAGGTGACTACTTTTAACCAGGAGATTCCGCAGGTTAGGTGTCCGGTGGTAGGAGGAAATAGGTGGTTCTGTAAAGGAAGCACCAATGGTAGGGTCAGTTTGCAAAATGGGAAAGTTACTGGTGTTGATTCTGTGAAGAGAAGGTGTGCTCTGATGGAAAGAAAGTACTAGTGGAATTTGCTGTTGTTCTTGCGTGACAGTATCCTTTCTGTGGGGATCAAGGTTATGGGGCTTGTTACTGACCCGGGAGAGTGCTCTGTCCACTGTGCTTTTAGGGTACCCCCTGTTGATGAAATAACTGCATTATTTGGGTCTGCTGAGCAAAATCATCCTCTTCACTGCATATCCTGTGATGTCTAAGAAACTGCGAATAAGGCAGGTCATTCTTAACATGTTTAGGATGGAAGGAGCTGTGGAGGAGGAAACTGTGAGAGTCAGTGGGTTTGTAATAAACAGATGTCATCAGACTAGTGTTCTGTACTGACAGTTGGATAACCAGAAAAGGCAGTGTAGAGGAGAATACTTCAACAGTGTATTGAAGGGAAGGATGGGCCTTAGTAAATTTGTCAAGGAAGACTGGGAGGGTCTCCCTGGAGCAGGAGGTGGTCCCCACACAGTCATCTATGTAGCATTTGTAGAGTTCAGGCACAGTTCCCGTGAATGAGAGAACTGTGCCTGAACTCTACAAACGCTACATAGATGACTGTGTGGGGACCACCTCCTGCTCCAGGGAGACCCTCCAAGTCTTCCATGACAAATTTACTACGGCCATTCCTTTCCTTCAATACACTGTTGAAGTATGCTCCTCTACACTACCTTTTCTGGATATCCAACTGTCAGTACAGAACAATGGTCTGAAGACATCCATTTATTACAAACCCACTGACTCTCACAGTTTCCTCCTTCACAGCTCCTTCCATCCTAAACATGTCAAGAATCACCTATCTTATTCACAGTTTCTTAGACTTTGCAGGTCATGCATTGAAGAGGATGATTTTGCTGAACAGAACCAAATAATGCAGTTATTTTATCAACAGGGGATACCCTAAAAGCATAGTGGACAGAGCACTCTCTCAGGTCAGTAGCATGCCCCGCAATCTTGACCCCCCCCCGCAAGAAGGATACTGTCATGCTAGAACAATGATGAATTCCACTAGTGCTTCCTTTCCATCACTGCACGCCTTCTCTTCACAGGATCATCACCAGTAACTTTCCAATTTTGCAAACTGACCCTAACATTGGTGCTTCCTTTACAGAACCACCTATTGCCTCCTATTGCCGGCCACCTAACTTGTGGAATCTCCTCGCTAAAAGCAGCCTACCTACTCCTAACAGTTCCTCCCTACCAGGTACTAAACCTTGCAACAGGACTCACTGCTACACCTGCAAATTTGTTTCCAGTGTGACTGAAATTAAGGGGCCTACAGATGTTTTTCACATCACCAAGGAGTTTTCATGCACCTCCACTAATGTGGTATATTGTATTCATTATAGGGAGTGTACAGCTATTTACATTGGAGAGACTGGTAGGCGCCTTGCTGACCATTTCGGGGAACATTATAGAGTAGTCAGGAATGGTGACACTGCTAAATCCATTGTATCCCACTTTATCTCCAGGGACCACAGTGTCAATGACCTTTCTGTTTGTGTCCTTCAGATGGTCTTCTGGGATTCTGACCATAGAAAAACATGGAAGCCAAGCTGATCATTCGCCTTGGCTCCCAGCAGCCCTCTGGCTTAAATGATAGACTTATTTTCCACTAACATCTTTCAGCCACCCCTTATTTTCCCTAAAGTCTGTTTGTATCTGGATGCATTTAATTTCTTTTTCATTTTCACCATAAGTCTTCAACTCTGTCTCCTTCCCCCGCATTTGTCACCTCTCAGCCTTCTTACTAAGCCCTGTTAATTAGTCCCCACCTGGGGACTTCTCTAGCTCTTTCACTCCTATTTTGCTTTATCTTTCCCATCATCATCTTTTTGTTTCACAGATGCTCTCTTAATCTTGCCATTTATCACTTCTTCTCCCTGAGCCTTCCCTTTTCTCTTTCCGCACATATATATAGCCCTCATTTTACCTCCCCTTTAAACTAACTTTGTTTTTTTCACTTTAGATATTTCCAGAAGAAGACCTAAGGTTGAAACATAGATTTTTAACTCTATTTTCTATTTTCAGCGTGCATTTAATATAACCATTTTGTTTTGCTTTTAGACCACATGCTGATGCAGCGCCTTGTTTTTGTCTTTAAATCTTTATATGCGTCATATACTTTTTTGACATCTTAACTTATTATATTTTTCACATAGATGTTGTAGAACAAAACAGTTGTCCACCATTGAGAACTGTTCACGGAAGGCAGCTTGCAGAGGAGAAAGACCGCCCATCCTTTTTATCTCATTCAATAATCTAGTTAATGCAACTCTGTCAAAAACTTTACCTAAAATAAATAGCTCTGTAGTTTGTAGGATCTTGCTTATCCCTTTTCTTACACTGCAGATGGGGACAATAACTGCCCCTCACCAGGAATCGGGACCCACATATTCAAAGGAAATGTGTGGCCCAAAATGAAGATGTACGGCGCATCTCAGAAAATGCAGAAGCGCGATATTCAAAAGGGAGAGATGCGTCATGCATTTCTGAATCTGCAATTATGCAGAAATAATGTATGCAGCACAAAAAAGGGGGCGTGTACATGAATATGCTGCACACCTGTATATTCAGCCAAAGAGTTTTATTTATTTATTTATTTTTGAAAGTCGGATTTACAACCTTTGAGTCAGGGACTCATTTACAAAGGCACCTCTTCGAAGGGAGGGTAGACATGGTTACAGTGTGAGATACAACAGTGGTAACATACAGGTGCAATACAGATTACAAAAAGAACACAATATAACAGTGGTTTGTGGGATAAAGTTACACGAAGTAAATAGCAATCGTATAAAGTATAACAATAGTAGAAGTCACAACCCTGGTCATACCGGGGAAATACCTAAGTGGAAGGGTGGGGGGAGGGACAGGGGTGAGGAAAAGAGAAAAGAAAAAAAAAAGGGGAGAGCAGTCCAACAGACATTGTCGAAGGCTATGGGCAAGAAATGGGGAGGGACCCCAACATTAGGTTGATTAAGGGCAACTACAGCTTTGGGGCCAAAGAGGTGGTTACGGAGAGCGACTTTAAAGGGACCACTTTTGGTAGACTTAGTGACAGAAAGCGGGAGGGAGTTGAACCATGTGGGGGCGCGGTAGTGGAAGGACCTTTGGGCTAGGGAGGTCTTGGTACGGGGCACCAGAAAGGTAGCCTTAACTGAGCTATGGGTGGCAATGGATGGGGATGCAAGCCGCAGGAACACGGTGACCCCTGGGGGGGGAGAGTCCTAGCAGGGATTTTTTGGCAAGTTAGCAGGTTTGGTAGCGCAGGCATTCCTCCAGGGTGAGCAGATTGGCGGTGGAATAGAGCAGGCAAGTATGGATGAGGAGGGATGCACTGGTCAGGAGCCTGCAGGCCTTGTTTACCAAGGTCTGGATTCTGGTGAGGGTGGTATTGCCAGCCACAGCATAGATAGGTAGGCTGTAGTCCACTAGGGACAGGATGGAGGAGTTGATGGCCAGTCGGAGAGCGGTTTGGGAGAGGCAATCTCTGTGGTGATAGAGAAGGCCAATCCGAGAGTTTATGGCTGAGGACAGGGTATTGATGTGGGTGTGGAATGTAAGAGCTGAGTCAAAGATAATGCCCAGGTACTTGTAGGATGACACCTGCTCGAGAGGGTGAGCATTACTGGGGAGAATGCAGAGGTGGGCATTTTTGGCCTTATTCTGGTGATGCGAAAAAATCATAGATTTGGTTTTTTTGAGGTCAATGACCAGCCGGTGGTCAAGGAACCACTTTTCAGCTTGGTTGGATGTGTGCTGCAGGGATTCCTGAAGAGATGCAGGGTCAGGGTAGGAGGCAAGAGTGGGGCACATCTGCAGTGCATCTCAGAAGTGTGGCACGCAAAGTTAGGCAGACAAACGTATGACCTGAATCGGCCAGTCACCCACACACAGGCTGTGGAACTCATCCTGAGACAACCCTTGGAGATGCACCAAGACGTGCCCTAGGCACCCACACTCAGGCTGCAGAACTGCAGGCAGGCCATCCTGAGACAGCCCTTGGAGATGCACCAAGATGTGTCCTAAGCACCCACACACAGAAGTCCTGCCAGGATGGAAGCACCCAAAGCCACAGGTGCCAGGACATTACCAGCACTGCCAAGACAGACACCCCCCACACCATACCCAGGATTTAGACACTCAGCAGCCACATGCCAGTGCTGTCAGGTGCCCCCATAGCACATCAGTGGAACAGACAGCCACAATGCAGCACACATGCCAGGGGCCATGGCCTGCACCCATGTGGCTTGCAGGGCACCACCCGGTGGTGGCATGCTCCCATGGTGACATCTGGGGCAATGGTGCCCAGGTAGCCTTGTGGTACTAATGGCAGCATGGCACGGGCCAGGGACTGACCTGTGGCACACACCCATGGTGGTACAACATAGGTGCACACAGTGCACCTGTGCCAGGCCCACACAACAGGGAGCTGCAGACATGTCACTGATGCCTGCCATGTGGTGTGACACCACCACAGGGGCCACTGCGGTGGGTGGGTGTGGTGTTCTTGTGGTGGACATAGCACAACAGTGGGCAACACAGAGCAAGGGTGGCACAACCTGTGGCCTAGGGGTGACATGGGCATGCCTCATGGACACCTGACCCCTCTGGTGTTAGGTGTGTGGCTACCATGGGCACATACATGGCCAGTATCAGACTGGCCCACTGGGTTACCTGTAGTTGTCCAGGTGGGAACTACGCACTTGAATACCTGGTCACTTTTGAATACTGACATTCCTTGCATGTATCACCATGTTCCTAACATGTGAGTGTGTGTGGAGCACTGCAGGTGACTGTAAGTTGCAAACATAGCTAATGTATCACATTCCTGTGGCATACTGATCAATGTGTCACTCCATGCCCTCCTCTGTTGCTTGACCTGGTGGGTCCCCCGTACCCCAGTCTGACCCCGTACATGGCCATGGGTAACAGCACTGTACTCAGACCAATGCGGCCCACCCACCCACACACAAGCATTCCATCACACCTGCCTGCTAGGCTGCAGTACCTCCTGTTCACTTTTGTGGAGTAGTGAAGCAGCCCTGCAAAGATGAAACTGCACATGCCTTAGGTATGCAAATGGCCTGAATACATTCCAGTAGTGAGCTGAGCATGTGGGGAGTGGGCTCAGAATGTGCAATGGGGCCATTTGCATATCCCGGCTGAATATTGCAATTCTGCATACTGCACATGTGGCTGCCTATCACGCATTTCCCTATACCCAGCACTGGTCTCATGGCACCTGCCATGCCATGCATCTCCCACTGCACAATCATGCATGTTAGGGATATTCAGACAGACATGCGCGATAGCATCTTACGGTGCATCTTCTGAATATATCATTATTATGTGCCAGCACATCTCAGTTGCACAGCTGAGGCACTTGCACAATGTAGCCTGGGACTTTTGAATATGGGGCCCCTGGAATATAATTTTCCAATATGCACTTGTTAAAAAAGGGAGCCAGCACACATTCCCAGGCCTGATCCATAGATTTGTATACCTCTCCACGTATCATGTCTGGTGCCTTCTTGGATTTTAATTTCAGTATTGCTTCTAGGACTTGAAATGTAGACATTGGCTGGAAATTAAGTTGTATCATGACTGGTTCCAAGATTAACCAAGATCTCTTTTCTGTGTTATCCAGCATCACTTGAGAGAAATATCTGACCAATGTGTCTGGGGCCACACAGATTTTCAATTTCTCCTATCTGTCATTTACATTCAGATGAAACTAAGGACCAGAACATCTTGATATCTTTAGTTTCAATTGCCTGAAACTAAGGACCAGAACATCTTGGTATCTTTAGTTTCAATTGCCTTTATCATTTGATTCCATTGGGCTGTATAATAGGCTTTCTTTTTCTTGGGTATTAAGTTGTTATATTCTTTTTCTTCTCTTTTCTAAATTTTCCCTGGCTAGATGTGTGAGACTATTCCTGTAATTTCTAAGAAACTTTCCCAATGACTTCTTAAACAGACAGCATTCCCTGTTAAACCAGCCTACCTTGTCAAATTGCTAACTTTTATAAATGCCCTCCTTATACATACTTGGCTGTACAATTTAAAAAAATTGTTCCAATAAATTATAAAATATAATAGAGTTTATATTGTCTACCAATAAAAAGGCATTACTCAAAAACTCTTCCATTTTATCTCTTATTTATGATTCTGCTACTTCTGTCCATATCAGTCATTTTTTGTACCTGATTTCAATTGGTTCAGAGGCTTTTTTTGTTTAAAATATTTGAGAATTTGAGAAATTTTTTGAGAATGAAGAAGGACTGGAAAATGATCACTATCAGTCTTGACAGGTATTGGTAAATACTTCCAGAAATCTGGTGGACCCCTTCAGCATGCCTAATCTAAAACCGTGGCTCCTTTATTAAATAAAAATGTAACTGGACCTTCACTGTCCTCATGTATTCTTCCATTTAAAAGATAAATTCCATTATTTTTTATTAGATCAATTAAACAATGTCCATTTGGGTTAAAAATGGGATCTCTTGTTGCACGCTTATATAATTCGGTGTTTGGAAAAATCCATTGCAAAATTGTATTATCCACCAGTCCATCATGTATGCCCACTCTGGTATTAAAATTGCCCATTAGTAATAAAAGAGCATTAGGGTAATCCAGCGAAATATTATAAATCACTTTTTTAAAGTAACCCAAATATTTTTATTATAAAAGTGGGATCTAGCTGGAGAACATAGCATGAAATTATGACTATTGAGACTGTGTGGGTAATAAGCCTAATGGCCATGTAGAACTCATCATGACCTAATTTGTATATGTTGCTAAAGATCCCACTTTTAATGTGCGTTATGAGCCCACTTGCTTTCCTACCAAGTTTGGAACCCTTTAGACTTGGACATTGGAATGTTATATACCCATTTAGGTTAATAATATCCATTTTGTTATGCCAGGTTTCTTGTAGGCATATTACTGTGCATGGTTTAACAAATGCTATCCATTCAGTATCATTTTTTGTTATTTATATCCATCTATGTTCCATGTAATGAAAACAGTTCCTTGGGCCTCTGATGCTGTTATAGAAAATTCTGAGCCATTAATATCGTGCTGCAAGGAATACAGTGACCTAGCCTAAGGGGATATAGTTTTATTACTAAGTCAATTCATACCTTCCAGTACTTGATATCTATTTTTTAGGGGTAAGGTATCTTGGATAATTTTAACAAAGTCCACCTGTATTTGTTGATCCTTCTTTTGTATATGTTCCCTCCTGTTGTTTATAAAAATCTGTTTCTGCTGCTGTTCCATTATCTCAGTCATAGTTACGACATGCATCCCTAGCTGCTCAAGTTATTTCAGCAGTTCAATATTCTGCTTGCAACTTGTTCATTCCTGCATAATACTGTATATCTACCTGACTTTCTTCTCCTCTTAAGCTCTCATGTCTGTAAACAGTACATCAATTAGAGATGCAGTGAATTTAAAATCTGCTGGTGAAGTGAACATGAAGTGGTCACTTCGTGTTAGCACTTCGCTACACGGAGTGCCCCATAGGAAATGCTCACTTCACCTTGTTATTATTACTTCACGTTGTCATTCCACCTTAAACGCGAAGTAAGGTGGAGTGCCAAAAATATTGGCAGCATCCCACCCACACAATCACCAGAATGAATGCACATCCCCAAAGTGCTACTGTCTTGTGTCCAGAAAACTCCCCAGTGCTGATGAAGTGAAATGAGAGCGTAACAAGAAATGCAAAGTCTCCCAGAATTAATGGCGCACTCAGTCATGCATGCAGTGGTCAGGTCACACACAGAGTCATCAGAATTAATGTGCATTCCCAAAATGCTACTGTCTTGTGTCCAGAAAATTCCCCAGTGCTGACGAAGTGAAATGAGAGCATAACAAGAAATGCAAAGTCTCCCAGAATTAATGGTGCACTCTGTCATGTGTGCAGTGGTCACACACAGTCACCAGAATTAATGTGCATCCCAAAAACGCTACTGTTTTATGTCTAGAAAATTCTCCAGTGCTGACAAAGTGAAATGAGAGTGTAACAAGAAATGCAAAGTCTCCCAGAGTTAATGGTGTACTACAAACACACAGACAGATTAAGATTGTGCTGTGCACGCAAGAGATACAGACACAAAGGCACAACACCACCTAACCAGTGCTCATAAGTCACAAATCCAAATCTTGAAATGAATACCTTTTGCCGGTTGGGGGGGTAGTGCACACCAGTAACAGTCCACTACCAGTAAAGATACCACAAAGCAGTATAAAAAATTCATGCAGGTGTGGTGGATAGCAGGTTCACACTGCTGCAGTTACTCTGTGGCACAATAAAAGGTGTCTGATTTAATGGCACACATCGCACACACTCTCACACACACTGCAAGTAATGCATAGCAAATAAAAAACCTTTAGTAATATAACCAAATGTTTTAAACAAACTGAAATTATACACTGTTGCACCACAACAATCAGAAAAAAAAATGTCAAGAATTACTGAAAATATTACTGTGCGTACATTAACACAGGTATACAAGAAAAATATAACCAAAACAGAAAGTCTGCCTTTTTCTCCCAGTTAATCTGCCTACACCACAGATACGCCCTTCCCCCAAAGCACACTTCACAGTGCACAGACTGACTGTTCTAAATTAACATTCAAAATCCACACACAAACAATAAACACTCGGTAATATGAGCACAGGAGGATTTCCTATACTCGATGTAGTATATTGTGAGCAAAACAAGGAGCTCAAGAATACTTCTTTAACAGCTTTTAGAGGATTTGAATCACAGAGCTCTGAGAGGAAACTGTCTCCATATTCCACTACACACACTACACAGAACTGAGGCTGTGCAGAACAATCTAGAGCCCATGTGACCTGAAATCCCATAAAGTACTGCAAAATTCGCCTTTGGAGCGCAAGAACAAGGCAAAGTGAGGCGAAGTACATTGATTTCAATGTACTTCACCTTAAATTTGGTGGAGAAGTGGTTTGGGGAAGGCGGAATAACGGAAGTCATTGTTTCCAATGGACTTTGCCTTCCCCATTATGGGAATGCGGGCACTCTGCTTCACTTTCATATGAGCACTTAGCGGATCGCATTCGCTGAATCATTTCATGGAGCTTAATTTCAGCCACTTCTCACCATCACTAACATCAATTGTACCCATCTTCCCATACCTAATATTTAATACATCAGAGAACAGGTTACACCAATAGAACCAAATTTCTTTTTTGTTTCATTGAAAATTTTCAGAAAAATAAACATAGTCTATGTTGCTGGGTCAGATATGTTATCTTGTTTGTTGATGGAAGTAGAATGATTTGACTATCAACAAGTTCAAATTGTAAACCTCTTATGTAGGGAGCAGCATGGTTTCAGAGATGGTCATAGCATTACAACCGCCCACACAGAATTCACTAACTCCCTGCACTCCATGCTTGACAAGAAGCACCTCACAGGGGCTGTGTTTATAGACCTCTCAAAGGCCTTCGACACAGTTTCTCATCCCCTCCTTCTTAACACATTACAACAAATTGGGGTCTCTCATTGTCCTCTCTCATGGTTCTCCAGCTATCTTTCATCAAGAACCCAATGTGTTAAAATTAATAATAATATATCTACTATGCTATCTGTGTGCTCAGGAGTTCTTCAGGGATCTATCCTGGGTCCCCTGCCATTCTGCACCTACCTCAATGCCCTGCCAAAATCCTGCCCTGGCAACCTTCTCCTCTACATGGATGATGCTGTTCTTTGTGCTGCACATCCTGATCCTCTCTATCTCTCTTTCTCCAGCGTATCTATAAAACTCCTTCTCTCAGATTGAACACTGGTTTGCTGAACAAAGATTGGTGGTCAACATTAAAAGAACAAAGACGATGCTCTATGCCCACTGCAAAAACAGATCAATGGCTTTCCCCCTGGAAATACTCTCTGCCTCTCACATCCCAGTGAAAAAGGTCCAAAAGTACAAGTATCTAGGTATTACATTTGACTCTTCCCTCTCCTTCCACGAACATGTAAAAATCCTCACCTCCGCCACTAACACCCGCATTGGTCTCCTTTACAGATATAAAGACTGCCTGCCACCTGAAGCACTTCACCTAGCCATTACCTCCTCAGTCTTATCACTGGTGGACTATGGATTCACAATCTATGCTGTCAATGATCCTACGGCATTTCATCAAATACAAGTAATCATCAATAAGGCCTGCCGGCTCCTCTCTGGTGCCGACAGAAATACACATACCTGCACCCTATGCACACTCACCAATATCCTCTCCTTTGAGGAAAGACTATTATACCAGACCTGTCTCTTCACCAAAAAAAAAAACACCTGGGTTTAATCCCAATAGGTGACTTGGCTTCTCTTCAGGCAGCCACCATCTCAGTGTCCACACGGGCTGCTCCAAAAACTATCTGGAAGGTGCCTAGGGTCAGGACCACCCTGGCCCAGCGATCCTTCCCCCTTAGGGGAAACTTTCAAATACCTCAAGGGAATCAACAAAGTCCAAGAGGGTAGCATCTTTCAGAAAAAGAGATGTGCAAAAACAAGGGGGCACAATTTGAAGATAGAGGGGGGATGGCTCAGAAGTAATGTGAGGATGTGTTTCTTCACAGAGAGGGTTGTGGATATATGAAACAGCCTTCCTGAGAAGGTTGTAGAGTCAAAAACAGTGGGGGAATTCAAGAATGCATGAGACAAACATAAGGCAATTCTAGTGGGTGTAGGAGGAAGGAAGGAAGTAGGCTGCTGGTTAACTAGGATCTGCAGCTTATCCATTACGTAGGGAAATGGGCAGACTAGGTGGGCCAAACGGTCCTTATCTGCCGTCAAATTCTATGTTTCTATGTTAGAGCTTCATCCTGGTACAATACCCTCCCACCAGCTGTCACATCAATCACCAATCTAAGTCCTTTTAAAGCTGCCTTAAGGGCACATATCCTCTCCTCACTTCAATGCCAGTGTAACCAGTAACCTGCGGATCCTGAACCATGCCGCTAGGCCATGCACCCACCATTGGCCAGGCAGTGGAGAGCCCTTACTATTTCTAGCCTACAGGCTCCTCACCTCCCTTGATTGCCATATGGTTGCACTGGACTATGAATGCATTGTATTATGTATAAGACAAGGCCTCCCTGAGGTGGCTTACTACCAGCTCATATCATGCATTGCTGTAGCTACCAATTGTATAGGTCTTAACCGCTCATTAGGTAAATATGTTGATAGCTCTGCCCTGTTTAGCTACCAAATGTAAAGGCATTAACCCGAGCTCATTGTATTTATACTCTGTATGATTGCTCACCCACATTTATTCTATGTATGCACTGTATAAATGTCTATGTTTTATTTTGACTTGGAGTCTTTGGAAATGAGTCTATGACTCAAAGGGTTGTAATTCTGATTTCCTAAATAAATAAATAAATAAATTCCATTTTTCTAACAGATAAGAGTTCTATCAAATACAATTCTTCTGTGAGCACACTGTATAAGTACATGTCCTACACATCCAGTAATGTTTTCATGGGCTGCATATGCAAATCACCACAGAATGTTATGCTGGTCCAACTTCTGTTAGCACCCTTTGCAAACTGTGTGAGAGGCCTTTCGGCACCATGCAATTCTGCTTAAAGTTGGACCAGCATAACATTCTGTGGTGATTTGCATATACAGCCCATGATGCTTTGCATTGTGGGGGCGTATGTGATTTTGTGTTTTCTTGAAACTTGGCTTTCCAGCCAAATGCCCTTTGGGGTAACCCTTGCCTCAGTGTTTGCACACAGAGGTTCTTTGTCAGTAATGTTTTGTCTACTAACTTCAGTAATATCCTCCTCATCCACCTGAAGTTCCATATTTTCCCTAAACAGTTTAATGGCTGTAGCTCTAAGTGTATTTCTGCTGTAATCTTTATCATTTTTAAGGCCGTATAATTTAAGATGAGGATCATTAACTGAATATGATCCTGGGGACTAATGATCATCTCTCAAAAAATTTCTGTCTAGTGAGGGATGACTACCAACGCGCTCAGTTAGAATTTCTCCCTTTTGAGTATATCTCACTTTTCTTTCATGACAGTTCTGATTTATTACTACTGGATGTGGATTGCAATCTATTTTTACTTCATTTAAATCTTCCCCCCACTTTTCTATCTGTACTTGGTTCTCTCCTCATGCTGTCAGGTTGGTATTCAGATTTTTGGATCTTTTCATTTTCCTAATTCCTTATTCCAAAAGTTTTTTTTTCTACTGTAGCCTCCTCCACTATGTTTGTTTGCAACTCTTTTTCTTCTTTTTGTTTTATTTGAATTCTTCTTTTTTCAAATGTTTATCCTTTCCTTTATTCTGGTTATTAGATGGGGATTCAGGAATTATAATGGTTGCTCTATCTGGCCTTATTTCTTGCAACTCTTGGATATCATCCTCTTGTTCTACAGTATAAACAAAATATATGTATTTATTTATTTAAAATCTGGTAATTGAGAAAGGCACACTGATCTGAGACTCATTTCCAGGTGCAACCTGGGGTGTGGGTAATTGGAGAAAATACAAGGATACTTAAAAATACATAAGATACAGGAAAACACCATAATTTGCATGTAATAAACAGATGCATTTGATACGGGAAATCACAATGTGGTGCATACATAATCTACATGTGATATAAGATACATTTGATACAGGAAGTGCAGTGGTATATCAGGGTTCAGGGGAGAGGACAATGCAATTTACAATTAAAGCCAGACGGACAGAGTGAAGACACAGTTGTGTACTGGTGCAGGAGTGGAGTCAATCACATGCTATGATACCAAGTAAGTAAAAGCAGGAGCTGGCATAAGGGAAGAATGGGATTGTTGGGGTTAGAAGGTGGAGTGGGAAGAAGCCAAGGGGAAGGGCACACGGCTAAGTAGAGGAAGATTCCATGGGGAAGGATTAAGTTTAGAACTCTCAGTGCATCATCCATGCGGGCACCATTGATCACAATATTTTCTTTTAATGTATCAATTTAATTTCTAATAACTATAATTTGTTCCATTAAGATCAAATTTGCCACATGCTGATTTTTCATAATGGCCATGATGTCATTACTTAGAGTGGTAGGGTAGTTCATCAAAGACTTCTCTTTTTCCACCCCTCCCCAGAAATTTCCATACTTGAGTTACTTTTTGGTTTATCTAAGACTATGATCTTTGCTTTATCTGGGTTACAAGTCTTCTCTTTTTGAAATTCTTCTAACTGTTTCAAATCTTGTATTGTGGTTTGTAATTCAGATGATAACACCTTCATCTCACTATGTGCCTTTTCAAATGCTCCTATTTTTAGGCCCATTTTAATTTATTTTTCTTACATTTGTCATAGATGCAGGTGATATATATGAGGTAGCATCATTCTCACTAATTTCCAATGAGGCCCATCCTAATATGTCCAAGCTAATTTCTTGCTTGTCACTTTGTATTTCACTGATGTCATTCCTCCTAGAATTGGAGTGCAATTGTTCCTCTAACGATTTAACAGTAGAATTCATGCTTGCAAGCATGTCTGCTTGTTCTACTTCATCACTAAAAATGAGGACCTAGATATATTAAGGGTCAAGCTCAGATCTCTAGTTTTTGTGAGTTTTGTAGAAAACAAATTTGGTGTTGATGTTGAAAAATGTTTCCATCCCAACAATTTCTGTATGCTGCTTATTTTTTAATCCTTGCATGGACGCGGACTGATATAGTCCAAAAATCCTATATGTTTTAATTCAGTCGGCAGCCTAAGGGTTAAAGGTGGTGGTTTTTCAACATTACTTAGCTGCTTTTTTTATTAAGAAGGGAGACATTTTAATTTGTTTCTTATCACTTAATTGTGTTTTATCACCTCTTTTTTCTCCCTTATTCCTTAATTGCTTTATTTTCTTCGAGCCCTTCTGATTTCTGGTTTTAGCTAAAGATCCCCCCTTTTTCCCCCCGGCTTTCTTTTTTTCTTTTTGGGTTGAGGGGGCCCTCTAAATTTTTTTAGTTCCTGTAACTGAATAATAATCTTCTATTGTGGGCCTATCCACCCTTGTATTGCTCGGTCTCTCCATGAGAGAGCCCAAAAGTAATAAATCGGATTTATCCAATAGTGATTTACCAGTTGAAGCCAACTAAGCTCTTGTTACAACCATCATACAATTTATCAATTTATCAGCTGATCAAAGTGCTATGTGGTAAATTATTGCATGCTCTATCAATGTGTGCTAAATATATTTAATGCACGCTGTTATTACCCAAAAGTAATTAAAATCCCTGAATATGTCACTATAAATAGCACATATCCCATACTATACAAGACAGTCCAAAGACCAAAGTCCACTGTGCAGATGCTTGGATTTCAATCTGCGGCTTGAAGAAACACAAATTGTATCCTGTTGTAAAATCCCTTTTTTTTCCTCTTAGAAGCAGACCATCATACTATCAACAGCAAAAGAGTTCCAAGTAGGGGTAAAATAGTGTCTCCAATAGATGTACCAAGTGCCGAGTAGTTAATGCCACATAGGAGTAAAACAGTGTCTCCAATAGATGTACCAAATGCCAAGAAGTTATACCACATTGGGTGTCCTTAGGTTTCAATTAATTTCAGTCATAGAGTTTATTCTACTTCTCCCAAAAACACTTCTTCCAAAATTCCTTTGTATTCAAAAAAACAACTATAAAGCTAGGGTGCAGCAGATTTTGAAACATGAGTTAATGCCTGTCCCTTTGGCATTAGCACTGACAAATGGCAGTCTAAGAACTGGCACAAAAGCAATACTGGATGATGTATTGACAGTTGATGTCCACTGTCTGCCAACAGTTACCCCTGTTGGGAGAAGCTGTCTTGTGACAGATGCACAAGCTTTGGTACAAGCCATAGGAAAGCTGACCAGAGCCAAAACAATTGGAGATCTTGCAGACACACTTGTAAAAATAGTACTTAGGACTGGAGCAGTCATCTACAGAATAAACATGTTTGACAGATACTGCAAGGAATCTGTTAATGGTGGTACAAGGTAAAAATACTCAAGAGGAACATTACCTATCTGAAGAGTGGTGGAATGAAGATATGTGCCACTTCCAAGTAACTGGAGTGGATGAATCTCATTGCGCTTCCAGAAAATAAGGAGGACCTTGCAATAATTTTATCTGAGCAACTAATGATACAAGCACCACATGATAAAGTCATCACTCTGGCTGGTGGCTTTCAGGATGAAGCTGAAGTATGGTGCTCGACGTAACAGTTGACGCTAATCAGCTGTGTGCTCATCAGGAAGAAGCAGACACAAGAATGACTTTACACTGTGTCCGCAGTGATGCTGACAGTGTGGTTGTTGCAGCCTGGGACACTGATGTGCTTATTCTATAGGACAGATAGATCTTGTAAGCGAGGTGGAGGCTGCACAATAGTTATTAAATCAACACTCTGCGCCACCATCATTGACACCCCTCCCCCGAACATGGGGCCCAGACTCTCGCAGTCAAAATTAGACTGGGCTCTAAAACAATCAACATCATCTCAGCCTATATCCCCCCGAGAAACCAGAAACTTGCATTTGAATCCATCGTTCATGCTATCTCACACCTCCCTAATACTAATGAAACCATATTAATGGGTGACTTCAACATCGATTGGTCATCTCCATCCTCCTCCAGCTTCAGAGATGCTGCCCAGGCTATGGACCTCACCCAAATAATTACCTCCCCAACAAGGTGCGACACAAGAACCGGGACATCCACACTATTAGACCTAATTTTTACCAACAGGCCACGAAATATTACCCAGGCCACAGTGCTCCCTGACTTTATCAGTGACCACTCCCTGGTTATCTGCTGGTGGTCGGGAAAACTGCCCCCAGCACCTCCGAAAACTACATGGCACCCAAAGCTCAAAAAAGGAGGCATTAATCACCTCAAAGAATACCTAGCCAATAGCAACTGGCTATCTTTATACAACGCACAGTCGGTGGATACCGCTGTCACCCACTTTATAGCTACTTTTAACAAAGCCTGTGATATATTTGCTCCCCTCACTAGGCAGGTAGTGAAAACCAGGTCTACACCCTGGATCACACCCTCCCTCCTAAAACTTATGCAACACAGGGACAACCTTTGGCACAGGGTCATAGACTCTCAATGCACCCAGGACAGACAGCTATATAGGGAGGTGCGAAATAAATGCACCTGGGCCACAAGGCAGGCCAAGGCTGATTACTATCAGTACACCCTCTCCTCCTCCTGGGGAGACGGGAAAAAGTTCTGGAGCAACATACAAGAAATCAGTGGCAAATCACATTCCCCCACCCCTACCCAACTCAGTTTGAATGGGGACATTACCCAAGATCCTACTAAAATCGCTGAAGCCCTCAATGAATCCTTCTCAGACCTCTCACATATCCTCCCACCTAATTTCTTCCACCCTCCCAAAACCCCCCTACTTCTCTTATGGCAAGTACAGACCTCCTTCCCCCTTTCCAGCTCCGTATCATTCCCTGCACCTTGGCCAAACGCTATATCTCCAAAGCTATCGCTAACACTCGCTACAGCAATGACTCCTTGGACCTAAAACTCATTAGGCTTACCTTCGATGTCACACTACCCCATCTCACAAAAATTCTAAACCTTTCACTTTGCCTCAGCCAGTTTTCTGCTACCTGGAAAAAAGCCTTGATCACTCCTATCTTAAAGAGCGGTGACCCCACCCACCCCAGTAATTATAGACCAATCTCTATACTCCCTCCTCTCTCCAAAGCTCTGGAAAAAATAGTCTCAGACCAGCTAACAGAGCATCTAACAAAACACAGCCTACTTAGTAAGGAACAGCATGGGTTCAGAGCTGGCCACAGCACCATCACGGATCTCGCCGAACTCACAACGTTCATCCATGAGGCACTTGACCAAGGGTCACTTGCAGGGGCCATCTATATAGACTAAGGCTTTCGACACGGTCAGTCACTATCTACTCCTTCAAGTCCTGCCGCAACTAAATGTGGTCCCCGAGGCCTCAGCCTGGTTCAAGGACTACCTCTCAGGATGCTCGCAGCAAGTAAGAATAACTCCACCATCTCCACCCCAAGCCTGTTCGCTCTGGTGTTCCGCAGGGGTCAATTTTGGGCCCACTGCTTTTAACTCTCTTCCTTAATTCACTCCCCAAAGCATGCAGCGGTCATCTCTTACTCTATGCTGATGATGCGGTTCTCTACTGGAAACACCCCCAACCATACACCCTCCAGCTCACCCTCCAGGGGTTCGTTCTTCAGGGAGCTGGAGAATTGGTTCGCTGATCACCGCCTGATCATTAACTATTCCAAAACCAAGGCCATGACCGTTGCTCATCGCCAAAGCCCTCACAGTCAGATTGCACTTCATATTTCCAACTCGGATGGTTCCCTTCTGGAACACGTCACTCACTTCAAATACCTGGGTGTCACCTTAGATACCTCCCTCTCCTACCACAGACATGTACGCCTCCTCTCGTCAGCAATCAACTCTAGAATTGGTACCCTCTACAGGATCAAAAACGGCCTGCCTGCTCAAGCCATGCAGATAGCTGTCACATCCTCCATCCTCTCCCTTATCGATTACAGGATTGTTATCTACGGCACTGCCGATAACTCCACCCTAAGCTGCATAATCACTGCACTAAACAAAGCCTGTCGCCTTGTCTCGGGATGTGACAGACTCACCCACACCTGCGATCTGTACAAACTGACTGGCTGGCTTAATTTCCATCAAAGACTCAAGTACCACACCTGCATTCTAGCAAAAAAAGATCCACCTCCAGCTTGCGCCAACCGGTCTACTCCCCATTATCAGACCGGCCCCTCTCAGGTGTATTACCAGACTCTCAGCTACCACATTCTTCATGGTTCCCCCATGTCGTACATCCCTTGGGCAGAGATCCCTCTGCTACCGCACTCCCAAATGGCTTAACACTCTTCCCCCTTCCCTCTCCCAGTCCCACAACATTCAACTCTTCAAAACAGGCCTTAGAACCCACCTATTGGAAAGCTCTAAATGTGAATGCTAATTCGGCCTAACCTCTCTCCTTCTCCCCCCCTTGCACCCACACAGGGGCCCCCTAGGTCCGATGAAACACCCCCCCTAAAGCTCAGTCTAGGGGTCACAGATATGTCTCCTAATTGCTCTAGCCAGATAAATTAGTCTCTCTGCTATCATGCCAGTAAACTGATCAATAAATTATTTATTATGTATAGAAAGTTGTTTCCTTTTGCCATTTACTGTCTTATGTCTCTCCACCCACTGTAACCACCGTGGAGCAACTGTATAAAAAATGTTTGAACAAAAATCTGTATATAATTTCCTTGTATATAATTTCCTTGTTCCGTCTGTCTTCCCTGATTCTTGTTTGCCCCTCCACCCACTGTAACCGATGTGGAGCCTTTGTAAAAGAGTCTGTGACTCAAAGGTTTGTAATTCCGAATATATAGTAAATAAAAATAAAATAAATAAAATATTCTGTTGTTGGCTCACTATAGAAAAATGACACGTAGACAGCTTTGAGTGAAAGCTGGCACATTAAAGGAACTGAAGTGCTTTCCTGTTTGTGCCGCTTGTGAGAAACTACAATATGGACCAACTGTTCTGGAAACTCTGCTCCCATTTCATGCCCTACTGGTTGTGATGCCACCTCTTTTATTGCTGGACACAGCAAGAACACCACATGGAACATTTTTCAGCAACACCATCAACTTCTAACACACCTTGAACAGGGCGACCTGGACTCAAGCACTGACATGGCACATTCCCTTTTGTTCACATGCTTGTGGTCATCGGAAGCTCTACCCCTAACAAGTGATGCTCTTTTCTTCCACATACAAAGAGCTCATTACCAGGCATTAGTTTGGAGACAGGCACGCTGTCCAAATCCAATAGTTCCTAATCCAAATCCAGTGGGATGGAACCAGGAGGATAGAGGTCTGGTGCCACAGCTCATGTCTTTGCCATCAGTACCAGCAGGCTGCATGGAGGCAATATTCTGTGGCTGTACAACAGAGTGCAAAAGTCAGTGATGCAGGTGCAGGGCAGCACAGCTTGTCTGTACAGGAGCATGCAAGGGTAGAGAACTGGAACAAGGTTGTGTCAATGTACCTAACACTTAGTGCTTAAGGACAGTATTGTCATATAAGTAGATGTCTCACAAAAGAAGAAGAGGAGGAGTAACCTAAACCAAACAATAGAAGCACTCTGGTTAGGAAGGTTGACACCAGTCCATTTACAGAAGAAAAAGTCCTGAAAGAACTGAAAGAACTCCTAAAACTCAAGGTGGACAAAGCAATGGGGCCTGGTGGGATTCACCCCAGAATCCTAAAAGAACTAAGGGGGGACCTAGTGACACTACTGACCACCTTTTTTTTTTTTCAAATTGAGTAAGCTTTATTTAGCACACCAAGAGAAGGAATAATATTCCAAAAAAGTTAGTAGATTATGGATACAATAGTGATCAATAACAGAGACAAGAGTGAGACCAAATGGTGTACGATTTAAATAAAACAAAAAAAAATAATAACTTACATTTGCTGCCTCCACTACTTCCCCCAGACCCCCTCCCATCCCTCCACCAGAGGATACCCAGAAGAATAGAACAAATTGGAATGATCTGAACTGTTGAGGAAAAAGAAGCACCTGTATTATAATAGGAATGCTTAGATTGTCAAGAGATCCTAGAGGGGTTCCCAAATATTTTGGTAATGTGAAAGTCGGCCGGCAATAAGGCACTCAGCTTGCAGGGCAAATAATATCTCCTTGTGCCACTCAAGATATTGAGGTATCCCTTTATCAAGCCAACATCACAGGATAACTTTCTTTGCACAAGCGGAAATTAAGACTATGTGTGGTCTCTGATTCCCAGCCAGGATGTTGGTATAGTCCCCCAAAATGCATATTTCAGGGAGGAAAGCATTAGACAATCCCAAGAAGGGATCTAGATGGGTTCGAATAGAGTTCAAAAAGGGGCCACTCTCTCACAGAACCATAAAATATGGAGTAAATTGCCAGGGAGTTTACCTATTCTATGCAGATGAACAGGGGTATAGTACAGGTTGTGAATAATATTAAACTGCATAAAGTGGTATTTGTCCCATTTGATAAATTTATAAAGTTGTTTCTAGATAGTGGTCCAGTTCCTGGGAGTATCAGATGCTGGAAGGGAGTGGTCCCAGCAATAAACTCTTGGCCCCTCATTGGTAGCCAGGAAATCTTGTAGCGCCCAGTAGTATTATGAAATTTTATGTGAAACAGGAGCCTGATGAATGAGAGGGAGAATTAAGGTACCTAATGGACTAAGCCATGGACCACTGCCAAAATGTTGTAGAAGCATATGTGAAAGTTGAAAATATCTAAAGCACGAGGATGTGGGCCAGTGATATCTGATACGGGCATCTTGGAAGGATAACAGTTTTTGATTGAAGGTAAGATAGTCAACTGATTGCACCCCCCATGCAAGGCCAAAACTTCTCAGAGAGAAGCTGTCCAGCTATACAGAAATTCGGATTCCCAAACAATGGTTGGGATAGGTCTTTGTATGGACAGACTTTAAAGAAAGAGCAGAGTTGCAAGTGAACCCGTAGGGATGCTTCCAGAGGGGAGTCTCGTAGGGATAGGAGAAGTTTCCTTCTTGGGAAATAAGGTAGGGAGTTAATATCCAAACCATTGTCTGAACACAGAGAACATTCAATGTCCACCGACTGCAGAATATACTGCCTAGTGGAGTCACTTCCTGGTGTTCCCACCCAGTAGGAAAGCTGAATGAAGTAGAGGGCCAAGTAATACAAGAAAAAGTTAGGGGGCCTGTAATCCTCCATAGAAACATAGAAGTTGACAGCAGATAAGGACTGGAAGGCCCATCCAGTCTGCCAATTTCTTTTTCTACCTTATAAATGTGCCACCGGCCTTTGCTCTGTCAGTGGCCTATCTATTCATACTCATCTGTATTGCTCCCTTATGCCTATCCCATGCCTTTTTGAAGCCCTGAACTGTATTCATAGCCACCACTTCCTGAGGTAGGCCGTTCCAAGCATCCACCACTCTTTCTGTGAAAAAGAATTTTCTCACATTCCCCCTTAATCAGCCTCCCTCTAATCTCATGCTGTGTCCTCTTGGCCTGCTATTTTTCTTATATTTAAACATGTTAGACTCTTTCACCTTGTTAATGCCCTTAAGGTGTTTGGATGTCGTGATCATATCACCTCTCTCTCTCCTTTGCTCAAGGGTATACATATTGAGCTCCATTAATCTGTCCTCATATGTCTTCTGATGCAGTACCTGCACCATTTTGGTTTCCCTTCTCTGGACTGCCTCAATTTGGTTAATGTCCTTGTGAAGGTGTGGCCTCCAGTACTGCATGCAGTACTCCAGATGAGGCCTAACCAGTGTCTTGTAAAGAGGGATTATTACCTCCCTCTTACGACTTGTGATACTCCTACAAACACACCCTAACATCCCCCTAGCCGTACCTACTGCTTTAGAGGTCTGCTTGGATGATTTCAGGTCATCAGTGATGAAGATGCCCAAGTCTCTTTCTTCCTTTGTGATGCCAGCAATTCCCCTCCCACCCTATAGGTGGCTTCAGGGTTTCTCTTCCCTATATGCATGATATTGCACTTCTTTGCAAATCCCAGTTGCCACTCTTTTGACCATTTTGCTAGTTTATCCAGATCTCTTCTCATTCTGCCCACCCCATCTGGATCATCTACTCTGTTGCAGATCTTGGTGTCATCTGCAAACAGACAAGCCTTACCCTCTAGTCCATCTGCAATGTCACTAATGAAGATATTGAAGAGGAGTGGCCCCAGGACTGATCCCTGAGGTACCCCACTTGTGACTTGCATCTCTTCTGACTGAATACCATTTACCACCACTCTCTGTTTTCTGCCATCAACCAGTTTGCCACCCAGTTGACCAACTTCTGACCCACCTCGAGCCTACCCAGCTTATTTATCAATCTTCTATGCACCTTGGTCTCTTCTGAACAGTACATAGCCAGGTACTGAAGTTTCCCAAGTGTGGTTACTGGTAAAACACGTCTCACTAATTGCTACTATGTCCAGTTTAGCCTCTGACATTATTGCCTGCAGGTCTGGAATCTTATTTCCCAGGCAGTGAGCATTTGTGTACATGATTTTCCATTAGCCAGATTTCAGTGTGTTAGTTGTTGGGTGAGGTTTGGCATTTCCCCTGTGCACTGTATGGGGAGATGGACCTTTTTTCTTTCCTGGTGTTGCAAATGAACTGCAAACATGCTGAATCCCTGTTTGACCACTAGCTGAGGGGGAAGGGGTGTTCTTCCCATTCGACTTATGGGGTGCTGCAACCCCTCCCCATTTGCTAGTTTAAATATTCTGCAAAGACATCAAACTTCTGCCCCAATGCACTGACTCCCTCCTTAGTCAGATGCAGTCCATCAAATTTAAAGAACTTTCGCTCCCAGAACTGTTGCTAGTTCCCTACAAATCTGTGTCCTTTTTCCTGGCACCAGCCCTTGAGCCACATGTTTATCTCCCCTATCTCCCCTTCTCTGACCTTCCATCCATCTGCCCCCCTCTCTCAGACTGGCAGGATCTCAGAGAAGGAGATGCCGGATGAAATGGATGATAGTTTGTCACCCAGCCTGGTCAGGTGTTCCTTGGTCTCCACAACTGACCGGCTGGCGAGATCATTAGTCTCTATGTGTACCAGGACATCAATGTTTTCTCCTGCTTTGTGAACAATTTTAGCAATGCAATCAGTGTCTCTCCACGCTGATGTACCTGGGAGGCATCTGACCATTACCCCTGGCTGGAGATGGGTATCAACTAACCGAATCATGGAGTCTCCTATGATCAGACTTTTTTTTTATTTCTTTTTTTGCTTTTTTTGTTTTGGTTCCTGATTTGGGTGAGTTTTGTTGTGCTAGCTCCTGTGCTGCAGTTTCCTGCTCTGCAGTGTCCTCTGCCCCTTTGATTTCAGAGATAGAGGCAGATACCTGTTTGTAGTGTTTATATGGTTTTTGGAGGTAATATGTTGGACAGCACAGAGTGATGGGGCACCCAATTTTCCCCTCCTAACCACCTGCCAACCTCCTGCCCCCTGCAGTCGAGGTACTTCTGTTGGATGTTGGGGAAATGGCGACTGGTTCTTATAATGTATTTCCTCTTGAATATGAAATTTGAGGTGTGCAATCTTTGCCCATGCTGCCCGGAGCTGAGCCCTAAGATATCCAATGGCCCAGCATGTAGGACAGTGTCCTAAATCCTGTAAGACTGTCCTTCTGAAAAGTGTTCCACAGTACCTGCAGTTAATGATATCCATTCCAGATAAGTTGCTGGGTTTATAACCTGGTTAGAGTAATTAGAAGGAAGGAAAGGCAAGTAATGGTTTGATTTTGTGTTTTGTTTTCGTATAACTTGTTATAACAAGTTAAATTACTACTGCCCCTGTAAATGAGCTCACCTTGTGGATACCCCACTGATCCGCTCCTTCCTGCTTTGCTACAGGAAATGTCACAACTGTGGTACCCTATAAAAGGAGTGTATTGTGGGGTGGTTGGGGATGGGGGTGGGTGGCTGTTCCCTTCCCCTGCCGAAAAAGAAGAACCACGGATAAAACAACAAGGAGGTAAGAGCAGAAACAATTAGTGAACAACAAATGCAGTAACCCTGAAAGCTGATCCTAATGTTAGATAAAACTGTAAAACCTGTAAAGCACCACCTGTAATAATTTCAGAGAAGATATACCCTGTAAGAAACACTTTGCTACAGAGAAAAATAAAGCAGTAACAGAAGACATACCTTGCAAAAGACAATTTGAATCAGAAGATTACAGCAGTAATCTGTTAGCACACACCTGTAGGCACACCTTGTAATAATGCAGAAGAAGATATACCAGCAACAACAATTTGAATCAGAGAAAAATAAAGCAATGAAATGTTAGCAAAAAACAGTGGCAATCCCTGTGAGTACAAAATAAAAATAACAACACACAGTAAATCTGCTTAGCCAAAAGAAGTCTTAATCCTTTTCCTTTGCTCTGGTAAGGTTCTCTGCTCTGTCCTTTCAAGCAATCTTAGAAGCAAAAAGCTCAGGTGAAGCTAGGTGCCTTGGCCAGCAAACCAAGTCTTCTACCAATTTAGTGTGTGTAAGCTTAAATAATGCTCTGTGAACTGTCTTACCTTGTCATAAAAATGAAGAGAGAAGTCAGTGTACTTGATTAAACCACAATTGAGGAAGGGCCGAGTTAAACATCTGGAGTGGGTACAGTAGTCTAGGAAGAATATTCATTTTTATAATATTTATACGGCCCCATAATGTAACTGGAAGTAAGGACCAATGATCTAGATCCACTTAAAGATGGGTCATCAGGGAATCTAAATTAAAACGATGCATTTTAGAGGGAGAGGTACTAAGATAAATTCCCAAATATTTCAGTTTATTTGGCATCCAGATCAGACCGAGGTACACAGTATCAGTTTGGAAGGTAACATTGTTCAAGGGCATAATTTCTGTTTTAGTAAGATTTAACTTGTAGTTAGAAAGAGCACCAAACTGAAAGATAATCTGAAGGGCAGCAGGCAGGGATGTGGCAGGGGAAGAGATAATGTAGCAAAATATCATCTGCATAGACAAAGAACTTGTATTCTGTTCAGCCAATTGGGATGCCCCAAACCTGAGGGGAGAGATTAAGTTTGCAAATCAAAGGTTCCAAAAAAAGATTGAATACACAGGGAGAGGGTGGACAGCCCTGCCTGGTTCCTTGGTGAAGGGGAAATGGCAATGATAATACTCCATTACACAGGATCTTGGCTGTCGGGAAAGAACGCAGAACCCTGATCCATTGAATAAAGGCTTGGGGAATACAATATTTTGGGAGTAGAGTAAATAAATAGTCCCATGAAACCCGGTCGAAGGCCTTTTTGGCATCCAGAGACACCAAAGCTGCAGGAGCAGAGGAGTCCCTGGATACTGAAAAGATATAGGACAGCTTCCTAAGGTGGTCAGCCGAGAGTCTACCTTGAACAAAACCGATTTGTTCTCTACTGATGAGGGAGTCCCACACAAGTCCCAACCTACACGCCAAAATTTTAGCCAAAATTTTCATATCAACATTAATAAGAAATATCGGCCTGTAGTTGGAGACAAGTAGGGGGTCTTTGTCAGGTTTAAGTAGGACCACTACAATTGCTGCCATGAGAGAGGAATCAGAAAGACCATTCGTAAAGATATGATTATTAGTATCTAAGAGAATAGGAGTCAATTGATCTTTACAGGATTTGTGAAAAATTAGTGGTAAAACCATCCAGGCCAGGCACTTAGTCTGGGGCTAGAGAGTCAATAGCTTGTGAAATTTCTATTAGGGTTAATAGAGCTTGTAAAACAGTAACTTGTGAGTCCATCAGCTGAGAAAGGGACACATCATGCAAAAAGGAATCCACTTGTGCCAAATAAAAGGAGAATGGAGGGGGGCATATAGATTCTGATAAAAAATTCTGAAGTAATTAATGATATCGCATGGGCAAGTGAGGAGAGAGCTGGATTCAGTACGGATAGAGGCTACAATTCCATCTGATACTTGGAAGCATAACTGAAGGGCAAGCAGTTTTCCAGATTTTTCTCCCTGGTCAAAATATTTGACCTTTGAACGAAGCAGGAGATGTTCTGCTTTTTCTCTAAGATGGTATTATACTGAAAGCAGAGACTCTCCAATTGTTCCCTCTCAGACTGGGGGGAGGTCTCAGAAATCTGTCCCTCTAGGGCACGTATCTGGGTTAGCAGGGAGGATAAAGTAGCAGAGGTCTGTTTCTTTTGCGTAGTTGCTAAATGGATCAGTTCCCCTCTAAGAGCACGTTTCAGGGCTCCCCATAATATATCCAGAGTAGGCATGGAGGGAGAGTTAGTCTCCATGAAGGAGGATATAAAGGATCGGAGATGTTGTAGCAGGACACCAGATTTAAGTAATTGATTGTTTATTCTCCAGACTTTATCTCTGTCCAGAGAAGAAGTGAGCTGGAGATGCAAAAGGGCTGGGTGGTGGTCTGAAATTACCTTTGCTGAGTAATGACATAATAGAGCTCCAGGCATGCACTTTGCCCCTATTAAAAAATAATCAATATGAGAAAAGGAATTATGTGGGAAGGAATAGAAAGAGAAATTGTGAGTATCAGGATACAAGGCCCTCCATGGGTCAACCAGTCCCATGGAGTCCATCAATTCCAGGAGAGCCTGTTGGTCATGAGAGAGTGCCAAATGGGCCTTTCCAGATCTGTCAAGATCATTGGACTGGACTAAATTCCAATCTCACCCGAGTACAATGGGGTGAGACATCCACAGGGCTAGGACGGACATCAAAGTAGTGAAAAAATGTGGATCATCAGAGGTGGGATCATAAACAGCCCCAAGTATGATTTCCAAGTGGCCCAGTAAAGCCCGGAGAATTATATATCAACCTTGTGGATTTGTAACCTCCTGGAGGAGGCAGAAGGGGACACTCCGAGCAATTAAGATAGCCACCCCCTTTTTACGGGTGTCCGAGCCAGCTCCAAATGCTTGTCCCACGCAGGACCGCCTAAGAAGAGGACCTGGGATGGGAGCAAGTGGGTGTCCTGCAGGAAGACCACATCTGCTTATAATTTCTGTAAATGGAGCAAGACCTTAGCCTGTTTAGTAGGGGACTGGGCACCCTTAATGTTCCAGCTACAGAATATATAGGTAGCCATTGGGATATAGTAACTGGAAACCAAAAAACCATGGGTAGATGCAGGGAAGTAAACATACAAGGGATATTTGACTGCGCTGGCAGTGTCCATCTCCTCAGAATACCCTCCCCCTTCCTGTCCATTCCTCCGGGGGTGCCCACCCCTCTCGTCCAAATCCCAACAATCCTCAACCAACCCCCCCCCCGTATAGTAACACAACCAAAGTAATGGAAGGATCAAGATGAAACACGCCAAATTAAGTAGTAACCCATACAACCTACAAGAAAAAACTCCAATAACACCAACAATTAGAAGTATCCCAACCCCCATTCCTCTTCTGATCAGTTTGTGAAGGCACCAAAGATCAATGCCATACCTAGCCCCATGAAGGCTCCCCCACCCACCCAATACGAAAACACCCATAATAGCCTAAGAAGAACAAGGAATTTATCTAAAACTTGGGTCCTTAGGGAGGAGAACCTCACTCATCCAAAAATATGAGGTATCCTGAGGTGGACCCCACCCGGTATCTACCCTGGGGGTTTTATACCAGGGTTGCCAATGAGTTATAAAGGTATATAACACTGTTAGTGGCAAACTATAATATAGGAACACAGATAAAAAAACATTGTAATTAAATACATAAGTAAAAGCTGAACAATATGTCAGAAACTGTGTACGTGAGTAACCCGTAAATATCTGTTGAACATTAAATATAACAAGGTAATGAACTCTAGATAGACAACAAGAATTAAGGGAAAAAGAAATGTCTGGTACTGCAAATCCTCTAAACAGTCTCGAACTAATAGGCCCTCTAAATTACCAATAAGAAGGGAATTAAAGGTGTAACCAATTGGGGTTGCAGAATCAGTACACAATGCAATTAAAGTTATCTTGCTAATCCAAAAGGTGTTGAAGCACAATAGATGGAAACATAGATAGGAACACAAATAAAAGGAGTCCCTGATAGGGTCCTGCATCTATGTAGAACTGAAAGATTTAGGTCTGCTGATGCAGGAAAGAGTCCACAATCAGTCCAAAAAAAAAAATATTTTGTGCCAGGCGATAACTTGAAAACAGTATCTTTTGGTTCTGGGTCCTGGGGATCAGGCAGCACTCCATGTGAGAAATACAGGAAATGCAAAAGAGAAAGGCAAAATAATGGACCCCAAATGAGGGAACAACTTAGTATAGGACTACAAGGTTCAAATCACCCAAGGGTCTATGAAGAGATCCAAGGAAATAGAATAAAATTCTTTCCACTTGTAACTCTAGCTCCTGGAGAGGCACGTAGAAACCATGAACTGCCATCAAAATTCCAAGGAAATAAAGTTCTGAGAAGAAAAATGAGAAGTAGAAAATCAGCAGCCGATGTCGCATTACCTAGTTTAATTGACAGCCATGTAGTCATGTTGTGAAATATGCATCAGCCGGCTTTAAACAGATCAGGAAGGAGGGAGGGATTAAAGCTCCTTAAAGGCATGAGCAGAGTCCTTAAATGTGTGCCAAGTATACTGCAGATGAACTTGCAACTGGGCAGGATATAACATTCAAAATTTGATCCCAGCCAATATAAGCTTAGAAACGGTCGGGTGAAAAGATGCCCTCTTTTGTCTAACAGTAGCCGGAGATCTTGTGAAACCAGGAGTTTACGACCTTCCCAGGTGATAGACTGAATGTCCCTGAGCTTAGCCAACACATGCTGTTTGTCGAGGTAGTTTAGGAGACGTAAAAAGAGGGGCCGAGGAGGTGTGCCAGGCAGAGGTCTAGGGCGCAAAGCCCGATGTGCCCGTTCTATCACATATTGCGGCCCATTAGATGATGGCCCAGCCAGCTTGTCTAACAACTTTTGGGTGAATATAATACGTGTAGAACCTTCTGCATCCTCAGGAAGTCCTAAAATCACCAGGTTGTTCTACCTACTTCTACCCTCAAGATCTTCTAGCTTCAATTCCAGCTTGTGCAGGTGCTGAAGGAGTGAAGAGACTTCAGGGTCCAGCTGCTTTCGCCATTTCTCAAGGGATACTGGCCTGGCTTCCACATCACCAACTCTCTGAGATGTGTCACTAATGTCTTTTCAGAGTGAAGTGAGTTCTACAGCAAGGGTGGCATGCGAGTCCTTACTTGGTTGCAGTTCCAGTAAAAATCATTCCTACGAAAGCGGGGTGGTCCCTTGTGTCTTAGGAGCCTGTCCCGAGACAACACTGTGGCCTTTAGATTTCTTTGGGACCTTGTCTGGAGCCTAAGGGGTGTATGGCGAAGGAAACTTTGATGCATCTCTGCATCCATTTCAGCAGAAAATATCTAACAAAAAGTTCACTTGCAGCCACCAAAAACAATAACGCAACTGTAGAAATAAAGATTTAGAAGGTTAGGCTATGAATTGTTGAGCGGGAGCAAGCAAGAAGAGCTGTTAGCTCGATATGTGCATCAGGTGATGTGACCACCCTTTTTAACAAATCATGGGAGGATGGAGTGGTACCCGAGGACTGGAGGAGGGCAGATGTGATTCCCCTTCACAAAAGTGGGAGCAAGTCAGAAGCAGGAAGCTACAGACCAGTTAATTTGACCTCAGTGGTAGGGAAAATGATGGGATCACTTCTGAAATAAATAATTGTTGAGTACCTAGAGGTCAGCAGGGCACAGGACCCAAGTCAGCATGGATTCACAGCAGGAAGGTCATGTCAGATGAATCTAATCAATTTCTTTGACTGGGTGACCAAAGTAATAGACCAGGGAAGGGTTGTGGATATGGCCTATATAGACTTTAGCAAGGCATTTGACACAGTCCTGCACAGAATATTAATAATCAAGTTAGCCAGCCTGGGAGTGGGTACCAGGGTGGTAGCCTGGGTAGCAAACTGGCTGCACAACAGGACACAGAAAGAAATAGTGAATGGAACTCACTCTGAAGAAAGGGGGATTATTAGTGGAGTACCTCACGGTTCAGTACTGGGTCCAGTCCTCTTTAACTTCCTTATAGGTGACATTGCAGAAGGTCTGGAAGGAAAGGTATGCCTCTTTGCAGATGACACAAGATTTGTAACAGAGTTGATACACAAGGGGGGTAGAAAGAATAAAAAGGGACTTGGCAAGGTTGGAGGAATGGTCAGATGTATAGCAACTTAGATTAAATGCAAAGAAGTGCAAAGTAATGCACCTGGGAAACAAAAACCCAGGAAAAGAGTACTCAGTGGCAGGGGAGGTACTAACAACAGCAAAAGGGACCTGGGGGTAGTCATATCGGATGACCTAACGGTGGGCAAGCAATGTAAAAAGTCAGTAAGGAGAGCCAGGGGGATACTGGGATGCATAGGGAGGGGCATCACAAGTAGAAAAAGGGAAATCGTTATCCCTCTGTACAGACAATTGGTGAGACCCCATCTGGAGTACTGCATGCAGTTTTGGAGACCCCATCTCCGCAAGGACATAGATAGGATGGAGTCAGTCCAGAGGAGGGCAACTAAAATGGTGCAGGGTCTGCATCAGAAACCATATGAAGAGAGACTGAGAGAGCTTAATATGTATACACTTAACAAAAGGAGGGACAGGGGGGACATGATAGAAACTTTCAAGTACCTCAAGGGAATCAATAAAGTCCAGGAGGGTAGCATCTTTCAGAAAAAGACATATGCAAGAACAAGGAGGTACAATTTAAAAATAGATGGGGATCGGCACAGGGGCAATGTGAGGACATTTTTTTTCATGGAGAGAGTGGTGGACGCGTGGAACCACCTTCCTGGGGAGTTTGTAGGGTCTAAAACAGTGGGGGAATTCAAACATACATGGGACAGACATGAGGCAATTATAGTGGGGGGGTGGGAGGAAGTAGGCTGTTGGTTAACTAGAATCTGCAGCTTATTCAATAGGTATGGAAATGGGTGGACTGGGTGGGCCAAGTGATCCTTATCTGCTGTCAAAGTCTGTTTCTGTACTAAGTGACCTACTAAGATGTTGATTCAGTCTGCAGCTGTATACCATCCTGTCTTGAAATAGTACGAACATACGAAATTTGCCAGCAGATAAAGGCCTAGAGGTCTATCAAGTCTGCTCAAATGTGCAGCTAGCACCCCTTATTCTGCAGCTGCCCTTCCCTTCCACCTTTCCCCTTCATTAACCCTCCCCCTTGTCCTGTCCCATCCTCGTTTGAAGCAGTCCACTGTTCTACTGCATACCACTTCAGCAGGTAACACATTCCACCCAGCCACCACCCTCTCTGTAAAAAAGTGTCTCCTCATCTCCCTCCTGAACCTTCCTCGCTCCAGTCTCATATCATGGCCTCTGGTGGCCCTCTTCTCCCTTACTTTGAACAGCCCCTCTGTACCCGTCTTGTTTATTCCTTTCATGTATTTAAAGGTTTCAATCATGTCACCCCTGTCTCTCCTCTCCTCCAGTGAGTACATGTTCAACTCCTTCAACCTCCTCTTGTATGATAAGTCCCCAGCCCCTTGATCATCTTTGTTGCTCTGTGCTGCACCCCCTCCAGTAACCTAATGTCCCTCTTCAGATACGGACGCCAGTACTGCACGCAGTACTCCAGGTGTGGTCTAACTAATGACCTATACAGTGGCAGAATCACCTCCTCCCTCCTTGAGGATATACCCCTTGCAATACAACCCAGCATTTTGTTGGCCTTTGCAGCTGCCTTCCTACATTGTGTCGAGTTGTTCATTGACCCTGTAATGAGCATACCCAGATCCTTCTCCTCCTCTGTCTGGGCTAGCTGCACTCCCCCTAGCTGGTAACTCCTCCTTGGATCTTCATCCCAAAATGCAGCACCTTGCACTTTTTGGCATTAAAGCCCAGTTGCCAGGTGTCTGACCAGGTTTCAAGCTTTGCCAGATCATCCTGCAACCCCTGCCATCCCCCTAGGTCATCCACCACTGCACCTACCTTGGTATCATCAGCAAACAGACTGATCTTGCTCTTGATGTCCCATGATATGTCTGCAATGAATATTCCAAACAACACTGGTCCCAACACTGAACACTGTGGAACACCGCTCGTCACTGCCCTTGGGTGTGAGAGCTCCCCACCCACCACCACCCTCTGTTGCCTTCCCTGCAGCCAGTTTCCTACCCATCTCACCAGCTTTGCACCCGCCCTTGTGCCTACTAACTTCCTCCCCAGCCTTCCATGTGGCACTGAGTCGAATGCCTTACTGAAGTCCAGATACAGGACATCCACTGCGTGGCCCCTGTCCAGTTGCCTAGTTACCGACTCACAGAACTCGACCAGGTTGGTTTGGCAGGATCTGCCACATATGAAGCCATGCTGTCTGCTGTCCTATAGTCCTTTGGCCTCTAGGAGGGCCACCAGCCTCTCCTTCAGGATAGTCTCCATTAGCTTACCCACGATGGATGTGAGGCTCACTGGTCTGTAGTTTCCCGGTTCATCCTTGGGGCAACTCTTGTGGAGGGGCACCACATGAGCCATCCTCCAGTCCTGAGGTACACACCCTGAATGTAGTGAGGCATTAAATAGGTCTGCCAAAGGTCCTGCAAGGACCTCTGCCAGCTCCTTCAGTACCCTGGGGTGGATGCCATCTGGGCCTGGTGCCCTGTCCACCCTCAGTGCCTTCAAACCCTCTCAAACTCTGCTCTCCATGATTTCCCCATCTGTCACCACTTCCAACCCTGCTTCTGCCATTTCTCCCACCTTGGGTGTCACCCCCCTTTTCTCTTTAGTAAATACTGAGCAGAAGTACTCATTTAGTGCTTCCGCCTTATCGCACCCTGCTTCCACCAAACCCCCCTCCTTCTTAATCCTTACTATGTGGTCCTTAGAGCTCCTTTTCTCCCTGATGTACTTAAAGAAGTCCTTCTCCCCCTTCTTAATGCCTTGTGCCAGCCTGAGTTCTGTAGATGCTTTGGCTCCCCTTACTGCCCTTGTCACCTCCTTCAATTCTGTCAAGTACTCCTCCCTGTCCTCCCCCTCCCTGTTTTCTTGTACTTCCTAAAGGCAGCTCTTTTCCTCCTTACCTTTTCCATGACCTCCTTGCTCAACCAGATCGGTTTCTTAGCCCTAGCCTTCTTGCTCTGGGCTTGCAGCAGGTTTTGGTTGCTTCCACTATCCCCAGCTTTATGAGCTCCCACCTCTGGTTAGTGTCCATACTAGATTGAATTCTGGCCAGGTACCCTTTACCACTTCCCCATCCTCCCAAAGTGGCTCTCCTGAAGTCCAGCACTATTGTGCCAGATTCACTCCTTCCTTGCCCATATCCAATGTGAGCCATACTGACGGTGGTCACTCCTGACAGCGGTTCCTCCACTGTAAGTTCTCTCACAAAGTCCCCATTTGCCAGCACAAGGTCAAGGGTATTTCCTAACCTGGTTGGTTCACTGACCATTTGCAGCAGGAAGCTGTCCTGGAAGGCATCCAGCAGTACCTGCTCCTTTCTGTTCCTGGTTGTTGGAGTGCTCCAGTACAACGTTAACGTGTGCTTAACTTGGGTGCATTAAATGTTTACTTACTGTTTAGTCAAGGAAATATTTTCACTTGGTTTAACAGGTGTTTTCAGATTTTGTGTTGTATTTCAGATAGTTTATTCAGCTTGCATACTTTTGTTTCAAGGTGCCAGTGCTCAAGTTATTAGAGCCATATAAACATGCCCTTTTGTGGTTGTATAACATATTAAAACATTTCTAGTACGTCTTGCAAAAAATAAACAGAAATTCAATAGCTTTACAGAAAGCTTGTGCATATAATTTGATCATTTCTAGTATATCATATGGCTCATTGAGATCTACCTGTAGCTAATCCTAAACAAAAAGGAAATAAAGATTTACACTGCAGTGATTTCTGTCTGCTACTTTGTTCGATTTGTAGAGGCCTCAGTACACAACATACAGCTTAGTAACAACTATATTTGGCTTCAGCACATTGTAATTGTGTTAAAAAGACTTGTTACCATCTTTTAACAAAAAATGCAACTTAAAGTTAATGTTTCTGAAAACCTGACTAGTCTATAAAGATCTGGACAAAATCAGCCTGATACCTCTGTGTACCGCCTTTGACCAAGACCTAACACAAAAGAGCAGGCTGCATCTCGCACACTGGGGGAGGGTGCAGGCTTAATAAATGATGGTAGCCCCTACTGTCTTGAACAGTCTCCCCATCTGCCTTAAGCTGGACCTATTCAAAGGGACCCAGTCAAAGATGTTGACCTTCTTGTGGGGTGAGAGCCCACAATGACTCAGTTTAAAAAAAAACTCATACAGCTGGACTGCAGAGGGGGCTTATACCTCCCAGACTTTGTGAGAAAACATGACACAGCTGGCTCAGACCTCTTCCAGGAATATGAGCCCTCTAAAACTGAAGTGGGCAGACCGTGAGGTCATGCTTCTAGGCACTGATCTAGACAGCACAATCCCCTTTTGTGACCACCCAAGGCATTGAAGAGACCACCCAGCTATAACAACCTCAAGCTTGGCTAACTTCCCTTTGTGGAACCAGCACTTCATGATAGGAGAGCTACCTACCTTCTGGAAATCTTGGACCTCCAAAGGTATCTGCCACCAGGGGCACTTACTGGACTTGGCCTCCAAAGGTATCTGCCTCCTGGGGCACTAACTGGACTGGGCCTCCAAAGGTAACTGCCACCTGGGACACTTACTGGACCCAGAGGCAGGCTACCTCCAATCCTTTGCCTAACTACAAGAAGTATATGGCTAGATAATCAGCAACACTGGCAGTTTCTGCAGTTGTGGCATGCCGTTGGGACAGTCCTAGGCCACTCCTAAAACTGCAGGTAAACAACAATATTAAATCTCTCCTGACAAACAGATCCAACCTGAAAGGAAGCCACATCTATAAATATTTGATAAGCCCACAAAAAGACCCTACTGAGGCTATCAGGTCTAAATGGTCAAAGGAGCTGAACTCTGAGATTTCACAACAAATGTGGGACAGTTGCTGGTCCAGTCTCCACACAACTGCCCGACACACTGATAACTGTTTCACACAGTTTAAAATTCTCTACCAGTGGCAAGAACACCACAATGGCAACACAAGTGGGGACTGATACTGTACGTACTGACAAATGATGGAGATTTGTGGCACAATCATATATATTCTGGGGACCTGCCCAAAGCTGAGTCTCTACTGGCAGAAGGCCCACAAAGTTTGTAGTGTGGCCACAGGAGCACAGCTTGCACTGTCTGCATCTACCTTGATGTTAGGTTACTACTCTCCCACTGATCCTAGTCCCAAACTCTCCTCAGCACACACCAACTGGCTGCTGGTGGCCTTAATGGTAGCCAAGAGAATGCTTCTGAGGCACTGGAGGGACCAGCAGCCCCAGATTCCATGGAATGGCTCATAGAGCTAAACAAAGTGGCCAGCTTTGAAACAGTGCACTACTTGATAGCTAACAAGTTGGAAAACTACACAGATGAATGGGGTGAGCTAAATGGGGGAGGGAGCAACCTCTCCTCCACCTACTGTAAAATTCCAGAGGGCTATTACATGCCAGAACACCTGAGCAAAATAAATTTACCACTCACAGCTGGCCTGTAGGTAATGGTTTTGCCCTCATATACTCATATACCCAGACTCCAACAGTTATCATTGTGATGGCTACATGGTAACAGATAGCGGAAGTTTTCATACCTGAATGATTATAACCCACATGTTTTGCACAGTATGCAAATAATACAATATAGCTTTCTAGAATTGCATTACAATTACATACCTGCTGTTCTAAACCCATCTGTAAGCATAATAAGCTGAAACTCTTAGATTGTATCTCCATGGGATCTGATATCAGGCCCTGGCCAGGATTACATACATACTATTATGTACAATGGTCATTTCTTGTTATTACTTGTACTAGAAACCAATACATGTTTTGCATGATGTTAGTGAAGTTTTAGCACAATATCCATGTATTGCTTAGTATGTTTTCAATGCAGTACAAATATACTAATAGTAGTGTGCCTGTATATTATATTTGTAATGTTGTTCTGCATACTGGAAATACACTCTCAGTATAATTCCAATACAATATCATATGCTGATAGTGTAGCTTGAGTCCAATAATCATATATTGTGTAATATATTTTCAGTGTCATTCAAATCAAAAGAGCTTTTCCAAAACCAAAGCGCTTGCACATAAATCCAAATAAATAAGAGGAAAACAATTAATCTCCAGCCAGAACAAATATAAAATATAGTAAACTGAAAATCATACATCAAGAGATAAAATCATGTAAGACAGTCTGGGAACACCTGGCTAAATATATATGTCTTTAAGGCTGTTTTGAAGCTCTGGATGGTCAGGCACTCTCGAACCCAACGAGGGAGAGAATTCCACGGGGTAGGGGCTGCAAGCGTGAAAGACCAAGCCCCAGATGTCTTTAAATGCACCCTGGGAATCTTCAGCAATCCCTTGTCCGTGGAGTGGAGTGAGTGGAGGGGGCAGTAAGGATGAAGAGGATCTTGCAGGTAGCAGGGGCCCTGTTCATGTAGGGCTTTATAGGTCAGTAACCTTGAAGGTGGTCCACCACTGTACTGGCAGCCAGTGCAGTCAACGCATCACAGGTGTAATATGACCGGTCCTGGAAGTACCAGTCAAAAGCCTGGCTGCCGCATTCTGCACTAGCTGCAAGTGGCGGTGTGCACACATATGGAACCCAAACAAACAGAAGAGAGAGAGAGAGAGAAAGAGAGAGACATATGTGCTTTAGCTGGGATTCAAACCAATGCCACCTGGAATAACATTCTGGTTGTGCTAAGAAGTTCAACTGCCACCAAGAAGCACCTTACTGTTTCTCTAATGTACAACCTGGTGCTGCAGAGATGATTACTTTTTCATTCACAAGGGTGCAGTGTGCACATATATGAAACCCCAACAAATAGAACAGAGAAAGAAATAAGTGCCTTCACTGGGTTTGAATCCAGGCTACCCAGAATACTATGTCAGTTGCACTACCAGATATGCCATCAAGACAAACGGAAACAGAGTAAGGTGCTCTGGAGTCCCATGTTTGCCTTGGTGGTGCAGCTGGAAGCTCAATTGGAATGGTATTCTAGGCAGCCTGGATTGAAATCCCAGCTCAGGAACTTATTTCTTTCTCTCTCTTCTGTTTGTTTTGGGTTTTATATATGGGCACACTGCATCCTTGTGAATGACTCCTGAATGACTCCAGACCCCTAAACTCCACTTCTTTGGGTATTAATCCACCACAGACTAGCGCTTACTCTTGCCCTGCTCCCACCTGCCTCTATCCCTGCTTGTCTTAGCTTTACTAACTCAATCTCATTTTTGTGGCTCTTAGCCTGCTCTCCCCTTCTCACGTCCATTCCCCTACCTCATTGCCCTGCCACCCTATCCTGCCCTCCTCTCCTACCCACCTCCACATTACTTCACCTATCACTTACTCTCCTAACTCCAACCTGCCCAGCACCGCTCAGGGCCTGTTGATCTCCTGCACCCCTCTCCCCCCCCCGCACCTGAAACTACTTTGAAGGATTAGAACCTTTAGCATGTGACAATGCCTGGTCCAAAGGCAGCTGGTTCATTATTCGCAAAGTTGTCATTGTGACTGCTTGTAATTGACTTAGCTAGTTGTCTTGCCCAGCTAGTATTCCTATGTAAGATACATGTAGGTCTCCATATGTGAATTGTGCCATTGTAACTGTTTTACTGTCACTTGACATGGAACCTTTGTAAAAGACTTCTTAGCTCAAAGGTGTTTTCTGAATTGACAAATAAATAAATAAAAAATAATAAAATGTAATCATCTGTGCAGCACTAGTTTGTGCATTAGCAAAAGAGTAAGGTGCTTTTGGAAGTCCTGCATTTCTAGTTGTCTTGGTTGCACAGCTGTTACTGTACCACAACTGGAATGGTATTCTGGGCGGCATGGGTTCAAATCCCTGCTAAGCCAGTTCATTCTTTCTCTGGTCTGTTTTGGTTTTGGTATATATTCAGTGCAATGCTGATATAGTGCTAATATTATGTCTAAATCTTATATTTGTAATGTTTCCCTGCATACTGCAAGCACACTTCAAATAAAATTCCAATACAGTATCAGTACATATACAGTATCAGCTAGTGTAGTTTCATAGTAATAACCATAGCTTGCTTGGCATATTTTCAGTGCAATACCAATATGCTGATAATGTAGTTTCAACACAAAATAATCATATACTACTTAGTATATTTGCAGTGCAACACTAATATACTGGTAGCATGCTGTCAGCACAGTAATATGCTGATAGTATATTTTCAGTGCAATACTAATATACTGATAGTGTACTTTCAGTACAATAATCATATATTGCTTGATATATTTTCAGCATTGTGCCTGAATTTTATATTTGCAACTTTTTATTGCATACTAGAAATGCAATCTAAATATAATACTGTACTAATATATCATATGTTAATAGTGTAGTTTCTAGCACAGAAATTGTATATTGCTTTGTATATTTTCAGTGCAATACTAATATACTGATAGTATACTTTCTGCACAATAATATGTGGACAGTACATTTTCAGTGCAGTATTCACCTACTGCTTAGTACATTTTCAGTATAAATTTATTCAGGTCAGTTTACTTTCAGTATATTAAGCTGGACCAAACTAGAACAAAATTAGTATGAAGTACAAAGGTAGTATGCAAAATATATACTTTTAATATTCATAGCATTTTTAGAAAATAACTTTGCGTATATTTATTACACTAAATACTGAAATAGATATTTCAGGAGAGTGACTCTACCATGTTATCTGCCATCATTACTTGCATCTAAAATTCCCGATGTCCAATGTATGTGACCATTTTATATGTTTTCTGATTTATATTACTACAGAATTTGTAAAGCGCCTTGGTTTTAGAAAGGCATTTCTCAAATAATGTATCTATCTATCTATCTATCTATCTATCTTGTATAGTTAGTAACCTAATAAGGAAGTATACTTAAGTATACTCACAAGTAACAATATACTACTTTTTCATTAGGGATTACTTGTACAGCTAGTAGGGCACAGGCACGGGGTCATAATGTAGCAAGACATTACAGCACAGCAATATATCGCACTGCCAATACAGCACAGAATATTGCCAACTTGATTACTGCATGTCTTGTGGGGAGCTCTGCCCCCCGCACCCCCCATTACAGGGGGATCTACCACCAGCACCCCCCCAACTTAAATAACTGACTCCGGGGGGGAGGTTAACATTTAAAATCGTACAAAGTGCGAAAAATAAAAAAAAGTCATGCATCTGAGACAGGGAATCGAAACCCAATCCACAGTCGCACTGCCTCCCTTGCTGCCTGTGACTCATCCCACCGAGCCACAGCAGCTGCTTGCCGGCCCCTCCTACCAGCAGATGTCTTATCCTCTGCCTGGGAACAGTGAGAGAGTGCACTACCGCGCGTACACGCTTTCACAGTTTTGCACCCTCTCGCCCTTCCCAACCATGCTGTTCTTGTTGCGTGGTTTCGATGTGTGTGTCAGAGCATGCAAGATACTGACCTGGTAGGTGGGGGTGGGGGCTCAGTATCCACTGATGTTGAAGGTGGCCCTTTATGCACACAGGCACTACTGAAGGTTGTAAGGGAGGTGGGTAGCAGTATGCTATACAAATCTGTACATGTAGGGGGTTAATAAGAGAGTGTGCTGCAGTGGAAGGGCATCTGTATGACACAAAAAAAAGGTATTGCAGCCATCTAAAGAGAGGAGATCACTAGCATATAGTATCTAGCGAAGTAAAGTACAATAATTGTATATTAGCCAGGCTTCTAATCTTAGCCAATTCAGATTGCTTAAAAAGTTGCAGAGACCACATATCAGTACCAATAACTTTAATTGTACTTGCAGTTGTTACTTAAAAGTCACACAGCTTCAGTAATTTAGAAAAGAACAGGTTAAGGTTTTGTAAAAGAGGATGAGAGGGAGAGAGGGAGAGAGATTACAGGCAAACAAGTGTAAAACTGTGGTGATTAAATCTCAGTTCAGCAGAGTCATAGATACACTAAAACAGGTAATACTGGATTCCGAGGTTCACAAGATCTAGCAGACAACACCAGCAAAAGAACATTTCAATTCTCTAAAGACAGCTGTTGTCTGGCCCAGTCATTGGGCAGATTAGAAAAAAAAATGCAATTCAGAGGCTGGGATTGGATTCAAACCACAAACTTAGAGCCCTAAAGGCAGTAGCTCTTAAAGTCAGCCAAAGGAGAAATCACTATTATAAAACTGTGGCTGCCAGCAGAAAAAGGAGCATTCTGACTGGCTGACATCAATCTGTTCATTTTTGATTCACATCCCCCCTCCACCCACCCATTGGTGCAGACTCCTCACCACTCTCCAGTCACTCCTGCCACGTATTCTCTCACCTGGGACTTGGTTCCAACTTGCACCTGCCAGACCAGAACTCCCAGTACAGCAATGGCTAGTGCCCAACAGACTTATCCTACCATGGTGGCACCCAGTCCAGACTAACCACAAATCTGGCCAAGGAGCAACAGTCTGCATGTGCATTGATTGGGGAAGTGGGTGGACAGAGACTGGTTGACATACATAGAAATATGGAAACATTGACTTTGTTGGCATAAAGGCCCATCTACTCTGCCCCTTTCCCCTGCAAATTCCAACACCTCTGGCCCTATTCAGTCACTGGCATCCCTCTCTCTACTCAGTTTGCCCCCATGCCTATGCAATGCATGCTTGAAGCTCCCTGCAGTCTTAGCCCCAGCTACCTTCTCTGGCAGGCTGTTCCAGTCATCCACCACCCTTTCCATGAATATGTATTTCCTCACATCTCTCCTAAATCCCCCCCTTTAGTTTAATTGCATGCCCTCACCCCACCTGCATCTTGTTCACACCTGTAAGGTACTTGTAGGTTTCAATTGTGTCCCCTCTTGCTCTCCTTTCTTCTAGGGAGTACATTTTGAGTTCTTGTAGCCTTTCCTCATTTGACTTTTTGTTCAGTAATGTACCATTTTGGTTGCCCGCCTCTGTACAGCCTTACCCTGTCAAATTCCTTGTGGAGTTGCAGCCTCCAGAACTGGACACAATACTCCAGGTGGGCCTCTCTAGTGAGCAATTTGACGACAGCACCTTCTCCCTCCTCCTGCTAGAAATCCCACTCCTGATGCACCCCATCATCCTACTAGCCTTTCCCACTGTCTTGTCACACTGACCAGCTGTCTTGAGGTCATCAGATATGATGACCCGAGGTCTTTTTCTTGCTTGGTGACAGTTAGTACCCCCCTCCCCCATCTTATACACAGCTCCTGGGTTTCCACAACTGAGGTGAACAACCTTACACTTTTTGGCATTAAAACCCAGCTGCCACAGCCTAGATCACTCCTCTAGTTTTGACAGATCCCTTTGCATTCACTCCACCCCTTCCTGAGTGTTCACCCTGTTGCAGATTTTTGCATCATCCACAGAGAGACACACATTCCCCTCCAGCTTCTCAGCAATGTCGCTTATTTATTTTTTTAAACTTGTTTATTAAGTTTTTCTATACATATCACAGATATAACACACAGAGACTTACACACATATATACCAGGGCATACCCCCGGCACCTCAGCCCAAAACTGGCTGCGGATACTATGTACATCCAGAACTATATACATACACAGCTGCACTAAAAAGTCCTATACCTCTAAAAATTATCTGACCGGTATCTAACCTGGAAGATAGGATAGGCCATAATCTAACCCAGAAATGTAAAACATAATAAATGATTGCCCATCCCAAAATATATTTAGCTTATCTTAGCTACTCCTGCTAAGGTCAGATGAGCAAAACGCAGCTGCATCCCCTAGAAAAGAGAGTCCTGCACCCCCTCTTAGTCAGCAGATCTTTATATTCCTATCCTATATATAGCCAGAGGAACAGTTAGAATTAATTGCATATTCTCGAAAGATAAACATGGCAACTAAGCCAAAATTCAGACCACTATTCATCTGCTAATCTCACCCTGACAGACAGGCCCCCACTTCGGGTGCTTTCAAGTTGTATGCAATAAACTGCTTCCAAAGCCAGCTACCTTTTATTATATAATCCAATCTTACCCTCACCCAACATCTGCCTCCATATCATTCCCAGGGTTCTCATAAGATCCCCCACCCATTGACCATATGTATAGGTAAGGCTATCTTTCCAGTGCTTTAAAACGAAAGATTTGACGAGGGCTGTGAGTAAGGAAAGGTAGTATTTGGCTAAACCCCTGAAACCTGAGTCAGGTCCCAGCAATGTCACTTATGAAGACATTGAAGAGGACCAGTCCCAGCATACTGGCCTGTCCCCTTCCCTTTACTGTGAAGACTGAGCAGAAGTAATCATCTAAAATTTAAGCTTTCTCTTGATCTTCCTCTGCACAATCCTCTTCTACCCTCTTGATTCTCACTATTCCTCCCCTTGTCTTCTATTCACTCACATACCTGAAGAAGGTCTTGTCTCCTTTTTTGACCTTCTTAGCTGTCATCTTCTCTGTTTGTGCTTTAGTTACCCTCATCTTCCTTCCTACCTTCCTTTGCTTACCAGATATACCTCCCTGTCTACTTCTGCTTCTGATAGAAACGTTTAAGTACCTCAGTGGAATCAACAAAGTCCAAGAGGGTAGCATCTTTCAGAAAAAGAGATGTGCAAGAACAAGGGGACACAATTTGAAGATAGAGGGGGGATGGCTCAGGGGCAATGTGAGTAAGTATTTTTTCACAGAGAGAGTGGTAGACGCATGGAACAGCCTTCCTGAGGAGGTTGTGGGGTCTAAAACTGTGGGAGAATTCAAGCATGCATGAGACAGACATAAGGCAATTTTTGTGGGGGGTAGGAAGAAATAGACTGTTGGTTAAATAGGATCTGCAGCTTATGCTCTAGGTAGGGAAATAGGCAGACTAGGTGGGCCAAGCGTCCCTTATCTGCTGTCAAAGTCCATGTTTCTATGCTTGGATCTCTTTCTACTTCCTAAATGCTGTTTTCTCCTCCTTCACTGCCTTTGCCACATCCTTAGAGAACCGTAACAGCCTCTTCCTCTTCGTTCCCTTGCTCACTTCCTGCAAGCAGCATGCAGATGCCTTGGCTATTCCCTCCTTAATCCTTCTCCATTGAATCTCCACTCCCCCCTGGTCATCTCCTCCTTCGAGGTATTTACTGAGGCAGTTTCCCATTTCTTTAAAATCTGCCCTTCTGAAGTCTAGGAACCTTGCCTTAGTGTGTTTTTTTCTCTTGTCCAATCTGTATGCCAAACCATACAGTATGGTGATCACTTATACCCAGGGGGCTACCCACTGTCACATCTGCAGTGCTATGCCTGTTTGTAAATACAAGACCAAGCATTTTCCCATCTCTAGTGGGTTCTGTAACCAGCTGCCTGAGAAATGCCCCCTGTAAGGAGTTGAAGATAGTCCTGCTTCTTGTTATAGCTGTGGCCAGAATGCTCCAGTCTACGCCCGGCAGATTGAAATCCTTCAAAATCAATACTTCCAATGGCTTGTCATTTTGCTAATGACTTCCCCAAAGCTCTATCCAATGCTTCCCCCGTATCAGTAGCCTGTACACCAACTCCTTGAGAATTAAGGCCCCTGGCACTGTCTCTAGGCTGACCCATAGTACCTCCAGCCCTTCCTTATCCCCCTGGTGCCCTTGTGTCTCAGTGGCCTTTATACCTTCCCTCACATATGAAACAACCACCTCACCTTTCCTCCCAGACCTGTCCTTCTGGAATGTGGTATAGCCTGGGATAGCCACATCTAGCTGGTTGTCGGTGCACCATGATTCTGTTATGGCCACCAGATCCTGGTCTGCCTCAGCAATGACCATCTCAAGGTCAGGAATTTTGTTTCCTAGGCTCCTTGTGTTGGCACTGACGGCTCTCCATTCCCAGCATCCATCTCTCCAGCCAACTTGTTCCCACTTCCTGCTTAAATCCCTGGGCCCTTCTGTTTCTCCGGTCCAGTCCTTTCCTTTTTTGCTACTTCTCTGCCTACTTTCCTTACCCTTTCTCCCAACTTTAGTTCCTTTTTCTGATCCACCCGCTGTGATCTTCTCTTTGTCCTTGCTCCTCTCTAGCCCTTGGGAATGTCTTCCTCCTGGGCTTCTTATCCCCATTTCTCTAGTCTCGGGGGGGATCTCTGCCTCCTCCCTTGGGTAGTTTAAATGCCCATCAAAGTAGAATCTAAACCTTTCACCCAGGACTGCTGTTCCCCATCAGGATGGATAGAGGCCATCCATTTTATACAGACCTCCATCCTCTCAGGTAGGAAAGACCCCAGTCCCTGATGTAGCCAAAACACTCCTTCCTGCACCATACCTTTAATTGCTTGTTTAAGTACCTGGGGCAGAGTTATCTAGCCTTCCCCCCAATACAGGTATCACCTCAGTGAAGGCCACCATGTGAGTTACCTGTTTCAGACCCCATCCAGCTCCCTAAACCTATCCTGCACCACCCCTGCATCATCCTTTGCAGTTCATTCATCCCCAGATGGGCAATGACATCCAGCTCCCTTCTACCCTCTCTGACCTGGCAATCTCTATGATCTATCCTGCAGTGCTCCCTGCTGAAACACCTGGTAGGCACTTTACTACTCTGTTCCTCCCTTCCCCTGCCCCCAATTCTACTCCCTTGACTATGGAGCCCCCCCAACAGAAAACTGCTTCCTCCTTGGCTGAGGGCTTCTCCATCCCTTCTTAGGCCTACTGTCTTGAAGACCACCACCTTCTCTCTTCCTACTGCCTCAGGCGCTTCCTCTTGGCTTCCCCACCCCACCAGAATGGCAAAGGAGTTGTACAGCAGTAAAGTCAAAGGGGTACTCTCTTTTCTGCCTTCCTCCACCCTCCTGGAGCCCACCAAGGTCCAACAACTTTGCCTCTTTACTGGCATCCTTTGAGGGAGCAGCCTCAATCTTGGTGGCCTCGATTAAGGCAGACAGTGCCCTGTATTGTGCCAGTTGGGCCATGAGCTCAACGACCTCTGCTCTCAGCCCAGAGAGGTGCCTGCATATGGGGCAACACCTCCGTTTCCAGAACAGGTCTCTGAAGAATGCAGACCCACACCCATTACACTGTACCACTAACATGCCTAATGAGTTTTTATCCTCTCAGCTACTTGCTTCTCTGCCTTTCCATGTCCTTATAACTTTCTTATGTTTATCCCCCTCTTTGCATCACTGTACACTTTAAAGGGTTAAGTTAATGGCTGGAAACCCTCATACAGAACAAAAGAATTAGACTACAAACTATAGTGAAACGTCAAATTAAACAAAAACTAAAAATATTCTAGTTTAACAATAACATTAAGTTTCAAGATTCAAGTTGATTGACACTTAACAGTCATTATTTACATTTGTTAAAAAGATATTAGAAAGTATTGCACATTTTGACAATGTTCTGTTATATTTAGAAACTACCTGTACAGTTGTTAACTGCATATTAAGAAAACTATTCATTGTACAAAGTAAGAATGGTAACCTTGGATGTTGAAAAGTAGAGGGTGACTGTGTTAGCTAATGTTCAGTGTTTGTGAGACATGTACATTTATCAGACTGACTCAGGTCCTTGGCCTTTCTCGAGTACAGTTGATGTTAAGCAAATTAATAACCCTTACTATAAACTGATAAGTTTAGAGCTTAAAATGCTTTAGCCTCTGCATTTCACTGAAAGCAGGTCAGATTGAAGGGAACTTTTTTATGGCACAGAAGGTGTATGTGTTGACAAAGGACCAGTTGGAGTCTGAAATGCATCAGGCAGGATGTAAACTCTGAATAAATAATGACTTTTAATTGAAATTGAAATGTTTGGCATCCCTTTAAAGGGGCTTGGTGTGTGCATGAACCTTAGGACTGTGTTAACATAAGTAACAAGCCACGACAGGGTGTGCATTATAGGAATTTAATGCACGCACCTGGGGTATAGTAAGATATGAGACCAAAGGACATGTGTCCTTACACCCCTGGGAGGTGCATTAAATATTAAGATGCACCCAACTGAGGGGCATATCACACTTATAAAATGGCTCTAAAAAGTCTTTTTTGGGGGAGGAAAATGAGATTCAAAGCCTAACCATGCATTTATAGAGATTTAATGGTCGTTTAGGTGGTGTCTCTCGGCCAATTAAATTTCTAGATTTTTTCTTGCCATTTTATAATCATTTTTAATAAATGCTTTTAGAAAATCTGCTAAGGAATTAGCTTAATATGAATCCGTTAGGTTAAAATGATAAAAACACAGCCATTCAAGTGGCTTTCATAGATACTTATTTTTTTCTTAGTTTCTTTTTCTGCCTGCCGTTCTGGAGGAATCCCTCCAGCCCCATTGCTGACCTGTCCTGTGATCTTACAGGTAAACTCCCACTTACACAGAGTCATGTTTGGCAGGTGACCTGCTAGGTAGGGTTATGCAGTGCCTGTGAGGGATAAAGAGCAAGCCATGATGGTATCCTTTGTTTTCTCCCTGGGAATGTGCATACGACACGTGCATGAACAGTATGTGTGTGTTAACACACATGTATGCTGTTTTAGCACCCCCCATGTCTGCTGCCCTTTGATGCAGTCACCCGGCCTTTTCCAGGCAACTATCAGGGCCCAGAATCCCCCCTCCATGAAAGAGGAGAGCCATCTTAAGATGCTAAATCCTCCCTCATCCGGCCCGCTCCTTCAGTGACCCTGGACCGATCATGAAGCTGGGTCACTGACACAACAGGTGATAAGGCACCCAGCGCATCCCCCCCCCCAATGCCACAAGGCTGGTTACATAGATTCTTTATATCCAGGTGTGAATCCCTCCATTTTTTTTATACAATACACTGTAAATTAAAAAATGGATAAGATTTTCCTCAAAGCCCCTACTGCATGGTACATAAGATCTTGGTCCAGCTGTTTCTACAGGTATTTATTATTTTATTTATTTATCGAAATGTTTCACCATTATTATAGTGGGCTTCCAGTCTTTTTGTTGGAGGAAGGTCAAATCTAGCTAATGTTATCAATCTGCAGGCCTTGAGCGCCATTGAGAAGATTAAATAATCTTTCATGCCATACAATATCTCATATTATACAATGGCAAGAAAAATTCTGAGAACCTGATTGGCTACCGACCCCTAGACACAGTGATGTTATTAGACAATAACATCACGGTATGTAGTGCAGGTACAAAGATCACCGCAGTACAGTAAAAAAGATTCCTCCCTGCTTAACTGCTCTGAAGACTCTACCTCACAATCCCCCTAGCTACAGACACCGTGCACCCGCTGTCATCTACCTGCAGTCCCATTGAACCCTTGTCATTCTAACACAAAAAAGGAACTCAAAACCTTTCTTCTATTCTTCTGTTTAAATAAAACAAAATATAAAGTAAACTGTGACAGTGTTTTTCAGCACCTGACTTGAAGTCACGACAGGTACAGCCGCGTGCATATAGAGCGCTGTGCTCGCATCACACACTTGAGTGTCACATCCCTGTATTCATCGCATCCAAAGTTGAAAAAAACCACAAGTTTTTAAATAGACCAAAATAACTTTCAATCACAAGAAAGCCATACCTGTAAGTGGCTTTCACAGAATACCACCAAAGTAGCTACACTCGTTCATCGGCTCCTGGCTCTGCTCCCAGATCGGCTCAGTCAACATGATCGCTGCCTCACATAAACAGCTGCACTAAAAGCCAACATTCACATACACACAGATGAAACTTCAAATGTAGTTAGTTCAAAAAAGCAGGCACGTGCGGGGGGGAGACGGATGTCAAACACAACTGAAAGATTTTCATGAGGAACGGCATAGTCAGCACCACTAACATAATGGCTCCACCTACTGGTAGAAAATGTAATGTACTTTTTTTCAAACGATGCCCACACACCCAAAATGGAAAAAAGCCAACAACTTATTTTTTCTTCTTTTTATTTATTAAAAATTAGCCATTGAGCATTGTATAACAGCATTTCAGGGGAAGTTATCGTAATAACGTACCTCCTGGGGATGCTCGCCTCGCCTCGCTTCAACCCACCCCAGGAGTGATTTGCCATACACCATAACACACACCCTGTCATGCCTTATTGCTTAAATAGCAGTAAGGCTTCATATAATCCCAACCCCTGCCAAGGTCTTTCATTTAGTTAGTCTACAGAGCTCAGTCTATTTATTTATCCATTATTTATTAACTTTCAGTTTATTTGTTTTTTTTTTCTTTGTATTTATTTATTCATTTATGGATTTAGTTATGTATTTTAAAAGTTTTAGCAGGAACGACATACTGAACTGGTAACAGCTTGCTTCCAGGTGCGTCCCGGGTGGACGGGGATGGGGGAGAACAGTATGTTATAACAAGTGTTAATAAATACAATAAATTAACCCTCTCTTAAAGAGCTACTGACACAGCTGGGATAACTTTTAAAAAAATGTAATATTCAGACATAACTGTAGCTAATATATTTCATATTTTATTCAGTAATCCTCACCTTCATTTCCTTATTACTGAGGGTATTTTCATGAATACAGTACCTCTGCCCTTTTAGCTCTGACTGCCTCCCTACACCTGACATCATAATTCTGTTTATGACATCAAAATATGTTGCTGTGGAGATAATTATGATATCATAAACAGGGGACTGTGATGTCATGTGTAGGAAAGCAGCCAGAGTAGATATAGTCTAGAGGACATGGTCATGTTTTCATGCAACTGTTTTTGGTAATAAAGAAACTGGGGAATAAATTACTGAAAACATATAAAGTAATAAAGAAAATGTGATGGAGCAGAATATAAATATTACTTTTTTCAAAGTTTTATTAATGCTGTCAGGGGCTCTTTAAAGCTGCCTACTGTTTTCAATGAAACCACCTCCTCAGGAAGCCCATTCCAACCTGCCACCGCCCTTTCTGTGAAGAAGTGCCTCCTAACCCATCTCCTAACATCCTCTCCAACTTGCGACTCCTCCCACCTAAGGTCATGTCAGACGAATCTAATAGATTTCTTTGACTGGGTGACCAAAGTAATAGACCAGGGAGGGGCTGTAGATATGGCCTACCTAGACTTTAGCAAGGCATTTGACACAGTCCAGCACAAAAGATTAATAATCAAGTTAGCCAGCTTGGGAGTGGGTCCCAGGGTGGTAGCCTGGGTTGCAAACTGGCTGAACAACAGGACACAGACATTAATAGTGAGTGGCACACATTCCGAAGAAAGGGGAGTCACTAGTGGAGTACCTTAGGGCTCAGTACTGGGTCTAGTCCTCTTTAACATCTTTATAGGTGACTTTGCAGAGGGTCTGAAGGGAAAGGTATGCCTCTTTGCAGATGCCAAAAAGATCTGTAACAGAGTTGATACACAAGGAGGGATAGAAAGGATGAGAAGGGACTTGGCAGGGTTGGAGGAATGGTCAGACATATGGCAACTTAGATTCAATGCAAAGAAGTGCAAAGTAATGCACCTGGGAAACAAAAACCCAGGAGAAGAGTACACAATAGCAGGGGAGGTACTAACAACAACAAAAATGGAACAGGACTTGGAGGTAGTCATATCGGATGATCTAAAGGTGGGTAATCAATGTAAGAAGTCAGCGAGGAGAGCCAGGAGGATACTGGGATGCATAGGAAGGGGCATCACAAGTAGAAAAAGGGAAGTCATTATCCCTCTGTACAGACAGTTTGTGAGACCCCATATGGAGTACTGTGTGCAGTTTTGGAGACCTCATCTACGCACGGACATAGACAGGATGGAAGCAGTCCAGAGGAGGGCAACTAAAATGGTGAAGGGTCTGCATCAGAAATCACATGGAGAGAGAGAGAGAGAGAGAGAGAGAGAGGCTTAATATGCATACCCTTGATGAAAGGAGGGACAGGGGGGACATGACAGAAATGTTCAAGTACCTCAAGGGAATCAAAAAAGTCCAGGAGGGAAGCATCTTTCAGAAAAAGAGATGTGTAAGAACAAGGGGACACAATTTAAAGATAGAAGGGGGACGGCTCAGAGGTAATGTGAGGAAATCTTTTTTCATGGAGAGTGGTGGATGCGTGAAACTGCCTTCCTGGGGAGGTTGTTGGGGCTAAAACAGTGGGGGAATTCAAACATGCATGGGACAGACATAAGGCAATTGTAGTGGGGGGTGGCAGGAAGTAGGCTGTTAGTTCACTAGAATCTGAAGCTTTTCTATTAGGTAGGGAAATGGGCAGACTGGGTGGGCCAAGTGGTCCTTATCTGCCGTCAAAGTCTATGTTTCCATGTTTCTTTTGCTAATCCCTCAGGCAATATAGCACAACATTTTTTTTGCCATTGCTGCTGCTTTCATACATTGTGTGAAGTGTTTCAGGTCTCCAATATCTACCTACGCTGTCTTTAATTTCTTCCTTCTTTCTTAGCTCTCCTCATCGCTTCCCCTGCTCTCTTCACTGATAAAATTCCTTTTTTTTTCTTTCTTTCCCCCATGTTACTGTCCTTCCAGCTGGCGCCAGTGCAACTGTAGATGCTGATCATTTCTGGCTGCCACCCTTCACCCCCCTCATTTATAATCTTTCACCCTTTCAACCTTAATATCGTTTCTGCCTCCCCTCCTCGCTGCAGCCTCTGACTTTCTTCTCCCAACCCCTTGAAACTGACTCCGCATCACTGCCTTTGTTTTCCCCATTGTAAATTTTTGCCTACTCACCAGCCCTTTTCTCACTCTCCTTACTCCAGATCAGAGCCCCGAGCGGGCCAGCCGTGTGCCTCGTAGGCACAGTCTTTGGCGCCCTGGAATCTCCACGCCACCCCTGAGGCCTCCTCCAGCCACTTCTAGACCCCCGAAAGCTGGGTAAGGACATCCTCTGGGCTGGGGAAGCTGTGATCAGCTGCTATTGGCTGACCGCACTTTGAGCCGAACACTGATTGGCCTCCGGTTACAGACACTGCCTTCTGATTGGTGTGTCTGATTTTAGTGCTTTGCTGGGCTTGGAGCCCATTGACTTGCACTGCTCAGTGCCAAAATTTTACTCCTGCCCCCCTCCCACCCACCTTTATTAAATAGTTTCTACGTCTCGGCCCCCTGCTCCTAATACCCGCCCCTGTTCTTGCCTCCTATCCTGTCCCCTAGCTAAACCACTCCCTCTCCTCCTGCTTTTTTTTCCTGCTAGCCTCACTGGTTGAAATTGCTGGCTTCACAAATCTCTGTGTAACCCCTAGATGGCGCTATCCCAGGGGCTACTACCCCTGCCTGATTTGCCACTAACAGGTTGAGGGGCCTGGATCCAATGGCGGGTGCCTCCACCCAGAGGTCAGGGTTTGCAATAGTTAAACTAACTTGGTCACAGCCCTCTGGGACACTGCAACCCCCCTTTCTTCCCACTAGTGGCCCACACAATATATCAGAATTACCTTCACAGTATACACTTACCCCCAGGTCTGGTTCCTGCACTGGGACCTCCTGTGAAATGAGATACAGTGCAACAATCACAGTACAGTACTTTAACATAGACAAATACCTCAGGCAGTATAACTTTACTGAAACAAGCAGCTCTGATTTATTTAGGGGGATATAACAAGGACAGGGGGAAATCAGGTTAATTAGCTTATCACTCTAATAATCTACCTATGGCTCTGTGCACAGGCCTATCCCTATCAGTTACTGTCCCTGGGTACCCAAGCCCTAGTGGCTAGTCCAAACCGTGGCAGCTGGTAGGGGCCTTTCACACAGAGAAAAGGAGAATTAAACAGTCAGCAGTACAGTAATTCCATTTGGATTTAATGTGGCAATTCAACAGGAGCGACCCTGAATTAGTACTCCGACCTCCAAATAAGATAGGGTCCTTCAATGTCAGCAGGGCTCCTGAGGTACACAAACCTCTTCACACATCCATATAAAAGAAAGCACTATACCAGGCAGGATGCATCTGTATCCCGATCGCAATTACTGCACAATACCCGAGAACACACAGCAGATTCAGTTCTGACAGACCGAGTGCAATTTTCAGCAATTCCTCCAGTCTTCTACAGGGTGAGCCTGGTTTCTACTCTTCAGAGATCCTTTGATTCTTTTCACAGGACGGATTCAGTCCTAACAAGCTGTTACACAAGCTGCAGACCGGAACTCTGGGCCTTACACACGTTTTTTGACTAAAACTGCACACTGAAAAAGCACAGGACTCCTTCCTTCTTCACTGCCAAAGCTCAACTCCAACTCCAACCGACAATACCGGGCACTTCCTTTGAGTTCCTCCCAGTTCTTGACTGGATTGGCTGTCACTCACAATAGACTGCTGCTGTTGGTCCAAAAAGGCACTGAAGTCTAAACTACATCTCCCAGAGTCACTGCCCATACAATCCTCTTGTGGCTGGCTCAGATTATGAGTCCAAGTTCTGATTCGTCCAAGGCACCATTTTGAGCTAGCTTACCCCACACTGATTGGTCCAGTTCAGCAGTTCAAAACTAGAATGGGGAACTAGCAGACACAGTTCTGACTGCAAAAGCAGGTTAGACAAACTGTAATTTCATTATTACTCTAAATAATTTCTGGCAAACAGTTACATCTTTCAGATAGGTTCCCTTTGCACTCTAATGACTGCAAAATGAAGTGAATTGGCAGCAGCTCAGTGGTACTCAGAAAGCACAAGTCCCCATACAAACTAATTATGTCTGCAAGCAGACAGCTCTTAAAGAGACAGTACCAGAGGCTCTAAAAACACTCACTGATAAATGGCTTAAATGCCAAACACCATTCAGGCTTGGAGCATTCAAGCAAGCTCCTGGAAGTCTTTTGGGAACCCCCATTTGCAGGGGGGTTACATCTGTACTCCAGTTTTCTCTGATTTTCTTTTTTTTTCTCCTCCTTCTGCACCCTGCCACCTCTACAATCTCTCATCCCTGTTCTTCTCCTCTCTGTAATGCCTCTCCACAGTCACCTTCTTCTGTCTCTTCTAGCCCTCTCCTTCTTTCCTACTCTATGCTGTCTTCCAACCTCCTCCTATTCTTCTCCACCCTATACTCCGACCATCCATGCCAGCTACCTCTTATTTGGTACAATAGCAATCTCCCCCTACCCTCACCAGTGGCACCCTCCGGCAAAGGACTGGCTACAAATGACAAGTCACGATGATGGAAAGTGGGCAAATCGTCCTCTGCTTCTAACCACTACCTTGCACTGGGACCCTAGACACCTGTGCTGGATTAAGCCACACAAGCTGCAGAGGTGTTATTCCATCTACTATGAATTACGACAAATCACTCTCAAACTCCTGCTCCTCCTCTTCTTGATGTCAGGAAGTGTCCACACAAATCCTGGCCCTGTCTCCTACAGTACAACAAAGCCTGCCAAAACGGAGGGGGGGGGTCTCACCATCGCCACCCTAAATATCTGCAGTCTCCTCCCAAAATTGGCCTCCCTTCAAATCTTTGCCAGCCAACACAACCCTGATATCCTAGCCATTGTTGAAACTTGGCTGACACCTAACACTCCCAACGATGCCATCTCTCTACAAGGCTACAAGATACTCAGACTGGATAGGACTTCTAAAAGGAGTGGTGGGTGTGCAATTTACGTAAAGGACTACCTCACCTGTCTCCCTGTTACTTATACCACCACAGAAACCTCAGTGCAACTCCTTCCTATCAAATTACTCCTTGGTGCCCAAAACGAAGTCCTCACTGTTGCTGCTGTCTATATCCCACCTAAAGATCCTGGGTTCGGCCTCCAGACTGTCCTCAAATTCGTAAGATCACAACCTTCTGATGTGGAGCTCCTTCTCCTTGGTGACTTTAATATCAATTGGCTTGCACCTGATGCAGGGTCAAACAAGGATGCTATCCTAGCAGCAAACTTAACGCAGGTGGTTAGCTCACCTACCAGGAAAAACTACAAATCAGGGACTAGCACCCTCATAGACTGGATCCTTACCAGCCACCCTGCCCGTATAAATAATGTAGTTGTTCTCCCGGACTCTCTCAGCGACCACTCTCCTATAATATGTACCTGGACAAATAAGTTCCGAAAGCCGCCTCCAAAAACCATCTCAAGCAGAGTACTACCTTATGGCAACCTTACTCATCTCAAGGCCTTTCTCAGGCAGAAAGACTGGTCCCTGATTTACAATACTCAAGATGTTGACTTAGCCCTTGATTACTTTATTACTACTTTCAACGCTGCCTGTGACACCTATGCACCAGAAAAAAGTGCAAAATCAAAGCGCTCTCAAATCCCTGGCTCATGGCGAAGCTACTGGCACAACTCAAAGGTAGGGACCACCTCTGGGCTACTGCAAAAACCACAGGCTCTCTGACGGACATTCAAAAGTATAAACAGGCCCGCAACCACTGTACTAAACAGATCCGCTTGATGAAGAGCTCCTATTTCAAGAATGCCCTCTCCAACTCCTGGGGTGAAGGGAAATCCTTCTGGAACAATATAAGAAATATCACGGGTAAGCAGTCCAAGTCCTCTCCTACAATAATGAATGTGGATGGAACCACTACCCTAGACCCCATGGTCATGGCAAACACCCTAAATAAAACCTTCACAGACCTGAGTGGTATCCTCCCATGGGATTTCTTCTCTGATGCTGACTCTCCAAATTCTACATCTCCTACTGCTTCTCCAACCAAACCACCCTTCCATTTAAAAATAGTCAAGGCACATGAAGTCTATAAATATATAAAGAAGGCTATTTCTAAGTCCTGAGCAAGCAGTGACACTATTGACCTTAAACTTCTGTCCCTCACTCTGGAGGAAGTGCTGCTCCCCTCACCAAAATTTTCAATCTCTCCCTCTGCTACAGCCAATTTCCTAGTATATGGAAGGCTGCAATTGTCACTCCTGTGCACAAAAGTGGTGACAAGTCACTGCCTGGTAACTATCGACCTATATCAATACTCTCACCCCTCTCAAAGGCTCTTGAACGCATAGTGGCGGACCAACTCACAGACTACCTGCAAAAGTATAACATCTTATGCGCTCAGCAACATGGATTCAGGAAAGGGCACAGCACTTCAACTGCCCTACTTGAATTCTCAGGAGCAATCCACAATGCTATGGACAAAGGATACCTAACTGGAGCTGTTTACATACATAGATACATACATAGATACATAGACAGTGTCGGCAGATAAGGGCCTATGGCCCACCCAGTCTGCCCATTTAAGTTTGTAAGTTGATTTAATGTTTTTCAGGAAGTCTGTTGCCCCTAACCCCTGACCTCCAGAATTCCTTTATGTCTATCCCATGCATTCTTAAATTCCATGATTGTTTCAGCCCCCACCACTTCCTCTGGCAGGGTGTTCCACTTGTCCACCACCCGTTCTGTGAAGAAATTCTTCCTCACGTTTCCTCTGAATCATCCTCCCTCCAACTTCATCCCATGCCCTCTAGTCCTGGAACATCTTTTTCACTTAAAAATAGTGCATTCCTGCACCCTGTTCCTCCCTGTAAGATACATTGACCTAACTAAAGCGTTTGATACTGTTCACCATGGCCTACTCGTCAAACAACTACAGTCTCTTGGCCTCTCTCAGGGTCCTGGTGCCTGGGTAAAAAGTTACCTCGCTCAGCACTCTCAAGCGGTAAAAATAGCTGGAGTTCTCTCAGACTCAAAACGGGTTCTCTCAGGAGTTCTGCAGGGATCCATCTTAGGCCCTCTCCTTTTCAGCCTTTTCCTAAACTCCCTTACCAAATCCTGCCCTGAACAAATAATCCTCTATGCCGACGATGCCGTGATTCTTTCCTCTCATAAAGATCCAAACCCCTTACACCTTAGCCTTCAGCATGCTTTTTCCAAGGTCGAGATGTGGTTCCTTGCACATAAGCTGGTTCTAAACCACAAAAAAACTAAATCCATGCTCTTCTCTAGCCCGCAAAACAAGAAACGGCAAGTACCACTCACTATCAATACGTACCTGGGAAATACCCTTGAACAAGTGTCAACATTTAAATATCTTGAATTACCTTGATCAAGGCCTAACCTTTTGCAACCCATATATTGATAGTACAGCGAAAACTATTAATCAGCGGATTAGGATCCTGTACCGGAACCGACAGTTCCTTACCCAATCTGCACTGAGGATTGCTATTCAAATCTCTATCATCTCAATCATTGACTATGGCTTAATTATCTATGGGTCTGCCTCTACTACCGCACTTAGTCACATTACAACATCCCTAAACAAGGCCTGTCGACTGCTCACTGGTGCTCATCGATGTACTCACACATGTGAGCTCTACACTGAAACAGGTTGGTTGCAACTCTCAAACCGCTTAAAGTACCTTACCTGCCTGAGGGCGAAAAAATCCACCATGGGCCTCACTCCACCTTGTATCCAAGACCTGTTATGAATAAACACTAGTATCTGTTTCACCAGAAGATCAGAACATCAGCCTCTCCAGGTCCCCCATTGCCGGACTACTCAGGGTCAAAGATCATTTGCCTATCATGCACCCAGCTGGCTAAATGCTCTCAGCACTCCTATTACCTCCTCCACCTCTCTAGGTGCTTTCAAATCTAGGCTATACTCTCACCTCGCCGCCTCCAGCTCCTGTGACTGCCTTGATTAAATCTTTTTCTATCATTTACCCACTCTGGTCCATTACTTGACAAAGGCATGTTCGAGAATCTTTTCTCTTGCTGTTGTCTGCTCCCTTCACCTTCTCTTACCCTTTCTATCTGTACATTTCTCTAATTGATTTTTTCCTCAACTGGCTTGATTTTTTTGTATAAGTGTTTATTGATATTACCTGTCTTTGCACAAAAGTTTGTTATTAATTGATTACGTTTTACTGGCCATTGACACAACACAAATTGTTGTGCCATTCTATGTAACCTGATTTGTCTGTACTTAATTGACGTGCAACCTTTGTAAAAGAGCCATTGGCTCAAAGGTAATAATTCCTAGAACAATAAACTAAACTAAACTTGTGATCATCACCCCCCAGGTCCTTTTCCACCTCTGACACAACTACCTGGACCTCTACCAGGCTGTACTCAGTCCTAGGGTTCTTGGCCCCAGTGTGCATAACTTTGCATTTTTTGCACTGAAGCCAAGCTGCCAAATCCTGGATCACCTCTCAAGTATTTCTAGAGCCTCCTTTAGGTCTTATATCCCTTCTGCTATGTCCACCCTCCCATACAGCCTTGAGTCATTCATGAATAGGCAAATTTTGTCCTTAATGCCATCCCTAGTATCATTGATGAAGACATTGAACAGCACCAGTTTGAGCCCTGAGCCCTGTGGAACCCCACTGGTGACCTCCTTGGTTATAGATAACTTACCCCAACCCACCACACTCTGGGTCCTGCTCCTCAACCAGTTTCCACCCATCTAGTTTACTTCCCCCCAACCCTAAGATCCACCAGCTTCCTGATTAACCTCTTGTGGGGTACAGAGCCAAAGGCCTGGCTGACGTCCAAGTAAAGGATGTCCACTGCTTGGCCCCGTCTGTTGTTTTAATGATCCAGTCAAAGAAGTCAATCAGATTTGTCTGATATGTCCTACCTCCCATAAACCCATGTTTCCTCTCATCCAGGAGACCATTCTCATCCACGTACTCCACTAATTTTTCCTTTAGTGGTCTCCATGAGCTTGCACATGATTAAGGTTAGACTGACCGGTCTGTAATTCACTGGGTCATCCTTGGGATTGCTCTTATGGAGGAGCACTACATGTGGTGTTCTCCAGTCCTGTGGTACCATGTCAGCCTCCAGTGAATTACTTACCAGGCTAGCAGAGGGTTCTGCAAGCTCCTCCACCCATTCCCTCAGCACCCTTGGGTGTATTCCATTGGGCCCTGGGGATTTATCTACCTTCAGTGCTAGCAGCCCTGTCCTCACCCTATCCATCTCAATTGGAACATCTCTCTTCTCCATTCTCCTGCCCACACTGGTCCTTCTCACTTCCTGGTAAAGATGGAACAGAAGTACTTGCTTATTGCATTTGCTTTGCCCACATTCTTCTCCACCCACCTGTCCCCTTTCCTGAACCTAACAGTCCCATCTTCCTTGTTCCTTTTTTCACTAATATAGCAATAAAAAGTATTTTCCCCTTCTTAATTCCCTCAGCTTGCTGCAATTCCATCTGAGCTTTAACCCACCAGATTGCCTTACCTGCTACACTAGTCACTTTCAGGTAATCCTCCCTGTCTTCCTCTCTTTGGATCCTCCTGAATTTCTTGTAGGCTGACCTATTATCCCTTACTGCCTAGATGACCTCAGTACTAAACCAGCTGTGTGCTTTGGCACTCGAGTTTCTTCCCTTTGAGCCTAATGCACTTCTCTGTGGATCTGTATCCTCTGGAGGAGAGAAGACAAGGGGGGGCATGATAGAAACATTGAAATACCTCAAATGTATCATTAAGGTACAGGAGGGTAACATTCTGCACAAAAATAGATGGTCAAGGACAAGAGGGCATGATATGAAGCTGGAAGGGGGGAGACTTTGAGGAAATGTGAGAAAATACTTCTTTATGGAAAGGGTGGTGAGGTCTGGAACAGCCTCCCAACAAAGGTGGTGGGTACCAAAACAGTAATTGGTTTCAAATATGCATGGGATAGGTACAAGAGGAACCTTAATAACAGGGCGGGGGTCGGTAAGGCCAATGATCAACTAGAGTTTACGGTAATAAGTAGGCAGGGACAAAGGGCAGACTAGGTGGGCCAAGAGGTCCTTTTCTGCCAGCAACCTCTATGTTAGGTTTTTAAGCATTACTCCCTGTTCAGAAGCCTGTGGATAATCACCAACAGCTAAAAGCTATGAAGATTCAGGAGATCTTCAACATGCCAGATACAGAATGGTCAAAACCAGCAGGAACATCCGTCGGATCTAGACACGTGGTGGATTCCCTGCAGGGGAAGGGCCTCAAACAACTGGCACAACCCACAAAAGACAGAGCTATCCTAGATCTAGTACTGACTAATGGGGACAGGATCACAGATCTCCAGGTAGAAGGTCACCTGGGGGCCAGTGACCAACACATGGTATGGTTCAATTTGGCCACTAGAACCAAATTATCCCATTCCATGGCAAAAATATGGGATTTCAGAGGAGCTGACTTTGATAAGATGGCCAACAGAGTTAAGCTACTCCTGGCAAAAAGAAATACAGGTGAGGGGGTACAGGCAAAGTGGGCAAGCATTAAGGATGTGATACTTGAAGCAACATTCCATTGTGTTAGAGAAAAAGGCAAGAGCAAAAGATGGAGGAAACCACTTTGGTTCTCAGAAACAGTGGCAAAAAAGGTCAGAGCCAAAAGGCTGGCCTTCAGGAAATATAAGGGAATGCAGCGGGATGAAAATAAAGAGGCATACCAAACTTCCCTAGGGGAGGCAGGGAAGGCAGTAAGGCAGGCAAAGGCCCAAACTGAGAAAACACTAGTACAGACAGTAAAAGAAGGGGACAAGACTTTCAATAGATACATTAGTGAAAGGAGAAAGTGGGGATATTGCGAAGATCAAAGGGGATAAGGGGGAGTGTGTGGCTGAGGACCAAGGAAAAACACCTATCCTAAATAGATACTTCTGCTCAGTATTTACTGAAGAGAAGGTAGGGCAGGGCCCACAGCTCAGCACCATGGACACAGGGGGGAGGGAAGCGTGCACTAGTCCCTTCACAAAAGAAAGGGGCCTACAAGAGCTCAATAAGCTCAGGATGGACAAGGCAATGGGACCTGATGGCATACATCCCAGGGTACTAAAGGAGCTAAGGGTGGAACTAGCAGAGCCATTAGCAGAACTGTTTAGTGAGTCTCTGATCACAGGAGTGGTCCCAGAAGACTGGAGAAGGGCTCATGTGATCCTGCTCCACAAGAGTGGTAGCAGGAAGGAGGCAGGGAACTACAGACCAGTCAGTCTTGCCTGAGTAGTGGGCAAGATTATGGAGGCACTCCTTAAGGAAGGGATAGTGCAACACCTGGATTCGAATAGGAGCACAGGATCCAAGACAGCATGGGTTTGCAACAGGAAGGTCCGTTAAACTAATTTCATAGATTTCTTTGACTGGGTAACCAGAGTGGTGGACCATGGGGATGCAGTTGATGTCGTCTACTTTGAATTCAGCAAAGTTTTCGATACTGTTCCATATGGAAGATTGAATAATAAGCTGAGTAGGCTTGGGGTGGGTCAGAAGTTGGTCAACTATGTGGCAAACTGGTTGGTGGGAAGAAAACAGAGAGTGGTGGTAAATGGTATACAATCAGAAGAGATGCAAGTCACAAGTGGGGTACCTTAGGGATCAGTCCTGGGGCCAGTCCTCTTCAAAATCTTCATCATAGACATTGCAGATAGACTGAAGGGAAAGGTTTGTCTGTTTGCAGATGACACCAAGATCTGCAACAGAGTAGATGATCCAGATGGGGTGGGCAGAATGAGAAGAGAGCTGGATAAACTGGCAAAATGGTTGGAAGAGTGGCCACTGGAGTTTAATGCAAAGTAGTGCAAGACCTGTGAGAGGCAAGGGAGAGCATAGGAGTGCATGCACCAGGAACTTTAACTCATGGTTGAAGAACTGGTGCTGTGAGGAAGGGTTTGGATTCATTGGTGACTGGGGACCCACCTGGAGGGATGGAGGTTTGTTCAAGCCTGATGGCCTGCATCCATCCTGGAGGGGAATCCAAGCACTCAATGATAAGTTTAAATGCTACATTGACAAGCATTTAAGCTAGCAAAGGGGTGGCAGGCCAGCAAGGAGGGTACCTACTTGCTCACCCCCACAGCTAGCAGTGGAACCAGTGAACCAGAGGAGTGGCTATCTCTGCAAAGCAGTGTGCAAAAGATGGAGATTAGTGTCCAAAAGGTGGATAAGCAGAAAGGGGCAAAATTCAGCAGAAGGGCAGACAGCAAGGAGAACCAGGGATAAATGACAACCAAGGAAAGGGCTGGAGTAGAACAGTGAAGCAGGCTAGGAGGTCAAATCATGGAAAGCCATGTGTGCAAATGCCAGAAGCCTTAGCAACAAGATGGAAGATCTGGAGGCTGTCATGGTACAGTCAGACCTGGACATTGTGGCCATCACTGAAACCTGGTGTAATGATAACCATGACTGGGAGATGGCCATACCTGGCTACAACATATTCAGAAGAGACAGAGGAAGCAGGAAGGGAGGAGGAGTGGCACTGTATGTGAAAAATGACATAAGGGCCACAGAGATCCAGGAGGAACAAAATGGGGGAGAGATACTGTGGGTTAAGCTGGAAAGGAAAATGGGGCCAGCCATCCGCACAGGTGTGGTCTATAGACCACCAGCCCAGGAGGAAGAAACAGTTAGGGAGCTGATGCTAGCCATCCAAAGGATGGCAGACAAGGGTGAGGTAGTACTGGTTGGAGACTTCAATATTCCAGACGTGGACTGGAGCATCCCAGCAGCAGCATCAACTAGGAGCAGATTTATCCTGGACTCCCTTCAGGGTGCCTTCCTCAAGCAACTGGTCATGGAACCAACTCGGCAGAAGGCAATACTGGACCTTGTGCTCACAAACAGGGACAGTGTGATGGGGGTAACAGTGGGGGAGCACCTGGGTAACAGTGACCACCAGTCATTGTGGTTTGAAATCACAGAAAGAGCAGAACCAAACCACACAAAAACACGTATCATGGATTTTAGGGGGGGCAGACTTTGGGAAAATGGGGAGATACTTGAAAGAGGCATTAAGGGGAATGGGACAGGAATCAGGGGTTGAGGAACAGTGGGTAGTATTTAAAATGGGGATTATAAGAACAACAGAATTATGCATTAAGCAGGTTAGCAAGAGGAAAAGGAAGAGGAGACCATTATGGTTTTCCAAAGAGGTAGCAAAGAAAGTGAAAGCCAAAAAGATTGCATTCAGGCAATACAAAAAGACACAGGCAGAAGGGGATAGGGAGAGGTACCAGGAGAAACAAAGGGAGGCAGGGAAGTCAATAAGGGAAGCCAAAGCTCAGACAGAAGGACACATTGCAAAATCAGTGGTTAAAGGGGACAAACCATTTTACAGGTACATAAGTGAAAAAAGAAAGACAAAGGGAGGGATAGTGAGACTGAAGGGGGAGGATGGGAGTCGCGCGTGGAGGATGACAACAGTAAAGCTGACATATTGAACAGGTATTTCTGCTCAGTCTTTACTAAGGAAGAGGGGGGTAATGGGTGTGAAGGGAGTACAAGGGGTGAGAATGGTGCAGAAATGGACACAAGTCTCTTTACACGATAAAGGGTCCTGAAGGAACTGGAAGTAATAAGAGTTGACAAAGCAATGGGGCCAGATGGGGTGCACCCCAGGGTCCTTAAAGAACTAAGAGAGGTGGTGGCTGAACCTCTGGCTAGCCTGTTTAGCAATCACTGGAAATAGGGAGGTACCCAAAGACTGGAGGACAGCAGATGTAGTCCCTTATACAAAAGTGGGAACAAAGAGGAAGCAGGGAACTACAGACCAGTCAGCCTCACCTTGGTAGTGGGAAAGATCATGGAAGCACTACTGAAGGAGAGATTGGTGGAACATCTGGTTGTCAGTGGACTACAGGACCCAAGGCAGCATGGTTTCACCAGGGGGAGGTCATGTCAGACCAACCTCATTGAATTTTTTGACTGGGTGACTAGGGAGGTGGATCAGGGGAGGGCAGTGGACATGGCCTATCTGGACTTCAGCAAGGCCTTTGACACTGTGCCACATAGAAGACTATTACACAAACTGGGGAATATGGGTGTGGGCAGGACAGTAGTGTGGTGGGTAGGTAACTGGCTGGGTGGCAGGACACAGAGGGGGTGGTAAATGGCTGTCACTCCACAGAGGGAAGAGTGACCAGTGGGGTACCACAGGGATCAGTGCTGGGACGGTCCTATTCAACATCTTCATCAGTGACATTGCGCAGGACCTAGAAGGCAGAATTTCACTGTTCGCTGATGACACAAAGCTCTGTAACAGAGTAGACACACCAGAGGGTGTAGACAGAATGAGAAGGACCTGCAGAAACTTGAAGAATGGTCAAGGGTTTGGCAGTTGAAATTCAATGCAAAGAAGTGCAAGATAATGCATATGGGGCACAAAACCCTGGCACAATATATCAGTTGGGGGTGAGGATATAGCATGCACCAAGCAGGAAAGGGATCTTGGGGTTGTCATCTCTGATGACCTCAAGGTAGGAAACAGTGTGACAAGGCATCAGGTAAAGCAAATAGGATGCTGGGATGTATAGGCAGGGCATCACCAGCAGGAAAAGGAGGTCATAATTCCGCTATACAAGACACTAGTGAGGCCCCACCTGGAGTACAGTGTACAGTTCTGGAGACTATACCTACGTAAGGACATAGACAGGGTAGAGAAGGTTCAGAGGAGGGCAACAAAGATGGTGCATGGATTGCATCACAAGTCCTATGAAGACAGGTTGAAGGAACTGAACATGTACTCCCTGGAGGAGAGGAGGGAGAGAGGGGTTATGATAGAGACATACAAGTATCTTACAGGGAGGAACAGGGTGCAGGAAAACACTATTTTTAAGTGAAAAAGATGTTCCAGGACTAGAGGGCATGGGATGAAGTTGGAGGATGATTCAGAGGAAACATGAGAAAGAATTTCTTCACAGAATGGGTGGTGGACATGTGGAACACCCTGCCAGAGGAAGTGGTGGGGGCTGAAACAATCATGGGATTTAAGAATGCATGGGATAGACATAAAGGAATTCTAGAGGTCAGGGGTAAGGGGAAACAGACTTCTAAGAAAACAAACTGAACTTACAAGCTCAAATGGGCAGACTGGGTGAGCCATAGGCCCTTATCTGCCGACACTGTCTATGTATGTATGTATGTATCTATGTATCATGCACATAGGGAAGAGAAACCCTGAAGCCACCTATAGGTTGGGAGGGGAGAAGCTGGCATTCACAAGGGAAGAAAGAAACTTGGGCATCATCAACACAAAGAACCTGAAATCATCCAAGCAGACCACTAAAGCAGTAGGTAAGGCTAGAGTGATGTTATCCCTCTTTACAAGACACTGGTTAGGCCCCATCTGGAGTACTGTGTGCAGTACTGGAGTCCGCACCTGCACAAGAACATTAACAATGGAGGCAGTCCAGAGAAGGGCAACCAAAATGGTTCAGGGACTGCATCAGAAAACATATGAGAACAGATTAATGGAGCTCAATATGTATACCCCAGAGCAAAGGAGGGAGAGAGGTGATATGATAGAAACATTCAAACATCTTAAGGGCTTTAACAAGGTGAAAGAGTCTAACATGTTTCAATATAAGAAAAATAGCAGGAAAGGAGGACACATCATGAGATTAGAGGAAGGCCAATTAAGGTCTAATGTGAGGAAGTTCTTTTTCACAGTAAGGGTGGTGGATGCATGGAATGGCCTACCTCAGGAAGTGGTGGATATGAATGCAGAGCAGGGCTTCAAACAGGCATGGGATAGACATAAGGGAGCAATACAGATGAGTATTACATGAGAAAGGGTCCTGAAGGAACTGGAAGTAATAAGAGTTGATAAAGCAATGGGGCCAGATGGGGTGCACCCCAGGGTCCTTAAAGAACTAAGAGAGGTGGTGGCTGAACCTCTGGCTATCCTGTTTAGCCGATCACTGGAAACAGGGGAGGTACCCAAAGACTGGAGGACAGCAGATGTAGTCCCCTTATACAAAAGTGGGAACAAAGAGGAAGCAGGGAACTACAGACCAGTCAACCTCACCTCGGTAGTGGGGAAGATCATGGAAGCACTACTGAAGAAGAGATTGGTGGAACATCTGGTTGTCAATGGACTACAGGACCCAAGGCAGCATGGTTTCACCAGGGGGAGGTCATGTCAGACCAACCTCACTGAATTTTTGACTGGGTGACTAGGGAGGTGGATCAGGGGAGGGCAGTGGACATGGCCTATCTGGACTTCAGCAGGCCTTTGACACTGTGCCACATAAAGACTATTACACAAACTGGGGAATATGGGTGTGGGCAGGACAGTAGTGTGGTGGGTAGGTAACTGGCTGGGTGGCAGGACACAGAGGGTGGTGGTAAATGGCTGTCACTCCACAGAGGAAGAGTGACCAGTGGGTACCACAGGGATCAGTGCTGGGACGGTCCTATTCAACATCTTCATCAGTGACATTGCGCAGGATCTAGAAGGCAGAATTTCACTGTTCGCTGATGACACAAAGCTCTGTAACAGAGTAGACACACCAGAGGGTGTAGACAGAATGAGAAGGACCTGCAGAAACTTGAAGAATGGTCAAGGGTTTGGCAGTTGAAATTCAATGCAAAAAGTGCAAGATAATGCATATGGGGCACAAAACCCTGGCACAATATATCAGTTGGGGGTGAGGATATAGCATGCACCAAGCAGGAAAGGGATCTTGGGGTTGTCATCTCTGATGACCTCAAGGTAGGGAAACAGTGTGACAAGGCATCAGGTAAAGCAAATAGGATGCTGGGATGTATAGGCAGGGGCATCACCAGCAGGAAAAGGGAGGTCATAATTCCGCTATACAAGACACTAGTGAGGCCCCACCTGGAGTACAGTGTACAGTTCTGGAGACTATACCTACGTAAGGACATAGACAGGGTAGAGAAGGTTCAGAGGAGGGCAACAAAGATGGTGCATGGATTGCATCACAAGTCCTATGAAGACAGGTTGAAGGAACTGAACATGTACTCCCTGGAGGAGAGGAGGGAGAGAGGGGTTATGATAGAGACATACAAGTATCTTACAGGGAGGAACAGGGTGCAGGAAAACACTATTTTTAAGTGAAAAAGATGTTCCAGGACTAGAGGGCATGGGATGAAGTTGGAGGGAGGACGATTCAGAGGAAACATGAGAAAGAATTTCTTCACAGAATGGGTGGTGGACATGTGGAACACCCTGCCAGAGGAAGTGGTGGGGGCTGAAACAATCACGGGATTTAAGAATGCATGGGATAGACATAAAGGAATTCTAGAGGTCAGGGGTAAGGGGAAACAGACTTCTAAGAAAACAAACTGAACTTACAAGCTCAAATGGGCAGACTGGGTGAGCCATAGGCTCTTATCTGCCGACACTGTCTATGTATGTATGTATGTATCTATGTATCATGCACATAGGGAAGAGAAACCCTGAAGCCACCTATAGGTTGGGAGGGGAGAAGCTGGCATTCACAAGGGAAGAAAGAAACTTGGGCATCATCAACACAAAGAACCTGAAATCATCCAAGCAGACCACTAAAGCAGTAGGTAAGGCTAGAGTGATGTTATCCCTCTTTACAAGACACTGGTTAGGCCCCATCTGGAGTACTGTGTGCAGTACTGGAGTCCGCACCTGCACAAGAACATTAACAATGGAGGCAGTCCAGAGAAGGGCAACCAAAATGGTTCAGGGACTGCATCAGAAAACATATGAGAACAGATTAATGGAGCTCAATATGTATACCCCAGAGCAAAGGAGGGAGAGAGGTGATATGATAGAAACATTCAAACATCTTAAGGGCTTTAACAAGGTGAAAGAGTCTAACATGTTTCAATATAAGAAAAATAGCAGGAAAGGAGGACACATCATGAGATTAGAGAAGGCCAATTAAGGTCTAATGTGAGGAAGTTCTTTTCACAGTAAGGGTGGTGGATGCATGGAATGGCCTACCTCAGGAAGTGGTGGATATGAATGCAGAGCAGGGCTTCAAACAGGCATGGGATAGACATAAGGAGCAATACAGATGAGTATTACATGAGAAAGGGTCCTGAAGGAACTGGAAGTAATAAGAGTTGATAAAGCAATGGGGCCAGATGGGGTGCACCCGGGTCCTTAAAGAACTAAGAGAGGTGGTGGCTGAACCTCTGGCTATCCTGTTTAGCCGATCACTGGAAACAGGAGGTACCCAAAGACTGGAGGACAGCAGATGTAGTCCCTTATACAAAAGTGGGAACAAAGAGGAAGCAGGGAACTACAGACCAGTCAACCTCACCTCGGTAGTGGGAAGATCATGGAAGCACTACTGAAGAAGAGATTGGTGGAACATCTGGTTGTCAATGGACTACAGGACCCAAGGCAGCATGGTTTCACCAGGGAGGTCATGTCAGACCAACCTCACTGAATTTTTGACTGGGTGACTAGGGAGGTGGATCAGGGAGGGCAGTGGACATGGCCTATCTGGACTTCAGCAAGGCCTTTGACACTGTGCCACATAAAGACTATTACACAAACTGGGAATATGGGTGTGGGCAGGACAGTAGTGTGGTGGGTAGGTAACTGGCTGGGTGGCAGGACACAGAGGGTGGTGGTAAATGGCTGTCACTCCACAGAGGGAAGAGTGACCAGTGGGTACCACAGGGATCAGTGCTGGGACCGGTCCTATTCAACATCTTCATCAGTGACATGGCGCAGGACCTAGAAGGCAGAATTTCACTGTTCACTGATGACACAAAGCTTTGTAACAGAGTAGACACACCAGAGGGTGTAGACAGAATGAGAAGCGACCTGCAGAAACTTGAAGAATGGTCAAGGGTTTGGCAGTTGAAATTCAATGCAAAGAAGTGCAAGATAATGCATATGGGGCTCAAAAACCCTGGCACAATATATCAGTTGGGGGGTGAGGATATAGCATGCACCAAGCAGGAAAGGGATCTTGGGGTTATCATCTCTGATGACCTCAAAGTAGGGAAACAGTGTGACAAGGCAGCAGGTAAAGCAAATAGGATGCTGGGATGTATAGGCAGGGGCATTACCAGCAGGAAAAGGGAGGTCATAATTCCGCTATACAAGACACTAGTGAGGTCCCACCAGGAGTACAGTGTACAGTTCTGGAGACCATACCTACGTAAGGACATAGACAGGGTAGAGAAGGTTCAGAGGAGGGCAACAAAGATGGTGCATGGATTGCATCACAAGTCCTATGAAGACAGGTTGAAGGAACTTAACATGTACTCCCTGGAGGAGAGGAGGGAGAGAGGGGATATGATAGAGACATACAAGTATCTTACAGGGAGGAACAGGGTGCAGGAAAACACTATTTTTAAGTGAAAAAGATGTCCCAGGACTAGAGGGCATGGGATGAAGTTGAGGAGGGCGATTCAGAGGAAACACGAGAAAGAATTTCTTCACAGAGCGGGTGGTGGACAAGTGGAACACCCTGCCAGAGGAAGTGGTGGCGGCTGAAACAATCACGGGATTTAAGAATGCATGGGATAGACATAAAGGAATTCTGGAGGTCAGGGGTAAGGTGCAACAGACTTCTAGGAAAACAAACTGAACTTACAAGCTCAAATGAGCAGACTGGGTGGGCCATAGGCCCTTATTTGCCGACACTGTCTATGTATCTATGTATGTATAGTATGAATAGATAGATCCATTGACAGAGCAAAGGCCGATGGCACATTCATAAGGTAGAAAATATGGGCAGACTGGATGGGTCTTGCAGTCATTTTTTTTTTTTCAGTTCAATATTTATTGAAAGTTTTTTCCATACAGAGAACAGTTACAGAGTAAATACATAAATGAATACAGTGAATCATAATAGTAGTGTCCTCCCCTTCCCCCCTTTTGACTACACTCCCTCCCATCTCTGTACCTCCATCCCCTCTCCTAACCACCCTGCACAGCAAATACAACCAATACAGTGGGAATGGTATATCTGTCTCCAAGAAGCTTAATATATATTGTTTATAAAGTGTATAAAGTATAAAAGGGGTCCCAGATTTTTTAAACTAATCTAATCTATTAGTCAGACTTGCTACCATTTTTCTCTGTTTTAAGGTTAGCTAAAATTTCAGTAAGCCACTTTCCATAAGAGATTCCCTCCTGGTCTATCCAATGCCTTAATACCAGTTTTTTAACCCAATGGACATGAGGGCTAAGTCATATTTGTGTCTAAGGACTGTGATGCTTGAAAAATCCCCCAATAGGCAGATTCTAGAAGTAAATAACTCCTCGAGACCCAGAAGAGGGTCGGCTCTTTGTTTGATAATGGCCCATAAAGGAGGCCACTTTATTACAGGACCAGAAAATATGGCATAGAGTACCCTCTTCTAGGTGACAATGGTTACAACGGGAAGAGGATACTAAGCCAATTTTAGCTAGTTTTTGTGGAGAGTAATATAAATTGTGAAGTATATGCATTTGCATGAGCCTAAGTCTATCCTGGGTCATAAACCTATGACAATTCTGCCATAGGATAGTCCAGTCAATCTCGCTATCAGGAAAAAAAGTTGTCCAATAAGTCGTGGTGCCAAAAATGTCCGGGTAGAGCCAATTAACTATAATTCCATAAATCTTGGAAACCGCCTGTGGAAGGCCTACTAGTGGAATCATTTTGCCATGGATGGGGGACACTGTTGTGTACACGGAGTTGTTCCCAACTTTGTTATAAGGAGATGTTTAAGTTGAAAAACTTTAAAGATCTGTGTGTTGGGGATATTAAATTTATGTAGAATTTCCTCTGTGGAAAGCCATGAGCCCCCTTCCTTGACTAAACTGGTTAACAGGCCCTCCCCTAGGTGAGGTAGCCAATGGGAAAATAAAACCTTATTGTCTTTCTTGAAGTTAAGATTGCCCCATATAGGTTGTGATAGATCAATAGTGTGTTTATATTTAAGAAAATTACAAAGTTGGGTGTGAACCTTAAGTAAAGTGGCTATTGTGGAATTTCTCAATTCGATAGGAAGAGCCTTTTCTCTCATATGTAGAAGTGCAGCTGGGGAAAGACCAGAGGAAAGAATCTGAGCTAAGTCCATTTTCAACCATATTGGAAAATAATCAGGAGGTTCTGGTAGAAGCCGTCTGAGATATTTGCTAGCGTGGCTCACCCAAAAATATAGGCCTATATGGGGAAGGCGTAATCCACCTCACCATTTGGGGGTAGCTAGTTTGTGAAACGCTAATCTAGGTGTTTTATTGGACCAGATAAATTTAATAAATAAGCTATGTATCTTTTTGAATCAAGACAGTGGGAGCCATATATTGAGCAGACTAAGGGGGTAGAAAATGCATGGAAAAACATTCATTTTTAGCAAATTAATCCTGCCCCAAATGGAAATTAGAAGAGATGACCATCGATTTAAATCCTGACTAATTGTGAGTATAAGGGAGTCCAAATTAAGTGTTAAGGACTTGCCTAGACTCTTAGTGAGCTCTATACCTAGGTATCTTAAGGAGTCCTGTTTCCATAAAAGTCCTAGTGCTGTTATATCTGATTTAAATATTTTATGATTAAGGGGAAAGACAATTGTCTTACTAGTATTCAATTTGTAGTTTGCTACATGGCTAAATTCAATAATAATTTCTAACACTGGAGGATGAATGAATTTGTGTAAGGGAGCTGAAGAAGAATGTCATCAGCATATGCCGAGACCTTTACTTCATGAGAATGTATGGGGATGCCCTGACTCTTCTGATACTTAACCAGTCTACGGATCAGCAGCTCGAAGTAAATATTAAAGAGTAGTGGGGAAAGGGGGCAGCCTTGCCTTGTACCCGAATGCAGCATAAAAGAATTAGAGGTCACCCCATTACCAGTTATCTGGGCTGAGAAATTTCGGTACAATGCCTGAATCCATTGCTGAAACTGTAGTGGGAAACCAAATACCTTGTGAGTCCTAAACAGGCAATGCCAGTTCACCCTGTCAAATGCCGTCTTGGCATCCAGGGGAAACCAGAGCTCTAGGATAAGGGGCAACCCTGGACACCGAGAAGACATGAGACAGGGTGCGCAGGTGATCAGCAGAAGATCTACCCTTCATAAAACCCACCTGCTCTGATCCTATAATAGCAGGAAGTACTAAATTTAGTCGATTAACGAGTAATTTAGTCAAAATTTTTATGCTCTGAGTAAGGAGAGAGATGGGTCAATAATTAATGACTAGTTCAGGGGCCTTACCAGATTTAGGTAGTAGGACAATCAATGCCTCGAACAGGGTAGAATCCACTTGGGTTCCAGAAAGTGTATACTGGTAAATTGGGAGGAGCAAAGGGATGAGCTGTTTGCTAAACTTTTGATAAAAGTTGGCTGTGTAACCATCTAACCCTCGGGTTTTGTTCTTAGGAAGATTACGAATTATGTCTTCTAACTCCCGCTCAGTAACCAGGTGTAATAGTAAATTCTGCTGATCATCTGAGAGACAAGGCAGGTTAGTATCATTAAGATAACTATCTACAGCCTGTTCAGTGGAGGATCAGACAGCGTATCGAAGCTATGAAATGAGAGGATTCCTGTTGTTTAATCCTTAGGGCCAATAGACGGCCTGCCTTCTCTCCCTGATCGGTATAGGAAGCTTCAGTTTTAATTATAGCAATTTTTGCCTTTTCTCTCAATAATTCTAGATATGCAGCCTTCAGTCTGATTAGATCTTGATGTAAGAATTCCAGGGATTGTGGGGATAAAGTGTGTTCTATGGACCTAACTTGGGATAATAATTGTAGAGCCTTTTGTTCTCTAATTCTTTCTTTTCAGCGCTAATCCTATCAGTATCCTTCTAAGATATGCCTTGAGGGTGCACCATTCAATGTTGGGCCTTTCCGTGGAGCCACGGTTGTTTGAAATTAATTGATCAATATGCTCCTGAATGGTTTTAACCACAGCTGGGTCCTTCAACAACTGATCATGAAGTTTCCACCTGAAATCCTCATTAAGAATAGATAACAGGGAGAGATAACAAATGACCAGCGAGAGGTCTGAGGGAGGGCCAGGTTGGATAGAAACATCTAGGATCCCTGGGATTAATGAGTGAGGACACATAAGGTAATCTATGTGAGATGAGGAACTATGAATTGGGGAGGTATAGGTATATTCTCTATCTGTATCACATAAGCCAGTCTGGTCCATCAGTTCACATAGTGCACGTTGGGTGGGAGAAAGTCCCTTTCAATGATGACCAGTTTGGTCTAGATTCAGGTCAAAAACAAGGTTAAGATATCCCCCCAGGATCATTGGAATTGATAGGAAGGGAGTGAGAGTTAAGAGAAGTTGTGTGAAGAACCCTGGTATATCTTGGTTAGGACCATAAATACTGCCTATCAGTATTTCTTTGGTAAACAGTGTCCCCAGTATCAATACATATCTGCCTTCTGGATCCCTAATAGTTTGAGTGGTTGAAAAATGGATGTTTCTATTTATTAAAATCATAGTTCCGCCAGCCCGTCGACACAGCAGTTGGATTTCTGCTTGCGACACCAGCGACCCAGGTTCGGGAACGAGCTCGGGTAGCTGGAGGGCCAGCCGAGGGGAGGCAGCTTGAGCATCCCATGACTGCTCACTGTCTGCAGGGATGGAGGGGATCATGACCCGGTGCCAAAGTGACCACTGGTGGAGGCTAGAGGTAGTGCAGCACATCAGGTCCATTGGGGGTGGTGCGTGACAGACGTCAGCTCTAGCCTTGACGTCCGGATGTCACGCACCTTAAGAAAGCCAGGAAAATAGCTCGCTGGCCTTTGAATGATGGCTCTCTGCTCCTCAGGGACCTCCAGTGCCTTCCCAGTGCCTCCTGTTCCCCAGCAGCATCCCCGGGCCCTAGAAAGTGTGTGCAGGGGCTATCCCTTCCCCCGGTGCCTTCCCCCTCGGAGGAGAGGGACCCGCCCTGTAAAAAGGGATACACTGGGATATCCCAGGGGTCGGCTGCGATCTGGGGATCCGAGGAGGGCCGAGAAAGGTCAGAAGGGGTCAAAGGGAGCTTGACAGGGCCCAAAGGAGTGAAGGACCAGGGAGCACGGGGGCGGAAAAACAGATTACTCAAAAAGGAAAAAATCATAGTTCCACAGCTATTGGTAGAGCCCTCAACTGAAAAAAACTGGCCCACTTGTCTCCTAAGCTGAATCGTCTCAGAGTCTAACAAATGGGATTCCTGAATAAAGGAAATATCCACTGATAAGATACTTAAATGTTTCTAGACTTTATACTTTCTGAGTTTTTGTCTAGCCCCTTTCATATTCCACGTTGCAATGCACACACTTCTAGCCATTATCCCTTAATAAGTGGTCCCTGACAATTTCCAGAGTAATAATAAACCAGTAGAATACCCTATTTCCTTTGGAAACCCTTGCTGTGCATATCCCTCTGCCCCCCCCCATTAGTACCCTGATTTTCCCATGTCAAGACCAAGAACCAAACAGAAACACTGTAAACCCCTAGCAACCATGCCTGCTCACCTCCCCTTACTGTTATAGTAGCGATCTGCAGATCTCACAATTCAACCCCGCCACATCCAGCCTCCCTCCACCCGATAGTTACCCTCAAGTAATTATAACTTTAATAAATAATATAACATTTAAATTGGCAGATACACTAAAAGAAATTAAACCAGGTACCATCATTTACACTCATTTCCTTAGCTAGCTACAGCAGAAATATTCTCAGCTTCCTTACACCAGCCTGGAATTAAATTTGCAAATCTTAGGAGGAGACCCCTCCAACTGCACTTTAAGAATTTGACGGTTTACCTGGAAAAGAAAATGATGCAGAAAAAAGAAAAACTGACTCGCAGTATGCCCTTTACTCTAATAGTGGCACCCTTTTATAGCCAAATTAAGCATTTAAGACTAGTACACTTGATCCCTCTAGTAGTGAGAAACACTCATTACCAGCATGTGGTGAGGGAAGAATGGAGCTTCTATATTAATTCTCCTATTTAAGTCAAAAACAAAGTGTATGTCCTTCTAGGAGTGTGGTAATTGAAAGACTAAAGAAAAGTAATTTTACAACACTGGAATGAGGAACATAGCCTTGTCCCAACCCAGTCTAAACTTCAACGATTCCCGCAGCATAAAGTCACAACGAGCAGGACACCTGGAATATGTGATAAAGTCTGGGGCTTTTGTTGAAGCCAGTCATGCTGGTTAAATCCGGGACTGGTACCCATATAAGCTGCCCAAGTGATATCAATTACCTCCATGTGTGGATTCAGCAACTATTTAGAATACGTCCTTATTAGCCAAGTGTATCCAATACAGCAATAAAGATAACTTTTTGCAGACTTCCTTATTAGCCAGGTATAATCAGTAGAGCAACAAATAAATCTCTTTGTAAGCTCTGTTCAACGAGAACAGAACAAATCCGGAAAGGCCACTTGTAATGTAGTCTGCGTCACATCTATCTCCTCGAAGGTAGACCAGTTCCTGGCTACCAGAAGTTGCAGTCAGGCGGGGTATCCCATTTTGAATTTAATACCCACCGTTATTAGTTTTGAGATGATAGGGTGGAACAGGGTTCTTCATTGTCTAAATGCTGTGGGCAGATCTTGGGTCGCTCTGATTTTTGCTCCTTCCCATGATATCTCTTGTAAGTCTCTCAGTTTGCCCAAGAAATGCTGTTTCTCTTGAAAATTAAGGAATTTTAAAATGAAAGGGTGCGGGGCTGCCCCCGGTGGAGGCATCAGTCTGAGAGCTCTATGGGCTCGCTCTATGGTGTAAATAGAACCAAAAGGAGAAGGACCAACTAGCTTTGTTATGAACTTCTGGACAAAAGAAATGGTATTAGTCCCTTCTTCTGATTCTGGCAGGCCCATTATTACCACATTATTTCTGTGACTTCTCCCTTCCAAGTCTTTGATTTTGACCTCCAATTTTTTAATTCTATGTCTGTTTTCCACAGTTTCTGTGTTCATACCAGCCACTCGCTTCTCCAGGAAAATTAGATGAGTTTCATTGTCCGCCACCCTCATAGAGATATTATCGAGCACAGTAGCAATCTGTTTTACTTACATAGAAACATAGAAACATAGCATTTGACAGCAGATAAGGACATTTGGCCCACCCAGTCTGCCCATTTCCCTACCTAATGGATAAGCTGCAGATCCTAGTTAACCAGCAGCCTACTTCTTTCTACCTCCACCCCCTAGAATTGCCTTATGGCTGTCCCATGCATGCTTGAATTGAACCACTGTTTTTGACTCCACAACCTCCTCCGGAAGGCCGTTCAATGCATCCACAACCCTCTCTGTGAAAAAATACTTCCTTACATTACCTCTGAGCTGCCCCCTCTATCTTCAAATTGTGCCCCCTTGTTCTTGCACACCTCTTTTTTTGAAAGATGCTACCCTCTTGGACTTTGTTGATTCCCTTGAGGTACTTGAAAGTTTCTATCATGTCCCCCTCTCCCTCCTTTCCTCGAGGCTATACATATTAAGCTCCTTTAGTATCTCTTCATATGTCTTCTGGTGCAGACCCTGCACCATTTTAGTTGCCCTCCTCTGGACAGCTTCCATCTTGTCTATGTTCTTGTGGAGATTGGGTCTCCATAACTGCACACAGTACTCCAGATGGGGTCTCGCCAACTGTCTGTACAGAGGGATAACAACTTCCTGTTTTCTACTGATGATGCCTCTCCCTATGCATCCCAGTATCCCCAGCCCTCCTTACTGCCCTTTCACATTGCTTGCCCACCTTTAAGTCATCTGATATGACTACCCCCAGGTCCTTTTCCATTTTTGTTGTTGTTAGTATCTCACCCCCCATTGTGTACTCTTCCCCTGGGTTTTTGTTTCCCAGGTGCATTACCTTGCACTTTAGCATTAAATCTAAGCTGCCATACATTTGACCATTCCTCTAACCTTGCCAAGTCCTTCTCATCCTATCCACCCCACCTTGTGCATCAACTCTGTTGCAGATCTTTGCGTCATCTGCAAAGAGACATACTTTTCCTTCCAGTCCCTCTGCAGTGTCGCTTACAAAGACATTGAAGAGGACCGGTTCTAATACTGAACCCTGCGGCACCCCATTAGTAACCCCCTTTCTTCAGAGTGGACTCCATTTACTATTACTCTCTGTGTCCTATTCTCCAGCCAATTCTTTACTAGAGTTGTCAGAACCCTCTGAAGTTCAGGTTCTAGTTCTAATCTAGAACTTTTGAAAAAGTTCTAGGGTTCTAATCTTTTTTAGAACTTTTTAGAACTCGAACCCTATTTTTTTATTGTGCTGCCAGTAATGAAGATAGTAATAAAATACAAGTAAAGGAAAAAACATTTAATATAAGGGGGAGAGAAATTATCATGTGTGACATTGATAGGAATACAACTAGGTTTATCTATGGTTTCTTCTGTTTGCTAAAGCCAGCAACTTAATACGTAACAGGCCCACCCACCCACCCATATGTTAAAAGTTTTCCTGCTGCAGCTGCATCATAGTTCCTTAGTGAAAGAAAGAGGCACATTAGCCATTTATGTAGTCAGTTATATATACTCATCATCATAAATTATGAGAAAAAAAACTGATATTACCTAATTTCAGCTGTTTGCTGCTTGTTTCAAAATGAGTAAATCAAAAGTCGCTATGTTTAAAAGAAAGCTTTTATAACAAAGTCAAGCCAAGTACTACAGCAGCAGCATGTGGAACTGTTGCAAAACATATTATGTCATAACGTAGTCAGTCAAGACATTTGAATAAAAAAAATATGCCAGTCATTGTTGCTGGCAAAATATGCATGCTATTTTCTAAGATAATGCATATACCAACATTTTTGTTGGCAAATTGAAGTAATACATACAACTTTCTAAGCTGATGCATTTTTGCAGCTGATACTTCAATAAAAATCTGTATTTCGGTCACATAATAAAAAAAGTGGTTTCCTCACCACATATTAACTTAAGGAACATTTAATGTAGCTGCAGCAGTTGGCATGTGATGTTTAAGGGACAGCGTCTGTCAACCCCATTATGTATCAAATTATCACTACTTGTAAAGCAAAAACACTTTATGATAGGTCACATTCTATGAAAACTGCTGATGCAGATTTTCTTTTATTTCTGATTCCTTTATTCTTTTTTTAAAGGGGACAGGACAATTGTGCTAGGTGGCAGCAGTTTGCAATGTATTTAATAAGAATATATATTATGTGTACAGTAGGTTCGGTCTGTCATCATTTTTTTCCTCACCATCCCCAGCCGATCACAAATCTGTAAATGAAAGGACTAAAACAACAGCCAGCTTTCACCCCATCACCCATTCCACTTTTCTTTCACCACCGTCATCTGTGCAGTAGCACCCATGCCACCCTTACACCCATGTTAAAACTAACCCACAACCCTCACCCATGTACTAGCATCCATTTTTGGTTTATGGCTAACATTTCTGTAATTGAAAAAATAATAAACAGCTACCAATTAGAACTCATTGTTTTGTCCTCTTTAAAAATTGAAAAATAGACCGTCTCCTGTCCCAGCCCATACTGATGCACCACAAAGTCACAGAAGGTAAATCCAAAAATATATGTTTGCACTTTAACTATAAATAATATGATACAGAAAGGATTGACGCGACAGTGTCCCTTTTATGCCAAATCTGGACCTGTTCCCACTGATGTTAAAATTGCCCTGTATATAAAACTTGTTGACTTTAGTTTAGACCCTAGCTACAAATCAGTTTGCCATGAAATGGTGAAAGTTTTGGGTGGTATATAGTCCAAGGTAGTAGCCCGAGAAAGGAGAGAGACAACCAAAGTCATCACAGTCTGTAAAAGTTTCCTTTTTAGTGCAGAGATACTCTGTCCCACACAGTATTTACCAGCCACCACCATCTGAGTTGCCATCACCATCAACATCCACAACATCAATCACTTCAGGATCAGTTTGTATACTCTTGTAGGGATACAAAAATCTTGACTTATTAACTTTAATAAAAGTTAACGTGTGTACATTTTCTGGCAGCAACCTATTTCTGGTGTCTGTCACAATATTGCCAGCTGTACTAAACATGCGTTCTGAAGAGATACTTGTTGCAGGACAACCAAGATATCTACAGGCTTCATCATACAGCTCTGTCCAAATTGACTTTTTTGATCTCCAGTATTCAAAAGGGCATGCATCAATAGGAATAGGCAGTTCTTGCAGGTAACTGTCTACCATGATGGACAGAGACCGCTCAGAAGAGGAATCAGCAGAAGCTGGTATGGCAGCAATTTGGGAAAGGTTTTGCCATAGATTTAGCTTGCTACTAAGGGCTGAAGAAGTGGCAGTTGTAGAACAACTACTGTTAATGTTTGGTGACTTTCCAGTTCTGTATCCCTTTGTGAAGATGAACCTGCATGTTGTGGTGATGACAACCTGAGGGTACTGTGCGTGTCTGTGTTTGACTCCTGAGGTGCAGCTCATCTAGCAACATACATTTGTACTGCTCTATATCATCTCTTTTGGAAGATGTATAGCCTTGAACCTGGGATCTAAGAGGTTGCAAGGATGTAGTGTTTTGATTTCATCATTGCAACTAATTTGTCATTGGTTTTGAAGCGCTCGCTCATTCTTTTTTCGAGATTCCCATGTTGCAGGCGACATGTTGTCTGCGCTTCAGATCTGTCTTTTTCTGTTAGTAGATTTAGAACATTAAGATGATGTGAAATGAGCATTATGAGTGGGATAACCTGACTCACAGATGCGCCTTCAGAAGACATGTCCCTTGTAGCTGTCTCAAAAGGAACTAGGATACAGCACACTGTCTCCATTAATTTCCACTGCAGCACAGACAGCATAATGCCATCTCCAATAATGTAACTGGAGCAATACTCATGTACAGCTTGCCTTTGCTCCAAGAGGCACTGCAGCATATAAAGCGTTGAGTTCCAATGAGTGGAAACATTTTGAATCAGCTTTTGCTGGGGCAGCTTGTGTTTTTATTGCAGTTCGGACAATGTCCGTATAGCCTTGGTTGAATGTGAAAAGTGAGTCACAATTTTTTGCAAACAGCAATCATACCATCCACTTGTGTTTTGTTGCTGAGAAATCCCGTGACAATTAAGTGTAAGCAATGTGCAAAGCAAGAAGCATGCAGAAATCCTCCATCCTGTACTGCTTTCAAGATGTTGGCTCCATTGTCATTACTATGAAGCCACATTTTAGACATGAGAATAAACCCATTCGTCAAGGAGGTCATTTAGTTCCTGCAAGATGTCTGCAGCAGTATGACTTTGCCCAAACTTCTTTATATGCAGCAGCGTATCTTTGGGGTGTCTTTGTTTTGAAGAAGCACAAGAAAACGTGACCCAATGAGCGGTAAGGGACATGTAATCTATGTTTTGAGTGCTGGTCCACATATCTGTTGTGACATGAATAACCCCACCCTCCGCAGTTTTAAGTGCAAGCATCACTGTTGCTTTTAAAGCCCAATAAATGTTTGGTATTTCAACATAGGAAAAGTACCTTCGATGAGGAACATTGTAACGAGGCTCTGCTAATGTCATGAGCTCCCTAAAATCCTCATGATCTACCAAAGAGTATGGGAGAAGGGCTCCAGCTAACAGTTCACCATTTGGTGATTAAGATGAAGGGTCTTTGGATGATTTCTAGTAAAGGTATTCTTCCTTTCAAATGCGGAGACAATGTTACTGTTTACAATATGTCCCTGCTGGTTTATTATACACCGATGCTTCGATGGGCAGATGGACGCGGAGATGATGGACTAGGACTTATACATTCAGTGCCATCACTGGATGTGCAACTGGTACTAATGGTGCTGGCACTGGTGGTAACAGTGATTCTAGGGCTGGCAGTGGTTTTGCCCACATTAAGTTCAGACAATTCAGTATCCATTTCAGATTCCTGACCCTTCTCACGTGTGGTCTGGAAGATGGAGGACATGGGTTTTGGTTGATCAAGCAAAACTGAATGCTTTTTCAGATGGCGTTTAAGAGCTGTAGTGCCAAGGCATGACACAACTTTACCACAGCTTACACTCTGTTTACACAGGGAACAAATTGCTCTGCAAGGATCAGTTTTACTGACAGAGAAATAATTCCACACCTCAGATGTGACAGATTTTGTTCGAGTGCTAGGAAGATAGCTAAAGACTGTTTGTGTCTTTTCACCTGTCCTAACAGAACCTGGGACATGCTCCTTGGTGCTAGAAGAGTGGGCAGAAGACTCTGATGGATTTTCATTGCTGGCCAGCACAGAAGTGGTGGATTCAATGGATATGTTCTTTTCATTGCCAACAGTGCTGGATGTATTTGCAAGTGCACTACCTGATTCATTGTCAGCAGACTTGCTCATTTCAATTTGTTGAGGAAGTAACGATTCGTCGCGAGACACAACAGCGTTGGACTGAGACTAAGAGCTACTGTCTGAGTCAGAGAGGGACTCACTGTCACTTGCATTATTGCTGCTAGTCACAGGGATCTTAACAGCATGAATGGCATACCTTATGGTGCCTCTCTGTGTGACTCCAGCAGCTGTACAGGTTTTCTTAAATGGTCCCCTTTTACCACACTTCACTGTTGCTCTTTTGCTGTTTGTTGAATTTTTATCAAGTGAAATATTTTGCTTATTTCTGCTAGCACCAGGATTACCACTACCACCAACACCTGCTCCAACACCAGCACTAGATGCTTCATCTATATTTGGTGTCAGCCATAACTAGAACCAGTATACTGCAGAGAATACACCCACACAATTCCTGTGTAAGAAAGCAGCGTGATCTATGATCACTGGCTACAACTCCAAAATTTTATTTTGGCTATGTGACACTGTGATGCAGTGAACTGAAAGTAATTGAAGAATATGACGGTTTGCAACTAAAGGATCCCAGGTTCAAGGCTTACAGAATGATTGGGCTGCTGGGCATAGGCATACGCATAGCAGTGAAGGGGCGCACAGCAATAGGGTGATGGGCTGACCACAAGAGATGGAGTTACACACACAAACCAAGGAAAGAGATTTTTCTGTCTCTCCTCCCAACAGGGAAATATATTTCTGGGCTTCTGTCATGCATTTAAGGATAATACCACCACACGACAACTGGCCATTGGGCCTCTCTCGGTAACACACACTGGGTAGGGTACAGTGCAGTCAAAAGGCACACAGCAGATGAGCTGACCACAGGAGATGGCGTCACACTCACACACACATATACAACCCAAGGAAAGAGATTTAGAACATTAAGAGATGGAGTTACACACACAAACTGAGGAAAGAGATTTTTTCTGTCTCTCCTCCCAACAGGCAAATATATTTCTAGGCTTCTGTCATGTATTTAAGGATAATGCCACCACAAAACTGACCAGGGTGATTGGCTGACCACAGAAGATGGAGTCACACACACACACACACACACAAAACCCAAGGAAAGAGATTTTTCTGCTCTCCTCTCAACACTAAACTTTATTTATAGGCTTCAGTCATGTATTTAAATATAATGCCACCACAACTGCCCAATAATGGGCTTCTCACAGTAACACACAATGGGTAGGGTACACAGCAGCCACAGCAGGGTGATGGGCTAACACCACAGGAGATATAGAAGTAGAGTGGAGACACATGCACAACACACAAGTAGGGAATACTGTGTCAAAAAACCCAAAAAACAGCCCGGTGTTGTTCTAGCAGGAATTTTTTAGGATGGAAGAGAAGAACATTCAGCACAGTACAGCCCTTAGACAGAATCCTGTCCTCCTGACAATTTTTTACTTTGTTTTGTGGAGTAGGGTTTAATTCTTTTTCTCCTGTTTATTGACTTTAAAGTAGTAAATAAACGCCATCAAATTCAAATGTTTCCGTTCAACTTCACACATTAATTTAAAGTTAAACTTAATTTCCCTCTCAAGTAAATCTGAATATGTTTTATTTTCTTCACCCTTCCCCCAGCCAGGGTGATCGCTCCCTCCCAAGTGTGTCACGAGTCACGCCAGACAGAGAGATGAACTGTTGATTGAATATGAGTTGAAAATGAGATCAGAAATAAGAATTCTCAGTTTCTCACAAATATTCAACAACTAGCTCCTTAATTTCCCTCTGCCCCATCCTGAGGCCATCAACAACTATTCCTTCCAGCTAGCTTTCTTTCTTTCTTTCCTCTGTCCCACTCCCCCTACCTCTTCACCCCCATCCACCCTTTAGCTTTTTATTTATTTTTGTACTTTTCCTTGTAATAAATCAACTATTGTGAAAAATCTGACATGACAATTTCACTTGTTGCAAATAGCAATTAGCAGAGACTAGCAGAGCCAGCGGCCCCAGAGCATAGTAGCACAAGCTGTGCCTGCAACTCCTTTATGGGACTAAATGAATGGAGCTGCAGCCACACAGTTTGCCAACGTATTTCACCACCACCTGACCGCAGAGCATATGGTCAGATGGTAACTGGGACTGGGAGGGATCAACAAAGACGGAGGCGCGACCTCATTGAATGGCAGTCCACACCATCCATCCCCCACCCCCAACAACACCAATAATGGGATGGCATGACAAGAATCATACTGGAGGTGGAGCTAAAGCGGGACTTGGAGCTGACAGTTTGCCTTTGCAGCATGCCTACAGGAAAGTGAGATTTTTTCACTAGGGGGCTGCTGGTTTCAAATCGGTGTAATGCACTAAAAACAATAATTTGTTTCACACTGATTCGAACCCCTTTGCGAACCCTCTAGTGTTTGAGTTGTGAATTAGAACTCAAACACCAGGGTTCAAGATGGGTTCAAAAGTTTCCCGAACTAGTTCTGACAACTCTATTCTTTACCCAGGCTATCATCTTGGGACCCACTCCCAGGCTGGCTATCTTGTATATTAATCTTTTTTGTGGGACTGAGTCAAATGCCTTGCTAAAGTCTAGGTAGGCCATGTCCACAGCCCCTTCCTGATCTACTACTTTGGTCACCCAGTCAAAGAAATCTATCAGATTCGTTTGGCATGACCTTCCCGCTGTGAATCCATGCTGCCTTGGGTCCTGTGCCCCTCTGGCCTCTAGGTACTCGACAATTCTTTCCTTCAGAAGTAATTCCATCATTTTCCCTATCACTGAGGTTAAACTAACAGGTCTGTAGTGTCCTGCTTCTGCCCTGCTCCCACTTTTGTGAAGGGGAATCACATCTGCCCTCCTCCAGTCCTCAGGTACCACCCCATCCTCCCATGGTTGTTAAAGAGGGTAGTCAGTGGTGTCACTAGTTCTACCCTTAGTTCTTTTAGAATTCTGGGATGAATCCCATCAGGCTCCATTGCTTTGTCCACCTTCAGTTTTAAGAGTTCTTTCAGAACCCCTTTTTCTGTAAATGGGTTGGTATCAACTTCTGTATCCAGAGTGTTTCTATGGTTTGTTTTAGGCACCTCCCCCTCTTCATTTGTAAATACTGAGCAAAAATATTTGTTTAGTATCTCTGCCTTTTCACAGTCACCCTCTGCCCACCTCCCCTTTATTAAGCCTCACTATCCCTCCCTTAGTCTTCCTTCACTCCCTGATGTACCTAAAAAAAAGGTTTTATCCCCCTTCTTAACTGAGTTGGCTATCTTTTCCTCAGTTCGGGTCTTTGCTGTTCTGACTGCCTTCCCAGCTTCCTTTTGCTTTAACTGATACAATTCTCTGTCCTGCTCCTTCTGTGATTCCTTGTACTTTCTGAATGCTTTCTTTTTCTCTTGAACCTTCACTGCCACTTCCTTTGAGATCCATAGTGGTTTCTTACATTGTTTTGTTTTGTTTATTTGCTTCACACAAAGGCTTGTTACCTCTGTGATGGCAGTTTTTATTATTCCCCATTGTTCTTCCACCCCTCCTTCCTGCCCATTTGCTAGTGCATTCCTTAGGCACTCACCCATTTTGACAAAGTTGGCCCTCCTAAAGTCCAGTACTTTTGCCTTTGTATGGCTTGACTCTATTGCTGTGTTTATTGTGAACCATACTGCTCGATGGTCGCTAGTTCCCAGATGGCTACCCACTTCTACATCTGTGATCCTCTCTCCATCTCCTTTTGAGAGGAGCAGGTCTAAGATTGCTCCCTCTCGAGTGGGTTCCAATACTAGTTATCTAAGACATGCCCCCCTGTAGGGCATTAAGAATAACCCCACTCTTAGAAGTGGCTGCTACAACTGCACTCCAGTTAACATCTGGCATATTCAGATCACCCATCAGCAATATCTCCCCTTTATCTGCCATTCTAAGTATATTTTATAGCATTTCCTTGTCCATTTCCTCCCCTTGGGGGGGGTCTGTATACAACCCCTGTGCGGATTGTGGTGCCATTGCCTGCTTCCAAATTGACCCACAGTGCTTCTTCTGTGAACTGGCGTGGGATAGAAACGGCATCAGACAAAAATGAGCAGCAAAATAATTGTACATTTATTTCAGAACAGCGGACTGGTAAACAACAAAACAATAAACAGCATAGAAAAAGAAAATCAGCAGAGTCAGGGATTCAGCTGAAGACCTAGAATTAGCTTACTCTGACGGGGTGCTGCTCAATCCACACCCCTTCACACACTGAGTGAACTCCTCAGACAGACGCTTTATAAAGCAATTATTAATCCTCTGACAAGAAGATTCCACCTTTGTCATAATCAGTTTTAAACTAGAGAAATAAAGAAAGTATTAATTTTAGTTATGCTCATAAAATAATATATTTATAAATTGCCCACATCAAATAACAAACTCACAGTGAAAAAACAGCCCTTCTATCAAATTATTATGCCCAGAAGGAAATTCAGCAGGACTGCCTCTCCGACCAGCAGCATAAAGGAAGGGTGTTTTCGGCTGGCCGGCCCATAGATATGCTATGCAAGAAGAAGAAGAAAGGGGGACGTGAAAACTGCACAGATCTGGAACAAACGTCTTCGAGTCTAAACAGTTCCAGACTTGTTTACTTACTCAAGCTGTCAGGAAGGAGGGGTAAGCTAAGCTTTCCGGACAGGTACACTCTGTTCAAAAGATAGAGTTTCTATTTTTTAAAAGCTACAATTCCTTCGCGATAGTGCAAGCGTTCAAGCGGTAACATTAACCGGAGCTTCGCACTATCGCTATGCGATTTACACTTGTTTCTAGGGTTCCTTGCTGCTTCTTGCCTCATATACATAGTGGGACAGAAAAACAAATAGCTGTAGCACTCTATACTATCTCTAGCGTCCTTTTAAAACACCGAAATGTGACCTATTGATGCGGTTCACCTCTTTACCAATATAAAATACAAAATTAAAACCTAGCATTAAGCCGAGATACGGCGGTCACTTAGACACATATTGTGACCTGTAACCAGAACTATAGAGAACGCTTGATGGGGGGAGGGGTTGAAGTTCCCCTGACCCAGGGAAATTTCCCAATCTATACCAAAGGTTTTCTTTCTCCCATAATAGAAATACCAACACTCATATCAAAACAAAAACAAAACTTTGCTTTGGGGAATATGGAAAGCACATGGGGAGGAAGAAGAAAAGAAAAAAGAGGGACAGAAACAAAAGATGAATGGACAAACAGGATGGGTGGCCAGCCCAACAAACAATACACAACAACATAAAATAAAAAATGTGTGCTTTCCATAAGTCTACCGGAGCAGTGGCAACGGGGGGGGGGGGCTGTAATACTATCACATCCCTGTTTACCCTTTTGTTCTGTTGCTTTGATTCCTTCTCTTATGTAGAGAGCTACTCCTCCTCCTCTTTTACCCTCCCTGTCCCTCCTGTAGATAGTGTATCCTGGTATGTTTACGTCCCAGTCATGGTTCTGTGTGTACCATGTTTCTGTGACTGTCACGATATCCAGATGTTCCTCCTCCATCAAGTCCACTAATTCTGGAAGCTTGTTACCCAGACTACAGGCATTGGTACTCATTGCTCTCCATTTTTTGATGGATTTACCTTCTGTAGCAGCATCCCCCACTGACCTTTCTACCTTGGTCTTTTCCTCATTTAGTACCCTGTTTTGTAGGGGGAGGCTGGGATTTTCCTGCTGCTTATCAGTGCCTCCCCCCTTGACTAGTTTAAAAGCTTGCCAATGAAGCATTTAAACTGATTGACTAAGACTTGTTCCCTTCCTGGACAGATGTAGACCATCCTGCCAGTATAGGCTGGTATCCCTCAGGTGGAACCCCAGTCCCCAATGAAGCCAAACCCTGTGCTCTACACCATTTTTCAACCATTTGTTAAACTGCATGGTGCAAAGTACCCTCGCCTCACCCATGCCACTGACAGGCAGCACCTCTGAGAAGGATACTGTGTATGCTACTTGTCTTAAGCCCCTCCCCAACTCTATAAAGTCCTTCTGCACTGCTCTACTCTCATGATGAGCCAAGTCATTTGTCCCTAGGTGGACAATGATGTCCAGCTCAGACTCCCATGCAACTGTTCTCGTGATCCTAAGGATGCACTTCCTGTCTCTGCAAGCCATGGCACCAGGCAGGCACCTTACTTCAGTTTTCCCTGCTCCCCCCAGTTCTATCCCTCTAATAATTAAGTCCCCAACTGGGAACTGCTTCCTTCCAGGACACAGAAGGTAATAGTGAATGGAACACATTCTGAAGAAAGGGGGGTTACTAGTGGAGTACCTCAGGGCTCAGTACTGGGCCCAGTCCTCTTTAACGTCTTTATAGGTGACATTGCAGAGGGTCTGGAAGGAAAGGTATGCCTCTTTGTGGATGACACAAACATCTGTAACAGAGTTGATACACAAGGGGGGGTAGAAAGGATGAGAAGGGACTTGGCAAGGTTGGAGGAATGGTCAGACATATGGCAACTTAGATTCAATGCAAAGAAGTACAAAGTAATGCACCTGTAAAATAAAATTCCAGGAGAAGAGTACACAATAGCAGGGGAGGTACTAACAACAACAATAATGGAAAGGGATCTGGGTGTAGTCATATCAGATGACCTAAAGGTGGGTATGCAATGTGAGAAGTCAGTAGGAAAGCAGGGGATACTGGGATGCATAGGGAGGGCATCACAAGTAGAAAAAGGGAAGTGGTTATCCCTCTATACAGACAGTTGGTGAGACCCCATCTGGAGTACTGCATGCAGTTTGGAGACCTCATCTATGCAAGGACATAGACAGGATGGAAGTAGTCAGAGGAGGGCAACTAAAATGGTGCAGGGTCTACATCAGAAACCATATGAAGAGAGACTGAGAGAGCTTAATATGTATACCCTTGATGAAAAGGAGGACAGGGGACATGATAGAAACTTTTAAGTACCTCAAGGTAATCAACAAAGTCCAGGAGGGTAGCATCTTTCAGAAAAAGAGATGTGTAAGAACAAGGGGCACAATTTAAAGTTAGAGGGGACGCTCAGGGTAATGTGAGAAATTATTTTCATGGAGAAGTGGTGGACGCATGGAACCGCCTTCCTGGAGAGATTGTGGGGTCTAAAACAGTGGAGGAATTCAAACATGCATGGGACAGACATAAGGCAATTATAGTGGGGGGTTACAGGAAATAGGCTGTTGGTTAACTAGAACCTGCAGCTTATCCAGTAGGTAGGGAAATGGGCAGACTGGGTGGGCCAAGTGGTCCTTATCTGCCGTCAAAGTCTATGTGTCTATGTTTCTTTCCCTGTAGTGCCCTCTGCCTCCTTCCTGAAGGCCTCCCTTGTGACAGTTGTCTGCACCTTCCCTAGTCTCCTCTGCGGGTGCATCCATAGGGGAACTATGCTCCCCCAGAATGGTGTATGGATTGTGGAGTGGAAAAACTGACTGGGTGTGCCTCTGTTCCCCCACCCTTACCCTCCCTGAGCCCACTGTGGTCCAACTGCAGTGCTTTTTTTGCAACCTCTGAAGTAGAGGTGGTGGCTCTGGTGCTCCCTGGATGGGGGAGGTTCCCTTGCTACTGTCCAGTGCAGCCTGAAGACAGGCAACTTCCTCCCTCAGGGCAGATAGTTTTCTACAAACAGGGCAGCATCTCAGCCTCCAGAAAGACTCCCGGAAGACTGTTGCCCCACAGCCATTACATTGCACTACTCCCCACATAACTGTCTACCTTGTTTAGTTTTTTCTTTGTGTGTGTGTGCGATTGGTGTGTTATATAGAAATATATGTATTTATATAATGTGTATGCTTATATTGTCAGTGCAGTGTGCTAGAGAGGATATGACAGTGATATGCACCTTGCCCTCTTGAGGAAATGATGTCAGAACCCCAGGTATAAAGGAACTATTTCCAGGGGTGGGTGGGGTGAGGTGGGAAGGGTTTGGGCCTAAACTGTGCCCTCACAAAACAATCAGCTGATTCTGACCTAAACAATCTGACCTACCGTTGCGATGAGTGCCTTCCTGTCAGCAAAATGCCCTACACGACAATTTGACAGAGAAAATACCCTGCTAATCAAACAGAGAAAAATCCAAACATCCAAGTCAGACACAGGTAAACCTCCCCAGCTCCAAAACAGCTTGGTGACTTGTGCTCTGAAAGCAGTCAGCCTCAAAACACATCAGCTGTGCAGAAGGGCAGACACAGAAAACAGTATTCAGCCCCTGTGGGTTTAAACTCTTCCTGCACTGAAAATCTTAACAATTGTAACAAAAGTAAAGCAAGCTCCACCTCCCTCTGTTGATTGAAAGACTGCCTTTTCTGACAATTCTAAGTTCCTTATTTCACCTTTCAGTTAGAAGTATCCTCCACCTGAAGAATATTAACTTTCTTAAGGAATCTGCTTCAAACCAAAGGCAATTGTAAATTGTAAGGTTCACCTCCCTCTGTTGTGAGCGCAACTCACTTTCTTGTAAATCTTAAGTCCAGTGTTGCAGCTTCCAGCCAGAGGTAGCTTCACCTGAAGACTATTAGGTTATCTGATGAGCCTGCTAAAATTAGTACTTTTATCAAGGTCTGTAAGACTCTTCCAGAGCTATTGGCTGTTAAGTAGCTGTGATGTAAGCACTTCCGGACACAGTCTGGCCTGGCCTCTTAAGGCATACAGAGGTAAACAAAAGACAAGCATTTGTCAAAGCCGAATGTTGGCTTGCTGGCATTGGCATTGGTAGTGCAGGTGTTAGACAGATGCATCATAGGAATGGCAGTGAAGTATTGAACTGATGCCAACCCACCCCCACCTTGCAAAGAGTGACAAGCATTAGGGTGTCCCTTTGGGTGTTTGGTAGTGTAGTGCAGTGCAGGAAAACATGTCGGGCAGGATGTGAAAAATGAGAGCTGTACAGTTCATAAGGAGGTGTAAAAAAATGCCAGTGTTGAAAATGTGGCATGTAAATATACCAGATTTGCTAAACTACTAGGGTGCGTGGGAAATATGCAATGCACGCTTGCAACACTGCCATTTTATGGGCGTTAGGCACCAAATTTTCAACATAGGCATTTTAGCACCTCTGCTGATGTACAGTGTCACTGTTATTTCCTCAAAGTGTCCCAAGAAGTGATTTCACAGCGACCACGCTATTCTGTGCCGGAAGTGCGAAAACACATTTTGGGCAGGATGTGTGAAATGACGGCTGTACTGTTCATCAAGAGGTGTGGAAAAATGACAATGGTGAAAATCCAGACTGAAAATATCACAAATGCATGACGGTACAAGCGTGCGTGCAATCTGCCAACGCACGCTCGTAACACAGTTATTTTATGGAGTATCATCACCAAATTTTCAATAGAGGTATTTTAGGTCCTCTGCTCATGAACTGTGTCACTGTCATTTTCATAATCTGGCCCAAACACTGATTTCCCACAGCAACTGCGCTATTGTGCACCAGAAGTGCAGAAACACATTTCGGGCAGGATGTGGAAAATGACAGCTATACTGTTCACAAGGAGGTGTACAAAAATTATAATGCTGAAAATCCAGCAGTAAAATATTGTGAATCACATGAGAAGTTATGAGCCTCGCATGTAACCTCGCATAGCACTTATAGCTAATAAAACAGGCATTTGTTGATTTTCACAAATTTGGAACTTAGGCTTTTTAAGAGGGCACCTCATGAACACTGCCACTGTCATTTCGTTAATGGGCCCTGAAAGGTTATTTCGTGCAGTGACTGCAAAATCACCTTTCGAGGCAGATTAACGCCATGACAGTGACAGAATTCATGAGGAGGGGCCCCAAAAACCCCATGTTGAAAATTTGGTGCCAAAATTCCAAGAAATGCCTGAGATATGCAGCAAAGTTGAAAAAACCCTATTCACTCCATTATACAGCTTACCGGCATTTCCTCAGTTCGCGGTCGGCTTTGAAGAGTGCAGACGTGTTCCTGGTCCACTGAAGATCGTTGCACCAGATCTGAGGTAAGTATGGGGGTTGAGGGAGCACGGTGCGCAGTGGGTGGATGCGGGTGGGGTGGGGGACATCGACACTACGAGGGACTTTTTAGTTTACAGGTGAAAAAAAACCATCACGGACAGTTTTCCTGTTGCAGGGCATTTTGTACGCTAGGTGGGCTCCAGCGTGCCACCCTGTTTTTTGGGGGGTCAGTAGCCGACGGAGGACTGGGCACCCTCATCGGCTCACAACAGGGGGGAAATAATGCCGACGGGGATTGAGCACCCCCATCGGCAAACAAAGACAGCTTCTGACCTACCCAGCTTATTAATCACCTACTGATGTGTGCCCTGCATTCGCCCAACAGCGGCCGGGCCCCCAAATCTGCATTCTCCCAATATGTTGGCAAGCCTGAGGCAAGCCAACATAAAAAATCAGTTTCCACCCCCCTAGGCACTGTCTGGGTCCAATACACAGCCTGTAACCTACTCTCAATTCAGGACTTATGACAAATTCTTAGCCCAGTGAATAACTCACAGTATTACAAATATTGCAATGCAAACAGTCAATCACTAACTCCAATCTAGTCAGCTGTGCAGAAGGGCAGACACAGAAAACAGTATTAAGCTCCTGTGGGTTCAAACTCTTCCTGCAATGAAAATCTTAACATTTGTAACAAAAGTAAAGCAAGCTCCACCTCCCCTCTGTTGATTGAAAGGCTGCCTTTTCTGATAATTCTAAGTTTCTTATTTCACCCTTCAGTTAGAAGTATCCTCCACCTGAAGAATATTAACTTTCCTAAGGAATCTGCTTCAAACCAAAGACAATTTCAAGAAAAACCAAAAACTACTTCTGTAGTTAGATCTTTTAAATCTTCAAAAAAAGGAGAGAATTCTGAAAGGAAGCGTTCGAGTGTGAGGGTATTTGCTTCCAAGGCCTGCCTGGTATTAGTAGTAGAAGGCTTGCCACCGGCGCCTTGCTGGACCTTGATTCGTTTGCTAAATTTTTCTGGGGTCACAGGCGGCATATGCTTCGGGAGGGCTAAACATATCTCAGCTTCCATTCTGTTCCCCCTCGGGACATCGTTATAGAAGAAGGATGCAGACCAGACAGAAAATTAGCAAAATAATAGTATTTGAATGGTTTAAAAGATAAAACTAGATGTTGGGTAGAGGGAGTAGAGATGAGCAAAGTGGCCCCAATTTGCTCCGCGAAGTGATTTGCGGAGTGAAGGCGAATTCGCAGAATGCTCCACAATGCAAAGCGGAGTACTTTGCATTATAATGGGTAACGTGACGTCCATTGAAAACAATGACTTTGTGTTACTCCGCCTTCCCAAACCACTACTCCACCAATTCTTAAGGCGAAGTACATTGAAAACAATGTACTTCGCCTCACTTCGCCTTGTTTTTAGGCTCCAAAGGTGAATTTTGCAGAGATTCATGGGATTTCAGGTCACATGGGCTCTAGACTGTTCTGCACAGCCTCAGTTTGGGGTAGTGTGTGTAGGAAGCTGTAGGAGACAGTTTGCTGTGAGAGCTCACTGTGATTCAAACCTTCTAAAAGCTGTTAAAAAAACCTTTTTGAATCATTTTTTTTCCCCTGAAACTTTAGTTCATCGATTGTAGGAAACCCTCCTGTGCTCATATCATCGAGCGTTTATTGTTTGTGCGTAGACTTTGAATGTTAATGTACAGCATTTAGTCTATGCACTGAGAGACGGTGGAAGTGTGCTTTGGGGAAGGGGCATATCTGTGGTGCAGGTAGATTAATTTGGAGAAAAAGACAGTTCTTTCTGTTTTGGTGATATTTTTCTTGTATAACTGTGTTAATATACACACACTAATATTTTCTATAATAATTGCCATTTTTTTGCTGATTGTTGTGTTGCAGCAGTGAGTAATTTTAGTCTGTTTAAAATATATGGTTATATTACTGAAGTTTTCAATTTGCTACACATTACTTAGTGTGTGTTTGAGTATGTGTGTGACATGTGTCATCAAATCAGACACCTTTTATTGTGCCACATAGTAATTTCTGCTATGTGAACCTGATATCCACTGCAGCTGTGTGATTTTTGTACTTCTCTGTGGTATCTTTACTGGTACTAGTATTTGTGACTGTTACTGCAGCAGAGCAGTACACTGCCCCCCCGCCCCAACCGGCAAAGGTATTCTTTTCCAGATTTGAATTTCTGATGGTGAGCACTGGTTAGGTATTGTGCCTTTTCATCTGCATCTCTTCAGTGCACAATGTAATCTTAACCTGTCTGTGTATTTGCATCTCTTTAGGCCCAATCTCCATCTGTAACTTAAATCACAGTTGTTTTTTTGGCTTTCCTTCAGAGTACTGGACAGGTGTGGTGCATAATTTTGCATGAACATTGTACTCATTAATATACGTTTTTAAGTCAGGACCATTATCACGAGTCACTTGTGATACAAATCACGTTCTTCATCATCACAGTCACAAATGCAGTCACAAATCATGATTCACGATCAAGTCACAAATCACAACATTAATTTTTTTTCCTAGTTACTTGGATGTATTGTAAGCCTGTTTTGCAGTATCTCTCCAGGCTTCACCACCCCACCATTGTACTCATTAATATGTGTTTTTAAGTCAGGGAGTTTTGTGCTACAGCTCATCGGGGAAGTACAGCTGTAGGCATTCGCATTCCCAGTACAGTTCCATATTGGTTGTCTCACACCGTCGACACCAAATCACGTTCTTCATCATCATGGTCACAAAGGCAGTCACAAATCACGATTCACGATCACGTCACAAATCACAACATTAATTTTTTTACTGGTTACTTGGATGTATTGTAAGCCTGTTTTGTAGTATCTCTCCAGGCTGCACCACCCCACCATTGTACTCATTAATACATGTTTTTAAGTCGGGGAGTTTTTGTGCTACAGCTCATCGGGGAAGTATAGCCATAGGTATTCACGTTCCTTCCTGTACAGCAAGAGTTACAGTACTGTAAGTACTGGTGCGCGAAATGGCCCCAATTTGCTCTGTGAAGTGATTCACAGAGTAATGTGGAATCCGTGGAGTACTCCACAATGTAAAACGGAGTACTTCGCTTCATAATGAGGAACGCGAAGTCCATTGAAACCAATGACTTTGCGTTATTCCGCCTTCCCCAAACCACTTCTCCACCAATTTTAAGGCAAAGTACATTGAAATCAATGTAATTTGCCTCACTTCCCCTTGTAATTGAGCTCCAAATGAAATTCTGCAGTGATTCATGGGATTGCAGGTCACATGGGCTCTAGATTGTTCTGCACAGCCTTTGTGCTGCCCTGGGTAGTGTGTGTATAGTGGTAGCTGGAGACACTGCAATGCAAAACCTCTCAAAGCTGTTTAAAATGCCTTTTTGAGTCATTTTTTTTTGCTCAAAATTTAGTACATTGATTGTAGGAAACCCTTCTGTGCTCATATCATCGAGTGTTTAATGTTGTGTGTGGATTTTGAATGTTAATTTAGAACAGTCAGTCTGTGTACTGTGAAGTATGCTTTAGGGAAGGGGCGTATTTGTGGTGTGGGTACATTAACTGGGAGAAAAAGGAAGTCTTTCTGTCTTGGTTATATTTTTCTTGTATAACTGTGTTAATGTACACACAGTAATATTTTCTGTAATTCTTGACATTTTTTGCTGATTGCTGTGGTGCAGCAGTGTATAATTTATCTGTTTAAAACATTTGGTTATATCACTAAAGGTTTTCAATTTGCTATGCATTACTTGTAGTGTGTGTGTGTGTGTGTGTGTGTGCAATGCGTGCCATTAAATCAGACACCTTTTATTGTGCCACAGAGTAATTGCAGCAGTGTGAACCTGCTATCCACTGCACCTGCATGAATTTTTTATAATGCTTTGTGGTATCTTTACTGGTAGTGGATTGTTACTGCCGTGCACTAATCCTCCAACTGGCAAAATGTATTCCTTTCCAGATTTGGATTTGTGACTTGTGTGCATTAGTTAGGTGTTGTTGTGCCTTTCCGTATGCATCCCTTGAGTGCACAGCGCAATCTTAATCTGTCTGTGCATTTGCAGTGCACCATTAATTCTGGGGAGACTGCATTTCTTGTTACACTCTCATTTCACTTCGTCAGCACTGGGGAAATTTCTGGACACAAGACAGTAGCATTTTGGGGATGCACATTAATTACCCTCCCTCCCATCTCTGTACCTCCATCCCCTCTCCCTAACCCACCCCGCACAGCAAATACAACCAATATAGTGGGAATGGTATATCTGTGTCCACTCTGTGTGTGACCACTGCGCGCATGACTGAGTGCTCCATTAATTCTGGGAGACTTTGCATTTCTTGTTATGTTCTCATTTCACTTCATCAGCACTGGGGGAGTTTTCTGGACACAAGACAGAAGCATTTTGGGGATGCACATTAATTCTGGTGACTGTGTGGGTGGGGTGCTGCCAATATTGTTCTCACTACGCCTTTTTGCGTTTATAGTGGAATGACAATGTGAAGTAATAATAACAAGGTGAAGTGAGCCTTTCCTATGGGACACTTCGCGTAGCAAAGTGCCAACGCGAAGTGGCCACTTTGTGTTCACTTTGCAGGCAGATTTTAAATTCACTGCATCTCTAAGAGGGAGCGGTCGTGGAGAGCTGTTACCCTGAGTGCTGCATCACATGGTCTCGGGGTCTTGCAATCCTTATCTGCCATCAACTTCTATGTTTCTATGTCAACTTCTATGGATCAAACCCTCAGTTTAGAGAATCTCTTCATGGCTGTCGATGGGTCTCCCAAGATCCTATCATATTATGCCAGTGCTGTGCGAACTGCACTGGCTGCCGGTGCACTGGCACATCCTCTTTACAGTAGCTCTGCTGACCTGTAAGGCACTGCATGGACTGGGTCCGAGTTACCTGAGGGAGCCTCTGCATACCTACACCCCTGGACATCCTCTCTGGCCAATGTGGGAAAGGGCCTCCTGGAGGTCCCCAGAGTGAGACTGAAGTCCTTGGAGGATCAGGAATTTGAGGTGGCTTCACCGATCCTCTGGAACTCTCTGCCAGGGCACCTGACGGAGGCCTCTTCCTTAGAAATATTTAAAAGAAAGCCAAAGTCTTTCTTCTTCATCAAGCGTTTGGGGGCTAAGTAACGATTAAGTTATAATTAGGATTTTTATTGCTTAGACCTGTTAGGTTTATTTACTTTCTAGTGTGTGTCATTTACATTCATTTGTATTGCATATTGGATTATATTGCTATAAGTTGCTGTTGTTTGTTGCTTTTATATTTTGTAAAGGCACCTTGAGCCTTCCGGAAAGGGCACCTTAAAGAAATAAAATCTACTACTACAAGGAATATGTGGGCTGCTCTGAGCCAAAAAATAGGCCTCAACACCACAAACCTGAGTACACGTGTGTTTATTTCAATACCCCAACCTTTCGCATTTATGGCATCTTGTGGGGACACTATAATTACATAGATACATAGAAATTGTTGGCAGATAAGGACCACCAGGCCCATCCAGTCTGCCCTTTGTATTGCTTGTAAGAGCGGCCCATGACTCTACATGGTCAGTGGCCGTAGCTTTACATTCTCATCACTAGTGTTCATTTATTCCTGTCACATGCATGTTTAAATCCTGCCACCATATGTGCAGCCATTACCTGGGGCAGGCTATTCCATGCATCCACCACCCTCTCTATGAAAAAGAACATCTGCACAGTTCCTCATAATTGGCCTTCCTCTAGTGGCATGTCATGTCCTCTGGTCCTGGCATTCTTTTTGAACTAGAAGATAGTTTCCCTTCTAACTTTATTTATACCCTTGAGGTACTTGAATGTCTCAATTATATCGCCCCTCTCCCACCTTTGCTCCAGGGTGTACATATTGAGGTCCCTCACTCTCTCCTCATAAGGTTTTTGCTGTAACTCTGTGACCATCTTCTTTGTCCTGCTCTGCACCACTTCCATCCTGTTGATATCTGTACAAAGGTGTGGCCTCCAGAACTGCACACAGTACTCCAGATGAGGCCTCACCAAGGTTTTGTACTGTGGAACTATTATCGCCCTCCTTTGGCACGTGATACCCCTCCCAAGACAACCCGAAATCCCACTTGCCTTCCCTACTGCCTTGGCTGCCTGCCTGATGACTTTCAAGTCAACTGTGATAATGGGCACGGGGTCAAAATGTGGCAGTTAAAACCAGGCACATCAAGAATGCTGCACGCAAACCAGCGAGCGGGATTATAATGTCGGCACAAAATGCTGACCAGAACAATTATGGCACATACAGCAACACTCTCTTTGTTTTTGTAGGGGGCTTCACCCCCCCAACACCCCCCTGACTAAATATAATCAACTCTGGGGGCCGTGCACCTTGGGAAAAGGAAAAACTTGCAGCGGGGATACTTTTGTTTTCCGCACCAAAAACAAAACGCATTATAGTGGGACTTGGGGAGAACCAAACCACATCCCCAGGTTCCAGATGCTGCTGGAGGCAGGTGCTCTAGCCACTTCACCAAGGGAGTGGCTCAGTCAGGCAATGCCCCAGTGGCATCCTTCACTTTCCACAATGTCAGCCTACAGTGACCAGGGGTAGCGGTTCTTACCACAAGCTAAAAGGACTCCTGTTGCTGTAGAACCATATGCACTTGTTACAGCGCAATATTCCATGTGCAGTTTGTCCGTGCTATATATACCCAGTACCGTGATAATGGCCCCAAGTCCCCTTCCTCCCTTGTAACTGTCAGCAGCTCACCCCCCCCATCCTGTAGCTTGCTCCTGGGTTTTTACTCCCCACAAGCATAATTTTGCACTTCTTTGCGTTAAACCTCAGTTGCCATGCTTCAGACCATCTCTCCAGCTTTTCCAGGTCCCTTCTTATCATTTCCATGCCTTCTGGCATGTCTACCCTGTTGCAGATTGGGTGCACCCTTCAGGTCGACACCCCAATGGTGAAACACGAAAAAAACATTAAGGCAACAATCATGTAATGGTCCTTTTTCCTGTTTCCCTTTCCCAGTGTTCTGCCCCTCCTGGACCAACTCCGCCTGGAGTTGGAATCCTAAAGTCTGGGAGTGTGGGGCAGATCCCCTGCATGGGAGGTTTGGGGCGCTGCCCCCCACAGAAAATACCTTTTGAACGGGCAGCACAATACCTGCATCGGTATTGTGCCGTTGCTGTGGAGGAGGTCGGCATTTTCACTGTTGACCTCCCTTGGTGCTTCCTTGCAGATCTTGGTATCATTGGCAAACAGGCAAACTTTTCCTCCAACCCATCTGCAATGTCACTGATGAAGACATTGAAGAGGACTGGCCCGAGTTCCGAACCCTGAGGTACCTTGCTGGTGACCTCCATTTTGTCTTAATGGGTTCCATTTACCACTACCATCTGTTTTCTGCCACCTAGCCAGTTTGTAACGCATCTTACTACCTTCTGGCCCACCCCCAGCCTTCTGAGTTTGTTAACCAGTCTTCAATGCGGAATGGTAGCAAAGACTTTGCTGAAATCAAGGCAGGCGATATCTCCCGCCCCTGCTTGGTCCACTGCCTTTGTCACCCAGTCAAAGAAATTGATCAGATTTGTTTCACAGGACCTTCCTGCTGTGAAACATAGAAACATAGAAGTTGATGGCAAAAAAGGACTGCAAGGCCCATCCAGTCTGCCCATTTCTTTTCTACCTTATGAATGTGCCATTGGCCTTTGCTCTGTCAATGGCCTATCTATTCATACTCATCTGTAGTGCTCCCTTATGTCTATCCCATGCCTGTTTGAATCCCTACACTGTATTCATATCCACCACTTCCTGAGGTAGGCCATTCCATGCATCCACCACCCTTTCTGTGAAAAAGAACTTCCTCACATTACCCCTTAATCGGCCTCCCTCTAATCTCATGCTGTGTCCTCTTTTACTGCTATTTTTCTTATATTAAAACATGTTAGACTCTTTCACCTTGTTAATGCCCTTAAGGTGTTTGACTGTTTCAATCATATCACCTCTCTCCCTCCTTTGCTCTGGGGTATACATATTGAGCTCTGTTAATCTATCCTCATATGTTTTCTGATGCAGTCCCTGCACCATTTTGGTTGCCCTTCTCTGGACTGCCTCAATTTGGTTAATGTCCTTGTGAAGGTGTGGCCTCCAGTACTGCATGCAGTACGCCAGATGGGGCCTAACCAGTGTCTGGTAAAGAGGGATAATTACCTACCTCTTACGACTTGTCATACCCCTACTAATATACCCCAACATCCCCCGGTCTTATCTACTGCTTTAGTGGTCTGCTTGGATGATTTCAGGTCACCTGTGATGATGATGATGATGCCCAAGTCTCTTTCTCCCCTTGTGACTGCCAGCAACTCCCCTCCCAGCCTATAGGTAGCTTTAGGGTTTCTCTTCCCTATGTACATGATCTTGCACTTCTTTGCATTTAACCCCAGTTGCCACTCTTCCAACCATTTTGCTAGCTTATCCAGATCTCTTCTCACTCTGCCCACCTCATCTGGATCATCTACTCTGTTGCAGATCTTGGTGTCACCTGCAAACAGACAAACCTTACCCTCCAGTCCATCTGCAATGTCACTGATGAAGATATTGAAGAGGGCTGGCTCCAGGACTGATCCCTGAGGTACCCACCTTGTGACTTGCATCTCTTCTGACTGTATACCGTTTACCACCACTCTCTGATTTCTGTCAATCAACCAGTTTGCCACCCAGTTGACCAACTTCTGACCTACCCAGCTTATTAATCAATCTTCTATGTGGAACAGTATCGAAAGCTTTGCTGAAGTCAAGGTAGGTGACATCAATTGCTGCCCCTTGGTCCACCACTCTGATTACCCATTCAAAGAAATCTATGAGATTAGTTTGACAGGACCTTCAGCCGAGCTCCAGCTCTCCACGGGCTCCCTGCCCCACAGGTGCAGGCACTTGGACACCGGGCGGCTGGCGCTTCCTCAGCCGCCGCCCGAGACCTCAAGCCCGGACTCCTCAATCTGAAAGCTGAGCTCCAGCTCTCCATGGGCTCCCTGCCCCACAGGCGCAGGCAATCGGACACCGGGCGGCCGGCGCTTCCTCAGCCACTGCCTGAGACCTCAAGCCCGGACTCCTCAAGCTGAAAGCCAAGCTCCAGCTCTCCATGGGCTCCCTGCCCCACAGGCGCAGGCACTTGGACACCGGGCAGCCGGCACTTCCTCAGCCACCGCCCGAGATCTCAAGCCTGAACTCCTCAAGCTGAAAGGTACAGCAAAAGCTGCTAATTTTACGCCCCCACACCCATCCCTCACCCCCACCACTTATTAAATACACAATTTTCCCGCCCACTTATAAAACACGCCTACAGCGGTCCTTATCACCCTCTTTAATTCATTGGTTGTCCCTTGAGGAATGCCCAAAGTTTGCTGGCCGACTCCACAGGCATCTTCTCTTGAGACCTTGCTACCCCATCCTGTAGTGCACATTCCCCTAATTTTGTACAAAATGGGGGGTCTAGATTCCACCCTTATGAAGGGATCCCTACTATTATTGGCACTGATCATCCTCTGTTGTGCTCAGGTGGCAAGTAATCCACAGATGCCAGTGCATACAGAGCCTGACCTCTCAGAAACTTGTTACTCATACATCAGTCTACCTACCAGCTACTTATGTGCTGTGCAGTCTGGACTACTGTTGGAATACAATCCAGGAACTTATCAAGTTGGTACTCGTACTGAGCAGCCTCCTCATGCTAGTCCTTCTGTTCCATACGGTGTTAGTAACCCTCTGTACATCTCAGTCAGGGTGTTGCTTCATCTAGCACTAGGGCGGTACACCCCTGGGGGTGGTAATAGGCACACACATCATGTTAAGAACCCTAAGCGTACCAGGACCAAGCTCCTTAGGCTAATACTAGCTGCCTTAATGAAGGTGCTACTTCTTCTACTAATTTGCTCAGGTAACATCGAACCAAACCCTGGTCCTATCTCTACCCTCACTTCTCCGTCGGATACAGCCACCATCAAAGGAATGAGATTCTGGCACGTCAATATCTGCAGCCTCCTAAAGAAGTTCACAGTGGTTCAGGCATGGATCAGTCATACCCAACCTGATGTCCCAGTAATTTTTGAATCCTGGCTTAGGCCAGCTTCCCAGGACAGTGAGATTAACATCCCATCCTACCAGCTATTCAGAACCGACAGGCCTACTAGGGGAGGTGGAGTAGCTATATATGTTAAGGAAAGATTTGTGACATCCTGTTTGGATTCAAGCACTGCTATAAACGAGTTTGAATGTCTAACTCTCAAGATTGATTTATCCTCCTCTCTGGCCTTTAGAGTGATCGGCTGCTACAGACCCCATCTGCGGTGAATCTACTCCTTTCTCACCTTAATAACATCATTGAGAAAGAGAACCCGGAAACTATCATACTTGGGGACTGTAACTTTGATTGGCTCTCCAAGGCCGTATCATCACTAAATATCTTTTGTGACTCTTACGGGTTAGCAAAACTAATACAAGAACCTACACGTCCGAATAAAAAGAACCCATGTAACAGTTCATTGCTGGATGTCATTTTAGTTGATAAACCGCATCTTTATACGCATGTCGGAACCTTCTTTGCTGATGTCAGTGACCATTGCTTTATTGCCACGGTTAGGTCACTACATCACATAGGCACTACAACTAAATTCATCACTAAAAGGACTCGGAGCAACTTTGATGCAGCCGCCTATGCATATGAATTGGGACATTGACCACGTTGGCAAGATTTCTACCTAGCTACTGAGGTAAACACGGCCTATGACATCTTCAATGAGATTCTTGTAGGATCCCTAAACGCACATGCCCCGAAGGTAAAAATCAGGACAAGAAGCAAAACCTGTCACTGGTTCACACCTGAACTGAAAATCGCCCTGTTAGGCAGGGATAAGCTGTGGAAAAAGGCGAGACAAACAAAACTGGACCCAGACTGATGCCAATTCAGAAAGGCAAGCAACGCCTGAACGAAAATGATCAGAGATACCAAAGCATCATTTTACCTCAAAGAGTTGGACTCTGCTGAAAAGTGTTCCTCTAAATTCTGGAAGACTATTAAAGATATGTCCAGTCATACATCAAGCAACTCCTTGCCTCCAAAAATCACATCTGAAGGAAAAACCATATGCGACAAACATGACATCCTAGAAGCCTTTAACAATCATTTTGCCACAGCTGGACTGGCCTTTGACAATTCCCCAGCAGCCATGGCCCGTGCTAAACTAAGTGGCCCCTGTGCTGACGCCATTGTTCCAGTCCCTGGCTTCTCCTTCCAACCTGTACAATTGAAGGAGGTTGAAGATGTGATACTTCGGGTGGACGAAAAAAAGAGCGCTGGAGCTGACTCTCTGGATCCTTACTTCATAAAAATCGCATATCACGTCCTTGCTGTCCCTATTACACACCTATTCAATCTATCTTGGGCACAAGGATCCCTTCCCACCATTTGGAAAACTGCCCATGTTATCCCATTGCACAAATCTGGGGTTTTCGATACTGTGGACCATAGCCTTCTAATCTCCACTTTGAAGAGTATAGGTCTCCATCGTGGATCCTTGCAGTGGTTTCTGGAATACCTAGTAGGTCGGCAGCAACAAGTCAAAGCTGAGGGGGAGCTCTCCCCTCTCAAAACTTTGCTAAGGGGAGTGCCACAAGGATCTATTCTGAGATCTTTGCTCTTCACAATTTATATCAATAACATCGATTTGGGCATCAGCAAGGCTAAAATACATCTGTTTGTGGACAACACAGTGGTTTACATAAGTCGTCCGACTGCCCAAGCCACCTGTGCAGACCTTCAGGAAGATTTTGACCTACTCCAGACCCAGCTTCTCCACAAAAAGCTTCTCTTAAACGTGAAAAAGACAAAAGCCATGCTGTTCGTATCGTATAGCTGGATCACTAATCCTGCCAGCTCCCGGACATTGCCTCTGATCACTACTCTTCTAGGAGAGAAATTGGATGTTACCCCTAAGTTTAAATACTTAGGAGTGTGGCTTGACCAGAACCTTACATTTGCAGAGCATGTTGAAGAACTAGTAAAGAAGTTAAGGCAGAGACTGCCTTTTCTACAGAATTAGCCAGTTCCTCACTTGTGATGCTAAACAGAGACTAGTCCAATCTACTTTTCTCTCCCTAATTGACTATGGTGACTTTTTATACAGTCACTGTCCTAAAGCCTTGCTTATCAAACTGGACACATTATTTCACAGAGCCATCAGATACATTACCAGTCTTCCCCTCTCTACCCATCACTGCCTACTATACAAAGCCATAGGATGGCCATCGCTTACGTTCCAGCGTGACAGAAATGCAGTCCTCTGGACTTACAGAGCTGTCCTAAAAAATGCTCCCTCAATATATTAATGAATGTCTCCCTATGGTTGAGCTGGAACCATATGGCTTAAGGAGCTCATCGTATATCTCTCTGTGCATCCCTAGAGTCTCTACCCACTTTAGTAGAATGACCTTTAGCGTCTCGTTGACGACCCTATGGAACAAAATCCAAAAAATACTAAAACTAAGTTACATCCGCAGTGTTTATGCCTTCAAGGCACTATACGTCCAAAGCGTGTGTGAATACCGCAATTATCACCCGGCTACTATTCACTAACTACAGTTAGATTGCTCCCAGAGCCTGGCCCTAAATATGTGCAGCCATTCCCTAAGTGACTCTTGTGCATACGTTATTAATCAGCATGTTTTCACTACTTCTAGTCCCTGTGCCCATTGCATATTATAGATAAGTCTCCCTGAATTTGTCTGAGTTTCCTGAACCTAAAATAATATGTCTTACCCCTGTGGTGGCTGTACCTTTCCAAGCCACCTCGGAGTTCCCCTGCCTGGTCTCTTCACCAACAAATTACTGCTAATGCCACCAACCAACTGGATCGTGAGCACCCTCTGGTCACTGCTCTGATTGGTTCATGCAAACCTCCTTGGCAATCCTCAGATACCGGCGATATATGTCGAATGGTCTGCCGCACTCTGTTTATCCATCTGTCACCGCGTCGTCCCCTCCAGATGAAACCCCTCCACATGGCTAAAGTGCTCTCATTAGATTTATAAGTGCTTAGGCCCTACATTGAATCATAGACCGCGTATGGCCACAGGAGCTGCAACATTCACATCCTATCCCTGTGGTCTGTTGGTATGATGGACCTGGCAAATAGTGATAGCACCTAGTACTGGACTAAATACGCGGCAGATGCTATTCCACCCATGCCCAGTATCTCGCTCATGCCCCTCTACAGCATGCCGCAGCTCGGCTGGCCACAGCCCCAATGTAAGCACCCATGGGATTGTGGTTTTAGTATCCAGCAGGCTTTCAGCACCTAGCTCCCTCCTAGCAAAGACCCACCTGCCCACTCATTCATGAACTGGTCAAGAAAAGCTATATCACTTACATCTGCCTGCCCTAACAGCATTACCTGGGGCTAGCCTATCCTTTTTCTATGACAATCACTGTAATATGATCCATTTCTGTATATCTCAGGTCTGCCTATTCCATCTGCTTACTGGTTAATGCTTATTGTATCACCGGTATTTCTATGTATGTATGTCTTTGATATGCACTGTATTGTATGTGTGCCTCTTGTTTTGCACTTCCACTATGTTTTTATCTCCACTGTAAATATTGATGTTTGATGTTTGCTTTGTAACATAATCTGGACTTAACCAGGTCCATCTTGCAAATGAGCTTGCTTAACGATGTTTTGCCTGGATAAATAAAGAATTTTGATTGATTAATTGATTGATTCCTGTTGTAAACACATGCTGTCTTGGATCCTGTGCTCCTATGGATTCCAGGTGTTGCACTATCCTTTCCTTAAGGAGTTCCTCCATAATCTTGCCCACTACTGAGGTAAGACTGACTGGTCTGTAGTTCTCTGCCTCCTCCCTGCTACCACTCTTGTGGAGTGGGCTTACATGAGCCCTTTCTCCAGACTTCTGGGACCTTTCCTGTGCTGAGAGAGTCATTAAACAGTTCTGATAATGGCTCTGCTAGTTCCACCCTTAGTTCCTTTAGTACCCTGGGATGTATTCCATCAGGCCCCATTGCCTTATCCACCCTGAGCTTGGCGAGCTCTTGTAGGACCCTTCCTTTTATGAAGGGACTAGTGCACACCTCCCTCCCCACTGTGTCAATGGTGCTGAGCTGTGGGCCCTGCCCTACCTTCTCTTTAGTAACTACTGAGCAGAAGTACTTATTTAAGATAGATGCTTTTACATGGTCCTCCTCCTCACATGCTCCCTTATCCCCTTTGATCTTAGCAATACCCTCTCTGGACTTTCTCCTTTGACTAATGCATCTACAGAAAGTCTTGTCACCTTCTTTTACTGTTTGTGCTAGTGTTTCCTCAGTTTGGGCCTTTGCCTGCCTTCCCTGCTTCCCTCAGGGAAGTTTGGTATGCCTCCCTATCTTCATCTCGCTGTGTTCCCTTATATTTCCTGAAGGCCAGCCTTTTACCTCTGACCTTTTCTGCTACCGTTTTTGAGAGCCAAAGTGGTTTCCTTATTCTTTTGCACTTCCTTTTCTCTCTAACACAATGGGATGTTGCTTCAAGTATTTCATCCTTACTGCTTTCCCACTTTGTCTGTACCCTCTCACCTGTATTTCTTTTTGCCAGGGCTAGCTTAACTCTGTTGGCCATCTTATCAAAGTCAGATCCTCTGAAGTCCCATATTTTTGCCTTGGAATGGGATAATTTAGTTCTAGTGGCCAAATTGAACCATACCGTGTGATGTTCACTGGCCCCCAGGTGACCTTCTACCTGGAGATCTGTGATCCTTTCCGTGTTAGTCAGTACTAGATCTAGGATAGCCCTGTCTCTTGTGGGTTGCTGTACCAGTTGTTTGAGGCCCTCCCCCTGCAGTGAATCCACTATGTGTCTAGTTCTGGCAGATGTTCCTGCTGGTATTGACCAATCTGTATCTGGCATGTTGAAGTCTCCCATTATCAGAACCTCCCCTTTAGCTGTCATGTTTTCTATATCTTCTAACAGTAATGTGTCTATGTCATCCCCTGGTCTGAAGGCCTGTAGACAACCCCAGTTTGTATGGCTGTCCCATTTCCTGTTTCCGGTGACCCACAGTTCTTCTGCCTCCTTATGTGTATTCTGAATTTCTGTAGCTTTTATATTTTCATTGACATAAACGGCCACTCAACACACCCCCTTTTTGCACCTCGGTCTCTTCTGAACTGTACATAGCCAGGTACTGAAGTTTTCCAAGTGCGGTTACTGGTAAACCATGTCTCGTTAATGGCTACTATGTCCAGTTTAGCCTCCGTCATTATTGACTGCAGGTCTGGGATCTTGTTTCCCAGACAGTGAGCATTTGTGTACATGATTTTCCATTGGCCAGATTTCAGTGTGTTAGTTGTTGGGCGAGGTCTGGTGTTTCCCCTGTGTGTCGTATGGGGAGCCGGACCTTTTTCCTTACCTGGTGATGCAAATGAACTGCAAAAATGCTGAACTCCTGTTTGACCACTAGCTGAGGGGGGAGGGGTGTTCTTCCCATTCGACTTATCGGGTGCTGCACCCCTCTCCCCATTTGCTAGTTTAAATATTCTGCAAAGACGTCAAACTTCTGCCACAATGCACTAAGTCAGATGCAGTCCATCAAATTTAAAGAATTTTCGCTCCCAAAACTGTTGCCAGTTCCCTACAAATTTGTGTCCTTTTTCCTGGCACCAGCCCTTGAGCCACATGTGAAACCATGTTGCCTGGGATCTGGGACTCCAATGGCTTCCTGGTACTCCACTATCCACTCCTTTAGGAGTGACTCCATGATCTTCCCGACAACAGATTTAAGACTTACTGGTCTGTAGTTCCCTGCAACCTCTTTGCTGCCACTCTTATGAAGAGGGACAGCATTTGCCCTTCTCCAGTCCTCTGGGACTGTTCCAGTGTCCAAGGACTTACTGAACAGGCCCGCAAAAGGGCTGTGAGCTCCATCCTCAGTTCCCTCAGAATTCTTGGATGTATGCAATCTGGACCCATGGCTTTGTCCACCTTTAGTTTAGTAAGCTCTTCCAGGACCTTTTACACTGTGAAAGGGCTGGTGTTTACCTTCTTCCCCTCCATTCCTTTTTTTTTTTAATTGAAACATCGGAATTACAAACCTTTGAGTCAGAGACTCATTTACAAAGCTCCACATCAGAGATAACAAACAATAAAATTAACATATGTAGGAATCCAGTAATAACAAAGCATTAAATTATCCAGTGCACATAAACAAGTATACATAGTAAACAGTCCAAAGAATTCAGCTATGGACTTGCAATGGAGATACAGGCAAAGTAGGTTAAAGGAGTGGAGAGAAGGATGGCGAGGTAGGGGTAGAAACCAAGGGAGGGGTGGGGGAAAGAGATATTGGAGGGGCTGGAGCAGTCAGAGGAGACATTGTTAATCAGAAGTGGGTATGGGTATGGGTTTGGGAAGGGGGGGGCTCGAAGCAGTCGCAGTGACTGGATGAAAGAAGGTGACTCTAAGATTCACTTTGAAGGGGCCTAATTTGACTTTAGAGGAGACTACTCCAGGAAGGGCATTCAACCAGAGCGGAGCCCTGTACATGAAGGCCCTCTGCCCCAGGGTCATCCTACAATAGGGACTAGAATGGATGCTTTGGAGGAGCTTCTAGTAGCCTTATTTACAGGGTCAGGGGTTAGAAGATGAAGAAGCACCAGAGGGGAGAGCCCAGCAGCAATCTTTTTGGCAAGCAGGCTAGTATGATATTTAAGCCAGCCCTCAAAGTTAAGACAGTTCATTTGGTGGCAGAGGTCACAGGTGTGAGTGAACCTGTTGCAACCAGCCATGAGTAGACAAGCATTGTTCATGGCAACCTTTAACCTGTGGGTTGCTGTGTCAGCACCTGACCCATAGATTACAATCCCATAATCAACTATGGACAAGACCGAGCAGGTTACAGCCAGGTGGAGGACATCTGAGGGCATGCACTGTCTATGCCTGTATAGGAGATCTAGTCTGGTGTTTATAGCGGTACAGACTAGGTTAAAATGCTTGAGGAAAGAAAGGGGGGAGTAAAGTGTACTGCTCAGGTATTTAAAACCGTGAACCTGTTCCTGTAGGTCCCTGCATTCTCTTTGCTGCCACTCTTATGAAGAGGGACAACATTTTCCCTTCTCCAGTCCTCTGGGACCATTCCAGTGTCCAGGGACTCACTGAACAGGTCTGCTAGAAGGGCTTTGAAGTCCAGCTGTGGACCCTGCCCTTCTCCCTCCACAGTGAAGATGGAACAGTCCACTCCTTCTAGAATAATCCCCTTTCCCACAGCATTATTGCCACACTCCTCATTTACAGCCAGGTTACCTTCCCCCTCAGTATACCCAGTTCTCACCATGACACTTGTGCACCAAGGTGCTGTAACATAACTTCAGCAACAGCAGACCCAAAACTTTCCGTTGTGTCTTTGGCATTCGATTACACTGCAACACCACCCACAGAAGCTCTAGAAGGTATTAATCACATAAACGCCCTATCATTAATCTAACCTGTCTCACATCTAAAAATAGCTGCACACGAAGAGTTGGTATAATCATTGTTGCTGAGCAAGTGATAAATCATGCCAGCTTCAACAATATTAGCCATCTCCAAAAACAGTTGTTCCATGTCTCCCTCCACACACTCCTCCATCGCCTTTCAGTATAGCTACCCCCCAGCCTTCCTTCTCTCGCTGATGTACCTAAAGAATGTCTTGTCTCTTTTATTAACAGAGTGAGCTATTCTCTCTTCTTTTTCAGCCTTTGCGTTCCTTACAGCCTTCCCTGCCTCCTTCAGACTATTCTGGTACACTTCCTTGTCCTCATCCCTTTGCAACTCCTTGTACCTACTGAAGGTTAGTTTCTTGGCCCTCACCATTTCTTCACCGCCCTTGAGAACCAGAGTGGTCTCTTTCTTCTCTTCCTCTTACTTACCAGCCTTACACGTTGGTTTGTGACTACTATTATGGCTTCCTTGATGTGTGTCCATTTCTCCTCTACTCCCCCTCCTATCCCCCTTTTTGCTAGGGTTTCCTGAACCTGTAATCCCATCCTGGTAAAGTCAGCTCTTCTGAAGTCTAAGACCTTTGCTTTTGTTAACTGAGTCCCTGTATCCACTTTGAACCACACCATATGGTGGTCGTTGGACTCTAGTTGTCCTTAAATCTGGAGTTCTTCCACTCTGTCCCCACTGGTCAGTACCAGATCCAGGATAGCTCTGTCTCTAGTGGGTTCTCACACCAGCTGTCTGAGTCCTGCCCCTAGAAGGGAGTCCATGAAGTTCCTTGCCCTAGCTGAGGCTCCTGCTGGAATGGACCAGTTAATGTCTGGCATATTAAATTCCCCCATTAGTAGGACTTCCACTTTTGCCATCATCTCTTGTATGTCCTCCAGCAGTATCTCATCAATTTCTTCTCCCTGAGCAGGGGGTCTGTAGATGACCCCTGTGTGAACAGCTGTTCAATTGCCTGGCTCAAGGGTGACTCATACTTCTTCTGTCTGCCCCATGTGCTCTGAATTGCTGTTGCCTTGATGTTATCTCTGATGTAAAGGGATATTCCACCCCCCTTTTTACCATGCCTGGCTTTTCTGAACAGGGCATAACCTGGTACATTTATGTCCCAGTTGTGATTGGTGGTGTACAATGTTTCAGTTATGGCCACTGTGTCCAGATCTGCCGCCATCATTTCAGCCACCAGGACTAACTTTTTTAGTCATTATTCAAAGATTATATTCGAAAACCTTATGTGCTCATAAATACATCAACAATTCCTCATGACACCTGGTTGACCAGTGAGCCAATGAGCTCATATTGTCTATGTACATGCTCATTGACAGTTCGGTCAGCAGCTGACTGTGGCAGTGTGAGGTGGGCTGTGCCAGTCACTTGCTCTAGTCGGGTTAGGTTGGGGGGGCAGAGTGGTGGGTCACTACCTGTCAGGGTGGAGGGCCACTAGACTACTGGGGTATTGTAGTGTTCATGTGGACAGGGATTGGGGAATAGGGAAGGGACCACTGGACCACTGGGGATTTATTTGTATTAGCAAGGACAGAGATCAGAGAAAGGGGAAGGGACAACTGGACCACCGTGGATTTATTTGTATTAATTGGGGATGGGATCAGAGAATGGAGGAAGGACCACTGAACCAGTGGAAATTTATTTGTATTAAACTGGAACAGTGATCGGTGAATGGGGAAGGGGAAAGGGACCTCTAGACCACCATGACTGAATGATTCATCATTATTATACATGGCGATTGGGTCTGGAGAGGAAACTCTAGACTACCAGGGATGTCTGTTTCATGTGTTATATTACACACAGGGATAGGGGCATGGGGGGAGATTTGCTAGACTACCAGGGCTGACTGTTTCATTTCTTTTATCATACATGGGGAGCGGGACATGGGGGGGGTCTGCAGGAACACCATTGCCATCTTGTTTTATATAAGGAGAGGGATCAGGGCTTGCATGGGGACCTGGCCCGGTGCACCTGGCTGTGGTGCTGACATGCAGATGTGCCCATAATGGGAATCCAAATGGCCCCTTAGTGCCATGTATGCCCAATGTGCTCATCTGCATGTTTGGGCCGAATGTCACTCATGTGGGCCATGGCACTAAACAGTGTGTGCTGTGCTTTTCACCTATGGGTGGTCTTCAGCCCAATGCTCTGGTAGCATTACACCAGGCATGGTGACTGCATGCTGTGCACTGAGCTACCATGATCCTAGATTCAAACAGATAGTGTGCTCAGTTCAAATTGCACTATCTCTTTGAATATGGCACCAGAGCTATCTGGCCCTCTTTTTTTCACGCAGTGCACCTGTTTGTATGCTCAGCCATCCAGCTCTGAAAATGGGGCCCATTGTGCACATATCAGTGGTCCCGGGGGCATCATGTTACAAAAAAACTGTTACACAACTTCAAAAGGCTTTAAAGCTTTAACAAGTATATGTTACTTGCAAAATTTCTATGTGCTAATGCAATGCTAAAAGTGAACACTAACCACACTCTTGCCTGCTGCTGATCAGACTGGCAGCAACAATGTAACGGATGGCTACTCCTCTAATAAAGTACCTGCCGCTGAACCATGCGCTGACATACCAACACTAGCTAACTTCCCAAACAGAAAGCCATTGCCATAGCAACTCATGGATTTGCGGTGCGTATGAGCTGGTGGAGCCCCTGCTCTCTTGGAGAGTTTAGTGCTGTATGCAAAGTGCTATACAAGTCTTTGATAGCATTTCTATGCTGGTTATTAGTGCTTATGTTCTCTTGCACTATTGTGGGAGATCCGTTCATTTTACTCAGCCAGTGGATCAGAGACAGTGAGGGACATCACATTTACAAGATTCTGAATTTAAATGTTAAAAAAATGTATGTCTTCATTTAAAAGCTAAAAGTACATGATCAAATCTTCTGCCAAAATCAATCTAATATTTACTCACCATTTTAGGAAGCTTTTTCTTTCCCATTCTATCTAAATACCCCTAATGTCAATATTCTGTATATTATTCTCATGATGCTACCCTCATCATACTTTTTATAACCCACTTATATAGTGTGGGTTCTGCAGAAATTGCAGTGTCCATGTCTCCCCTTACAGTTATCAGGGAGGTGAAGGCATCACAACCTGCACCCCAAAACCCCACCAACATGTGATTCACCAACTTCAGCCCCAATAAACATGGGGATGTCAGGACAAATTCATGCCAATGTTATTTCAGGTCAATTTACTGCAATTAGATTATGAACTGAGCAATAAAATATAAGAGACATTTAAAAGTGTACAGGTATGTAAGGAATTTGTAGTGTACTTATGGGCATATAAGTTTATTGAATTTAATCTTTGAATAATGGCTAAAAATGTTTTTTATTCATAATTGTACAGTCTCCAGAAGAAGCCATGAAGGCAAAATGTTGGGGCATTGAAATAAAAGCACATGTACTCAAGTCTGTGGTGCTGAGGGCTATTTGGGGGGGCTCAGAGCAGTCCCACATACTCCTTGTGAAGAGATTCTCCAGACTGAGGGATTGCTCCACTGAATCGTCATAGCTTTTAGCTGTTGGTAATTATCTGCCAGCACTCTGACCTGACCCAGGGCTGCCCAACTGTACCCTTCTTCCCTAGCTCTGGCTCCCACCCCTTTATCTCCCCTGCCCTTCCCCCTACTTGGCTTATTCTTCCCCTTTCTCCCTTCTACTGACTTAATCTGGGGCCAACCTCTTCCCCCCACCCCTGTAGCATGCTCAGACTCTCCCCTCCTTGCTGTCAATATAACTCCTTACACGAAACTGCTTATTCTGCCCCAATCACTCCCTCACCCCTCCCTGCTGCTCCACCCCTTGTGGCCCTTTCCCTCTTCCCACCACCCATTATGTGCCTTCATCCCCCCCAATACCATGCTCAGCCCCCTCTCTGTTTAATGTTGACAAAGCCTCCTTTTGAGGTTGCCTATCCACCTGTTTCCCCTCCAGGGGTAGACTCCTCTCCCCTCCACTTTTCCTTGCTCTTTAGTCTTCTGCCAACCCCCCCTCGGAGAGGGCTGTCTCTCCTTCTCTCCTGAGTTCACTATTGTTATTCAATGCTTATTTAGCTCTGACACTGTACCAATTCATGTATTAGTAACAATATTGTAATGTTGTAATCTTAATGTCTGTTGTTTCTTATCCTATGCCTGTGCTGTAATGTGTCTGCTTAACTTGTTATTTTGATGTGGAACCTTTGTAAAAGAGCCTGTGCTGAAAGATTATTTCCGAATCTTTTAATAAATAAATAAAAATAAAATAAATAAATTGGATCATTCTACACTGAGCAGTAGAGAAGGAGATATTACATCCTATGGAAGTTCACCACATGAAGAGACTTTACACATAGTGCGAAGCACCAAGGGACTTTAAATGCATCTCCTTCCTACTATTACTACTTTGTTTTTGCAATATTTATCAGAATATTTGATTGTGAATCTGTCCACTTTGAGCCTCTGTAAGCATGGATGGTTTCTCTGACATGGGGAATTGTGTTGAGAGCACTTGCTTTTAGCTCCTTTAGTTGGGATGAGAGAGGGAAATCATTAAGGATCATGAATAGGAACAGGGATTTATCTTTATCGGTTGCTGAAGGTTCTAAAAGCATTACGCAGGAAACTGAGAATTTAAACTCCAGGGATTTAAGGCTGGAATGGCATGGTCTTACATTGGCCCAATATATAAATTAAAGCTGTATACCCAGGGGATTGAGAGTAGGTTTACAACCCAATATTGGAATCAACACAGAAGCACTGATGAAAAGATGGGATGGAATAATAACTTGTTGCAGTGTGGATTTTTTGTGTGCACTGGCTGAGGTAATTATTTTGGAGAGCTCCAAATCAGCTGAAGAGATTTAAAAAAGAGGAGTCACTTAAAACATAGCTTCAACTAAATAATTTCAATCAGTGGTTAGATGACACCAAACATAAGCTAAAATAATTTGAATATTCTGTTAAGCAAATGAAGAAATGTCAATGTCATACTGTAGGTTACCATGATAATAAAGCGCACATGTTTAAGAAATTTAGAAGGGAAGGGCCATATGGCGATAAAGGGCCAGATGGTTTGGACAGTTATTCCAGGAATAATTCCAGTTGTAAAGATGAAAGACCTTTTCTAGAGACACAGACTCACCAGCAGGTCCCACACGACCAGGCTGAGGGGCAACGGAGGATGCAACACAGCACATCCAAGAAGTATGGAACAAAGGTGGTCAGCCAGAGAAAACAGGAAGCGGAACTGCTGAAGGAAACGTCAAGAATCCAAGGACAGTGGGGAGTAGCATGGGGAATAGGGGACACTAGTTATCTTCAACTTGAGCAGGAAACAACTGAAAGACACAGAGCAGGACGTGTTATCAGATGGCCTATTGTTTTCTGTCACAAAACAATTAGACAATTTTCAATTTAAGGTGGATTAACAGCATTTTTATAGGAATCTGAGGCTAAAATCACAGTTTACAGATAATGTGGAAGATAAGAGAAACAAGTACCAATGACAAGTTAAACAAGCCTGAGGGCTAAGATCATCATATACGTTTGCTTTATTTTTGTATTCATATCTGAATAAGAACAAGGATGAACTCGCTTGAGCCAACGTTCATTTACGATGAGGCTCCCCAGCGTTTTTGTTACAAGATGACACAAATATTAGGATTCAATAAATAATGTTGCAGTAAGCAATGAACAGTAAGCATTAACACCACACATGTTAAAAATGATTGTGGAAAATAAAAAAGTAAATAATTACGAATAATACAGGCATAAAAATTAAAATGTCTGAACAAAACAGAGGTACTTTAGCTTTGTCATCAAGCCATTGTTTTAGCCTGCCCAAGCTAATCTTGCCAGGTGCTGGTCTCAGAGAATGTGAAATACTACTCCAAGCCATTGGCCCACGATACAAGAATAACATTCAGTCCATTTCTAAATTACATTTGGGGACCACTAATTTCAATCTTGTTGCTGATCTTAAAGAGTCCTTTTTCTGTCTGTGAAAAACACTAGTTGAGATATATTCTTGAGTTGCCCCCCACCACCATGCCTTTATACATTAATGAAAGAATGGGACTATTCCTACTGTCAAGTCAACTTCTGCCACCCCAGACTAGCATACAGTTGGCAAAAGTAAGTCATATGAACAACACCAAGTATAAATCGAGCAAGTCTGTTGCAACAGACATCAAGTCTTGACATCTCTCTCCCAGCCATGCCTATATATATGATATCCCCATAATCAAGAACTGGAAGAACCATTGTGTTTATTACATATCTCCTGTATCTCCTAGTCTCCTGAGGCATACACAGTTTTATCCAGTAAAGGATCCTAACCATTTACCATCATTGTTCAGAAGCTTCTCTATATGGACATTCCATCTCAAACCAGTGTCCAACCACATACCCATGTATTTATATGAATGAACTTGTTGTATTCCTGTGCCATCTTCTGCTTTAATAATTAAAACCAATTTTTCAGTTTTAATCTTGCTTCACTTAAACAAAATAGACTGAGTTTTTTTAGGGTTAAGAACTCATTTGTGATTTTTGAAAAGTAATGTACAGTATATTTCATCAAAAGCATCTTGGAGTCTCTTTTGGATTTTTTCTATAGAAGTATCAGATGTATGTATAATTGTGTCATCTGCATAAAAGTGGTACAGAATTGATGGATCTGTAATCTGTGTGTGTGTGTGTGTGTGTGTGTGTGTGTGTGTGTGTGTGTGTGTGTGTGGCAACTTATGTTTTGGTCTGATGTGCAGTTTCCGAGTTACAGAGAGTTGAGAAAAAAAAATGTGTTATTGCTCATTGACTTTGCTGGGATTTTTCACTGAACTTGCCTACAGTCCAGACAGTTTGTTTTTTTGCTGTGAAATTTCCAGGGCAGAAAGGGACTATTCCACAGATGTGCCTATTGCTAGTCTAGTGAAAAAATAATAAGCTGTTTTTAAGTTATTGCAATTTAAAAATGTGAAAAAATTGTTTTTGAGCATGCTAAGTAAGCACTAAAAGATAGCTGTATGCAACAAAATAGGAATCCTGTTTTGTATGGGACAATTCCTTTTTTGTATGGCCACCATCTTGTTTTCAGTTTTGCCTGAAAAATTCTAATTTGGCCCCCCCAAATGATATTCTGGGTAGGAACCAACACATGTAGCTTGCTTATTGGGACTCCTTAGGTGCATTCTGGACTTTATTGCTCAGAAATCCCCTTAAAATGTGTGTTATTTAACACTGAAATTCTTTTTTCATATCAGCGTCATACAAAATAAGATCTTGTTTCATATGACAACTCATGAAACAAAAGCTTCTTTCATATGGAAAATCGATGTATTTCAATGGGATTTTCAACTCTGTTGCATAACTTTGCCATTGTTTCATATGTTGACACCAAATTGTCAACATAGCCTTTTGGGGACCCCACTTATGAATAATATGACTGTTGCTACACAACTCCAACATGAAAGATGATTTTGCAGTTGCTTGGTGAATTCACTTTTCACACAGGATATGCATAATGACAGCTATATAGTTCATGAGGTGAGGTCATAAGAAGACTATGTTGAACATTTGGGGTCAAAATATGTAAAGATGACAAAGTTGTAACCATTCATTGCAATTTTGCTACGCACACGCATAGCTTTGGAAATTTTAATAACTTTGACCCCAACTTTTCAACATAGACTTGTTATTACCCCACCTCATGTATGTCACATCCATCATTTTTCAAATCCTAGTCAAAATGTGTTTTTGTACCTGCGGCCAGGAATGGCATTGTAGTTGCATAGAATTACATTTTGGTGGGGTTTTGAATATTTTCTATACCAGGTACATGAGGTGGGGTAATAAGATGGCAATGGTGGTAATTTGGTCACTGTTGTCCTATAAATTGGAGTGCAGGGCCCTTCCACAGCGACACACATGCATCTATGGAGGGATGGAAGTACATGGCCCAAAGGGCACAGTGCTCCCACAGGCAAATAAGGCTATGATTACACTATCTCAAGAAGTAAGAACTGATGACCCCAAGGCACCTGTACCCCATGATGCCAATTGGTGTGTGTGTGGGGGGGTTGTTAGGGTTGAAACCCTAATGTTGTATTTCCCTCCTTTTTATGGTTTGATATCAACCCTAACTGATACATTAATGTAGTTTTTTGCAATATATATATATATATATATATTTTATATATGGTGTGGGCCCAATATTGAGCCCTTTGGAACTCTGGTAATAGTGGGTGCATGAATGGATGAATAGTCACCAATGGAAACTAGCTGTTTCCTCCCCTCAAGGTAAGATTTGAACCACTTAGTACAGCCTTGAGCCATCCCCATCAAGGCCAGCCTGGACAGGAGGACACCATGGTCCAAGGTGTTAAATGCCTTTGATAAATCCACAGAGATAGCTCCCTTTAGTGTCCTCCTGTCTAGGGCAAGCTGGATGTCACTAACAACATTTATTAAGTTGGAGGCTGTACTGTAGTGCTGTCTGAATCCTGATTCAAATGTATTAATTTTGTTTCAGGATTCTAAGTAATACTTTGAGCTGAGATCCATTTTTCAAAACTTTTTGATACTTGGAGGAAGAGGGGCTATAGGACTATAGTTCCACAACTCTGATTTCTGCCCTGATTTATAAATGGGGACTACCCTTGATCATTTCCAAGCTTAAGGGAATTCCCCTGAACTACGTGAAAGATTAAAAATGTTGGTTGAAGGAAGAGCAATTATTGGTGATGCATACTTTATTTTAATCTGGATAGGGTATAGTCCACACCGATAGCTTTGGTGGTATCTAATTTTTAGAGCTCCAACCTCACTTCCTCCATGGAGACACTTGTGAAAGAAAACTAGTATGGGGGAATATTTGGATCCTGCTGTCTAACCATTGGCTGATTAAAACTTCTAGATATCTCACTGCCCATTTTGATGAAATGGTTGTTAAACCTTTCCACCACCTGCTGGGACAGGGGACTATTTGACCATCAATAAGAAAAGTGCCAGTTATAGCTTGACCGTTACAATTTAGGAGACTTGACATGAGTTTCCAGACCTCTCTCAGACTTTGTGAATGATTATGATCACATTTTTGTCCATAGTACGTTTGTTTAGCTAATTTTGTTTATTTTACATATTGATAACAGAATTGTCTGTATCTGTCCTAGTCAGCTTTGGTGTTCCTTTTTGTTTTAGCTCTAAACCATGCTGTCTCTCTTTACTGTTTTTGAGTTTCTTTAAGCCTGAATTGTACCAGGGTGCATAATTATCTTTTTAGACTTTTGGTTTTAATTGGAGCATGTTTATCACATAACTTCAGAAACTTACTGGAAAAAGAATGCCCGGCATCATTTACTCTTGGTATCAATTCTGTTCTTTCACATGGGACATTTTTCAGGTGCATGATATATTTCAAATAGTCAGTTTCTTGTAGCATCACTGCTTAATAAATCTATCATGGACTGGGAGTCATGTCCTGCTTCGAATACAATAGATTATTTGGTGATCTGAAAGTGACTCTAGAAAAACACCACTTAAATCATGATTTAGGGGAACATTTGTAAAGATTACATCTACTAAAGTTGAATTTGAGGGGTCTTTTTGATTAATTCTTGTAGGTTCATTAACTAATTGGTTAAGACCCAAACTCACATGAAAACCTACCAACAGGTGTATGTCATCAACATAATGCAAATTTACATTAAAATCACCTTCTATCAGCAATTCATGGATATCCTTATCACCAAACAATAGATCCTGTAACATAGAAACATACAAGTTGACAGCAGATAAGGACCGCAAGGCCTATCCAGTCTGCACATTCCTTTTTCTACCTTATAAATGTGCCATCGGCCTTTGTTCTATCAATGGCCTATCTATCCATACTCATCTGTATTGCTCCCTTATGCCTATCCCATGCCTGTTTGAAGCCCTACACTGTATTCATATCCACCACTTCCTGAGGTAGGCCATTCCATGCATCCACTACTCTTTCTGTGAAAAAGAACTTCCTCACATTACCCCTTAATTGGCCTCCCTCTAATCTCATGCTGTGTCCTCTTGTCCTGCTATTTTTCTTGTATTGAAACATGTTAGACTCTTTCACCTTGTTAATGCCCTTAAGGTGTTTGAATATTTCAATCATATCACCTCTCTCCCTCCTTTGCTCTAGGGTATACATATTGAGCTCCATTAATCTATCATCATGTGTTTTCTGATGCAGTCCCTGCACCATTTTGGTTACCCTTCTCTGGACTGCCTCAATTTGGTTAACGTCCTTGTGAAGGTGTGGCCTCCAGTACTACATGCAGTACTCCAGATGGGGCCTAACCAGTGTCTTGTAAAGAGGGATTATTACCTCCCTCTTCCAACTTGTGATACCCCTACTAATACACCCTAACATTCCCCTAGCCTTATCTACTGCTTTAGTGGTCTGCTTGGATGATTTCAGGTCATCAGTAATGATGAGGCCCAAGTCTCTTTCTTCCCTTGTGACTGCCAGCAACTTCCCTCCCAGCCTATAGGTGGCTTCAGGGTTTCTCTTCCCTATGTGCATGATCTTGCACTACTTTGCATTAAACCCCAGTTGCCACTCTTCAGACCATTTTGCTAGTTGATCCAGATCTCTTTTCATTCTGCCCACCCCATCTGGATCATCTACTCTGTTGCAGATCTTGGTGTCATCTGCAAACAGACAAACCTTACCCTCCAGTCCATCTGCAATGTCACTGATGAAGATAGTGAAGAGGACTGGCTCCAGAACTGATCCCTGAGGTAGCCCACTTGTGACTTGCATCTCTTCAGACTGTATACCATTTACCACCACTCTCTGTTTCGTGCCTGTCAGCCAGTTTGTAATATATTAAATACTTCTGGTTTGACATTAGGAGGATAGTAAACCCCAGCTAGCAACATTTTTGTTTTGTAATGAGTGGTTTCAGTTCCAACATTAGTACCTCTAAGCCAGCCAAATCTGAATTTAAGTTGGTCTCTAACATTAGTAAACCTTTATTCCCATAAACTAGAATTCCTCCTCCTTTTTCACGTCTATATGTATGCCATAGTTGGTAACTAGGGTTGTTAATGTGTGTACCCTCAATTTTATCATTCAGCCATGTCTCAGTTATCACCTCTAGATCTGGTTGATAATTAAGGATCCATTCCCTAATTAGATCCAGCTTGTTAATTACACTCCTAGCATTAAAATGTACAAGGCTAAGTCCCTGTTTTGTAAGGATCTCTGCTGTGAACTCATTAGTGGTTGGGGAACAGAAATTCTGATGTACGAGGCCTGGGTTTGGGTGAACATCTACACACATAGACAGAAAAATTAAAAATACAATTGTAACTGCCTTAGATATTTCTAAGCAATATTTCTTTTTTTTTATTTGCCTTCACAGTTGAATTACCAGTGAGGCTAGAGAAGCTTTTAAATAGATCTATATTATACTTGAAAGTAATAGGAAATTATGTTAAATTTCAAAAAATCATTTTCCAGCCTATGTGTGAACAAGTCAGGTTGAACAGCTTCCCACCAGGCCACAGCTAACTTAGGAATCACTCTCACAGGATGTTTCCTATCAACCCAGTCTGATTAATTAAACCTAAATACTCTATTCCCTCTCCCCCAAGAGTAGCTCCCAGATCCCAACTTAATAAACAAAAACTAAGTTGGGATCTGGGAGCTACTTCTTGGGGGGAGAGGCAATAGAGTTTTTAGGTTTAATTTATCCAATTGGGCTGGCATGAAACATCCCACATATATGTCTCCCAGTGGCAGAAATAGTCCAGTAGAAACATATATTGGATTAGTGCAGAAAGAAATTGAGAAAATTAGGAAAACATACACCAGAGTAAGATATAATTTAAATCGAGAAAAACAAGGAGTTTTGAACAATTTGGCAGGTGACACCTCAATAGGAGTAAAGCCAGTAGATAAAGAAGGGTCCACAGTGATAGAAGATGTAGAACAATACCATAGAATGTGTTTGAATCTTTTGGAAGTGAGAGAGAATGATGTAGTGCTAGACGGGGACCTCCTCCTTGAAATACAGGAACAAATTAAGGTAATGATTCAAGAGATGACCTCCTTATGGTGGCTGCCTGAATGGGGGTGGAGTGGGGAGGAATTATTGATAAGATAATACCCTAGAATGCCCCAGTTCTATGCCCTACCACAGATTCATAAGGATCAGTGTAACCTATCTGGAAGGCTAATATAAGGGAATAGATTCAACTCTAGAACCACTTTTGCCTTCACGAATTTCCACTTCTAACCCCTCATAGAGTATATACCTACATATATTAAAGACATGACTCATGTATTGCACATTATAGAACTAAATAGGACACTAGATTCTAAAGATGTCTTTCTAGTTCTGATTGATGAAAAAGAGTTATGCACCTCAATACCTCACACTGGGGGGCTGAAGCAGTGGGAGAGGTGCTAGATACCATACCCGAGGGTTCTAGACCAAAGACTAAGCTTTTGCAGGCTCTAGCAGCCGTGGTGCTCCACAAAAATTATTTTAAATATCAAAATACTTTTTCTAGCCAAATAAAGGGAACAGCCATGGGGAGCACAATGGCCCCAGGATACGCAATGGTCCATAAAGATTGAGGAAATTGTAAAGGTGATCTTGGAGCTGTGACCAATGTATTGTGAGCTGGACCCAGGCTCAAAGTGACTCTTGGTGAGTTGTGTTGGGCAGTTGAGCCCTGTGTTTGATGGGATTATTCGGTGTTCCTTGTCGGGGGGGGGTCTCCCACTGGCATGGCAAAATGCGCTGGTAAGAGTCCTGAAAAAGCCAGTGCTGGACCTGGATATCCTGGTGAACTACTGGCCTGTCTATAACCTCCCTTTTTTAGGCAAGGTTATTGAGAAGGTTGTTGCACTGCAGCTGGAGATGCACTTGGTGACCTTTGTCATCTAGAAGCCCCTCCAGTCAGGATTTAGGTTAATGTTCAGCACTGAGACTGCTTTGGTCCAGGTTCAAAATGATGTGCTCAGATCAAGGGATGAGGGAGAGTGGTCAGTTCTTGTTCTTCTTGATCTTTCCTCAGCATTTGACATTGTTGACCATGGACTTTTATTGGATCAACTCACCGGCAAAGTGATTAGCTGGTTTGAGTAGTACCTCGGGGCAGCTTTTTTATTGCGCCTAATAGACCTGCACTGTGGCATAACCCAAGGGTAAGTCCTTTTGCCCATGCTGTTTTCAGTGTGCATGCTACCCCTGGGTAGGATCAAAAGGCAGTATGGAGTTGGGTTTCACTGCTATGCAGATGATACTCAGCTCTATCTGTGTTTTACACCTCAAGATCGTGGAAAAGTGGATGTGCTGAATCTGTGTTTGTCTGAGATCTAGGACTGGATGCATCCTGCTGGCTGAGACTCAACCTGGACAAAATTAAAGTACTTCTAGTGATTGAGTCAAGTAGGAGGGAGGGAGTGGCAGCATCTGGGAGGGGTACCTTGGTACCTCCAGGCTTGGTGCTGCCAAAAAGGTGAAGAATCTGGGCATCATAATGGGACAAATGGCTGACATTCGAGGCTTAGGTGTTGGCAGTTGTCCAGACTGGCTTCTACCATCTGAGAAATATCAACCAGATTCGTTCCCTTATCCCGTCTGAGGGTTTGCCTTCTCTTGCACATGCTTTTGTGACATCTTGACTTATTTACTGTAATGCCATCTACCGTGGGGTAAGTGGAGGTATGCTGCAGCACCTGCAGCTGATCCAGAATGTGAATGCAAGGTTGCTGACTGGCCTTTCGAGGATGAGTCATATTACCCCAGTGCTGTGGGATCTGCACTGACTCCTGGTCAAGTGGCATATCTCCTATAAAGTTGGTTTTCTAACCTATAAGGCCCTACATGGTCTGGGTCTGGGCTACTAGTGGTGGGCAAAAGTGGCCAAAATCCACTACACAAAGCAATTCACAAATCAAGGTGTAATCCATGAAGTAATCTGCAACGAGAAGCAGAGTATATTGCGTCATAATGAGGATCTCGAAGTCCATTGGAAATAATGACTTCACGTTACTCCGTCTTTCCCCAACCACTTCTGCACCAATTTTAATGCGACGTACATTGAAATCAATGTACTTTACATCACTTCACCTTGTTGGTGTGCTCCAAGGTGAATTTTGAAGTGATTCATGGGATTGTAGGTCACATGGGCTTTAGATTGTTCTGCACAGCCTCAGTTCTGTGTAGTGTGTGTTGTAGTAGCTGGAAACAGTTTGCTCTCAGAGCTCTGAGATTCAAACCCTCTAAAAGCCATTCAAAAAGCCTTTTTTGAGCCTTTTTATTTTGCTCAAAATTTAGCACATCAATTGTAGGAAACCCTCATGTGCTCATATCATTGAGTGTTTATTGTCTATGTGTGGATTTTGAATGTCAATTTAGAACATTCAGTCTGTGCAATGACAGACACTTAAAGTGTGCTTGGGGTAGATAAACTGCCTGGGATAAAGGAAGTCTTTCTGTTTTGGTTATATTTTTCTTGTACAACTGTGTTAATGTACACACAGTAATATTTTCAGTAATTTTCGACTTTTTTGCTGATTGTTGTGGTGCAGTGCATAACTTCAGTTTGTTTAAAAGATTTGGTTATATTACTGAAGTTTTCAATCTGCTGCACATTACCTGTAGTGTGTGTCTGTGTGTGTGTGTGTGTGTGTGTGTGTGTGTGTGTGTGTATGTGTGTGATGCGTGCCATCAAATCAGACACATTTTATTGTGCCACAGAGTAATTGCAGCACTGTGAACCTGCTATCCACCTGTGTTATTTTGTACTGCTTTGTGGTATCTTGGTAGTGGACTGTTACTGCAGTGCGCTGCCCCCCCCCTCCCCCAACTGGCAAAAACTATTATTTTCCAGATTTGGATTTTTGATTTGTGAGCACTGGTTAAGGTGTTGTGCCTTTGCATCTGCATTTCTTGAGTGTGCAGTGTAATCTTAATCTGTCTGTGCATTTGCATCTCTTTAGATCCCAATCTCCATCTGTAATTTAAGTCACAGTTGTTTGTTTGGCTTCCCTTCACAGTACTGGTGTGGTGCATATCTCGGCATGAACATTGTACTCATTAATGTGCATTTTTAAGTCAGGGCGATCATCACGAGTCATTCACGATACAAATTGCATTCTTCATCTTCACGGTCACAATTCATGAATTACAAAACTTTAAGTTTTTGGGTTGTAAGTTGCATGTTGCCCTGTTTTGTGGTATCTCAGCTTGACCATTGTACTCATTAATATGTGTTCTCAAGTCAGGTGTTTGGGGTAGTACAGGTCAGGGAAGTACAGCCGTAAGTATTTGCGTACAATTCATTAGTCATGTCACACCAGTCACTCATCACGACTCTGAGACAAATCACGTTCTTCACCTTCACCGTCATGATTCGCAAATTACAAAACTTTACGTTTTTGGGTTGTAAGTTGTACGTGACCCTGTTTTGTAGTATCTCGGCTTGACCATTTTACTCACTGATATGCGCTTTCAAGTCAGGGTGTTTGGGGTGGTACAGGTCAGGGAAGTACAGCCACAAGTATTTGTGTACAGTTCATTAGTCATGTCACACCAGTCACTCATCACGACTCTGAGACAAATCACGTTTTTCATCTTCATGGTCACGATTCATGAATCACAAAACTTAAAGTTTTTGAGTTATAAACAGTATGTATCTTGGCATGACCATTGTACTCATTGATATCTGTTTTCAAGTTAGGGTGTTTGGGGTAGTACAGGTAAAGGAAGTACACCTGTAGTTATTTACGTACACTTCATTAGTCATGTCACATCAGTCACTCATCATGAGACAAATCATGTTCTTCATGAATCGCAGCAGTTACATTTTTTTTTCAGTTCTGATTATACGCTGAAGACCTTTAAAGACGACCAAAACATTAACGTACCTTTTTATTTACCTTTTTTTTAAATAATGCCCCCCCCCACAAAAATAACATTTGAATTTGACAATACCACATTACTGCCACCTCCTGCAGCTTTGTTTCCCATTGGGCATGGTGGTGAATAGCTAGATGGGTGCTCTGACCACCCATGCCCAGGTGGCTGCCCTTGGGCCCCCGGTGGACCACCATGTTACAAAGATTCCAGTGCACCCCGCTGGAGTTGCCAGAGAAGGAAGAAAAAAAGGCCCACATGGGGAGCCATGGGCAGGGCCCAGTACAGGCAGTGGGGGACCCCAGGACACATCTGCTGCTGTGATGCCGGTGGATGAGGGCCGACAACCTGCTGCAGTTCCTGCAGCTCTCGCTGCAGCTCCTCCTGCTGATCCTGCAGCGGCTGCTGCTCCACCTGTTCCTGCTGCTGCTGCTCCTGGGTGACAACCACAGCTGCCGGGCTCACTGTGGCTGCAGGTGGGGTCTCCAAAGCCTGACAATTGAATCTAATGGGGCAGTCACTCCGCATTTATGTCCCACGATGGCCACCACTTAGCCCACCATGTCCAAGCTCCATCAAGAAAGTAAATAACCAAAAACAACACTATTACAAGCACTTGTAAAAGAAAGTACAGTACCTAAAAATAAGTGCACAAAAAAAGCATTTCCAATTAAATAAAACTTTCCTGAAGGACTGCAACAACTAAATACACACAGATTTAACACACAAAAAAGAACTGTAGCTTTTTTGTGAGCTCCAAAACACACAGAACAGAGTCTGACTGCACACTGCAGGACTGCAAACTCTTTCCACTAGAGAAAGTGAAATTATAAGGCTAATAGAATATTAATAAGGCTCCTTCGCACTCTGATTTGTTACTGGATCGGTTATTAATGGCCAGGTAATGACCGATCCAGGTGTTTTGGTAGTGTGAGGAGCCACTTCACATGAAGGCAGAGTGAACCGCGAAGCTGAGAATAGTTGCAAAGCCTGATTCCCCACTTACGTAGTAAACGTAATTGAGCTGTGATAATTCTGCACGTATACGGTGACAGAGAAGCAAATAGAGCCAAATCTAGTGATCAAGTGTAAAATAAAATTTAAATGTCAGCTTAACAGTTAAAGGCAGCGGTAACATAAAAAGCACATTTCTTGTATTTTAATTGGGTTTCCAACTGCTGTTCCTGTCAGCAGTTGGAAACCCGATCGAAGTACAAGAACTGTTTTTCAGGTCACTGCTGCCTTTAAATGTTAGGCTGACATTTAAACTTTATTTTACACTTGATTGCTATCTTTGCAGCTCTATTTGCTTCTCTAATTCAAAACAACGTAAAATTAATGGGGACCTCATCAAATACGTGAGGTTGCACTAATTAAAGTCAGCACATCGGACGCATGTAGTGTCACTATACGTAACCAAACCGCAGCTACTGACAAGTCGTGCAACCACACCGCAAAGACAAACAGCACAACCAAAGTTAATAAACAATTTTGGTTTTTAATATTTAAAATCAGCGTAGCTGGATTAGCCTTATAATTACAATAATGACCTTGCTGGCAGTTGTTTTGTGCAACCCAACCCCCCATGTGGTTGTTACTCCCCAGGAAACAACTGCCAGCTCAGTCGTTAGGTAAAACACTGACTTTCTGCCAGTGCCTATTGTAATGCCTCCCTGAATCATGTGACCTGCAGACCTACAGAGACAGTCAGCCATGTGATAACTGATCAGTGGGCTCTGGGCTGTTTGTTTCTTAATGACTTCACCTTGTCTAATTGCAATGTGAAGTAACATGAAGCCACAAAAGGCAAAGTAGCTCATTTAAGAGGGGACTTTGTGTAGTCCCACACGGATGTGGAGTGGGCTACTTCGACCATGCTTTATTGGTGGATTAAAACTTTGCTGCATCTCTAGTTGGGAACCAGAGAAAAAGAAAGTCAAGATGGCTGTGTCTGGGTCTGTTGATGTTAAATCCTCCCTTCCTCAAAAATGTTGTGATATAGCGGTTCCTGTTGATGATGACAATGATGACTGGGGGGGGGCATAATAGAAAATATCAAGTACTGAAAGGGAATCAACAATGTACAAGAGGGTAGCATCATCCAGAAAAAGAGATATGCATGAGGAAGGACCAAACATTTGAAGATAGAGGGGGGACGGATCAGGGGCAACGTCAGGAATTATTTTTTCACACAGAAGGTGGTAGGTGCAAGGACAAACTAAAACTAATGATCAATGTTCTGATGGGACAGTAGCAGTTGAAGCATCCCCATAATTTGTAGCTGGTGCCCCTCAATTCGCTCCAACTGCTGCTCAGCGTTGTCAAGATGGTGTTTAATAGCCTTCAACTCGCTGCACATCAGGCCCAAAATGGCCTGTGTGGTAGGTAGTTGGACAGGGTTTCCACCATCACCTGCTAAAGATTGTGGTGGTGGAGCTGCTTGATCCATGGCCTTCCCCAGTTCACACCACCATGCGCAGGTGGGCACCGTGCTGCCCCCTCTTCCCCAGCAGGGCCAGCAGGTGCATTACTGCCCTGTTCTGCAACCTTGGCCTGCCACTGTACATGGTGATGGTTGTACAGGTGGGTGTGCTTACCACCTGTGCCAAGGTGAGTTTCTTTGGGGCCATGGTGCACCTCCACACCTCACAGATTACATTTCACTACACTGCTGTCCCCAGGCAGTGTAGTAAAGAACTCCCACACTAATGAGATGTGGGGAGGACCAGGCACAAGTGAGACCCAGGTGTTGTTGAAGCCAGGGGCTGCTGCTGCTGCAGTGAAATTCTCTTTCAAGCATGATTCAATTCCTGCCTGCCTGAAGCATGCGACCTAGATTGTGTAAGCCATGTGACGTGCATGGGCTGCCTGTAAATTCTCACTCTGCCCTTAAAGGTGGAGTGACCAACACAAAGTCATTATCACCATTATTACAAGGCAAAGTGGCGAAGTAGCAGCTTCAATGGGCACTTTGTGTAGCTGGAAAACAACACGAAGTGGGCTACTTCACGTCTACTTCGCTGGTGGAATTTGGCTTTGCTGCATCTCTATCTCCTACTACAAGCTGAAAGTGAAACTCTCTTTCAAGCATGAGTCACTTCCTGCTTTCCTGCCTGAAGCATGTGACCTACACTGTATAAACCATGTGTTGTGTGTTGGCTGCCTGTGAATTCTCACGCCACCTTAAAGTGAAGCAAGGCAGAGTAAGCAACGCAAAGTCACAATTATAACGCAAAGTGGAGAAGTAATGATTTTAAATGGGCACTTCGTGTAGTGGAATGGCAACATGAAGTGGGCCACTTTGCGTCCACTCTGCGGGCAGAATTTAACTTCGCTGCATCTCTACAGGCTACTTGTGCAAGCTTTTTCATCCTTGCCTCCCTGCTCTTCTCTTCTGTTCTGCTGAGGAGGATCTCCTCATTCTTCCCAGGGTCAGACTCAAAGTCTGGGAACAGGGCATTTGAAGTAGCAGGGTCAATATTATGGAACTCACTTCCGATGGCCCTGAGGGAGGCCCCACGGTGGAAGTTTTTAAAAAGGGGTTAAAAACTTTTCTTTTTTGCTCAGGCTTTAGATGTATAAAGTATGTTATAAATGAGAAATTTCGTCATTTATTGTGCAATCCAGCTGTTGATTTATTTATGTATTTTCTGCGTATGGGTGTAATTTATAATTTTATTGTTTTGTTTTATAATTCTGTATTGTTATCTAAAGTTTGCTATTTCTTCCTTTGTAATGGTGCCCTGGGCTTCTGGGTTAGGGAGCCATGAATAAATTAAACTACTACTGCTACTACGTACCGTATGTATTGGTTGGAGGAAATGTATATTTTGCAAGAGGGTAATACCTACAGTGATCATATAAAGTGTTGGAAACTCTTTACTGATAACATTTTGTTGATCTGGAAAGATAGTGAGGACAACTTGGGAGAATTTATACAATGCATTAATTCAAGAGATTCCTGTCTCCAATTCACTGTGACTGTATGTAAAGACCAAGTAGCCTGCTTGGGCATTTTGATTTCTACAAAACTTAACAAGCTTAGTACAACTTTGTACAGAACGAAGATGGATCATAATACTGTCTTACATGCCACAAGTTTTCACTCTCCAACCCTGATAGATAGCATTCCTTTCTCTCAAATGCTTTGAGCTAAACATAATTGCAGCAGTGGGAGAGACTTTTAGGAGGAACAGAATATCGTTGCCAACAGGTTCGCCATTAGGGGATATAGGAAACTCACTATAACATGAGCAATTAATAGGGTTAAAAAAATTACAAGACATCAGGTAATGCAGAGTAGATAGAAGGATAAAAAGCAAGGAGAAAGTTTAATCTTAGCTACTACACACTGCCCCAAATGCCCCAAATCAAGACAGCAATTCAAAAACATTGGCATATCTAGCAGGAACATTCAGAGACATGGCCAATTTTTAGTACTAGACCCTTTGTAACCTCACAAAGGGCTCCTACTTTGAGATCTAAGTTGCTGCACACTGAGTCAATTACTAGGACCGATAACACAGGATAGTTATTACTATAACCACTCAAGAATGGCATGTATGTGGGCATACCTCCCATGAGGAGGTATTCAAGCATCCACCTAAGGGCAAGGAATATAAGATTAATTCACATATAACTTACTTGCATATTACTTGCAATTCAATGGGCATAGTATATGTCATCCAGTGCCCCTGTGACTGTTCATATGTTGGTAAAACATTGAGGGAACTTAACAGAATGGCTACTGAACTTGCATGTGTACTATAAAGGGGCAGGATGAGGGCTGGAGTGTCGCATTGCATTTTTAGGAAAGGGGCCACACAAGTGTCCAGCTAAGATTTTGGGGATTAGAACTGGTACTACTGGTAACTAGGGGAGAAGACTTCAAGAAAAAATTAGGAAACTGTGAAATGAGATGGCTCTTTGAATTGGGGACCCTGAAGAGTCCCTGGGGACTGAATGAGGGGGCTAACTGGCAGGCATGTTTTATTTATTTATTTTTATTTATTCAAGAGTTTCACCAGGAAGGCATACTGAGCAATATAGCTAATTTCCAGATGCATCATGGGGGAAGGAGAGGTGGAGTTGAACATGTATATAGTACATGAAACCATCGATGGACAAAGTAATACAATGGCAATATACATAGCAGGCAGCTAACAGTACGCTGAACAGTAAGTACAATGCGTTGAGCACAGTCCAAAATTTGTACAGTATTACAACATGAGTATATACATCATAAATACAACACAGAGTACTTGGAAGAATTATTCAGTCAAAGAGAACTGGGTAAGCAGCCAAAGTGAATAGGAAAGGCAAGTTGCATAGTGCTATGTTGGGCAGTCCAACTGAACCATGGCAAGGTGGGACCAAATCATGTGGCTAAAGATTAAGGGGGTGGGAGAGTGGTCGGGGCAAGATGAGGGGTCAATAAGTTTTGACATGAGCAGGAGGGGGTTGTGTAATCATGTATGAGGGAGGAGAGTGATTTGTGTGATGTGGCATTGCAGATGGAGGCGGGGAGCGTGTTACACAGTTTAAGACAGCGGAAAGAAAAAGCAGATTGGCCAGTGGTGGTAGAGCAGTGGGGATTGTGAAGAAGTGAAGGTCAATGTTATGGAAAGAGTAAGTTCTCTGGAAGGAAGCATAACTGGAGGAGGAAAGATAGGAGGGGAGATTACCAGTCCAGAATTTGGCCGTGAAGGTAGCAGTATGGGACAATCATCTGGACTCCAAGGATGGCAGGGACAGGGCTTTGTAAAGGTCACAGTGGTGAGTACGAGGGGTGCAGGAAAGCACAAAGTGACAGAAAGAGTTGAAGAGAGTATCCACTCCGGCCAAGGTAATTTTTGGCCCAGTACTGTAGACTATGTCTACATAGTGAAAGGTGGGGAGGATCATTTTCTGCATGATTGCACTATGAGCAGTTTGAGGAATGCAATCCATGTTTCTACATAAAGCACCAGGCTTGGGGTGTAAGTTCTTTTGGATTGCATTCAAGTGTGCTGAAAAGTTCAAATGGTGGTCTAACCAGACCCCAAGGTATCTGAAGATAGTGACATTTTCAATAGGGGTGCAGTCCAGGGTGTGGAAGGCGGGGGGGGGATTGAAGTCTAGATAGCCTCTACCTAGTGCTGAAAAATAAGGAGTCTGACTTTTTGGTGTTCAGGAACAGCTGGTTGGACTGGAACTATTGCTGGACTTTGTTAAAATCATGTTACAGTCTAGCCTCAGCATCAGTGTGTGAGGTACCACATTTGTAAAAGATGGTGTTGCCCTTAATCATGTGGATTTGGCAAGTGGAGCAGGCAGAAGGGAGATCATTAAGGAAGACAGAAAATAATATAGGGCCAAGAACTGAGCCCTGCCAGTGGTGATGGGGAGAGGAGGGGAGAGGGAGGCACTCTTGGCCGATTGGGATCTGCTTGACAGGAACGAGTGAAACCATGCTGTGGCTGAGGAGTTAAACCCAGTATCAGTGAGTTTTTGGAGGAGAAGGGAGTGGGATACTGTGCTGAAGGCTTTTGCTACATCGACAAATGTGGCAGAGGTAGGATTTCTCTGATCCATATTGATGAGTATGGAGTCAATGAGCCATAAGAGGGAGGTGGTAGTGGAGTGGGACTTGTGGAAACCAGACTAGTAAGCAGTGAAAAATGAGGTGGAGTCAAGGTAAAGGGTGAGTTGGACCAGGAGAATGCATTCTTAGAGCTTAGCTAGAATGGGAACAAAGGAGATAGGCCAATCGATCCCAGGGGTAGTGGGATCACCACCTTTGGAGAGAGGAATAACAGTAGAGTTTTTCCAGGTTGTGGGATCTGAGGATGGAGTAAAAGACAGGCTCAGAAGAGAGGCCAGGGCAGCAGCTATAGCAAGGTAGGAGAGATGGATTTACAGCAGGGAGGTCTTGTCAAATGAATCTGATAGATTTCTTTGACTGGGTGACCAGGGAGGTGAATTAAGGGGGTGCAGGTGATGTGGCCTATCTTGACTTCAGTAAAACTTTCAATACTGTTCCACATAGAAGACTGGTAAACATGCTAGGTAGACTCAAGGTGAGCCAAAAAGTGCTCAACTGGGTGGGGAACTGGTTAAAGGACAGAAAGCAGAGAGTGGTGGTAAAAGGTGCCCAGTTGGAAGAGAAGCAAGTCACAAGTGGGGTACCTCAAGGATCGGTCCTAGAGCCAGTCCTCTTCAATATCTTTATCAGTGACATAGCAGATGGATTAGAGGGTAAGGTTTGCCTGTTTGCAAAAGATACCAAGATCTGCAATAAGGCTGATGACTCAGAAGGGGTGGGCAGGATGAGGAAAGATCTGGAAAAATTGAAAAAATGGTCTGAGGACTGGCAACTGACGTTTAACACAAAGAAATAACAGGAACCCAGTAGCAAGTTGTAGGTTGGTGGGGGGTTGCTGACTATCACAAGGGAAGAAAGGGACTTGATTAGTCATCATGGTGATGACCTAAAAGCCCTAAGCAGACAACAAAAGCAGTAGGAAAGGTTAAAATGATGTTGGGGTGTATTGGTAGGGGTATCTCTAGCTGTAGGAGGGAGGTAATGTTTCCCCTCTAAAAAAACACTGGTTAGACCCCATCTGGAATACTGCATGCAATGCTGGAGGCCACACCTACACAAAGACATTGATTGGATGGAGACTGTACAGAGAAGGCAACCAAAATGGTGCAGGGGCTACAGCATAAGACACATGAGGACAGATTGATGGATCTCAATGTGTACACCACCCTAGAGCAGAGGAGGGACAGGACGACATGATTGAAACATTCAAATACCTCAAGGGCATTAACAAGGTGAATGGGTCGATCATGTTTCAGCTGAAAAGGAAGAGTAGGACAAGAGGTCATGACATGGAAATAGAAGGAGGTCATCTAAGGGGAAATGTGAGAAAGTTATTTTTACCAGAAAGGGTGGTGCATGCATAGAACAGACTTTCCCAGGAGGTAGTAGAAGCTAGTACAATACAGGGTTTCAAAAGGGCTTGGGATAGGCACAAGGGAATCATAGAGACAGGTAGAAGTATACAGTCAAAGAACTAAGAATAGTCATATGGCACATGCATCAGGTAGGTAATATGGGCAGAATGGATGGGCCTGGCAGTCCTTATCTGCTGTCAACATCTATGTTTCTCTGTTAATACATTATAAAAATGCTAAAATCATAACCCCACTGAAAACAAGACATTGCATCTAATCTGGGACATCCTGAGTAAATACGGTGCAAAAATGTGTAAAATGAAGATCCCTATAACAATGAGATATATCATCTCCCCTGCACAATCCAGGGTGCAAAATATAGGATAAGGAATATTTAAAGGAAATCTATTGTAAACTGAACTGCACTGTGTTCACTGAGATAAGCAAACAGTTTCTTTGTTATTTTATAAAATATTAGTTTGCAGTATTTATTTCAAATGTTGTGGCCATAAGGATGGTGTGTGTGTGTGTGTGTATGAAAATGCCTGCTGATTGCTATATATTTAGCCTGGATAGTTCACAGAAGATCTGGCATATGTCTAAGACAGTGTCTTTCAGATAATGTCTTAAGAGGTTAAAAAATAGTGTAAATATTTTTAAATTTGTTGTTGGAAAATGACAACATTTATGAGGTATGAATCTTTCTTGAAAGACAATACCTGCCCAACTGAAGCTAGTAGCAAGAAAATGTTTAAATGCTAAGTATTTAAATGTGCAAGTTGTTGCATTTCGAAGTGGGGGTAAACAAACATCCAGTTTAATAGGCAGTCAATATTTAACAAGCTGTTTCAGTTTCCTAATGGCCATCTGACAAGCAGCTCGGAGTTCTGTCTTCATTATTCTAAACAGAAAGAAGGGAGTATTTTATTTCAAGTGGCACAGTGATTTATAGGTGTTGAAGGGTACATTGAAAACTCCAAAAATGTGCTCGACAGTATTCCATTTTTCCAGCTACAGACAACAAGATGGCTGTAGGCTCCACCCACAGCCATAAAATCAAAAAATCTCACTTCTGGCTTTTGCAAATGGTCTTGTTCTTCTATCAACATCCTTTTTAGGTCTACAGCGCAAGGTAACTTCCTTTTCTGCACTCTGCAAAGAAAAAAAATTAGCAATCAGTACAATTAAAATTAAAATGCTTATATTTGTGAATAGACAAAAGAAAATGCTGGCTCTTTTCATTGATAAAACGAAGACAGAGACAGTTAAATCCTACCCCTATCTAGGTGGATATTTTTCTCAGTGTACAAGATGGTCAAAACATCAAGACTATGTTAAGCACAAAGCAATTACAACTTTTAATGTCTTCAGGAGATTCTCTGCACAAATGGGCAATGGCTCAGTTAGGGGACTGCTGAAGGTAATAGAAGCTTAAATATGTGCTAGTATTACATACCGTATGCCTCAGAAATGTGGGCACTAACTAATCTTAAACATCTAGAAACACAACTAAATAAACTTTATAGATTTATTTTGAAAGTACAGTACCACAATGTGTCCTGGATGTAATTGTTAGATCTGAACTAGGACAAAATCCATTAGAAGTGTATATAATAGAAAGGAAACTATAATTTATATTAAAGTAACTTCTTTATCCAGAATATAGACTACCTTGGATGTGCCTAGAGGAAGAGATAGATTATACCCTGCAAGGTTTTAGGTCCCCAACTATAGAATGTATAGCTGCATATATCTTTCCATTGTGGCTAGGACACTTTTTATATCAAGCCTATTACATTCCAATAAATGAGATTACGCCATAAGTTAAGGAAAGAATGAAGAATATTTATATTAGTAAGGACATGGAACAGATAAAGATCTATAAAAATTATAAATGGTTTAAAAGGCTTAAATCATACCATCATTTGGAACCTTACCTAACAATGATAGAAAACCCTGATATAAGGTGAACAAAAATTAGCTTAAGGATGGAACTTTATAACTTTTGATAGATTTACTATTCGCAGAAAAGAATGGGGTGCAGAAAGTGACAAATGTACCTGTAATATGAATATGGTGGATGACCTCAAACATGTTACATTAATTTGTCCACTATACGAGAACCATAGATGTTTCTGGTTGGGATCTCTACTGGAGAACCTTGGTCTCCCACAGACCAGATCATAGCAGATATTTTCAGTTTTTGTGATAAACAAATATTGTTCAGACTTTGATGATTTTTGAAGTCTACAAAACTATAGAAACCATGGGCCTGATTCTAAGATGGCTTACGCATGTCTCAAGGTGACTTGTGCCAAACCCTATGGCACAAATCGCACATTGCGACATGCGTTATGCTGTTTGCTGTTCCAAGAGGTGGCCTGCGACATGGCACTGGCGGTCTGCACCAAATGGGGGTTACGCATTTGCAACATGGCACAAGGGATTTTCCAGCATCAATTATGCCGGTATTCCAAGAAGGCGGCTGGTGGAATCGCAAATCACAGTTCCAAGTGGGACCCAGAAGACCATGGCGTAAGTACAATTAGACCAGCTTTTAGCTGGTCTAACCATACCTACGACCACCGGGGACACACCACCAAACCTGCTGCCCCTCCAGCAGAACCCTCATGGACCCCCATGGGTGCCCACCACATCCCCCCTGGCAGGGCAGCCCTCTGTGGGTTGCTGGCACTCCCTCTTTCCCATCCCTGTGCAGTGCCCTCATGGGTTGATTCCCATCTCACCACATGCCAGGTGCCCTAATGTGGTCCTGTGGCCCCCCCAGCCCCTCCCTAGCCCTGCAGAGCAGTGCCATGGTGTTGGGGTGGTGGGGCTCTGGGGGGACCATGCCTTGCACCACTTGCACCCTGAAGTCTGTGGCTTGTGACACGCGTGTTGGGTGCACCCTTCCCATGGACCATGGTGTAAGTGCCAGGGACCCTGCCTGTTCTGGAAAATGTTGCAGGGTCCCCAGCATAGCGGTGAATGTTGCAACTCTCATACACCAGTGAGTTGCAGCATTCATCTTAGAATCGGGCCCCACATTGGAACCTTATTTCTAATCATGTATCGACAAGATACAAATACCTTTATTTTTATCACATATAATCCTAGGAATAATATATGTACATCTTTTTAATAATGTTCCCGACATGATTCAAATACCTGTTTTATGAAATTTCATGATGTTTTAATACTATTTATGTGTGTCTATTTATTATTATTATGCTGAAAAAAATGCTGAACAAATTTTTTAAATTTTTATTTATTTTTATTTATTTTAGTCTTTGGTAACCAGGTAAGGCCCACTAGGCACAAGTGCCTGTTTTCAGGGATGACCTGGGAGCACTGGCAATAAAGTATTATTGATTGATTGATTGAGATGGAAGGTCGGTTGGTGAATGAGAAATTATTTCGTACACCATCGGCTTGCTGGGTTGCTTTGTCTGGGGGCTTCTGAGTCTGTACCTTGTGTGCACTGTGTGTGCTGTTTCCATTTCTGACTATTTTGGATTTATAACATTGGCATAGATTTGTCCTGACACCCCCATGTTTACTGTGGGCTGAAGTTGGTAAGTCACATGTACAGGGGGCACGGACTGTGATGCCTTCACCTCCTCAGATAATTGTAAGAGAAGACATGGACACTAGAATTTCTGCAGAAAGCACACTAAGTGGGTAATAAAAAGTATGATGAGGGCAGCATCATGAGAATAATATCCAGAATATAGACATCAGGGGTATTTAGATAGAATGGAAAAGAAAAAGCTTCCTGAAATGGTGGGTGAATATTAGATTGATTTTGGCAGAACATTTGACCATGAACTTTTAGCTTTAAATGTAGTAGTTCATTTATAAGGTTTAAATTCAGAAGCCTGCAGATTTGACGTCCTTCTTTGTCTGTGATCGACTGGGTGAGTAAAATAGTGAATCTCCCACAGTAGTGCAAGAGAACAGCAGTGCTAGTAGCTTGCAAAAAAGCGCTATCGAAAACTAGTATAGCACTTTGCATACAGCACTGAACTCTGCAAGAGAGCAGGGGCTCCACCAGCTCATACCTGCCATCAAGCTATGACTTGCTATGGCAGTGTCTTCCTGATTGGGAAATTAGATGATGTAGGTATTTATTTATTTATTGAAATTTCAGATAACACCTTTGAGAACAAGCTCATTTCATAGGTTCCCCGTCAGACGAACAATACATATTGGGAAAGTATGAGATGGAGAACAAACAAAACAAGGAATTATACAAGTCATTACAAGAGTGTATAGCTAGAGAAGTTCCAATACATGTGGCATTGTACAATGTATGCCATGGTGTATATTTGATTAAAACCTGGAATTCAAAGGGTCATATTAGAGGGGGTGGGGTCTTATGAAACAACTCTTTACAGGAAAAAGAGAACAGACTCAGCCTAATATCTAATAATCAACAAGGTAAGGGATGGCATCAGCCCAGGGGCCTCATCAGAGGTGAGAAAGTATGGGACAAAACATTTTAAAGTGAGCAAGGGAGCTCAGGAGATATAACGGGGGGAGGGGGGATAGGGGAAAGTCATAGAGGGGTGAAGGGAAAGAGTGGAAGGAATCAAGAGGAAATGCGAAGAAGAATGATTAGCAACTTAGAGCAGTTATTTACATGCTGAGAACAGTTATGCATAAGGTCAGGATAGCATAAGGTTAGAATAAGTGCTGGTCACAAGAAGGAAAGTTATTAGAAGCAGTCACAACTGGCATCAGCAACTAGTTGTTACTTAAATTTAACCTTGAAGGAGCCCAAGGTGGATGCTGAAGTGATGTCATGGTGCAGAAAGTTCATCCATAGCAGGGCATGGTAGGCAAAGGACCTTTGTCCCAGAAAAGTGTGACAGTGGGGAATGTTAAAAATCTGGCTAGTAGAGCTTCTGGTGCAATGATGGTTGATAGTGGGGGTAATAAGCTTCTGCACTACTTGGGGCATTTTGCCTAAGCTTACTTTTTTGGACAGTAAACATGTTTGGTACACGAGTCTACCCTTGAATTGGAACCAATTAGCCTGAGCGTATATGTGACAGGTATGGGACAAATGGGCTGAGCCGGTAAGGAGCCGGCATGCTTTGTTAAGTGAAACTATGATGCGGCGAAGAGTTGTTTCAGTAGCTGATCAATAGATTGGTAAGCCGTAATCAATAAGTGAGACAAGAGAGCTTTGAATGGCCAGGTTAAGAGCCTCTGGGGTCTAACATTGCTTATGCCTATAAAGTAGCTCAATGTGGGTGTTAACAGCCTTAGAAATGTTGTCAATGTGATAGGCATAGGTCATCGTACTGTCAATAGTAATCCCTAGATATTTGAAGAGCTGAACTAGCTCCAGGGGAGAACCCTCTTCATTGGTGATAGAAAGACGGTTAAGTTCTGTTCCTATTTTGGGAGCTGGAGAACAGCATAGTTTTAGTCTTGTTGTAATTCATAACTAAATTGTGCTTATGGAATCATCTTTCTATGACTACAAAATTACTCTGTAGCCTAGATTCAAGAACCTTAGGGTCTGGATCACTGGTAAACAGGACAGCATCGTCAGCAAATAAAAGGATGTGACCCTGACAGAAGTAAGGAAGGTTGTTGAGGAAAATGTTAAATAAAAGAGGGCTCAAGATGGACCGTTGAGGAACTCCAGACAGGACAGGTCTGCTATCCGAGAGGGTGTTACCAATCTTCACCTGCTGGGTACGGTTGTGCAGGTAACTTTCAAGCTAGGCTACGCTGTCACAAGCTAGGCCAATGGTGGTAAGATGTTTGACCAGAAAAGTATGATTCACTGTGTCGACAGCTTTGGTTAAATCAATGAAATCAGCACCGACCAGGTGTCCTTGATCTAAGGAGTGGTGAATAAAGCCTGTGAACTCCAGAAGGGCGGTAGTGGTACTATGACCATTTCTGAACCTGTGTCATTGCGAGCATTGTAGCTGATATTTTTCTAAGTATTCAACCAGTTGGTCAGCCACTATATGCTCATGAGCTTTCGAGAGTGGGGCAGGATAGAGATAGGCCTTTTGTTCCCAGTAATTGTGCGTTCCCCAGACTTGTGAACTGGTGTCACAGTGGCAGATTTCCACTTCTGAGGAAATTGAGAGTATCTAAGTGACATGTTAATAGTATGTGTTGGAGGTGACAGAATTTCATCCAGAGTAAGGGTTACAAGCTTAAGATCCAGGGTGTCACAACTAAATCTTGATTTCCCTAATACCTTGAGTAAGCAATTCCTGGCTTCATGGGCTGAGAGGGTTTTGAAGTAGAAAGGAGGATGAGAAGGGTGCAGAGTCTCTTTCCCAGAGTAGTCACTTGTGAGGGGTTGAGAGAAGTAGCCAGGTGGCAGAACACCACTCAGGTCCATGAAGGCATTATTAAAAGTGTGAGCAATAAGTTTGGGGTTGAGTGAGGATATACCATCAATGTTAAGCATGGTAGGGGCAGATCTGAGGTCTCTCCCAGTGACCTCTTCAAGGTTAGTCCAAAATTTTCTGCCATCATTCCAGGTCCGAGAGAGCACTTCCTTATAATATTGATTTTTAGCTACACGAGTAGCCCTCATGTAGTTGTTTCTAGCTGCTTTGTACCTCTGAATGTTGGCCTGGTTACACAGGGACCTAGACCCATGCCATAGATGGTCCCTGGCATTCAGAAGCTCAAGGAGGTCCAGAGAAAACCAGGGATTACTGCAGCCTTTGATTTTATGCCTTTTATGGAGGGGCGTGCCTATCACATACAGTGTTGTGTTGTAAGTCAGTGCACAGCTTGGCAGCAGGTATAAGTAAAGGAGCTATCCATTACATACTTGCTGTCAGTCTGAGGCAAGAATGTGGTAAGTGTTTGTTTTATCATTGCATTAGTACGTGGAAATCTTGCAAGTTAAGGCTACTTGTCAAAGCTTTAAAACCTTTTGAAGTTGTGTAACAGATTTTTTGTAACATGATGCCCATAGGACCACTGATATGTGCACAATGTAAATGAAATCACTCGAAAATTTTCTAGGAACTTCAACACACATAAATTGTTGCATGTTTTGTGGAACAAGGCAAAATTTCAAATAGCTTTAAAATATTAATCCATAATACTGAAAGCTAACCTTGAGGGTTATGGAAACATGAAAGACACTGCAACAGTTTTAAATAATTATTCATGCTAATAATAAATAAAAATAAGAATGGTGAGAGGACTGCAAAGCTGAGTGGTTCTGTCTTCCCAAACCTCAGGCCTGGAGTCTCTGATACCATAAGAGACATCCCTCGGAGGCCTTATTAACTTATATAATACAGGCCTCCTGGACAGTTCTCAAAATGAATGAGCTAACTTCTCCTTAACTTAAGAAAAGTCTGACTGATCTTATTGTTGAAGCCCTCTGAGCTCCCTTAAAAGTACAAGCCCCAGCGCTTTGACTGTAGTGTTCATCAGACGGCTGGATAGACAGGAGCTTCCTGTTTCTTAGTCCATGTTAACTCCACTCAGATAAAAATGTATGTTGCAATTACTGCTGAGTATCAGGTCTTTGAGTCTTCACCTGGACTGTTACCTCACATAGAGTGCTCCAGTATTCCTGTTCACCTAACCGTACCTACTGGGTGTGGTGGTGGCTACCAGCTCCCCCCCATCCTCGCTGGATGATTATTTTAATAATTCCCATGTGCCTCTCCCAGGCATGACTGAATCCCGTCACATTCTCTGCCCCCACAAGCTCCCTAGTCAACCTTTTACATCTGTCAACTGCATTTTCCATAGATAAATGCTTCTGCACCTCTCTCTTGAATCTCCCTCCCACTAATTTCATTGTGTTCCCTCTTGTAACAATGATTGTGCTCAACCTAAAAAGTTCCCCACACTCCACCCTGATTATCCCCAGAGGTATTTAAGTGTCTCAGTCATGTTCCCTTGGCTTTTCTGTTCTCTAAGGAAAACATGTTTCCTCATAGGGCTTCCCCTACTGTTTCTGTATCATCTTGGTTGTCCGACTCTGCACAGCCTCCACCCTGTAGATATTCATTGTAAACTGAAGGTTTACAAACTGCACACAGTACTCATAGTGCGTGTGAACCAATGACTTGTACAGGTGGTGTATAACCTTCTTTTTTTCTGCTTGCTATCCCCCTCCCTATTCAGTCCATCATCCTGTTTGCTCTCCCCGCTGCTCTTGAACACTGGGCCACTACTTTCATATCATCTATAATGATAACCCAGCGGTCCCTTTCCTCCAAAGTAGATAGGTTCATAGGTTTTCATACAAGTTCAATGGGCTGCTAGCCCATTGAAGAACTCGTCAGCTTCTCATACAGTAGGTGGTATTCGTGTTTCCTTTCTCCCATGTATACATCTAATCTATTCTTAAAAGTGTCAATATTTGGGCTTGAGACTATGTGTGAAGGCAAGCTGTTCCATACTCTCACAACTCTTTGTGTGAAAAAGCTATGTCTTTTAGGCAAGGCAAGGTAATCTTTATTTAAAAGACGCCCAATCCTAGAGGCTCTGGGCACTGTACAAATAAGATAAATAAACATAACTAAATTCATAAATAATAACATTTATCACAGAAATAAGCTAAAAAGAGGGGTGTGGGAACTATATCTAAACCAAGGCACTAAAAGCTAAGTTGGGAAAAACCTGGGCAAATAGGAGGGCCTTGAATATCTACAAAGTTGGGGCCCCCCCTTACCCCTCGAGCTTGTAGCTATTATTTTTAGTGTTGGCTCTGACTTGACTCAAAGCTAGCCCTATGGTAGCCCCCAGATAATAATTGTTTACAGCTATATATGTTAAGCATAGATCACCATGAATTTGCCGGTATCCTGCTGTGTATATGCTAAGGGTTCTAAGTCTCATATTGCAATCCATAGATTTCAGGTGTTCTGCCTTTTTAGAATATATCCTCTGGACACTTTCTATGAGTTTACAGCATCTTCTAGTGTGTGGTTTGTTGAACTGTGAACAGTACTCTAGGTGCGGATAAACAAGACTCAAATAAAGCAGGATTAAAACTTCCTGCTTTCTTCTTTGACCTTGCTCCCAGATTGTATTCATCTCTGAGATTTTGTGTCCAATTTGTATGACTTAGCACTTTTTGGCATTGAATCCCAGCTGCCAAATTCTGGACCATTCTCCTAGTCTTTCCAGTCATTATGTTTTTTTTGTTAAGCACTATGATCAGTCTTTCCAGGTCACTCTTGATGGCCTCTTCCAGTTTTCATTTGTATTATTATAGAATGTATTTGAAATTTTGTATTTCTCTCTCTGAATATCCTGTGCTATATAAAGGGTATTGCCATTTCAGTCTCCTTTCTTTACATATGCAAGGCGTACATAAAGAAAACACATGGTTAGCACACGTCAACAAAGGAGGAACAATATTGACTGTTCCCCCCTAGTTTGTGAATCCTTGAGGGATACTAAAAGGAAGAGAATAAAAAAGCTTAGTAAAACAAAAAAGATGACAATGATGGATCACATATTGTTACATAGTTCATTAGATGAAGATCAAACTGCTACACTGAAGTTAAAAGTTAGTGATTCACTGCCAATTGTGTTTAAAATTGATTTGGGGAATAGAAGTGATCTAGAAAAATCCCCCAATTTGTCATTTTCCTCTAATTTGTTATCCGCTATCAGGGATGGGGGAGATAGTGATATAAAAAAGGGAACTGCTGATGAAAATAGACTAGGAAACAACTTCCATTTTTGCCTGGTGAAAATAGTTCTAGAGGATTGGAAGCTTCCCCCAATATTACTTACTATAGTGAGAAATGTGTGATCTCCAAGTCTACTATGAAGGAGGTTTTACAGGACCTTCAACAAATGATTATGGGGCTTAAGAAAATTGGGGGAATAATTAGGGAAGCCCTAAATCATGTGAGTACAAGAACAATCAAAAAGTATTATTTAATTAGAAGGGCACATTAAGGATGGCATAAGAACAAAGTGAGTTTCATGATTATCAACCTACTTGTCTGAGTGAGGATTTGATCAGCCTATTAAAAATCAATTTCCTGTAAACCAAATTTCAATGGAATGATTGGTTATTATTAAAACTGATTTAGAATCCATCAGGGAGGACATAGCAATTAATGGGGAAGGCTTGATGGCATTAACAGGAAACCTGATAGCTTAATCCCAATAAAGGAATCACACTCTAGATCTTTCACCTCTACTAAATCATCCCATAGTAATACCAGACCCAAGTTCAGCACTATCCCCATCAAAGTGAGCCCAATAGTTGGCAAAAAAGGCTGGCAGAGAAAGGAAAAACAAGTGAAACAAACCAGAAGAATTATAATGAGATTCAAAAGAAGGTAGTAAAAGGGATGCTGACTAACCAGCCTCTGCCTGCCCTGTCCAACCTGTTCATAATCTATTATCTCCTTTAAATAGAAGTATTAATTGGGATAATTTTATTCAGAGTCAACGAGCCTTAACAAATAAGCTTACACCACATTTGAACAAATTACAAAAGGCTGCAGATCTGTTAGACAAACAATGTGGGACAGCTCACCAAATCTCATGTCCTAAAAAAATGGTCAATAATTATATTAAGGTGCCACAAAAAACTTCAGCTGTTGCTTGTGACTTGCAGAAACAAATATCTTTGAATATATTTTTAATTGATATGGAGGAACCCCAACAGGCAGAAGAGGATGGTCCTAATACTGACATTAATACTGATCATCCCAAAGTGAATAATGGTAACTCCTTTCTGTTACTGAGGTTTTTAGACCCTTCTAATTGACTCACTACACCAATGGCGGACCTTAAAAATCAGCTTGTAGAATCAATTACAGTGGAGATTAACACTGAGGATATAAAGGAGGCAAGGAAAGTCATAGAGGATTGCGGCACCATAAAAGATGCACAGTTTTATCCACCAAGAGGCACTAATTATGTATGGTATAATGGTGCCCCCTTGAAAAAGAGGGATATTTGTATGACTTTCCCCAATAGAAGGGAATTTAATAAGACAATTGACTCTGATGCAATCAATGGTTGAAAAACTGGCGCAGAGCTCAGGGGTTTGGCTTTATTGAGGACTGGGGGTCCACCTGGAGTGATGCAGACCTCTACCGCCGTGATGATCTGCATCTGTCCAGGAGGCGAACCAGGATCCTAGGTGATAGGTTTAAATGCTTCATTGGCAAGCATTTAAACTAGCCAAGGGAAGAGGCACTGGAAAGGAACAGGGAAATCCTAGCCCCCCCCAGAAAATCAGGGTAGTAAGTGAGGTAAACACCAAGATAGAGACGTTGATAGGGAGAAGGGCAGGGGTAAATGGAGAAAACGACAAAGGCAATAAGGACAGAGATGGGGCAAAAAGGGATAAGGCTATCAAGACACGGAGGGTAATGAGTACCAATGCCCGTAGTCTGGGCAAGCTCCCTGAGCTGGTGGTCTTGATGGAAGAGGGATGTCTGGATATCGTGGCAGTCACAGAAACTTGGTACACAGAGAACCATGACTGGGATGTTAACATACCAGAGTACACAACCTACAGAAGAGATGGAAGGGAGAAGAGGGGGAGGAGTAGCTCTCTATGTAAGGGATGGGATATAAGCAACAGAACAAAAGAGTAAACAGGGAGAAGAGGAGAAGAGGCACTGAGGATCACCTTAGAGACTAGAAATGGCACCACAATCCACACAGGGGTTGTATATAGACCCTCATCTTAGGGGAAGGGAATGGACAAAGATAGGCATCCTTAGGCTGGCAGAGAAAGGGGAGATACTGTTGATGGGGGACCTGAATATTCCAGATGTTAACTGGAGCACCTTTGCTGCAGCCATATCCAAGAGCAGGGCCATTCTCGATGCCCTATGGGGGCATGAATCAGACAGCTAGTTTTGGAACATACTCATGAGGGAGCAATCTTAGACCTCATACTTTCAAATGGGGACAGTGAGAGGATGTCAGATCTAGAAGTGGGTAGCCATCTGGGAACAAGTGACCACCAAACAGTGTGGCTCATGATAAACTCAGCTGCAGAGTCAAGCCATACAAAAGTGAGGGTACTGGACTTCAGGAGGGCTGACTTTGGCAAGAAGGGAGAGTGCCTTAGAAAAGCACTAGTAAACAGGCAAGAAGGAGGGATGGGGCAACAATGGGATAACATCAAAACTGCCATCACAGAGGCTTTGTGTGAAGTAAATAAATCAAAACAAAAGAAAAAGCCACTATGTTACTCAAAAGAGGTGGCAGGGAAGGTTAGGGAGAAAAAGATAGCATTTAGGAAGTATAAGGAAACACAGAAGAAGCAGGACAGAGAACTGTACCAGTTAAGGCAGAAGGAAGCAGGGAGGGAAGTCAGAATAGCAAAGGCCCAAACTGAGGAAAAGATAGCCAACTCGGTTAAGAAGGGGGATAGAACCTTTTATAGGTACATCAGGGAGCGTAGAAAGACAAAGGGAGGGATAGTGAGACTGAATAGAATGGACAATGGGTGGGCAGAGAGGGACAGTGAAAAAGCAGGGATACTGAACAGATACTTCTGCTCAGTTTTCACAAAAGAGGAGGAGGAGGAGGAAGTACCGAATCCAATTAACAGAAGCACTGTGGATAGGAGGGTCGATCCCAGTCCTTTCACAGAAGAAAAGGCTCTGAAAGAACTCCTAAAATTGAAGGTGGACAAAGCAATGGGGCCTGACAGGATTCACCCCAGAATTCTAAAAGAATGAAGGGGAGAACTAGTGACACCATTGACTACCATTTTTAACAAATCATGGGAGGATGGTATGGTACCTGAGGACTGCAGGAAGGTGGATGTGATTCCCCTTCACAAAAGTGGGAACAAGACAGAGGCAGGAAACTACAGACCTGTCAGTTTAACCTCTGTGGTAGAGAAAGTGATGCAATCGCTTCTGAAGGAAAGAATTGTTGAGTACCAGAGGCAAGTGGGGCACAGGACCCAAGACAGCAAGGGTTCACAGCAGGATGGTCATATCAGATGAATCTAATCGATTTCTTTGACTGGGTGGCCAAAGTAGTAGACCAGGGAGGGGCTGTGGACATGGCCTATCTTGACTTTAGCAAGGCATTTGACACAGTCCCGCACAAAAGATTAATAAGCAAATTAACCAGCCTGGGAGTGGGTCCCAGGGTGGTAGCCTGGGTAAATAATTGGCTAGACAACAGGACACAGAAGGTAATTGTAAATGGAGTCCACTGTGAAGAAAGGGGGTTACAAGTAGGGTACTACAGGGTTCAGTACTGGGTCCAGTCCTTTTTAATGTCTTTATAAATGGCATTGCAGAGGGACCGGAAGGAAAAACATGCCTCTTTGCAGATGACACAAAGATCTGCAACAGGGTTGATACACAGGGAGGCGTGGAAAGGATGAGAAGGGACTAGCCAAAGTTGGAGGAATGGTCAGAAGTATGGCAGCTTGGATTCATTGCAAAGAAGTGCAAAATAATGCACCTGGGAAACACAAAACCAGGGGAAGAATACACAAATGGTGGGAGATAGTAACAGCAATAAAAATGGAAAGGGACCTGGGGGTAATCATATCAGATGACCTTAAGGTTGGCAAGCAATGTGACAAGGCAGTTGGGAGGGCTGGGGGGATACTAGGATGTATAGGGAAAGGCATCACCAGCAGAAAACAGGAAGTTGTTATCCCTCAGTACAGACAGTAGGTTAGACCCCATCTAGAGTACTGCATCCAGTTCTGGAGACCCCATCTCCGCAAGAACATATACAGGATGGAGGTAGTCCAGCGGAGGGCAACTAAAATGGTGCAGGATCTGAAAGAGAAGCCATATGAGAAGAGACTAAAGGAGCTTAATATGTATGCACTTGAGGAAAGGAGGGAAAGGGGGTATATGATAGAAACTTTCAAGTACTGCAATGGAATCAACAAAGTCCAAGAGGGTAGCATCTTTCAGAAAAAGAGATGTGCAAGAACAAGGGGACACAATTTGAAGATAGAGGGAAGATGGCTCAGGAACAACGTGAGGAAGTGTTGTTTCACAGAGGGGGTGGCGCACACATGGAACAGCCTTCCTGAGAAGGTTGTGGGGTCTAAAACTGTGGGAGAATTCAAGAATGCATGGGACAGACATAAGGCAATTCTTGTTGGGGTAGGAAGAAATAGGTTGTTAGCTAACTAGGATCTGCAGCTTATCCTGTAGGTAGGGAAATGGGCAAACTAGGTGGGCCAAGCAGTCCTTATCTGCCATCAAAGTCTATGTTTCTATGTGATATGGGGGATTCTATAAATCCAGTATGCCTTAGCCTTTTAGGTATGCCACAGATAGCTAGAGAAAACAACTACAGGCTGACTGGCTCAGTTTGTAACTTCATTAAAAACTTTCTCCAAGTTCAGTTGGTCTAAATACCATGAGAAGGGCTCATTGCAGCCAAATTGAAATATTAGTTAAAAATAGAAATGTGTCTGATAAAATCTTACAAAAATGGGACATCATGCACAATCTTGGGTTTCATTTGATAGAGTCCAGTGTACTTAATTCATCTATCCCTTGCTCTACTACGAAACCTAATTCTGCTAAAACTATGTAAGTGTTGCCTCGTTCTAACAAATATATGGCTCTGGCTGGTTATGAGGACTGACTTAGGTCCCCTTTAAAAGAAACTCTATCACATATTGGAGATAGGGCTGGAAAGGCTGTATATCAGTTGGGAATTAAGGAGGACTCCCTGGCCCAGATATTCAAACTGCGCCAGGCTGTGGCGCAAGCCTGGGCACAGCGCAACTTGGCTGCACAGGGGCGTTGACTGGGCGATATTCAACAGAGCTGCACCATGGCTCAGCATCATTGAATATCGCACCCTGGCCACGCGCAGTGCACATAGCGCAGCGCTACTGCGCCAACACCAGTGGCCAGAGTGGAGCATGGGGATGCGCTAGCGCAAGTTCCATTGTGCAAGGTGCAGCAACCGCGATATTCAAAAGTTGACATGTAAATGGGGCCATAATGTATGCAAGGCACAAATGGGGCCATTTGCATGTCATTATGGCCCCATTTGCATGCAGGTGCGCCGATCCCCGACGACTTGCGCCTGGCGCCTTGCCAGGCAGCAGCCTTCAGGGACTGATGCCCCTGCAGCGCGGCAATGTGCCCCACAGTCCGATCGCGGGCTGCAGTAAAAAATAATATAATCCTAAATCCCTTCTGGTCCAGTGGACCGCTGCCCACCCAATCGCGAGCTAAGTAAATAAAATATAGATCCTATTATCCCTGGTGGTCCAGTGAACCACTGCCCGCCCGATCGTGGGCTCAGTAAATAAAATAGAAATCCTCTAATTCCTGGTGGTCCAGTGGACCTGTCTGCCCAATCGCGGGATGAAGTAGAAATTAACAAAACCTATCATCCCTGGTGGTCCAGTAGACCTCCCCTCCCCACCAGCCCACTGATCCCCACCGTCCCGCTCCCCAGTCAGCGCGGGTGGCAGCACCCACCCACCTGCCTCCTCGCCGCATCACTGACTGGACACCGCCGGTAAGGCTGTATGCTCATTGGTCCACAGCTGAGTATGTGACGCGGAAGCCTATACTGTAATACACATTCCAGATATGTGAATAGGATCCTTTCACATATCTGGAATGTAGTAGCAGTATGGGCTGCATGCCCATTGGCTGACAGTTTGGAACAATGGGCGACAGCCCTGCCGACGTGTCAAAGGCATTAGCGGCGCGGGTTGGCAGGTGGTGCTGCCCACCGCTGACTGGGGGAGCGGCATGGGGATCAGTGGGCGGGTGGGAGGGGGATTCACTGGACCACCAGGGATGATAGGGCTCGCTAATTTCTGCTTCAGCCTGCGATCAGGCAGACAGGTCCACTGGACCACCAGGGATTGGAGGATTTCTATTTTATTTACCGAGCCCACGATCGGGCAGGCAGACAGGTCCACTGGACCACCAGGGATTAGAGGATTTCTATTTTATTTACCGAGCCCACGATTGGGCGGGCAGACAGGTCCACTGAACCACCAGGGATTGGAGGATTTCTATTTTATTTACCAAGCCCGCGATCAGGTGGGTAGACGGTAGACAGGTCCACTGGACCACCAAGGATTAGGGAATTTATACTTTATTTACTGAGCCCGTTATTGGGTGGGCAGCGGTCCACTGGACCACCAGGGCATTTGGATTAATCTTTTTTTACTGATGCCCACAATCGGGCATGGGGAGGCACCACCACAGAGGTGCAGCTGGAGCTCGGGTGGCTACCCACAGGTGGCAGCTGCCGTGTTGTGCCCTGCCATGTGGCAGCTCACCTGTGGGCAGCCATCCATTGTTTCTTTTTTTTTGGATCAGCTTTGTGCTGGCACAGGTAGGGGTTGCGCATGCATGGCTCTGCACATCCCGGGCTGAATATCGGGCTGTGCAGAGTATGCATGGGCACACCCCCCCCACCTGCGCCTACATACATTACTGATGCGCTCCGGCGCATTGGGATTTGTGCTGCGCACTTTCCCCTTTTGAATATCGCACCGGGGTGCATCAGTGGGTTGCACCATGTGCAACCCTTTTGAATATCTGGGCCCCTATTTATATCCTGGAAAACAGCAGGGTATGAACACAAATTCATAGATTCTGACTGGAAACGATCCTTGACCACTGGTGATGTCATGTGTCTTCAAGAGACATGGCAAGATAAAAATATCAATATTCTTTTAAATGGTTATGAAATGTTACAGCATCCCAGACCCAAAGGTAGTAAATATGGAAGATGTTCAGGCAGTCTTCTCACCTATATTAAAATAGCTTCCTTTGTAACTATTAAGAGACAGCATATTTCAGCCAAGTTTATTACTATTCTCTTGGAGAAGCAAGAACATAAAATTGCAATAATCAACTGCTATGTTCCACTGTTAGGCTCAAATGTTTTTCAAAATAATATATGGGACTCATTTAGATCGTTGTTACAGGACATCAGACTTAATTTTCCTGATAGAGATATCTTAATCTAGGCAATTTGAATACCAGAATTGACACTTTTGATGGTGTTTTTGATAATACATTACTTGGATATACAGTATTAATACCCTTCCTGCCATGTCCCATAGATATTCAGTAGATAAGCAGTATAATAAATCTGGTTGAGATCTAATCAACATCCTGCCAGAATTTAATTTATATCCACTTAATGGTAGACTTGAGAGTGAAGCAGCAGGTAACTACACTTAGATCTATTGGTGCCTCATTGCTGGACATGGTATAAGGTCTGGACAGATAGAAACATAGAATCGGATGGCAAATAAGGGCCACTTGGCCCACCTAGTCTGCCCATTTCCTTACCTAATGGATAAGCTGCAGATCCTAGTTAACCAACAGCCTATGTCCTCATACCCCCCACTAGAATTGCTTTATGTCTGTCCCATGCATTCTTGAATTCCACCACTGTTTTTGACTCTACAACCTCCTCAGGAAGGCTGTTCCATGCATCTACAACCCTCTCTGTGAAGAAATACTTCCTCACATTACCTCTGAGCTGTACCCCCCATCTTCAAATTGCCCCCCCTTGTTCTTGCATATCTCTTTTTCTGAAAGATGGTACAATCTTGGACTTTGTTGATTCCCTTGATGTATTTGAAAGTTTCTATCATGTCCCCCTCTCCCTCCTTTCCTTGAAGCTATACATCTTAAGCTCCTTTAGTCTTTCTTCATATGTCTTCTGGTGCAGACCCTGTACCATTTTGGTTGCCCTCCTCTGGACAGCCTCTAGCCTGTCTGTTTTAGCTGAGATGGGGTCTCCAGAACTGCACACAGTACTCCAGATGTGGTCTTACCAACTGTCTGTACAGAGGGACAACAACTTCCTGTTTTCTACTGGTGATGCCTCTCCCTATGCATCCCAGTATTCCCCCAGCCCTCCTTACTGCCTTCTCCCATTGTTGGCCAACCTTTAGGTCATCTGATCTGACTACCCCTAGGTCCCTTTCCATTTTTGCTGTTGTCAGTATCTCACCCCCCATTGTGTACTCTTCACCTGAGTTTTTGTTTCCCAGGTGCATTACTTCACAGTTCTTTGCATTGAATCTAAGCTGCCATACATTTGACCATTCCTCCAACCTCGCCAAGTTCATTTTCATCCTTTCCACCCCACCTTGCATATCAACCCTGTAGCAGATCTTTGTGTCATCTGCAAAGAGACATACTTTTCCTTCCAGTCCCTCTGCAATGTCACTTATAAAGACATTAAAAAGGACAGGTCCCTCGGGTCACTGGAGGGCTGGCAGGGGGGAGAAGGAGGGAGCGTCCATCGACAGCTCGCCTTCTGCGGGGGGAAGGGAAGGGATGCGGCTCAATGTCTGCTGGCGGAGGCCGGAGGCTCAGTACAACGTCCAATCCACAATGCTTAGGGAGAGATAGACATTGGCGCCAGCCTAGACGTCATCGCACGTCTCTTCTCGGAGGAAAAATACTGAAAATAGTGCCCTGGCCAATCGGATGACGGCCTCCCCCGGATCCTCACCCCTGGGTTCCTGGACCTCCATCAGCCACCTCAGCAGTACCCAGGGTCATTGGATACACAGCTGGAAGGCTCATCCCCTATGAAGGTAAGGGACCCTCCCGATGAAAGGATACATCGGGGATACCTGAGCTGGCTGTGAAGTGGGGCGGTGGGGTCTGGAGTGCTGGGATGGGGTAATCCATGTGAGGGTCTGAAGGGAAGACCGATCAGGTGCATGGAGGGTGATAAATACGAACACACAAAAAAATTAAAAGGAACGGACCCAGTAATGAACCCTGCGGTACCCCACTAGTAACCCCCCTTTCTTCACTGTGGACTCCATTTAATATTACCCTCTGTGTCCTGTTAAGCAGCTAGTGTTTTACCCAGGCTACCACCCTGGGACCCACTCCCAGGCTGGCTAATTTTATTTATTAATTTTTTGTGTGGGACTGTGTCAAATGCCTTGCTAAAGTCAAGGTAGGCCATGTCCACAGCCCCTCCCTGGTCTACTACTTTGGTCACCCAGTCAAAGAAATCAATTAGCTTTGTCTGACATAACCTTCCTGCTGTGAATCCATGCTGCCTTGGGTCCAGTGCCCCACTGGCCTTTAGGTACTCAGCAGTTCTTTCCTTCAAAAGTGATTTCATCATTTTCTCTACCACTGAGGTCAAACTGACAGGTCTGTAGTTCACTGCCTCTGTCTTGCTCCCACTTTTGTTAAGGGGAACTACATTTTCCCTCCTCCAGTCCTCAGGTACCACACCATCCTCCTATGATTTATTAAAAAGGATAGTCAGTGGTGTTACCAGTTCTTTCCTTAGTTCTTTTAGAATTCTGAGGTGAATCCCATCAGGCCCCATTGCTTTATCCACCTTCAGTTTTAGGAGTTCTTTCAGAACCCTTTCTTCTGTGAAAGGACTAATATCAACCCCTCTATCCAGAGTGCTTCTATTGCCTGGATTAGGTATCTCCCCTGCTCTTCCATTGTGAATACTTAGCAGAAGTATTCACTCGGTATCCTTGCTTTTCACTGTCACTCTCTGCCCAACCACCTACCTCTTTATTCAGCCTCAGTATCCCTGCCTAGGTCTTTCTTTTCTCCCTAGTGTATCTATAAAAGGTTTTATCCCCTTCTTAACCAACTTGGCTATGTTTTCCTTGGTTTGGGCCTTTGCTATTCTGACTGCCTTCCCTGCTTCCTTCTGCTTTAACTGGTACAGTTCTCTGTCCTGCTCCTTCTGTGTTTCCTTATACATCCTGAATGCTATCTTTTTCTCCCTTACCTTCCCCGCCACTTCTTTTGAGAACCATAGTATTTTTTCTTTCATTTTGATTTATTTATTTGCTTCACACAAAGGCTTGTTGCCTCTGTGATGGTGGTTTTGATGTTTCCATTGTTGTTCCACCCACCTTCTTGCCTGTTTGCTAGTGCTTTTCTGAGGCACTCTCCCATTTTGACAAAATCAGCCCTCCAGAAGTCCAGTACCTTCACTTTTGTATGGCTTGACTCTACAGCTAAGTTTATTGTGAACCACAGTGTTTGGTGGTTGCTTGTTCCCAGATGGCTACCCACTTCCAGATCGGAGATCCTCTCTCTGTCCCCATTTGAGAGTACCAGATCTAAGATTGCTCCCTCCTGAGTGGGTTCCAAAACTAGCTGTCTGAGGTATGCCCCCAGTAGGGCATCAAGAATGGCCCTGCTCCTGGATGTGGCTGCAGCAAAGGTGCTTCAGTTAACATCTGGCATATTCAGGTCCGCCATCAGCAATATCTCCCCTCTCGCTGCCATCCTAAGGATGCCTTCTATCATTTCTTTGTCCATTTCCTCCCCCTAAGATGGGGGTCTGTATATAACCCCTGTACGGATTGTGGTGCCATTTCCAGTCTCCAGGGTGACACACAGTGCCTCCTCTCCTCCCTGCTTACCCTTTAGTTCTGTTGCTTTGATCCCTTCCCTTACATAGAGAGCTACTCCTTCTCCTTCTCTTCTTCCCTCCTTGTCCCTCCTGTAGATTGTGTACCCTGGTATGTTGACATCCCAGACATGTTTCTCTGTGTACCATGTTTCTGTGACTACCATGATATCCAGGCATCCCTCTTCCATCAAGGCTACCATTTCAGGGAGGTTTTTACCTAGACTATGGGCATTGGTACTTATTACCCTCCATTGTTTTATGGCCTTATTTCTTTTTGCCCCATCTCTGTCCTTACTGCCTTTGTCTTTTTCTCCATTTACTCCTGCTCTTCTCCCTAACGACTTCTCTATCTTGGTATTTACCTCACTAACTACCCTGATTTTTTTGGGAGGGGGCCTAGGATTTCCCTTCTGCTTTTCAGTGCCTCCTCCCTTGGCTAGTTTAAATGCTTGCCAATGAAACATTTAAACCTATCACCTAGGATTCTGGTTCCCCTCCTGGACAGATGTAGACCATCACGCCAGTATAGGCCTGCATCCCTCCAGGTGGCTCCCCAGTCCCCAATGAAGCCAAATGCCTGAGCTCTGCACCAGTTTTTCAACTAGTCGTTGAATTTCATGGTGCAGAATACCCTAGCCTCATCCATGCCACAGACAGGTAGCACTTCCAAGAAAGTTACCGTGTCAGCTACTTGTCTAAGGCCCCTCCCCAACTCCACAAACTTCTGTTCCACTGCTCTGATCCCATTCTCAGCCAGGCCATTTGTCCCTAGGTGGATAATGAGATCCAGCTCACCCCCCTTGCAGGTGTTCCCACGATCATGAGGTTTAGTTTCCTGTCCCTCCAAGCCATGGCACCGGGCAGGCACCTTACCTCCCTTACCCCTCCCTCCCTCCCCAAGTTCTACCCACCTAACAATTGAGCCCCCCACCAGGAGTTGTTTCCTTCCCTGTGGGGTCCTGTGCAACCCTTCTGTGTGTCTCCATTGTGGAGGTTCCCAGATAAATGCTTTGTGCAGCTTGTAGATACATGTGAGATCTAAGAGTGACCATCTCCCTATACTATTGAAAGATCTGATTATGGGGAATTATACAGTTGTAGATTCAGTGGTGCCATTCACTGAAATTAGGATGAGGAGCATGTTGGGTATTTCATTGGAGAATATCTATCAGCAATGGGCAAGGAATCAGCAGATAACCTAAGTGCAACTTCTCTCTGGGAAAAAAATGTCCTTCTCTTTGAAAAAATTAAAGGAAAACTGTACCAAGAAGTTTCAATTTTAGGACCATTTTGTAGACAGAAGGGGTGGTTTGATCTGGATTGTATGAAGTATAAAACTCACTTGAGAGCCAGGATCGGGATGGTTAAAGCAGTAAGGATAATAATCTATTTAAAGTATAATCTCCTTTTAAAGGGAAAAGGCACAATATTATTATTATCAATGAAAAAAGATGTTAAGGGCTACAGAAGAGAAAAGCAGTAAACGTTTTTGGTTGCTTGCTGCTAGGGGCACTGATAATTTTAAAGAATTTATTGAATCATACATTTCTGAATCCCAATGGATGTATTTTTTCCTGGATATTTTTTATGATGGCGGTCATACAGGCCAAAATGACTGGTGAATTTAAGAATGCATGGGGTAGACAGAAGGCAACCCTAGTGGTATGGAAGAGAAGGTAAGCTGCTGATCATTTAGGATTAGGAGTTAAGTAGGTGGGGATATGGGCAGACAAGGTGGGCCAGGTGGTCCTTATCTGCTATCAAAATCAATGTTTCTATGTTTCTGTGGATGCTGATAATAATATTTCTTGGGACGGCTTTGCGAAAAACTGCTTTCCTATAATTAATAGAAAGGAAGTCTATATAGCAATTAAGTCACTTAAACTTAATAAGGCCCCTGATCCAGGCAAAATACTAACTGAGATATATCTTTGTAATACCTCAATTTGGTGTTGTTCCCAGGTGATATTTTGCCACAGGTATACACAGGAAAAATTTGTTCCAACTTCAAAAATAATAATTACAGTTCATAAAAAGGGTGACACAGCTGACACAGTCATGTATATACCTATCAGCCTATTGGATATGAATCTGAAAACATTTCAATAAGATTATACTTGAAAGACTGAGGCACCAAATTAAACACAGAGGTGGTCTTTGTGAACTATAAGCTTGATTTAGGAGCAATTATTTGACCATTGATAATTACTTTTCTTTACTGTATGCCATTTAATAGAAAAATATGCCCATTTGAGGAAGCAGAATCTTTATGTGGTGCTTGTAGATATTTCCTCAGCATTCAACTCCATATCTAGGGGTTTTGCTATGATCCCTTATGTTAAAACAAGATATTGAGCCTTCACTTGTATGAATAATCTCTAATCTCTGTAGTGACGCTTGGGCTAGAATCAGGCTCAGAACTACTGTAGAGGCCAATTGTCTAGCGTCATTAACACAAACAAAGCAGTGAGGAAGTGTTGTGTCCTTGCCCCCTCCTTATTTTGTTTGTATATTGGCCAAATGTAGAAATATTTTGGAAACTTGGACTCTGACTCAACCAGCATAAAGGATTGTGTTTGCCCTGCATTGGCTTATGCTGATGACTTGATTTTAATAGCTGTGACCAGAAGCAGTGTCCCAAAAAAGTTAGATTTATTGGAATTAAAAACAAAAGAATTAAAATTAAAAATAAACTTTGTTAAAACTCAAGCTATGATAATTGGCCATAATAAAGATAAAAGGGACTATAGCTGCTGTTTTAATTTTTCTGATATTTGTTATTCTTTGTTTTATTGTATTTGATGTTACTTTATCTGTCTTTGTCTGTGTTAGGTACCCAGAGCCTCTGGGGTTAGGTGCCATACAAATAAATTTTGCCTTGCCTTGCCTACTGGGCTAATGGGAAACAAAATTGGAATCTGTTAACAGCTACACTTACTTGGGTTTGACCTTTACCTCTAGTGCGTCTGTTCCAAACATGTCAACAAAACCATACAGGGTATAACAAATTCAACATTTGGCCTTAGTAAATTTAACTTTGCCTACAGTAGCCTATTGATAAGTGCTTTGCCAGAAGCACTCAAAGTTAAATATTTCACACAATTATTGTATGGGGTCGAAGTCAGAGACTATTATAACAGAGGAAAAACTTAACTCTCCCATTATATAAATTATTGAAGAAGACACAAGGGCTTGGTCAGTCTTGTCCTGTGGTTTACATAAGATCAGAGTTAGGTTTGGCAAATGCTATTATTGACACCAGAAAGATTAAACTATTGGCAAAGATTAACTAGGATGTCAGAGGACAAGCTTCCTTTCAAGTGTCTAATGGAAAAAAGTGCTGGCTATTAGGCTGCAAAGAGTCTGGTTGGTATAAAAACAGTTTGCTGAGGAAGTATGATCTAACAAGCTTAAACAGTTACTTAGAGAAAATATAACTATTAGCTGGAAATACAAAAAATACATTAAAACAAAAATCAATCATTTCTGGGTTGAACTGGACACAGAAAGTATTTCAAAGACAAGGTTTTCCTCTTGATTTGCAATTAGTAATTGTACATATGGATATAAATACTATTTGGACGACCTTTCTGATCCACATTTAAGAAGAATGTTCATCAAATATAAATTTGAATGATTTGAAAGTAATGTCCTTTCAGCCAGATGTAATAAACTGACTCTGACTGCCCAGCATTGTTTCTGTACAGTCAGAGCCAAGGAGGATTTAATACACATTTTATGGGATTGTCCTTGGTATGAGAGAGCCAGGTTACACTGGCTCGACCCATACCTTAATAACTAGAGATAGAGCTAGACAAACCCACGCCTACTGGGATTCTTATGCATACTGAGGATAACTGGTCTATTAAAAGATTAGCAAACTACTTTCTACAGATCAATACACTTAGAAATGCAAAATGAAAAGCATACTGTAGTTATGACAACTGTATAGCTAAAAATATGTCTTTCTGATATTTTGGCCATGTTATTTTAACCTATATTAAAATCACTGATACAACCAGATGCACCACCCCAGTGGTTCAGCCACCACTACGATGTTGTGTTACTGTGTTACAATGATTATGTGATGTTGTACTAGATATGACTATGGAGGGTGTTAATTCAAAAGGACTTCGACCTACGGTCTCAGTCAAAGTTGTATGTGGGCTTTTAAAGATTCTAATTCAGCAGATACATATATTATGCATTTGTGTTCTAAGAAGATTGAAAACTCTACAGAACTTGGGGAAAGTTTTTACTCGGTCTTGAACCATTCTTGTTTAACATTAGGAAACTTTTTATAAGTTTGTAGTATTTGTATTTTTGACTTACTGTTTTGTATTTGTATTTTTACCTACTGCTATCATGTATGTTTTGTATTGAATTGTAAAGACTTTGTTTAGTTGATCAATAAATTATTACTAAAACTGTAGTAATTACTTTTCAAAAGGATGGACTTTAGAACCATTAGGCTATGTGCTCAATTGTTTAAAATGGAAACACCAAGTCAGATAAACACATTTGGGTAATGAGGTTATGCAGTGATTCTTATATTTACAAATGTACACATGATTTTCTTGCGCTCCTGAAACTCTCCAGCTGGGTGACTACCAGATATTTCAGACAGAGAATCACATTTTACCAACCCAAAAGATATCCAGAGCCCTGGCTGTCTAGCTGCTGACTAATCAGATGTTACACATTTAATTTCCCCACCACTGGTACCAGTCCCCAGACATGTATGAAACCCCACAATCTCACACTACACCCTGGGTACCCAGTTACCAAAGCCCTAGATGGCTGCAGGCCCGGTGGATGTTGCAGTTAGTGGCATTGGACGGCTTTAAGTCAAGAGAGGAAAAGATTAACTTGGAAGACAAATTAGCAAAACAACATTCAGGGTCTGGAGGGAAAGGTATGCCTCTTTGCAGATGATACAAAGATCTGTAATGGAGTTGATACACAAGGGGAGTAGAAAGGATGAGAAGGGACTTGGCAAGGTTGGAGGAATGGTCAGACATATGGCAACTTAGATTCAATGCAAATAAGTGCAAAGTAATGCACCTGGGAAACAAAAACCCAGGAGAAGAGTACACAATAGCAGGGGAGGTACTAACAACAACAAAAATGGAACGGGACTTGGGGGTAGTCATATCAGATGATCTAAAGGTGGGTAAGCAATGTGAGAAGTCAGTAAGGAGAGCCAGGGGGATACTGGGATGCATAGGAAGGGGCATCACAAGTAGAAAAAGGGAAGTGGTTATCCCTCTGTACAGACAGTTGGTGAGACCCCATCTGGAGTACTATGTGCAGTTTTGGAGACCTCATCTACGCAAGGACATAGACAGGATGGAAGCAGTCCAGAGGAGGGCAACTAAAATGGTGCAGGGTCTGCATCAGAAATCATATGAAGAGAGACTGAGAGAGCTTAATATGTATACCCTTGATGAAAGGAGGGACGGGGGGACATGATAGAAATGTTCAAGTACCTCAAGGGAATCAACAAAGTCCAGAAGAGTAGCATCTTTCAGAAAAAGAGATGTGTAAGAACAAGGGGACACAATTTAAAGATAGAGGGGGACAGCTCAGGGGTAATGTAAGGAAATCTTTTTTCATGGAGAGAGTGGTGGATGCGTGGAACTGCCTTCCTGGGGAGGTTGTTGGGGCTAAAACAGTGGAGGAATTCAAACATGCATGGGACAGACACAAGGCAATTGTAGTGGGGGGTGGAAGGAAGTAGGCTGTTGGTTAACTAGAATCTGCAGCTTATCCAGTAGGTAGGGAAATGGGCAAAATGGGTGGGCCAAGTGGTCCTTATCTGCCATCAAAGTCTATGTTTCTATGTTTCAATTACTTTAACAGAGGTGTAGGGGTTGCCCTGCTCTTGGTAGGAGGGCAGGGGTTGCCGTGCTTGCATGCCCCCTTCGTTAAGGCTAGGGTGTGCAACACCTCTCATCCCCGGGTCACCCCCGATCTGAAGGCCACACTTACAAATCATGACAAGATCTGGGCCAAGGCTAGGTGCACTAAGAGCCCAGCAGATTGGCAGGCTTTTAGAGCAGCTAGGCAAGCTTGTGTAAAATGCATTCATTCTGTAAAGGCAAACTTCTATGTTTCCACTCTCGAACAGGCAAATGGGAATTCTTGCAAAATCTGGAGGACACTTAAATCTATCGAAGGTCAGCCTGCTGCTCCCTCCATCCCAGCTAAGATCCTCACCAATGGTAGGGATGTTGAAAGTAATTGCCAAATCCTTGAAGAACTTAACACACATTTTGTCACAGCCGGCTTAGCCTTTGACTCCTCACCTCATGCAGGCCATGGGAATATTCAAGCCAGTAATATTCCAACTTCCCATACATCAGCTTGTCCCTTCCATCGGCATACACTTAATTACAAAGAAGTTGAAGACTCATTCTTTAACCTAGATACTAAGAAAAGCACCGGGGATGATGGACTTGAACCCTTTTTTCTTAAAACTTGGCTACCCGCATCTCACTGCCCCTATCCTTCACATTTTCAAACTATCCATCACCACTGCCACAGTTCTCTCTTGTTATAAATCTGCCCACATCCTGCCCTTATTCAAATCTGGGGACCCTTGCAATCTAAATAACTATAGGCCTATCTCAAGCCTGCCCGTTCTCTCCAAAGTCTTTGAAAAATTGATTTACACACAATTAGAACTCCACATTGAAACCTTCTCTCTTCTTAACCCAGCACAATCCAGATTTCGGCCTAACCACAGCACCATCACAGCACTGGCTAAAGTTGCTAATGACTGAGTTACTGCTATGGATGCTAAGAAGACTACTAGCGCAGTCTTCTTAGACCTTAGTAAAGCGTTTGATACCATTGATCACAATCTATTTGTTTCTAGCCTTACTAAATTAGATGCCACCCCTTCCATTGCTCAGTGGTTTACCAGTTACCTGTCAGGGAGGATCCAGAAAGTTAAAGCTGATGGCCTATTCACAGCTTCCTTGCTGATTGCCAGGGGAGTCCATCAAGGCTCCATCCTAGGCCCTAACCTCTTCTTCTTGTACATCAATGACCTGGATTCTCACATAACCAAATCCAAATTGCATTTCTTTGCAGATGACAAAGTACTGTACACCTCAAGCTCAACCTGGTCCAAAGTTAGGGACGTGCTACAAGCTGACTTTTCTTAGTTTGAACTTAATCTTATCAATGCTAGGCTTTTCCTCAATGCTAAGAAAACTAAGGCAATGATCTTCATTCTTAGCAACTCCTCTAACACTCATCTAAAGACTCTGTTATCACCTCTCCAGGCGGACCTCTGGAAATCGTCTCCAAATTTAAATATCTTGGCATGCGGATAGATAAAAAGCTCTCTTTCAATGACAATTTTGAGGACCTGGCCAGTAGGCAAATGCTAGGTTAGGGTTCTTTTTCAGAAAAAGGTCTCTCTTCCCTCTAGAGACTCTTACAATGCTTGTTCAGGCCACATTCCTTCCCCTACTTGACTATGGAGATCTAATTTACACTTCCTCTGCACTTTCAAGTCTAAACAAATTGGATGTCCTCTATCACCACACACTGTGGTTCATTACAAACTCCCCTTACCAAACCCATCATTGCACTCTATACACAGTTGTTGGTTGGACATCACTTACCACTAGAAGGCTGCTGCATGCTGGTATATGGACTCTTAAGCTACTTCTGAATAAACTCCTGAGCTACCTAACATCTCTCATCTGCATCTCCCATGATGCATACTCACTAAGGAAATCTGACTTTATCTTCCTCGTCGTGCCTAGGACTCGCACCACCTTTGGCAAATGTGCCGTACCACGTGCTTTTCCATCTATCTGGAACCACTACAATCCACAATGAAACTATCTAGCATTGTCTCGGTTAATTTCTACAAAGCGTTGGCTGCATCTAAAATAAAATATATTTGTAGCTGTTTTTAAGCCTCTTCCTCACTCTTTTTCTCCTATGTCACCCTCCCATCTACCAGGAACTAGTGCCATCCATCTCTGAATCTGTCTTGCTTCTGACACTAACTAAGACCCCTAAAATATCTGCAGCTAAACTGTATGATCCCTTCAGCCATTTATTTTTTGAAATGTTTCACCAGGAAAACACACTGAACAAGTTGCTTGTCTCCTGGTGTGATCTGGGGGGGGGTACAACTGGATGAAGAATTAGACATACAGCTAAACATTTAAAATGTACAAGAATTAAACATTCCGTTACATTTGTAACAAGACATACAGTTAAAAAATATCATAAAATAATAATCATGATTCTCATCACCCTCCGCAACCCTTGTACTCCTTGTTTATATCTTACTCCCCGTTACTCGCGCTAGCACTTTCCATTCTCTACTCCCTATTAATCCTTAACTCTTCCTTCTAAACCAGCTTCTCTCCCCTGATATTCTGTACTTTCCATATTTACTGCTTCTTCCTAGCATACGTTTACAATCCTCTCTTTGTGTTTCTGAACATTATGTATCATATGATCTTAACTGTACTTTATTAAACTGTGATGTACTATTCTATGTAATGGGTCACATGAACTTTAACTGTATTTTTATGATGCCTTTCTTTTTTTTATGTAATTTCTCATTGACTGTATACATGCTTCAGGACCTCATTGTGAATGAGCTTGCTCAGCAGAGTCTTTCTACAATGAACTTGAACTTGTCGCAGACTGAACATTTCAGGAGAATGGTAACCAGCGTGGTTACCACTGTTGGAACAAGGATTGGCAATCCTGAATATTCAGCACATCCATATGATTGTCACATCCAGCACATTTATGTCTCTAGCACATCTATATTTTCAGACATAATTTGAGCAAGTTGGAAAACTGTCATTTCCTGATTATTAAGCCAGTTTTGAATTGACTTTGAGGGTCTCAGTCTCTTAATGTAGCAATGCAGCTATGGCTGGTGGCTCCACATGGCAGTCTTGGCCTGATAATTGACATAGGTGCCTCACAGCACATTTATATGACACTTCTTGACAAGGGTGCATCATAGCACAGTTATATGATTTTTTCTGGCACAGGTGCATCTCAGCACATTTATGATACTATTAGGCTTATGATGGGTCCCCCAACAGTTACATGCTGGCTGAGCTCTCTTGGGTCCCCCAGTAATAGCGATGAACTACAAAAAACAGTTCCAGAGCTCCACCCGCACTGGGCACAGGCCAGACAGGACAAGGTGCAAACTAAAGAACTATCTTCTATCAAACAACCACTTTGGGCAAGGTGGCCCAGATTGATTAAGCTTGCTTTCTGGTCACTTGAACAGTTACAGGGGCATGACAGCCTATAGTTACTTGGCTTGCTTTCTGATCACTTGAACAGTTACGGGGCATGATGGCCCATAGTTACTTAGCTTATTTTCTCTCTTGCACTGGGGGTACAAGAGTACTTACTCAGGTTCTTTACAGACAATCTCTGCTGTAAAAGGCACCTGATGATCTTCAGTTCTCTCACAACTGAGGTCTTTTAGAGCTCTCTCGCAGCCTCTTGATGTCATCTGGTTTTGGTCCACATCTTTCCCCGATGTGGAAGGGAGGGTTAGCATTTGGAGGACATTCTGACACCCTCCAGGCTAGCAGTGTAACAGACTACATTAATTTTGAACTTTAAATAATGAAGGCAAATCCTCTTTAGGTTAGACAGGATTAACTGGATCTCCAGGCTTGGCCGCATGGCTGGGGCCTGAGCCCCCATCCCTGTTGGGGGGGGGCTCCTTCTCAAATCTCTCTCAATCTCCCCTTCGAATCTGGATTTGGAATCTGGAATCTGGCAAAATGCTGTGAAACACTGTCTCTTTTAGGGTTTTCCTGAAGCTCCTGATTGACTGAAGCTTTGGGTTGCAAGGCCTCCAATTGGCTGGAGGATCCGTCCATCAGGAAAATGAATAATGCAGGAATCTCACTCGATGTACTGTTGGTTTGCTGTTTTGGTGCCTAGAGTTAGGTCCCTGTATGTCCCCATGAGCACTTGGCATTTACCCATGAACTTTGGTGAATGTCCCACAAGACCTGGCTTTGTTATCCTGGCTTTCTGATTGGCTGTGGCTGCTTTTGCAATGGCTGCTTAACTCACTGTCTCTTAACAGATTAGATACAGTCCCAAATCAAAGTCCTGGTGCAGCCAGAATAAAGAAAATAGTTGTCCCAGTTCCCCACAGTCCATTAGCCCTGGTAGTGTACTTGCTGTTGCTGCACAGAGCTTTCAGTTTGCTCAGTCTATTTTCCTGTCGCTGCTGCCAATATTTTAGCTCCCCGATATGCAGCAGCAGACAGGTTGGCTTTCTCTGAGTCCAAAACTCAGTTCTGGTGCAGCTAGGAGCAAAGCATTATTTTATTTTAAACACTTTCCCCATCACCACTTTCTCCCCAAACACACATTGCAAGTAACAACATTTATTGTAAAAACATTTCTTTTTATTTTGCTTGCTCAGTGCTTGCCGAGAATCAGTTTCCCTGAGGGGAGACAGACCCTCATGAATATTTAAATGTGATCGGAGCTCCGTCTCATTCATATTCATGACCCCGATTGAAACTCCCTCATGGATCTCTCTAAATCTTCAGGAAAGCAGCAGCTCAGGGGCCTGTCCATGGGCACTGGGCCCCGCTTAGCTGATAGGGATCCTGGGACTGATGGAACACTCTCCGGAACAACCACAAATTTGCTCGGTCAGAGATCAACAGTGCCTCTCACACCTGCTCAATCACCTCTGCCCTGAGGGCATACCTTAAGTGGGTGATGACAGTTTAAACTCTTTGAGCCCCGGAGGGCTGGATGGTTGCAGGGGGCTGCTTTCAGGGGCACCAGGGGCAGAAACAGGATCAGGGGGACTGGGAAACAGATTACCAGTTGATCCTTGAAGAGCTCAGGAGAGAGCAGAAACAAAGGCTTCATGGTGGCAGGTAAGCCCCCATTTGGCAGGGAGGTTACACCAACATTATTTGTACCGTGTTGACACGAGGGTCTATATTGAACAGTTACATATGTATTAAGCCAACATTATTTGTACCGTGTTGACACGAGGGTCTATATTGAACAGTTACGTATGTATTAAGCCAACATTATTTGCACTGTGTTGACTTGAGGGCCTATGTAGAACAGTTACATATGTATTATACCTACATTATTTGTACTGTGTTGACACAAGGGCCTATGTTGAACAGATACATATGTATTAAACCAACATTATTTGTACTGTGTTGACATGAAGGCCTATGTAGAACAGTTACATATGTATTAAGCCAACATTATTTGTACTATGTTGACATGAAGGCCTATGTAGAACAGCTACATATGTATTAAGCCAACATTATTTGTACTTTGTTGACATGAAGGCCTATGGCTGGTTCCCTCTCCCTGGGCTGAGATACAGATACGTCACACTGATGAGTCCACATGAGGGCGAAACACGTGTATGTGTCTGCTGTTCTTAGCCTTTGCTGATTGCACTGTGAGACCTTTTGGCACCATGCAATTCTTTCATGGGGATTTGCATATGTTTCCCATAATGGTTTGTATTATGGGGTATATGCATTTGTGTTTCCTTTAAAACTTGGCTGTAAGGCCAATATCCTCTGGGATAACCCATGCCTTGGGTCATTTGCTCTGGGGTCCTTTTGTATGTAGAACAGTTACATATGTATTATGTCAACATTATTTGCACTGTGTTGACATGAGCTCCTATGCAGAACAGCTACATAGGATGGGCAGACTGAATGGGCTGCTGGGCCTTTTTCTGCCATCAGTTTTATATTTCTGTCATATTGTTGAGAGACGAGACATTCATGGTACACAAGAAATTGCACAGAAGGCCATGTACTCACAAAATCCCTCACTAGACAGAACAGAAAATAGGAAAGGTTTTTGACAATAAAAACATAGCACATTTTAAGTTTTTTTTTTGTCTTTGTTTATTTGAAAGCTTGTTACTAGGAGACGCACACTGAGCTGTGGCTCATTTCCAGGTGTGAGCAGGGGAAAAGGGAGGTGGAATATGTGTACAGATGTAAACTGACTTATAGAACCCGATTAAGCTGTTGGTGGTATTTTTAGTGAATGGGGGGAAGGGGATATGATCAGGACTCCAAGGAAATTCCCCTACTCTCCGGTAGGGGGACCTTTGGCATGGTGGATGGAGACCTCAGTGTGTGCTGAGATGGAGTCAGTGGAAGTTATGGAGCAACGCTTGGTATTGTCATCTGATGCTGCTGTTATTTCTACAACGGAGCTTTCCGAGGATGATGTTGTGCTTAGCGGTACAGGAGAAAAGCCTGGACTCTCTGCTACTTCAGCATTTACTTTGTCTACGGATAAGCAGTTGCCACCTGTGTTGTCAGCAGTGGAATCATAGACTCTAGCTCACAGTAGTGTTGCCAGAAATTTTCCCCCTACTACTTCCTGTCAGGGGGCTGAGACTGCTACTGCAGCATCTGGGCTGCCTCTGGGAGACTCTCAACAAGATTTACCGAGGACCAGGCGGTCTCCACGTCGCAAGTTGTACGTAGTCGATTTGGACTTTTGCGCTCTGAAAATGCTATGGAGGACACCTGGACTGCATCAGGGGCAATTGAATGCACCGGATGGACTCAATCAGCTTCTGGAGTTTGGACGCCTGATTTGTCCTGGAATGAAGAAGAACACGGGGTTTTATATTCCTGAACAGGCCTGCAACATCTTTCTTGAGCTCCAACAAGGTACCTAAATCATAGGGACTTGGGGGAATATTGTTGAAGCTCCGTTACCTAATGCTGAATTACCATGTAATGCAAATGAGGGGGTTTCTCTTTCAGTTGGGGAACTGGAGGGTTCGAGGGGGGCTGACAGGGGATGTGTGTTGGCAGGAAATTCTACTACTGTTTTGCCCTCTGCTACTGTGTTTTAACCCTGTGTAAACACTCTGGGTGGAGGTAGAGACAGTAGGGCGGTGTCTCCCTTGCCTCGTGAAGGTTCCTCTGCACTAGGGATGGCTCCTTTCCTTGTAGATTTACAAGGGGATAAGTTGGGTTCTGGTTTTCTGAAACAAACAACTGCATCTGTACCAAATGGCGATATAGGGCAACACCCTCCTCCTCTTTTAGATGACCTGGGAGAGGGACCTTCAGACGTTAATAGGGCTCCTGGTAGAGGGCCAATTCTTTCAGATTTGTTTAAGAATAAGTTGGAACAAGCCCCCAGATGTAATGCTGTCCACCTGTGTTATGGGGGGGTCTCAGTGAATACCCTGATAGGTATTATGTTGCTAGAACTTTATTAAAAGGTTCCATGCATTTTCAAGCATCTGACATAAATGCCCTGATACATATTTCCACAGAGGAAACTTTTGATGTTAGTTTTAAAACTAATATGGGATTGGAAAAAAGTTTGGCATAAGTATGGTACTCTAAAACAGACTCCCTTATGGACCCCCTTTTACGTTATACCACTAACGAAACCGGCTGTGCGGACTGTTACAATCATGTTCCGTAATGAAGGGGTTAGTGTTAGTGATATTTATCACTGGCTACAGAATAGGTGTAGTGTCTTATCTCCACCAGAAGCTATTTTTGACTCTGAAGGTCTGCGTATAAGGGGTTGGAAATTCAGAGTTAAACTTTTCCAAGTTAACTCTGACATAGTACGTCTCCCGAATAGTTTCTTTCTAGGCAAGAATAGGGGTGTCTGTTTCTATGGGGGGAAGCTTAGGGTCTGTTACAAGTGTGGTGCTCATACCCACTTGAGTAGCACCCGTGATTTATTAAAACGCAGTCTTTGTGGGGGTTATGGTCACCCTAGTATGAATTGTGACAATGTTTTTCAATGCAGTCTCTGTGATGAGAAGGGGCACGCTTATCACCGGTGTCCCTGGGCTAGTAGAAATAGGTCTGAGGGCTGGAATCTGGACACTTTAGTGCAGGAAGCTCAGGATAAGTTGATACGGAAACATGATGTCCCTGTCCCTACCCCTTCTGCAGAATCACCCCCATCGGCTCCACAGCAGGTTGCAGTTTCAGTGGTTGTGCACCAAGTGGATGTTAGACCCACCCCTTCAGAGGATATGGATGTTCAGGTGAAGGACATGGTGGAACCTGTGCCTGTGGCTCCTCTTATAGTTGCCTCTCAAGATTTAGATAATCCCATAGGAGATGTGGATGATTTCTCTCAGACTAGAAGGGTGACTAGGGCTACAGCTAGGAAATCACAAAAAGTTTGTGACATCCCAACCACTAATACATCTGAGTTATTGCGTGGGGGGGGGGGGCACAGATGGGGACTCTGAGGCTTCTGCCTTACCTTCTGATACGGATGTCCCAGGTGTCAGGCCTCAGGATGTAGCACATGAAAAAAGGATAAAAAGAAAAAGGGAGGTAAAAAGCGTAAAAACGTGCACAATATGGATGGGAGCGGCTGAATTTTTTTCATTGGCACAATTACTGATCTCTTCCTTAAATATCTGTAGTTTTCAGAACTACAAGAAGCAGACTGCCTTTATTCATTTTGCAACTACTTTACATACTGATATTGTCTTGTTACAAGAGACAAGACTTAAATCCATTTTTGAATTCGGCAGGCTCAAAGGAGTTGGGTCTGGGGACCCTCTTATTGGACGTTTGGGGATGAGGTAGCAGATGGAGTTGCTATATTGTTTAAATCCATGTCCTTCTCCATTTCACGGATTGAAGATGTTGTCCCTGGTAGGACTTTAATGCTAGATTATAAATTTCAGGACCTTTTTTTTTGGTATAGTCAATATTTATGCGTCGCAATCGAAAGCTGCTAGGATTCAGCTATTTGATTTGATTAAGCCCTTTCTTTGTACATGGAAACATATTGTGTGGGGAGGAGACTTCAACTGTAGTTTGGACATTTGCTGTAGGGCGGAAGTTGGTAAGAAAGTATATTGTGACTCTCTAGCTTTGAAAACCTTAATTAAGGATGCTGGGCTAACTGATGCTTATAGAACACTGAGGTCTGATGCTGGGGCTACATATCATGGATATGTTTATAATACTAGACTTGATTATCTTTTTACTTCTAAGTATTGCACACCAGTTCAAGTTTTTGTACAGCCAAATTAATTTTCTGATCATCATTTACTGACTGGGATATTTGCCTTGAATTCTGCTCCCCCTATCTTTCTATCACAGGACTCATTGTGGAGACTAAATAATTCTCTACTTATACACCAAGCTATTGTATTACAGGTTAAGACCCTTTTAAGAGCCAGGATATCAGTTCTTTGTTTGTATGATTCCCTTTGGTGTTGGTGGAAAGATACTAAACTTGAACTGAGGTTTTTTTTTTTTTTTTATGAAGGAGGGGACACGAAGGGCTAGAGATAGATATATTACATATCTTGGCTATAGGGATCAGTTATATAAACTTTTGTCATTCTCAGCCTCCTCCTCTATAGATTATACACCACAGATAGCAGAAATGTGGAAATGCATGTTTGCCAACCAATATGACAGGGCACACACTTTACACATGGAAATAAGATTTGGTACTTCGCATTCACCATCTGCGAACCCTTTCTTGGCTTGTAAGGAGCAGTTGCATGCTACAGTAATGTCCGGGCTGTATAATTCTGATGGTACCATAGATTTTTCCATTACAGGTATGCATTCTATTGCACGGTCACATTTACAGGTGCAGTTTGGTACTACCCCTGTTTTGGAGAAGTCACTAATAGATGTCTTTACATTGCCTGCCCCTAAGGTGTCTACCCTTTGTGCCTTAGATTCTGTGACACTGATTATGCAGGAAGATGTTGCTCTTGCCATTGCCCAGCTTAAATTGGGGGTGGTTCTGGGTTTAGATGGCCTTACCCATGAATTTTATAGGACATTCACTGCAGATTTGACTGAAGTTTTGGCAACGGTCTATAATGGTGTTTTCCAGGAAGCTGACGGGGCTCCAGATTTTGGTTTAGTGGTTTTGAAATTTAAATATAAAAAGGGAGATAAGTGTTCCCTGGATAATTGGAGGCCGTTGAATCTCCTTAACATGGATTATAAGATTCTTGCCAAGATTCTCAGTGGTAGATTACAGAAGATGGTGCAAGAAGCAATAGATGTCTCACAGTCCTGTGCCATTCCTGGAATGACTATTCAGTCTAATCTCTTTCTATTGAGAGAAATTTTTGAGGGTAAAAAGACATGTCAGATTACAGGCTTTGTTGTAACCTTAGATCAGGCAAAAGCATTTGACAAGGCACATCATGCTTTTTTATTTCAGGTTATGGAACTCTATGGTATACCTAGAGTGTTTTTAACCTGGATTAATAATTTATATTCCATTGCTGGATTTAGACCGTTGATTAATGGTTATTTGGGGGATTTCCTTCCTCAAAACATTGGTATCAGACAGGGTTGTCCATTAAGCCCATTATTATATACCTTCGTTTTGGACCCTATAATTAGACAAATTAAGTGGGACACTCAGGTTATTGGATTGGCCCCGTGTTCTACTTTGTGTCCGGAAAAAATATCTGCATATGCAGATGATGTAGTCTTATTTGTACAGAATAAAAGTGCAGGTGATAGAGCAGTTCAAATCTTTCAGAGCTTTTCAGATATTTCGTGGGGATCTCTGAACTTACAGAAAAGTCTTTCTATTCCTTTGAATGTTGCTTCCATACACGTCCCGGAGGTGGGGTGTATCAAGACGAGCACTGAAGCACAAAAAATTTTAGGGGTGTGGTTTAATGTCACAGATGCAGCAACTTTAATTGGGAAAAGAGACTGGTTATTTGTGAAGATAAAGTACGGATTTGGAAAACATGGACATTGGGGAAAAAGAAAAGGGTCATAATAGCTAAGAATTTTTTGCTTCCTGTTTTTTATATCTAAGTTATATTTATGCTCCCCCTCATCATTTGGAGACATGGATTTTTTGTGTTTTGTTTCAAATGGTGTGGGGTAGTCGGCTTAACCCAATTAAAAGAGATATCACATATCTACCTATTAAGAGAGGTGGTCTTGGGATGATTAATCCTGTTGCTTTTTTCTTTCTTCTTTCTTTATCATATATTCTGTTGTGGGAGGTATACGACTCATAATTGGGATATATGGGTGAGCAGTTCTATGACGGCAGTTATGGATAAATGGGATATTTTACCACCTCAACATCTATCTATTCCTTCTTATGTGGTTGATTGTTTTCGGAAGCTGAGACAATGGAAATTGCAGAAATTGTCTGCCCTACATCTTACTAGGATAGGAAGCAGCTTTACCAAACATTTCTAGCTATTACAGAACCTTCGCTTCTTTTTCCGGAATGTACCCCTTCCCGAATGAAGTTTGCTCTACAGCTTCTTATTGATAAAAGAATTCCACAACATATGTGGGATGTTACTTGATTGTGTTGCCATGGCAGATTGAATGTTCGTGGTAATTTAAAACATAAATCTTTTCAGGACAGGTTTTGTCCCAAACAATCGTGTATCCAACTTGAAGAAACCATGTCACACTTCTTTTTTGAATGTGGGGATGCTCTCTTATTTCGGAAAACTTTAGTATTTAAATGGCAATGACCTTTTTTAAGTAGAATAACTTATCAGACATTGATACTGGGTGATTTCTCTGGAACATGGGGTAAATTTCATGAGTGCTTTGAGAGTTATTTTTTTCTATGTGTATATACTTTTTATGGCAAGCGACATGTCAATATGTTTTGCAACAAATTCACACCTCTCCTCAAACTGTTATATTGCAAATAGAAACAGTGCTCTCAAGGCTTATGGAACTGGAGCACAGAAGCCTACCATCAGAACATTTTCAATTGTTATGGAAACATATTACTTTTCTACCTTAAGTTTCATGGAAGGACTTATGTTTCTATGACTGTATTCTTGGTGTTTTGTTTTTGATTAGCATCTTTGTATTGTCTATATTTGTATATTGTTTTTCATATTATTTGTTCTTTTATTCTGGTATTTGTGTGGATTCCTCTGTTTGTATTTACTCTAGTTGTTTTCATACATGATGTTGTGTATTACTTTCTTAATAAAAATTCCCCTACTCTTATCGAGAAGTGCCATGGGATCTTTAATGTCCACCTGAACAACCACCAGAACAGGCAGATGGGACCTTGGTTTAACTTCTCATCCGAGAGATGATTGCTTGGGTAATTCCTGTGGATACTGTGCAGTAATAGAGAACGTGATGATATAAAAAATGTACAATGATTTGACGACTAATCAAATAGCAGTTCAGAGGCCATCAGTACAACCACATCATGCTCCTCTTCCTTTTTGGGTGCACCCTTCCCTGCCTGGATGTTTCTGATCAGAACTCCCCACTTGCATCTTCCCAATTACAACTGTGACTATGAGATCATTATGCATAAGTAAAGTTCCCGGTTAGTAAATCCTTCCATGACAAATGTTACCCCTACAAAGGGTGCAAACTGACTGCATGGCACATATCACCTAGCTACAGTTGCAGCCATAGATATGGACAGATATTTCAGGACTAGTACTGTATGGGGAAGGTGAAGAAGACTTCATGCTTGGTCACCACTTCAGGGCTAACCTGGTGGTCAGATTCATTGCCTGCAGCATATTCAAAATGAGGCAGTGAGGCTTCTGACCTCCATTTGGAGATCAAGTCATTTGACCATATCACTGCACACAGAGCTGGCTGCCTATTAGGTGGGGGATTGACTACAAGGTTCTTTTATGTGCCTATTAAGCACTGAATGATCTGTAACCCCACTCTATCTATGAGCTCCTGACCCCCTCCATACCAGGGAGGGTGATAAGGTCCATGGGCAGGAGCTTTTAAAAGTCCCTCTATCACATTTAAAATCTGCAGCAGACCATGCTTTTGCAATCATTCACCCTGACTTATGAAACTCACTTCTGAGTGACATCCTTCTGTTCACATCTAAGATTCTAAGGTAAAGCTGAAACCAATCAGTTGGTGCAAGCCTTCCCCGACTCAGTTATTCTGCTATTCTTCAATGTTTCTATTACTGTAAGCACTGTTGTACAATATTTGTTTTTCCACTGAAAATATATGTGGGTACTGTATTCTGGTTATTGTTTGTTTGTGTGTCGCTTTTGCTACAGGACCTTGGGTTTGGTCTTTTATGATCATACATGCAAAATGCAGTTGTAATACATAAAAAACTACTACTACTTCTGGGAGTTACTAACAGAGTCAGGAACTTTATTGTCCCAAAGGGTCATCCGTAGGGAGGATGGGAGGAGTGGGGAGAGGAGGCAGGGACAGTAGCTCAAGCTGTGGACCCTTCAACAAGAGCAGACTTGATAGACCAAATGGCCTTCTTCTGCTGGCTTCTTCCTATGTTCATATATCCCTATCTATTATTGTCCTGTTGTACCAAATTGTTGTCTCTTGTTAATTGATGTGGCACTTTACAGTCCCTATTTATTCCCATTTGTTGCTGAACTCTCTGTATCTGACCTCAGGTCATACCTGTAAAAGGAACCATACTCCAGTGTACTTACCTGAATAACAAAATAAAGTGAAATGAAAGGAAAACACTCATTGTGTAACTACGCTACAATGCCTGCCCTCGTATTAGAATTTCTGTAAAACAGAACCCATTGTCACTGATACAGGAAACATTATGATGAAGCAACAGTCATAAAATATGGTAGATAGTAATGTCCTGACCTGTTCCGCCGACTGAGACTTAGCTAGTTAAAAAAAAGTCTGACCTTAAAGAGCTACTGATGCCCCAAAGAAAACTTTAAAAAACATAATAATTAGGTATAATTCTGTTTGCATTCCATTTATATTTTATATATTTCTCCTCCCCATAATTTATTACAAAAAAATGTGTATGAATATATGATCATTGTCCCTTAGAGTTCATTGTGAGTTACATAGAAACATAGAAATATAGAATTTGATGGCAGATAAGGACCGCTTGGCCCACCTAGTCTGCCCATTTCCCTACCTGATGGATAAGCTGCAGATTCTAGTTAATCAACAGCTTACTTCCTCCAACCCCCCACTAGAATTGCCTTATGCCTGTGCCATGCATTCTTGAATTCTACCACTGTTCCTGACTCCACAACCTCCTCAGGAAGGCTGTTCCATGCATCCACAACCCTCTCTGGGAAAAAATACTTTCTATCATTACCTCTGAGCTGTCACCCCTCTATCTTCAAATTGTGCCCCCTTGTTCTTGCACATCTCTTCTTCTGAAAGATGCCACTCTCTTCTACTTTGTTAATTCCCTCGAGATACTTGACAGTTTCTATCATGTCCCCCCTCTCCCTCCTTTCCTCAAGGGTATACATATTAAGCTGCTTTAGTCTCTTCTCATATGTCTTCTGGTGCAGACCCTGCACCATTTTGGTTGCCCTCCTCTGAACAGCCTCCACTCTGTCTATGTCTTTGCGGAGATGGGGTCTCCAGAATTGCACACGGTACTCAGATGGGGTCTCACTAACTGTCTGTACAGAGGGATAACAACTTCCTATTTTCTACTGTTGATGCCTCTCCTACATCCCAGTATCCCCCCAGCCCTCCTTACTGCCTTCTCACATTGCTTGCCCACCTTTAGGTCATCTGATATAATTACTCCTAGGTCTCTTTCGATTTTGTTGTTGTTATTAACTCACCCCCCATTGTGTACACTTCCCCTGGGTTTTTGTTTCCCAAATGCATTACCTTGCACTTTTTTGCATTGAATCTGAGCTGCCACATATTTGATCATTCCTCCAACTTTGCCAAGTCCCTTTTCATCCTATCCACCCCACCTTGGGTATCAACCCTGTTGCAGATCTTTGTGTCATCTGCAAAGAGACATACATAGAAACATAGAAACATAGAGGTTGACAGCAGATAAGGACAGCAAGGCCCATCCAGTCTGCCCATTTCTTTTTCTACCTTATAAATGTGCCATCTGCCTTTGTTCTGTCAGTGGCTTATCTATTCATACTCATCAGTATTGCTCCCTTTGTGCCTATCCCATGCCTGTTTGAAGCCCTGCACTATATTCATAGCCACCACTTCCTGAGGTAGACTGTTCCATGCATCCACCACTCTTTCTGTGAAAAATAACTTCCTCACATTACCCCTTAATTGGCCTCCCTCTAATCTCATGCTGTGTCCTCTTGTCCTGCTATTTTTCTTATATTTAAACATGTTAGACTCTTTCACCTTGTTAATGCCCTTAAGGTGTTTGAATGTTTCGAACATATCACCTCTCTCCCTCCTTTGCTCAAGGGTATACATATTGAGCTCCATTAATCTGTCCTCATATGTCTTCTGATGCAGTCCCTGCATCATTTTGGTTGCCCTTCTCTGGACTGCCTCAATTTGGTTAATGTCCTTGTGAAGTTGGGCCTCCAGTACTGCACGCAGTACTCCAGATGGGGCCTAACCAGTGTCTTGTAAAGAGGGATTATTACCTCCCTCTTACAACTTGTGATACCCCTACTAATACACCCTAACATCCCCTAGCCTTACCTACTGCTTTAGAGGTCTGCTTGGATGATTTCAGGTCATCAGTGATGATGATGCCCAAGTCTCTTTCTTCCTTTGTGACTGCCAGCAACTCCCCTCCCAGCCTATAGGTGGCTTCAGGGTTTCTCTTCCCTATGTGCATGATCTTGCACTTCTTTGCATTAAATCCCAGTTGCCACTCTTCTGACTATTGTGCTAGTTTATCCAGATCTCTTCTCATTCTGCCCACCCCATCTGGATCATCTACTCTGTTGCAGATCTTGGTGTCATCTGCAAATGGACAAGCCTTACCCTCTAGTCTATCTGCAATGTCACTAATGAAGATATTGAAGAGGACTGGCCCCAGGACTGATCCCTGAGGTACCCCACTTGTGACTTGTATCTTCCTGACTGTATATCATTTACCACCACTCTTGTTTTCTGTCCGCACAACCAGTTTGCCACCCAGTTGACCAACTTCTGACCCACCCCAAGCCTACCCAGCTTATTTATCAATCTTCTACGTGGAACAGTATTGAAAGCTTTGCTGAAGTCAAGGTAAGCGACATCAACTGCTCCCCCTTGGTCCACCACTCTGGTTACCCAATCAAAGAAATCTATGAGATTAGATTGACAGGACCTTCCCTTTGTAAACTCATGCTGTATTGGATCCTGTGCCCCTATGGATTCCAGGTGTTGCACTATCTTTTCCTTAAGGAGTGCCTCCATAATCTTGCCCACTACTGAGGTAAGACTGGCTGGTCTGTATTTCCCTGCCTCCTCCCTGCTACCACTCTTGTGGAGCAGGATCACATGAGCCCTTTTCCAGTCTTCTGGGACCTCTCCTGTGCTCAGAGACTCACTAAACAGTTCTGCTAATGGCTTTGCTAGTTCCACCCTTAGTTCCTTAATTACCCTGGGATGTATGCCATCAGGTCCCATTGCCTTGTCCACTTTGAGCTTAGTGAGCTCTTGTAGGACCCTTTCTTTTGTGAAAGGAGTAGTGCTCACCTCCCTCCCCCCTGTGTCCATGGTGCTGAGCTGTGGGCCCTGCCCTACCTTCTCTTCAGTAAATATCGAGCAAAAGTATCTATTTAGGATAGATGCTTTTATAGGGTCCTCCTCCTCACATGCCCCATTTTCTCCTTTGAGCTTAGCAATACCCCGTCTGGACTTTCTCCTTTCACTAATGTATCTATAGAAAGTCTTGTCACCTTCTTTTACTGTTCGTGCTAGTGTTTCCTCAGTTTGGGACTTTGCCTGCCTTATTGCCTTTCCTGCTTCCCTTAGGGCAGTTTGGTATGCCTCCCTATCTTCATCTCGCTGTGTTCCCTTATATTTCCTGAAGGCCGGCCTTTTGGCTCTGACTTTTTCTGCTACTGTATTTGAGAACCAAAGTGGTTTCCTTCTTCTGTTGCACTTCCTTTTCTGTCTAACACAGTGGGATGTTGCTTCAAGTATTGCATCCTTAATGCTTGCCCACTTTGTCTGTACCCCCCCTCACCTGTGTTTCTTTTTGCCAGGGCTAGCTTAACTCTGTTGGCCATCTTATCAAAGTCAGCTCCTCTGAAGTCCCATGTTTTCACCTTGGAATAGGATGATTTAGATGTAGTGGCCAAATTGAACCATACCATGTGATGGTCACTTTCCCCCAGGTGACCTTCTACCTGGAGATCTGTGATCCCTTTCCTGTTAGTCAGTACTAGATCTAGGATAGCCCTGTCTCTTGTGGGTTGCTGTACCAGTTGTTTGAGGCCCTCCTTGCAGGGAATCCACCATGTGTCTAGTTCTGGCAGATGTTCCTGCTAGTATTGACCAATCTTATCCGGCATGTTGAAGTCTCCCATTATCAGAACCTCCCTTTAGCTGTCATGTTTTGTATATCTTCTAACAGTAATGTGTCCATGTCCTCCCCTGGTCTGGGGGCCTATAGACAACCCCAGTTCTTATGGCTGTCCCATTTCCTGTTTCCAGGGTTACCCACAGTTCTTCTGGCTCCTTATGTGTATTCTGAATTTCTGTAGCTTTGATATTTTCATTGACATACAGGGACACTCCACCCCCTTTTGCACCTTGGTCTCTTCTGAACAGTACATAGCCAGGTACTGAAGTCTCCCAAGTGTGGTTACCGGTAACCCATGTCTCACTAATTGCTACTATGTCCAGTTTAGCCTCTGACATTATTGCCTGCAGGTCTGGGATCTTATTTCCCAGGCTGTGAGCATTTGAGTAAATGATTTTCCATTGGCCAGATTTCGGGCAATGGAGACATACCTTTCCTTCCAGGTGCTCTCCAATGTCACTTATAAAGACATTAAAGAGGACTGGTCCCAGTACCAAACCCTGCGGTACCCCACTAGTTACCCTCCTTTCTTCACTGTGGACTCCGTTTACTATTACCCTTCGCATCCTGTTGTCCAGCCAGTTTTTTATCCAGGCTACCACCTTGGGACCCACTCCAAGGCTGGCTATTTTGTATATTAATCTTTTTTTGTTACACTGCATCAAATGCCTTGCTAAAATCTAGGTAGGCCATATCCACAGCCCCTCCCTGGTCTACTACTTTGGTCACCCAGTCAAAGAAATCTATTAGGTTCGTTTGACATGACCTTCCTGCTGTGAAACCATGCTGCCTTGGGTCCTGTGCCACACTGGCCTCTAGGTAATCAACAATTTTTTGCTTCAGAAGTGATTCCATCATTTTCCCTACCACTGAAGTCCAACTAACTGGTCTGTAGTTTCCTGCCTCCGCCCTGCTCCCACTTTTGTGAAGTGGAATCACAGTTGCCCTCCTCCAGTCCTCAGGTATCACCCCATCCTCCCATGATTTGTTAAAGAGAGTAGCCAGTGGTGTTACTAGTTCTACCCTTAGTTCTTTTAGAATTCTTGGGTGAGTCCCATCAGGCCCCATTGCTTTGTCCACTCTCAGTTTCATGAGTTCTTTCAAAACCCTTTCTTCTGTGAATGGACTGGTATTGACCCCTCTATTCAGAGTTTCTCTCTTGTTTGGTTTACGTACGTCCCCCTCCTCTTCCGTTGTGAATACTGAGCAGAAATATTCATTCAGTATTCCTGCTTTTTCACTGTCACCCTCTGCCCACATTCTCTCCCCTTTATTAAGTCTTTGTATCCCTCCCTTGGTCTTTCTTCACTCCCTACTGTGCCTATAAAAAGTTGTATCTCCCTTCTTAACAGAGTTGGCTATTTTTTCCTCAGTTTGTGCCTTTGCTATTCTGACTGCCTTCCCTGCCTCCTTCTGCTTTAACTGATAAATTTATCTGTCCTGCTCCTTCTGTGTTTCCTTATATTTCCTGAATGCTATCCTTTTCTCCTTAACCATCCCTGCCACCTCTTTTGAGAACCATAGTGTTTTTTTTCTTCTTTTGTTTTGTTGATTTGCTTCACACAAAGGCTTGTTGTCTCTGCGATGGCTGTTTTGATTATTCCCCATTGTTCCTCCACCCCTCCTTCTTGCCCATTTGCTAGTGCTTTTCTGGGGCACTCTCTCATTTTCCCAAAGTCAGCCCTCCTAAAGTCCAATACTCTTGTTTTTGTATGGCTTGACTCTATGGCTGTGTTTATTGTGAACCACACTGTTTGGTGGTCACTTGTTAAAGTCACAACAGTAGCGGCTCCAATTCAAATCGTGCCAGTGTAAAAAAAACATGTAAAAATCAAAGAAAACACGGCACCAACACTTCACAAATGTAAAGCTGTATTTGACTTACAAGAAAAGTAGCAAACGATGTAAAATACAGTAGCGCCATGCAAGGCAACAACAGCTCCAGAGAACAAAGAAACGCCCGACCGGTTTCGCGCCAAAAAGCGCCTCCTCAGGGACTCATCCAGAACTAACAGAGACCCTTAATATATAATACAAAATTTAAAGTGACAGTGGATCCAAAAAATACCAAAACTACAGCATATTATTAACTGCAATTTCATATTGCTTTTATACAAAGTGATAAAAAATGATAAAAAAAGGGGGTGTTAGAATGAACGTAAAAAAATATAATATCAAAGAATTATTGTAATCTAATTCGAGACATATACCAAAAAATTTTTATTATTAAATTATACAATAATGTATTAAATACGAAAATATACTCTTATACGATTTTAAACATTTAAATTGAGAACAATACATTATGTACAAAGAAATAATGGTAAAGGGACTCCAACCTAGAAAAAAGGAAGAAAAAAAGTATAATGAATAACTGAAAATGCCACATATCTGCATCAAATCTCAGAAACATTTTACTTTATATATCTGGACCTCAAAAAAGGGGCAATATCGAAAGCATCATTTAGTCCTGGATATACTAAAGCATTTAATGTATAATTCCAAAAGGACTCCCCACGTAAAATTTTATTTTCCAAATCACCACCTCGTGAACCAATATTCACCCTTTCAATGCCACAAAAAGAAAACATATGTTTGGCACCATAATGATGCAACTGTAAATGTTGCACTAAAGCATTCCTATCATTGTGACATCTAATGTCACTGGTATGTTTACACACCCTCAACTTAAACGCCCTAACGGTTTTGCCAATGTAAAAAGCACCACAGGTGCAAGTAGCCAAATATACCACCCCCACTGAGGAACAGTTAATAAACTGTCTCACATCGAACTGCTTACTAACATTAACTGAAGAGAAATATTTAGTCTGGTCCATAATATTGCAAAACTTACAGTGTCCACAACGAAAAAAGCCCACCGGTGGTGAAGGCAACCAGCTAGTACTAAAAGTATTCACTGGCTGATATGAATGCACTAATCGATCTGAAATACTCCTACCTTTTCTATAAACAAACCTGGGCTTAGTTTTAACTACATCTTTTAACGAAGTATCTGTATTTAAGATGGACCAGTGCTTATCAATAATATTTTTAATCGCTGATGTATTCTGACCAAAAGTTGTAATAAAATTAAAATGTGCATCATCTTCAGGTCTAATTTTATATTTAAGCAATTCGTCCCTAGGCATGTTACGCACCTGGTCCATGGATTTGTTCAATACATCAATGGCATAACCCCTACTCAAAAAACTCTCTGCCATTTCAGACATGCAAGTTTCAAAGTCCCCTGATTCACTACAATTGCGCTTAACTCTCATGAACTGCGATTTAGGGATGTTACTGATGGTGTGGCGGGGATGACAGCTGGAAGCATGTAATACAGAATTTCTATCCGTAGGTTTACGAAAAATTGTCGTGCGAATAGTACCATCCTGTAATTTTACAATGTCCAAATCCAAAAAATCAATATGTCTGGCATCCGCCCGTACAGAAAATTTTAAATGTATATTGGATGAATGCAAAAATGCTACAAAACTTTCCAGCTCAGAATAAGTACCCCGCCACACCATCAGTACATCATCAATAAAACGTCTCCACAGGTCAATTTTATCATAGAAAGGATTTTTTGCACGATCATAAATAACATCCCTTTCCCACTATCCCAAATAAAGGTTAGCATAATTGGGAGCAAATGTAGCTCCCATCGCTGTACCTTTAATTTGGTGATAATATTTCCCTTGAAAATTGAAGACATTAAATTTAAGCACAAATTCAGACAGTTTAATTAAAAAATCTTTATCACTTACATCCAACATAGAAGTGAGGTCCAACCAAGCACGTATCGCCTCAAGTCCACCCTTATGTGGTATATTGGTGTACAGAGATTCAATATCCATGGACACCAACAACCAAGGCTGTTCGATCTGCAAGTCATCAAGGATTCCCAGAGTTTGTGTGGTATCCCTCAAATATGAAGGTAAAGTGACCACTATATCCCGTATGTGGGCATCCACATATTGAGAAAGTGGTTCAGTGAGGGAACCTATCCCTGAAACAATGGGTCTCCCCGGAGGATTCTGTACACTTTTGTGGACTTTTGGCAAGACGTAAATGGTTGGTCCCACTGGATGTTGCACAGTAAGAAAATCAAGGGAATCTTTAGAAATCATACCCTCCTGGAATGCCTGGAAAAGATAAGCATCAATTTCCTTTTAAAGTCCAAGGTGGGATCTCTTTCCAAAGGTCTATAGCATCATTATCCAACTGACGGTATACTTCATGTATGTAGTCCACAGTATTTAATACCACCACAGCACCCCCTTTATCCGCCGGTTTGATGGTAATTAAACTGTTATTCTCCAGTTCAGTCAATGCTTCCTTTTCTCCATGATTTAAATTACAAAAAGAATGGAAAGTCTGTTCCTTAAATATGGTGTCAATATCATTTAAGCATGCTGTTTCGAAAACCATAATTGCAGCTGAGGGTGGTGGATTAAAGGTGGATGGACCTTTAAAATGCAAAAGATGTCCCTCTTGTTGTTGTGTCTGAACTGGTGTTATTGCAGACTCTAACATTGGATCTACCGAGCACTGATTATGTTGTCTATTAAAGAAGGATTTGATGCTTAATTTATGGGTGAATCTTTTAATGTCCAAGAAAGCATTAAATTTGGAAATATTGCACGTAGGTATAAACTTAAGTCTCTTCTCCAAAACAGAAACTTGATTTTGAGTAAGTGTCACATTAGATAAATTAATGACATTCACTGTGTCGACCTCCCTTTGAATTTCTGTGTATTTTTCTGCATTAAGTCTGGATGCCGTTTGCCCCCGGAGACCTTTGTTCTTACGTCTCCTTCTCCCGCCTCTTTGTGTCTTGGGTCTAACTCGAATCTTACTAGTCATCTAACGGTGCTGCTGCTGACTGTTGCTTGCCGTGTCAATCTCTTCTAAAGGGTCATCTGATGAATCAGAAGTAGAATAAAAACTGCTTTCAGTATTGCTGTTAATATTAGTACGCAAAATTGATCTATTAGGCTGTATTTTATTCTTGTTATTGCCCCGTTTTTGCCTTCCAGTGGTTTCAGATCCTTTCCAGGTAAATACTCGATTTAATGCATAATCCAAACGATCACACTCAAATTTTCTAGTTTTGACTGCTTTTAAGCGAGTGTCCTGTTTAGTAATGGCCATCTTTAATTTGCTTTCAAGCTCTTTAAATTCTGGATCAGCACTATATCTTACAAAGGCAGCTTCTTTCGCTTTAACAAGGGGCTCAATCAAAACCTTTTGTGCTTTATAGTCTCTTATCAAGCAGTCCTGGAACAGCATAGAAGCAGCTTGCATTTGATTAGTCCAATCATCCTTAAAATCCTGTCGTTCCATACCATATCCAGGCCATTTGATAACTCGAAGTCCCCTCGGGACTCGATTCACCTGGATATATGCTTCAAGGCTAGTAAGATTCCAGTAAATCCGTCTCGCTTTAAGCGCTAATTTTTCAAGCTCATAATAAGCAGTGAAAATACTGGCCACTGGTTCACAATTAGAAGTATCACCAGAACTTGTAATATTAAATGAAGACACCGCTATATCAGGATCAGGGCTAATAAACGGATTAGAAGTCCCTATGCCCGAAAATAAAAAATTACTAAACGTCTTGGAGCCGTCGCTGCCTATATACACATCTTCTAAATTAGAAGACATATTTGAGAAAGACAAAAATTGGTTGTAAAGTAATCAACCAAAAAATGCCAAAAAAAAACACTCAATTACAATTCAAAGTGGTCACTAATATTATCCCAGTGCTAATAGAGAAGTTGAATTGAGCCAGCTAAAACAAAAGGCAAAGTCACAACAGTAGCGGCTCCAATTCAAGTCGTGCCAGTGTAAAAAAAACATGTAAAAATCAAAGAAAACATGGCACCAACACTTCACAAATGTAAAGCTGTATTTGACTTACAAGAAAAGTAGCAAACGATGTAAAATACAGTAGCGCCATGCAAGGCAACAACAGCTCCAGAAAACAAAGAAACGCCCGACCGGTTTCGCGCCAAAAAGCGCCTCCTCAGGGACTCATTCAGAACTAACAGAGACCCTTTATATATAATACAAAATTTAAAGTGACAGTGGACCCAAAAAATACCAAAACTACAGCATATTATTAACTGCAATTTCATATTGCTCTTATACAAAGTGATAAAAAATGATAAAAAAGGGGGTGTTAGAATGAACGTAAAAAAATATAATATCAAAGAATTATTGTAATCTAATTCGAGACATATACCAAAAAAAATTTTACATCATTTGCTACTTTTCTTGTAAGTCAAATACAGCTTTACATTTGTGAAGTGTTGGTGCCGTGTTTTCTTTGGTGGTCACTTGTTCCCAGATGGCTACCCACTTCTAAATCTGAGATCCTTTCTCCTTCCCCATTAGAGAGTACCAGGTCTAAGATTGCTCCCTCCCAAGTGGGTTCCAACACTAGCTGTCAGAGGCATGCCCCCTGTGGGGCATTAAGAATGACCCTGCTCTTGGATGTGCCTGCAGCAAAGGTACTCCAGTTAACATCTGGCATATTCAGGTCCCCCAGCAACAGTATCTCCCCTTTTTCTACCATTTCAAGGATGCCTTCTATCATTTCCTTGTCCATTTCCTCCCCCTGAGATGGGGGTCTGTACACAACCCCTATGTGGATTGTGTTGCCATTTCCTGTCTCCAGGGTGACCCATAGTGACTCATCAACTGTTTACTCTTTAGTTCTGTTGCTTTAATCCCTTCCCATATATAGAGAGCTACTCCTCCTCCTCCTCCTCTTTTACCCACCCTGTCCCTCCTGTAGACTGTGTATCCTGGTATGTTGACATCCCAGTCATGGTTCTCTGTGTACCATGTTTCAGTGACTGCCACAATATCCAGACATCCCTGTTCCATCAAAGCCACTAGTTCTGGGAGCTTATTGCACAGACTGCGGGCATTGGTACTGATCACCTTCTATTTATTTTTTATGGCCTTACCCCTTTTAGCCCCATCCCTGTCCTTACTGCCTTTTTCTGCATATACCCCTGTCCTGCTCCCTACTGATGTCTCTACCTTGGTGTTTACTTCAGTAACTACTGTGTTTTGTGGGGGAAGGCTGGGATTTCCCTGCTCCTTTTCAGTGCCTCCCCCCTTGGCTAGTTTAAATGCTTGCCAATGAAGCATTTAAACCTGTCACCTAGTATCCTGGTTCCCCCCTAGACAGATGCAGACCATCATACCAGTATAAGCCTGCATCCCTCCAGGTGGCTCCCCAGTCCCCAATGAAGCCAAAACCCTGAGCTCTACACCAGTTTTTCAACCATTCATTGAATCCCATGGTGCAGAATACCCTAGCATCATCCTTGCCATAGACCGGCAGCACCTCCAAGAAGGTTAACGTACATGCTACTTGTGTAAGGCTCCTCCCCAACTCCACAAACTCCTCTTGCACTGCTCTGATCCCATTCACAGCCAGGTAATTTGTCCCTAGGTGGACAATGACATCCAGCTCCATCCCTTGTGCAGCTGCTCCCGCGATCCTGAGAATTCACTTCCTATTCCTCTGAGCCGTGGTGCCAGGCAGGCACCTTACCTCCCTATCCCCTTCATCCCCCACTTCTACCCCCCTAATGATCGAGTACCCCACCAGGATTAACCAGAGTTAATCTGCCTCTATAGCTTACTCCCTACTTCAAGTCATAATCCTCTGTTGTGACATCACAAGCTGTTGCCATGGGAGTAAATGTGAGGTCACAAGCAGTGCTCTATGACTTCAGGTAGGGAGAAAGCAGCAGGAGTAGATGAACTCTCAGGGTCCTCTTTTCATGCAAATGACCTCACTACTAAATAATGGGGAAGAGGAATATAGAACTAATGGGGAAATACAAGCTGGACAGTGCCTAAATATTATGTTTTGTTAAAGTTCTCCTGAACATGTCACTAGCTCTTTAAATTAGGCTTTGTGTGAGGTAGACACACAACTCGCTGTCATTAATGCAACACATATATATATATATATATATATATATAGTAAGGATATGATTTGTGTGACACACAGATAAAACTTGGGAGAGCTGAGAAGAAAGAAGAAACCAGACCAGCAAGCCTACATGGCAAGGGTGATTTTATTTATTTCATACTAAAAGGGTTTGCATGTGTGAGCAGCAGAAGTCATTGCTTTTGGATACGTGCTTTGGAGATGTTTTTTAATTTTCTGTAATTCTTGGTATTCAGTGGAAGGGGAACAACTGTTGCTGGGAGGATATTTGCAGTCTCTTTTTGCTTGAGGCTGGATAATTTACAACCTGCGAAACAGGTGTGTGATTGGGGAGGGGCTGAAGCAGGCTTAGAAAAGACAAGATATTTAATTCCCCACACCTGAAAGTGCCCCATCATGTGGCATCCCATCGTGTGAGTGGCATAGAACAGGGGTGGAGCATCTAACCTGGGAGATTCTGTAGGGCTCCACAGGCAGACTGCAGGACTGCAAGGGACTCTGCCACTGCAGGTATCAAGTACGTTACAGGTGTAACTATCAGATCTGTCAGTATTAGGAACCCCAGTAACACTGATTAGGGTATACCAACTTGGCAGTTGTATGGGTTACTTCACATAATAGGTAATGCACTGAGTACCTTGTAAGTGTGTTGTATTTTAAATAAGTAAATTAGAAATCTTACCTATCTAGCAGTCGGGGTACAATACAAGGAATCAGTCAACAGGGCCAGTCAGGTGAACATGTATGACAGAAGCTAGCTAATATGCCATATATAAGTTAGTCCAGTTTGCCTCTAGTTTAAGGGTACTAGGCAGATAGTGGAAGGAAGGTTATTTTCAGGGCACCAGGAAGTATTATAGAACCAGTATGGAGCACAGAAACATAGAAACATGGAATTTGATGACAGATAAGGAACACTTGGCCTGTCTAGTCTGCCCATTTACCCTACCTACTCTAACACCACAGACCTTACTTGATGTCCAGCTTCACACCCCATTTCATTATCACTAAGGTTCCCTTATGCCTATCCCATGCGTTCTTGAATACCGTTACTGTTTTTGCCCCCACCACCTCCACTGAGAAGCTGTTCCAGGCACCCACCACACTTTCTGTGAGGAAGTACTTTCTCACATCTCCGCAGAGTCTATTCCTCCTCAGCTTCGTGTTTTCATTTATTGTGCCAAACACAGCCAGACCAATCCTCTTGGGTCAGGGAAACCACACCGAGAAAACGTTTCAACTCCTAAGAGTTTTTGTCATAAGCATCTTTTTGTCTGAAAAATGCTTCCCTCTTGAACCTTATTTGTGGCTGTGAGGTATTTGAAAGTCTCTATCGTCTCCCCCTCTCTCTTCTTTCCTCCAGGGTGTGCATATTGGGCATACCGTTAAAAGGGTGACTGAGATTAAGCATCTCAGATTTGAGCAACTCAGTTTCAGCATCTGCAAGGACAGTGACACTGAAAGGGTAGCGACTGGGAAATGCAGACCAAAAGGAAGAGTTAAATGATACTTGAAGGTATCCATAAGGTATGTGAGGGTTGGTGAGGGGGGAAACCACCTAGCTGGCTTAGTGGTGCAGTTGTTATGGTGGCTGGCTTTGGTAGGGAGGGTGCAGGATTTGGGGATGGGGAGGAGCACAATATTTTGTGCTTTGCTGTGTGTGTGTGTGTGTGTGTGTGTTTTTGTTCTTCACGGTTCTCCCCCTCCTCAACATGCACCCCCGCCCGTAGATTGTCATTTTTAGTAAGGGGGGTGTGGGGAAAACAGCTGAGGGGAGTTTTCTTGCTGTAAATGTACATCGCCATTTTTATTTTTGGCAAAGTACATTTGTCCTAACAGCGGTCACCTTTGGTGATCTCTGTTATCACATAAAACCTACATATTGAGGTTCTTTAGTCTCTCCTCATAGAGCTTTTGATACAAACCCCGAATCATTTTAGTTGCCCTTCTGTGGATCACCTCTACTCTATGTCCTTCCAGATATGTGGTCTCCAGAACTGGACACGGTACTTTAGGTGAGGTCTCACCAATGATCTATACAGCAGTAACACCATCTCTATCTTTTTTTTACTGATGATACCCCTCCCTATGCACCCTAGCATCCCACTAACTCTCATCAATTCCTTGTCACACTGTCTGGCCACCTTTAGGTTATCAGATATAATTACCCCCAGATCTCTTTCCTGTTTGATGGTCATTAATACTACACCCCCTATTTTGCAGTTTGCCCCTGGGTTTCTGTGACCGTAGTGCATGATTTTGCACTTCTTCACATTGAAACTTCACACCCTTGGCCATTCCTCTAGCTTTCTTAGATCTCTATTCATTTTTTTCCAACCCCCCACTGAGTGTCTACCCTATTGCAGATTTTAGTGTCATCTGCAATGTTGCCAATAAAGACTTTAAAGAGGACCAGTCCCAGTACTGATCCCTGTGGCACCCCGCTGGTCACCTTCCATGTTTCATATGATTGAACCTTTTCAGTACCTCAGTGGAATCAACAAAGTCCAAGAGGGTAGCATCTTTCAGAAAAAAAGATGTGCAAGAACAAGGGGACACAATTTGGAGATAGAGAGGGGATGGCTCAGGGTCAATGTGAGGGAGTATTTTTTCAGAGAGAGGGTGGTGGACGCATGGAACCACCTTCCTGAGGAGGTTGTGGGGCCTAAAACTGTGGGAGAATTCAAGAATGCATGGGACAGACATGAGGCAATTCTTGTGGGGGTAGGAAGAAATAGTCTGTTGGTTAACTAGGATCTGCAGCTTATCCAGTAGGTAGGGAAATGGACAGACTATGTGGGCCAAACTGTCCTTATCTGCCTTCAAAGTCTATGCTTCTATGTTTCTATGTTTCCCTTCTTTGGAGTGAATTCTGTTTACCACCACACTTTGTCTCCTGTCCCCAATTAATTCCTTACCCAGTTTACCACCTTTCCTACCACTCCTAGGCTGCCCAGCTTACACAGAAACATTGAAACATAAACGTTGATGGCAGATAAGGGCTGCTTGTTTATGAGTCTCCTATGTGGAATGGTTTTAAAGGCCTTACTGATATCTAAGTAGACCACATCCACCGCTCCACCTTGATCTAATTCCCTGGTCACCCAGTCAAAGAAATCTATCAGGTTTGTTTAACATGACCTCCCCATGAATAGATAGGTCACTGACAGAGCAAAGGCCGATGGCACATTTATAAGGTAGAAAAAGAAATGGGCAGACTGGATGGGCCTTGCGGTCCTTATCTGCCGTCAACTTCTATGTTTCTATGTTTCTATGTTTCTATGTTCCCCCAGTGAATCCATGCTCTCTTTTGTCTTGTAGGCCACTGGATTCAAAATATTCCACAATGCTTTCCTTCTGGAGTTATTCCATTAATTTCCCCACTACAAAAGTCAGGGTGACTGGCCTGCAATTGCCAGCCTCCTTCCCGCTCCCACTTTTGTGAAGTGGGACTACATCTACCCTCTTCTAGTCCTCCAGAACCACTTCTGTCTCTACTGAATGGTTGAATAGCACTGTCAGAGGTGCAGCCAGCACATCTCTGAGCTCCCTCAGGATCCTTGGAGGTACCTCATCTGGCTCCATTGCCTTGTCCACTTTCAGATTTGCAAGATTCTTCAGGACTCTGTCCTCTGTAAATGGAGTAGTGTCTACTTCCCTTCCTTCAATGCTCTTGGCACTTATCTTTGGTCCTTTACCTTCCCCTTCCTCTGTGAACACTGAACAGAAATATTTGTCTGGATGTCCACTTTTTCCTGGTCCCCCTCCACACACTCCTCACCTTCCCTCCTAAGTCTTACTATCCCTCTCTGAGTCTTTCTCCTTTAACTTACATACAGCATTTAAAAAATGTCTTGTCCCCTTTCTTTACTGCCTGGTCTATTTTCTCTTCCATTTGTGCCTTTGCACTCCTAATTGCTTTTCCTGCCTCCTTCTGTTTTTCCTGACACACCTCCCTATCCTCCTGCCCCTGTGTCTCCTTATACCTCCAGAAAACTAACTTTTTGCCCTTACCTTTCTGGCCACCTCTTTTGAGAATCATAGCGATCTCTTTTTCTTCTTGCTTTTTCTTACATGCCTGATGGCTGCAGAGGTTTGTTGCCTTCAGCCTCCCAGCAGAGGTAGTGGGATCCAAAATGGTTACAGGATTCAAGAAAGTATGTGACAGATGCAAGGGTATCTTACAAGAAGGGCAAGTGGGGTTGCAAACTGGAGACTGAGTAGAGTCTGCAGTGGCACTGTAGGTAGGGAAAATAAGGCAGACTAGGTAGGCCAAGAGGTTCTTATCTGCCAACAACTTCTGATGGTCTTGATGGTCCCTCGCCGCTCCACCCTCATTAGTCAGACTGGTTTTGCCCATCGTTTCCCTAAAATCTGGAATTCCTTCCCCCTGAAATACGTCATTCCTCCTCCAACTACTCCCTTATCTCTGCCCTACACAATTACCTTTCCCTCAGCTATTCCTGCTTTAATCCACCTTAATACCTATCCAGAGTTTCTGCCTTCCTGCCATGACTCCTCTGGCAGGGTTCTCAACATCCTGAAGGGGGAAATCAGGAAATGGCTACCCCTTCTCCTCATATTCAGTTCTTGCCTCTCCCCCTCTCTTCTCCTCCTGCCCTTCTGGGTCACCATTGTGCACAGCCTAACCCCATCCTTTTTACTACAACAGCACTTGCATACTACCTCGAGCCTGCTCCTGGTACACTCATGCACTATAAATGGTTCTATTGCATTATTACTGTTTTGTACGTTCGTATGTTCTTTTGTATGATTTTGGACATGTAATTTACCCAGTGTTCCACTACTGTATATTATACAATACCTTTTGTTCCAACTGTTGCACAATCTTACAATAGTGTATTGTTTGTACTACCCGCATACTACTGTAACTGATCATCCTTCACAACCCTAAGTAATCCCTCCCCCCAGGTTGCACCGTGAGATGAGTAACTTGTTGTTCAGTGTGCCCTCCTGGTGAAACATTTCAATAAATAAATAAACGTTTTTGTGTTTCACTAGCCCTTTTTTATGCTTCATCCACTGTTCTTACACTCCACCCAAGTCCCCTCCCCAGCAGGGCTTCCCTGAGGCAATATAGTGCAGTGGGTTAAGGCTCTGAGCTGCAGATCTGGAAAACTGGGTTTGAATCCCACAGCCTTCTAAGCTCATACTGTTTGATCCTGAGCTAGTCCCAACTTCCTTATGCTCCCAGGTCCCATCTGAAAACAAGCTTTGGATTAGTGTGCTACTCCTGGTGAAAACAATGTTCCCTTTTTTAATATTGGCCCTCCTTAAGTCCAGGACCCTCGCCTTTAGGTGGCTTGATTCTGCCACAGTGCATATATTAAGCTACACTATGTAGTGATCACTGGTCCTCAGGTTGCCTTCGTCTGCGACGTCTACAACACTGTCCCTGTTGGTGAGTATAAGCTCCAGTATTGCCACCTTACTAGTGGGCTCTTTTTACTAGCTGCCTGAAGAAAGCCCCCCACAGGGAGTCCAGGATGTCCCTGTTCCTAGCTGAAACTGTGGCTTGGATGCTACAATCGACATCCAGCAGATTGAGGTCCCCCTAGCAGCTGCACCTCCCCCTTAATTGCCCTCTTTTGGATGGGTTCCACCAGAACCTTGTCCAACCCCCCCCCCCATGCTGGAGGTCTATAGATCATGCCAGTGTGAACTGCAGCTCCATTCCCCATTTCTAGGGTGACCCAAAGTACCTCCACCCCTCCCTGTATCTCTGTAGCCTTTATGCGATCCCTCACATAAATAGCTACTCCTCCCCCTTTCTTTCTCACCCTGTCTTTCCTGAACAGAGTATAGCCTGGAATGGTTATATATCAGTCTTGCTTTTCAGTGCACCATGACTCTGCAATGGTCACAATGTCCAAGTCAGACTTTGCCATAATGGCCTCTAGGTCTGGGATTTTATTTCCCAAACTTTGAGCATTTGCACGTGTGGCTTTCCAGATTCTGCTACCTCTCTGCTTGTTAACTCCCCATTTTCCCTTTTGTCTTCTCCCCTTACCCTCTTTGCTCTCATTCCTATCTCTCTTCATTTCTACCTTTTTTTTGGACATTTGGTACCTTGGGGATTTTTCTCCCTTGGGGTTCTCCCTTCTGACTTCTTCAGCTTGTGGGGGAGGGGGACAATTTATGTTTCCCTTCTTCCTTCTGCCACTCCCCTCAGCTAGTTTAAATGCTCACCAATGTAATATTTAAATCATTCACTGAGGACTGTTTCCCTCCCAGATGGATGCAGGCCATCACCAGGATCAAGGGTTACTCCTAGGTATTTAAAAGAGGTAACTGTGTTAAGGGCAGAGCCATTAAGTGCTCTGATACTTAATGGCTGGGCACAGGACCAAATTTTTGAACCTGAACCGAAGAGCATAGTCACTGTTTTATTTTTATTTAAGACAAGCTTGTTTTGCAATAGCCAGCTCGGAAAGGTATTGAAGTTACTATTGAGATTCAGGTTGATATCTGAGAGGTTTGAGGAGGATGAGTAAAGAACAAGATTGTCTGCATATAGCAGACGTGAGCAAGCACCATTGAGTGGTAGGATGTTGTTTATGAAGACTGTAAACAGGAGAGGACCAAGAATAGAACCCTGGGGCACTCCGATCCAAGTGGGAGCAAGAGGGGACTTAGCATCTTTGATCTGGACAAATTGTTGCTGCTTTGAGAGATAATTTTGGAACCAGGTGGTGACAGAGGGTGAGAAGCCTAGGGATGACAACTTTGATAGGAGCAGCAGGTGGTCAACTAAATCAAACACTTTTGTAAGATCAACAAAAGTAGCCCCAGTGAGAGAGCCTTTGTCCATAGCAAGTCTGACATCATTTGTAAACTGTATGAGAGCAGTGGATGTACTGTGCCTCACGTCAAAAACCATGTTGGTCAGGGGTGAGGAGTTTAAAGGAGTGCAGGTAATCTGAGATCTGGGTAGCAAAAATTTTCTCCAGTATTTTAGAGAGGGTGGAGTGGATGGCAATAGGGCAGTAGTTATCCAGGTTAGTTGTGTCCCCCTTTTTGTAGACTGGTACAACTTGAGCAAACTTCCAGAGGGAAGAGACATGTCCTGTAAGAAGAGACAGGTTGAAAAGTCTAGTCACTGGAGAGACTATAGACAGTGCAACGGTTCTAAGGAATTTTGGTAAGAGTCCAACTGCCCCTGCCAATCCAGCAGGAGAGATGGATTTAAGTAAGCGTAAGATTTCACTCTCTGGGTTGAGTAGGCACGTCAATGTTAAACTCTAAATTTTGCACTTTGATAACTTTGCAACCATTCAACAGATTTACATGAAAATTGGCAAGCCCTGTCACCCACAGCAAATCTCTGGATATGGCAAATAACATTCCGATCAGATGTGCAGCTTCCAAGTACCGGATAGGTGAAAAAAGTATTTTGTCGCTCATTGACCATGCTGGGATTTTTCTTTGAACTTGCCTGCAGCTCAGAAGGTTTGGAGTTTTGGTCTGAAATTTTTAGGGCAGAAAGGGACTAGCCCACAAATGTGCCTTTTGCTAGTCTGGTTAAAAAATAATAAGTTGTTTTTAAGCCACTGAAATTTAAAAATTTGAAAAAATACTATCTGAGCATGCTAAGTAAGCACTGAAAGATAGCTGTATGAAACGAAAAAGGAATCCTGTTTCATATGGGAAATTCCTTTTTCATTTGCTGTCATTGTGCATTGGTGAGTAAGTTTGGACAGAGACAAAGCAAAACAGCAAATTTCAGTTTTTCTTAAATTTCTTTTTCGTGAGCCAGAAAAATGGCATCCTGGAAAGAGACCACCACACCTAGCTGGCTCATCAGCATCCAGTCAGGTGCAATGTGCATGTCAGTGTTAGAGATATGCCCTTGAAATGTGTTTTCTTTTACTATTTACAGCTCTTCCAGGGGATTATGTGTGTAACTGGGGGGGGGGGGCTAACAAACTGCCAGTAACTCCAACAGAAGGAAGGGTTAAGAGAGCAGGGGGTGCTAATGAGCAACTAAGAAGCAAGTCGTGATCTCCTCGAGCTCCGCAACCTAGGGACCAAAATAAGTTATTTTTTCAATATATAGATCCAGAAAATCAAGTATAATATTATACTAAGATAAGGCTACACAGACATGGATGAATACCTCACCAATGTGCCTGGAAAACCCACTAGGAATGCGGGGAAAAACCTCAAGAAGCAACCGACTGGGCCTTCATCCGAAACAGCAGGCCCTATATCTTTCTCGGCAGCAGAGCTGGTGGTACTGGGATGCGAGGTGACTACACAGGTCCTTGCTGCCTTAAATCCACACTTGGAGAAGATGGAGAATAAAATTGAGGCTAAATTGCAGGAAATTGCTGAACAGACAGTGACTCATGGGGAAAGGCTGGCGGACATGGAAGAGCACACGTCCAGAGTGGAGCATATGGTGCAGCCATTGCATGATAAAGTTACTGCGCTCAAGATGGAGTTGGAGGACCTCAGGGAGGCCCTCGATTATCATGAAAATTATCATCGGCGCACAAACTTGTGCCTACGAGGTCTCCCTGAGGGTCATGAAGGCACAGATATATTAAGATTCTATGCAGAGCAGCTGCCAAAAATCCTGAATTTGCAGCCAAAAGGAGGAAAGCACAAGCTCGAAAGAGCACACCGAGCTGTGATGCCAAGCCAGGGCCGGGCCAACCTCCCCGAAGCATTGTGATATGGTATCACAATTTCCAGGATCGAGAAGCAGTGATCAGAGCCTTTAGGCTCAACCAGCCAGTCGAAAATCAACGGTGCTTGAGTCCATATCACACAGAACTAATCAGCCAGGCTGCTCAAGAAGTAATGAGTGTTCAGTGCTATGATGACCCAATTGAGAGAAATGCAGGTGGAGCACTTTATGATTTATCCAGCCTTCCTAAAAATAAAGCATGAAGGAGCTGTATTCTCTTTTAGTGAAGTGGATAAGGCGACTGTCTTTATCAATGAGCTTAAGAAGAAAATAGGCTGAAATCAGGGGTGGAATCAGTTGGCAGTGTTAATGGGACTTGATAATCTTATAGTTTGCTGGTTGGGGCTAATACCCCTTTTTTATGAGGTTCTATAGTATAAAGCTAAGCTGACCCCGGGAAGGCTGCTGATGTGTCCACCTAATCCTTCATATGAGTGGCAGTTTGAAGTCGTCTTCACCTGTACTACTAGGAGTGCTGGAGAAGATCGATGACAAAGTACGAAGAAACAATTGAGGAGCGCTTCCTGCAAGGTAGGCTGGGAGGGGTGTTCGCCGGCTAGGACCTAGCGCGTGTACTATTTCCTTTGTGCGGTCTGCTCTGCTGACCTCTGACTGGGCCAACTACAGTACTGGGGACATTTAAGTAGTAGAACTGCGGAGATCGCTCAGAAGGATAGTGGGTTATATGTTAGCCACAGCTGGGGGTGTTGAGGAGTCAGCCTGTTTTGCTGAGCTCCTAAATAATGTAGTTCTCTGTTAGGGATTTTCTTTTGTGTTCCTCTTTAGCCATTAATAAACGCTATACTATGGATTTGGGTCTTTTAACATAGAGTGGTCTCTGGGGGCGAGGGGAGATAGCTGCTCAAATAGACGGTGGGACATGTAGTTATGCTAGAAGGTGGCAAACAAGATGAAAGAGGGTTGGGGGAGGTTGGGGTTGCACTGGAATAGGTTGGTAAGAACAGGGGTTAGGGGTGTGATTAATGTTGGAATGGGGGAGGTAGAGGGGGATGGGGATCGATGCTAGGGTATTATGGGTTCACAAAGAGGGGTAAAATGTATGTTTTCTTATTTTATGCTTAATGTCTTTCGAATGTTTTTTGTTGTTGTTGATGATTTTGATAAAAGGTTCACGTTGATCAATGTATTGCTACTGATGCCAGGGAACAACCTGGTGATGTCATGGAGGGAAAGGGGGGAAACATACAGAGAAATAATGGCATGCAATGAGTTAGTTGTACAATCCTGGAATGTGCGGGGTTTTTCCTCCCCAATTAAGCAGAATGCTATTCTGACAGCCCTAAGGAGGGCGCACGTGCAAGTAGCCCTATTGCAGGAAACACATTTGACATCGGTGGAGCACAGGAAACTTCGGCGAGGCTGGGTGGGGGCTTATTATTCCTCTTCCTTTAATTCTCGTAAACAGGGGGTGATAGTCCTGATACATAATAACTTGCCTTTACAAGTCACGAAAGTAATTACGGACCCAAAAGAAGGTAGACGTGTTTGTATCTGGGACTCTCCATGGTGTACGGGTTACATGTGGGAGTATTTATGCACCAACAAATTTGTACCCGGAGTTTTTCAATAAAATCTTGGATATATTAGTAAAAGAACAATTTAAGAACCTAATTATGGGAGGGGATTTTAACTGTACACCAGATGTAGTCCTGGACCATTCAGAGGGGAAAGGGCACAGGGATCCATGCATTAGGAAGTGGAGGGAGGGAATGGCAGAACTGAATATGGTGGATGTTTGGGGAATGGCGCACCCACAAGGAAAGGAGTTTACTTTTTACTCCAATCCACACAAAACATGGTCGAGGATAGATCACATATATGCTGCCCTGAGCTGGTATGAAAAGTTGGGGAAGGTGGAACATGGGTCAATACAGATTTCAGATCATGCAGGGGTAACAGCCTCTTTTCGGCTACCAAAAGAAAAAGGGGAGGTACACACATGGAGATTTCCTACGTATATGTTAGGGTCACAGGAGTTCCAGGATTACTTGAAGGAACAATTTAAGTTTTTCCTAGACACCAATGCACCGACTGCCCCCTCCAAACAAACATTGTGGGATGCTAGCAAAGCTTATATGAGAGGGGCAATTATAGGCTGTATGGCTAAGTATAGAAAGGGCAAGCTGGAAAACCAAAAAGACCTTCAACAGAAGGTGAGGGTATTAGGGGGAAGGGTGGCAAGTGGAGAGGGGGGGGTGAGGAGATGCGACAGGCGTTGGTGACAACTAGGAAAGCATTAAATACCTTATTGTTAGATGAAGCTCGGACAAGGTTGTATTATCTGAAACACAAGATATATGAATGGGGTAACAAACCAGGCCCTTTGTTGGTTAATTTGATTAAAGGAGGAAAAGGCCCAATGCACATTATAGGCATTAAAAATGCAAAGGGACAAGTTGTCATTAAGTAAAAGGAGATAAGAGGGATATTTAAAGAATATTATGAGTCCCTATACCAGGCAGATGGAGGGAGAAAGGAGGGATGCATGCAAGATTTCCTTAATAGGCACCAATTGCCCCAAATAACAACACAACAACGAAAAATGCTAGGTAAGGAGATCACCAAGGAGGAAATTATGTTAGCCATCAATGCTTTGAAGTCTAGGAAAGCCTGCGGACCCAACGGACCACCAGCAGAATACTATAAATTATTAAAGGATGCCGTAAAGGAGATTATGTGGGAGCTGTTTAAAGAGGGGAGGGAGAAAGGGGAGTTACCTGGAATGTGTGGCAATGCTATGGTGTGTGTGATCCCCAAACCAAATAAGGACATAAGGGAGTGGGCATCGTATAGACCCATATCCCTTTTAAACTGTAATGCCAAGATATGTGCTAAAATCCTAGCCACGAGATTGGAGGGCATACTTCCTGAACTGATTCACCCGGATCAAACTGGTTTCATACAGGGGAGGCATTCATATCATAATATCAGAAAGGTCCTTAATGTTTTAGAGCAATCTAATCGACGGGGGCTCCGGACGTTTGTCTATAGAAATATAGAAACATAGATTTTGACGGCAGATAAGGACCGCTTGGCCCACCCAGTCTGCCCATTCCTACCTAATGGATAAGCTGCAGATCCTAGTTAACCAGCAGCCTACTTCTTCCTACCCCCACCCCTAGAATTTCCTTATGACTGTCCCATGCATGCTTGAATTCCACCACTGTTTTTGACTCCATAACCTCCTCTGGAAGGCCGCTCCATGCATCCACAACCTCTCTGTGAAAAAATACTCCTTAAATTACCTCTGAGCCACCCTTCTATCTTCAAATTGTGCTCTTGTTCTTGCACACACTTTTTTGAAAGATACTACCCCTTGGACTTTGTTGATTCCCTTGAGGTACTTGAAAGTTTCTATCATGTCCCCCCTCTCCCTCCTTTCCTCGAGGCTATACATATTTAGCTCCTTAAGTCTCTCTTCATATGTCTTCCAGTGCAGACAGTGTACCATTTTAGTTGCCCTCCTCTGGACAGCTTCCATCCTGTTTATGTCTTTGCGGAGATTGGGTCTCCAGAACTGCACGCAGTACTCCAGATGGGGTCTCACCAGCTTTCTGTACAGAGGGATAATAACTTCCCTGTTTTCTACTGGTGATGCCTCTCCTATGCATCCCAGTATCCCCAGCCCTCCTTGCTGCCCTCTCACATTGCTTGCCCACCTTTAGGTCATCTGATATGACTACCCCAGGTCCCTTTCCATTTTGTTGTTGTTAGTATCTCACCCCCATTGTGTACCTCTTCCCTGGGTTTTGTTTCCCAGGTGCATTACCTTGCACTTCTTAGCATTGAATCTAAACTGCCATACATTTGACCATTCCTCTAACCTTGCCAAGTCCTTCTCATCCTTTCCACCCCACCTTGTGCATCAACTCTGTTGCAGATCTTTGTGTCATCTGCAAAGAGACATACTTTTCTTCCAGTCCCTCTGCAATGTCACTTATAAAGACATTGAAGAGGACCAGTCCTAATACTGAACCCTGCGGGTACCCCACTAGTAACCCCTTTCTTCAGAGTGGACTCCATTTACTATTACCTCTGTGTCCTATTCTCCAGCCAATTTTACTCAGGCTGTCATCTTGGGACCCACTCCCAGGCTGGCTAACTTGTATATTAATCTTTTGTGTGGGACTGTGTCAAATGCCTTGCTAAAGTCTAAGTAGGCCGTGTCCACAGCCCCTCCCTGATCTACTACTTTGGTCACCCAGTCAAAGAAATCTATCAGATTTGTCTGGCATGACCTTCCCCCTGTAAATCCATGCTGCCTTGGGTCATGTGCCCCTCTGGCCTCTAGATACTCGACAATTCTTTCCTTCAGAAGTGATTCCATCATTTTCCCTACCACTGAGGTTAAACTAACAGGTCTGTAGTTTCCTGCTTCTGCCTTGCTCCCACTTTTGTGAAGGGGAAACCACATCAGCCCTCCTCCAGTCCTCGGGTACCACCCCATCCTCCCATGATTTTTTTAAAGAGGGTAGTCAGTGGTGTCACTAGTTCTACCCTTAGTTCTTTTAGAATTCTGGGATGAATCCCATCAGGCCCCATTGCTTTGTCCACCTTCAGTTGTAAGAGTTCTTTCAGAACCCTTTCTTCTGTAAATGGGCTGGTATCAACTTCTGCATCCAGAGTGTTTCTGCTGTTTGTTTTAGGTACCTCCTCCTCTTCCTTTGTAAATATTGAGCAAAATATTTGTTTAGTATCTCTGCCTTTTCACAGTCACCTCTGCCCACCCTCCTCCCTTTATTAAGCCTTACTAACCCTATCTTGGTCTTCCTTCACTCCCTGATGTACCTATAAAAGGTTTTATGCCCCTTCTTAACTGAGTTGGCTATCTTTTCCTCGGTTTGGGCCTTTGCTGTTCTGACTGCCTTCCCAGCTTCCTTTTGCTTTAACTGATACAGTTCTCTGTCCTGCTTCTTCTGTGATTTCTTGTACTTCCTGAATGCTTTCTTTTTCTCTTGAACCTTCACTGCCACTTCCTTTGAGAACCATAGTGGTTTCTTACATCGTTTCATTTTGTTTATTTGCTTCACACAAAGGCTTGTTACCTCTGTGATGGCAGTTTTTATTATTCCCATTGTTCTTCCACCCCTCCTTCCTGCCCATTTGCTAGTGCATTCCTTAGGCATGCACCCATTTTGGCAAAGTCAGCCATCCTAAAGTCCAGTACTTTTGCCTTTGTATGCCTTGACTCTATTGCTGTGTTTATTGTGAACCATACTGTTCGATGGTCGCTAGTTCCCAGATGGCTACTCACTTCTACATTTGTGATCCTCCCTTCATCTCCATTTGAGAGAACCAGGTCTAAGATTGCTCCCTCTCGAGTGGGCTCCAATAGTAGTTGTCTAAGGTATGCCCCCGTAGGGCATCTAGAATAACTCCACTCTTTGAAGTGGCTGCTGCAACTGCACTCCAGTTAACATCTGGCGTATTCAGATCACCCATCAGCAATATCTCCCCTTTTTCTGACATTATAAGTATTCTTTCTATCATTTCCTTGTCCATTTCTTCCCCCTGAGAAGGGGGTCTGTATACAACCCCTGTGCGCATTGTGATGCCATTGCCGGTCTCCAAATTTACCCACAGTGCTTCTTCTCCTCCCTGTTTTCCCTTTTGTTCTGTTGCTTTCATTCCTTCCCTTATGTAAAGATCTACTCCTCCTCCTCTTTTACCCTCCCTGTCCCTGCTGTAGATAGTGTATCCTGGTATGTTTACGTCCCAGTCATGGTTTTGTGTGTACCATGTTTCTGTGATTGCCACAATATCCAGATGTTCCTCCTCCATCAAGGCCACTAATTCAGGAAGCTTGTTACTCAGACTACTAGCATTGGTACTCATTGCTCTCCATTTTTTGATGGCTTTACCTTCTTTTGCAGCATCCCCCACTGACCTTTCTACCTTGGTCTTTTTCTCATTTAGTACTCTGTTTTGTAGGGAGAAGCTGGGATTTTCCTGCTGCCTATCAGTGCCTCCCCCCTTGACTAGTTTAAAAGCTTGCCAATGAAGCATTTAAACCGATTGCTCAAAAGACTTGTTCCCTTCCTGGACAGATGCAGACCATCCTGCCAGTATAGGCTGGTGTCCCTCCAGGTGGAACCCCAGTCCCCAGTGAAGCCAAACCCCTGTGCCCACACCATTTTTTCAACCATTCATTAAACTGCATGGTGCAAAGCACTCGCCTCACTCATGCCATTGACAGGCAGCACCTCAGAGAAGGATATTGTGTGTGATACTTGTTGTAGGCCCCTCTCCAGTTCTACAAAGTCCTTCTGCACTGCTCTAATCTCATGATGAGCCAAGTCATTTGTCCCTAGGTGGACAATGACATCCAGCTCAGACTCCCGTGCAGCTGTTCTCGTGATCCCAAGGATGTGCTTCCCGTCTCTCCAAGCCATGGCACCAGGCAGGCACCTTACTTCAGTTTTCCCTGCTCCCCCCAGTTTTATCCCCCTAATAATTGAGTCCCCCACCAGGAGCTGCTTCCTTTCCTTGTGGTGTTCTCTGCCTCCTTCCTGTGGGCCTCCCTTATGACAGTTGTCCTCATCCTCCTTAGTCTCCTCTGTGGGTGCATCCATAGGGGAGCTATGCTCCCCCTGAATGGTGTATGGATTGTGGTGTGGAACAACTGACTGGGTGTGCCTCTGTTCCACCATCCTCACCCTCCCTGAGCCCACTGTGGTCCAACTGCTGTGCTTTCTTCGCAACCTCTGAGGTAGTGGTGGTGGCTCTGGTGCTCCCTGGATGGGGGAGGTTCCCTTCCTACCGTCCATTGTGGCCTGGGGGAAGGTTCCCTTATTACTGTCCAGTGTGGCCTGAAGATGGGCAACTTCCTCCCTCAGGGCAGAGAGTTGTCTGCAAATAGGGCAGCATCTCAGCCTCCAGAAAGACTCCCAGAAGACTGCTTCCCCACAGCCATTATATTGCACTACTCCCCACATCTTTTTTTGTTTTGTTTTTTTTGTTTGTGTGTGTATGTGTGATTGGTTTGTTATATATATATATATATATATATATATATATATATATATATATATATATATATATATTATACAATGTGTATGCTTTTAATGTCAGTGCAGTGTGCTAGAGAGGATATGACAGTGATATGCACCTTGACTCTTAGGAAATGATGTCAGAACCCCAGTGTAGAGGAACTATTTCCAGGGGTGGGTGGGGTGAGGGGTGGGAAGGGTTGGGCCTAAACTGTGCCCTCACAAAACAATCAGCTAAAAACTCTGACCCACCATGGCAATGAGTGCCTTCCTTTCAGCAAGATGCCCTACACAACAATTTGACAGAGAAAATACCCTGCTAATCAAACAGAGAAAAATCCACACATCCAAGTCAGACACAGGTAAACCTCCCCAGACCCAAAACAGGCCTGGTGGTTTCTGCTCTGAAAGCTGTCAGCCCCAAAATAAGTCAGCTGTGCTTTAAACTCTTCCTGCACTGAAAATCTTAAGAATTGTAACAAACAAACGTAAACCTTGATCCACCTCCCTCTGTTGCTTGAAAGACTGTCTTTTCCTGTTTCACACTGCAGGTTTTGCTATGACAACTCCTTAACCACAGTAACTTATTTAAAAATAGTTTAACTCCTACGCACCAGTAAATTATTTAAAAATAGTTTCTGTCCCAAAATCCTAGTAGTCAATCCAGCTACCCCCAAGGGACAACCAAAATGCAGTATCCCAACACTTGTGAAGTTACTTCCAAGATAAGCAGAGTTTGCAAGCTGCTTTTTCAACTCCTCAGCCACCTGTAAGTTATTTAAAAATAGTTTAACTGTCAGAAAATCCTAGTAGACAATCTAGCTACCTCTGAGGATCTACCCAAATGCAGTATTTAAATCCTTCTGAAGCTACTAACAAGATAAACAGAGTTTGCAAGCCCCTTCTTGGTTAAACACTAAATAAATATGTGAATAAAAAGGGTATTTAGTTTCACCTCCCACAGAATTAAGCAAAAGTGCTCGTCGTTGCAGATATCAAGTGCAATATAGAATTTCTCACACAGCTCACAGCTGAATAAAGAAGTAGTGTCCTTCCAGGTCAAGAAAATGTGCTTTGTGTGGATGCAGAAAAGGCGTTTGATAGGATTGAATGGCCATACTTATTTGAAATTTTGAGACAGTTTGGCCTGGGAGAGGACTATATAAAAATGGTTGGGGCACTCTATCACACACCCAAAGCTGCAGTGTTGGTGAATGGAACTCTGTCAGAGCAATTCACACTAAATAGGGGTACAAGGCAGGTGTGCCCTTTATCTCCCTTACTCTTTTCAATGGCGGTGGAATCATTAGCCATAGCTGTTAGGGAGGATCCAAGAATACGTGGGGTGGAAGGGAAAAGTGGAAGGCAGCACAAGATTACGTTATATGCTGATGATATGATATTATACATTACGAGACTCTCCCAGTCCATGCCAGCTCTATTAGAGGTTGTCTCACAATTTGCCACATTTTCTGGATATAAACTGAACCTGGAAAAATCTGAGATTATGTTTATAGGAAAGGAGGTGGGAGGTGGAGACAATACATGGGGCTGACATAGGGTAGGACCGTGTTTTACCTATCTGGGGTTAAAAATAGGGAGAGACCTCCAATCCTTATATAAATTAAATTACAGCCCATTATTGAGATCAGTGATGGATGGGTTAAACAGATGGAGGGCCCTACCTATCTCGTGGCTGGGACGTATTAATTTAATTAAGATGAACGTGTTGCCCAGAATGCTATATCCATTACAAATGTCACCTATGGGGTTAACAGGGAAAGATGTTCAGGAACTTGAGAAAGCATGCTCTAAATTTATATGACAATGGAAGAAGCCAAGGGCCAGTCTAAGCAAACTGAAGGCAGACCACAATAGAGGGGGGTTAAACGATCCAGACATGAAGTTTTATTTTTGGGCAGCGCAAATCAGGATTATTAAGGATTGGGTATATTGACCCAGGGAGGCTAGTTGGTTAGACTTAGAAGAGAAGGGGCAGTGTGTTTGGCTATCCTCTTACTTGGCTGAAGGGGGGGAGAAAGGCCTACCGGGAGAAAAAAGGCTATAATATTTTAGTGGTAGTGTAATAGACAGTTGGGAACAAATTAAAAAAATGATTGGACATTAGAAGGGGGAGACATTTATAATACCACTGGTAGGTAACCCTTTTTTTATACCGGGCATGGGGGATCCCTCATTTTGGACTTGGGAGGAGGGGGGGAATTCTATGTCTCAATGATAAGAAAGAAAGAAGGGATTTACTTATTTAGCTAACTCAGAGAAGGACTGGGTTTGCCGGCCACCCATCTGTTTAGGTACTTCCAAGCCAGGAAATATATTCAGGATATAGAGAGACAGAGGGAACCAAATTCTCAAATGCAGGCCCTTGAAGGATTGCTGCAGCAGGCTAAACAAGAGCCCAAAGGTGTCATAAGGGAAGCTACACACCTTTTGCATGTTCAGTTACCAGACATGACAGTCAGAGCTAAGTGTCTCTGGGAGAGAAATTTAGGAATGGCTTTAACAGGGGAACAATGGGCCTTAGTGAATGATGTACACTGAGGACTCCTGCTGTGCAATAAATATAAGGAAGCAGCATATAAATTTGTGCACAGGCTTTATAGCCCACCAGTGGTAGTTAATAGGTGTAACACAGCGCTTTTGGCTATTTACCAAAGATGTGGCAATGCCTTGGGTACATGTATTCACTCATTCTGGTCATGCCCGATACTCCAGCCATTTTGGAAGGAAGTGGCGAAAGAGCTGTCGACCATGAAGGGATGCTGCATAAAAGTGGGGCCACTTCTAATGTTGTTCGGCCTGGACGATACAGACCAAGAGGACTGGTTCTCTGCTGAGAGATGGATGAGGATTCTTCTGGTGCTGGCGAGACAGTGTATCTTAAATACATGGGTATCTGGGGACAGACCTACCCTTAGGCAATGGAGGAACCTGGCTTGGGAAGCTCTGAAGCTTGAAAACATAACTTACAAAGCTAGGGGGCGGGAAGAAGTGTTCATGAATACATGGGCACCATTCTGGTACACTATGAACCCTGTAGAAAGGGAAATGTTAAGCTGAACACCAGGGTCGGAGGGGTAAAGAGGTAGGGATTGTACTCCTTGGCTGTTATAAGACAGTATGGGTAGGCCTAAACTACTGAGCACTCCTTATAATCCAGGACTAGTCAAGACAGAAGTGTAATATAGGATTAAAAGACAGGACGGGGCATAGCATATACTAAAGAAGCAATTCTTAATATATGTATTAGATAAACTGAACCTTTGATTAAATGGGGGTGGGGTGTTTTTTTTTTTCCTTTCTTTTCTCTTTTTGTGTACATGTATATAGTTGTTTTAACAGAAATATCTGAAATGGATAGAGAATTATAATAAGTGTAATTGGGAAAGATTTACAAACTTTTGAAAAGACTATGTATGTAATGGACTAATAAATGTTGCTTTTGTTATTGTACTAATAAGATAAACTAATAAAAAGTTTATGCAAGAAGGAAGGGTTAAAAGGTTAGGATAGTTGATATCTTGGAGGTAGAAGACTATGTTGGCTGGCAAAGGCACCCAGCTTCGCCTGAGCTCTTTTCTTCTATGTTGCTTGTAACGACAAAGCAACGAACCCCAGGATTAAGGCTTCTTTTGGCTAGGCAGATTTACTGTGTGTTATTATTATTTTCTTTTGTACTCACAGGGGTTGTTACTGTTTGTTGTTAACATTTTATTGCTTTATTTTTCTCTGATTCAAATTGTTGTTGCTGGGTATACCTTCTGCTGCACTATTACAGGGTGTACCGACAGGTTTGTGCTTACAAATTACTGCTGTAATCTTCTGATTCAAATTGTCTTTTGCAAGATATATCTTCTGTTACTGCTTTATTTTTCTCTGTAGCAAAGTGTTTCGTACAGGGTATATCTTCTGTGAAATTATTACAGGTGGTGATTTACAGGTTTTACAGTTTTATCTCTCATTAGGATAAGCTTTCAGGGCTACTGCATTTGTTGTTGGTTGATTGTTTCTGCTCTTACCTCCTTGTTTCTTTCATCTGTGGTTCTTCTTTTTCGGCAGGGGAAAGGCCCAAGCCACCCACCCCCATCCCCAACCACCGCACAGTACACTACTTTTATAGGATAGCACAGTCATGACATTTCCTGTAGCAAAGCAGGAAGGGGCAGATCAGAGGAGTATCTACACAGTAACTGCATTTACAGGGCACAAGTAATTTAACTTATACATAGATACATAGATACATAGACAGTGTCGGCAGATAAGGGCCTATGGCCCACCTAGTCTGCCCATTTGAGCTTGTAAGTTCAGTTTGTTTTCCTAGAAGTCTATTTCCCCTTACCCCTGACCTCTAGAATTCCTTTATGTCTATTCCATGCATTCTTAAATCCCGTGATTGTTTCAGCCCCCACCACTTCCTCAGGCAGGGTGTTCCACTTGTCCACCACCTGTTCTGTGAAGAAATTCTTTCTCATGTTTCCTCTGAATCGTCCTCCTCCAACTTCATCCCATGCCTCTAGTCCTGAAACATCTTTTTCGCTTAAAAATAGTGTTTTCCTGCACCCTGTTCCTCCCTGTAAGATACTTGTATGTCTCTATCATATCCCCTCTCTCCCTCCTCTCCTCCAGGGAGTACATGTTCAGTTCCTTCAACCTGTCTTCATAGGACTTGTGATGCAATCCATGCACCATCTTTGTTGCCCTCCTCTGAACCTTCTCTACCCTGTCTATGTCCTTACGTAGGTATGGTCTCCAGAACTGTACACTGTACTCCAGGTGGGGCCTCACTAGTGTCTTGTATAGCGGAATTATGACCTCCTTTCCTGCTGGTGATGCCCCTGCCTATACATCCCAGCATCCTATTTGCTTTACCTGATACCTTGTCACACTGTTTCCTACCTTGAGGTCATCAGAGATGACAACCCCAAGATCCCTTTCCTGCTTGGTGCATGCTATATCCTCACCCCCAACTGATATATTGTGCCTGGGTTTTGTGCCCCATATGCATTATCTTGCACTTCTTTGCATTGAATTTCAACTGCCAAACCCTTGACCATTCTTCAAGTTTCTGCAGGTCCTTCTCATTCTGTCTACACCTCTGGTGTGTCTACTCTGTTACAGAGCTTTGTGTCATCAGCGAACAGTGAAATTCTGCCTTCTAGATCCTGTGCAATGTCACTGATGAAGATGTTGAATAGGACCGGTCCCAGCACTGATCCTGTGGTACCCACTGGTCACTCTTCCTCTGTGGAGTGACAGCTATTTACCACCACCCTCTGTGTCCTGCCACCCAGCCAGTTACCTACCCACCACACTACTGTCCTGCCCACACCCATATTCCCCAGTTTGTGTAATAGTCTTCTATGTGGCACAGTGTCAAAGGCCTTGCTGAAGTCCAGATAGGCCATGTCCACTGCCCTCCCTGATCCACCTCCCTAGTCACCCAGTCAAAAATTCAATGAGGTTGGTCTGACAGACCTCCCCTGGTGAAACCATGCTGCTTGGGTCCTGTAGTCCATTGACAACCAGATGTTCCACCAATCTCTCCTTCAGTAGTGCTTCCATGATCTTTCCCACCACCGAGGTGAGGCTGACTGGTCTGTAGTTCCCTGCTTCCTCTTTGTTCCCACTTTTGTATAAGGGACTACATCTGCTGTCCTCAGTCTTTGGGTACCTCCCTGTTTCCAGTGATTGGCTGAACAGGATAGCCAGAGGTTCAGCCACCACCTCTCTTAGTTCTTTAGGACCCTGGGGTGCACCCCATCTGGCCCCATTGCTTTATCAGCTCTTATTACTTCCAGTTCCTTCAGGACCCTTTCTCGTGTAAAGGGACTTGTGTCCATTTCTGCACCATTCTCACCCCTTGTACTCCCTTCAGACCCATTACCCCCCTCTTCCTTAGTAAAGACTGAGCAGAAATACCTGTTCAATATGTCAGCTTTACTGTTGTCATCCTCCACACGGCTCCCATCCTCCCCCTTCAGTCTCACTATCCCTCCCTTTGTCTTTCTTTTTTCACTTATGTACATGTAAAATGTTTTGTCCCCTTTACCCACTGATTTTGCAATGTGTTCTTCTGTCTGAGCTTTGGCTTCCCTTACTGACTTCCCTGCCTCCCTTTGTTTCTCCTGGTACTTCTCCCTATCCCCTTCTGCCTGTGTCTTTTTGTATTGTTATAACAAGTTATAAAAAAACAAACAAAACACATAATGAAACTTTTGCTTTCATTTTCCTCCTTCTAATTACTCTGACCAGGTTATAAACCCAGCAACTTATCTAGAATGGATATTATTAACTGCAGGTACTGCGGGACACTTTTCAAAAGGGCAGTTATACAGGATTTAGGACACTGTCCTACATGCTAGGCCATTGGAAATCTAAGGGCTCAGCTCCAGGCAGCATGGGCAGAGATTGCGAGCCACAAATCGCAAAGTCAGGAAGAAATATAAGAACCGCCTGCCATTTCCCCAACGTCCAACAGAAGCACCTGGACCACAGAGGGTAGTTGGTCTGGGAGGTTGGCAGGTGGTTAGGAGGAGCAATTCAGGTGCCCCACCACTCAGTTCTCTCCAAAATATCACCTCCACAAACCATATAAAAACTACAAACAGATATCTGCCTCTATCTCTGAAATCAAACAAAGGGGCAGAGGACACTGCAGAGCAGGACACTGCAGCACAGGAACTAGCACAACAAAACTCACCCAAAACAGGAACCAAAGCAAAAAAAGCAAAAAGGAAATCCAAAACACTTGTGATCATAGGAAACTCCATGATTCGGGAAGTTGATACCTCTCTCTAGCCAGGGGTAAAGGTCAGATGTCTCACAGGTACATCAGCATGGAGAGACACTGACCACATTGCTAAAATTGTACAGGAAGCAGAAGAAAACATTGACATCCTGGTACACATAGGAACTAATGCTCTCACCAGCCAGTCAGTTGTGGAGACCAAGGAACACCCGACCAGACTGGGTGACAAAGTATCATCCATTTTGTCCGGCATCTCCTTCTCTGGGATCCTGCCAGTCTGGGAGAGGGGGCAGATGGACAGAAGTTCAGAGAAGGGGAGATAGGGGAGCTAAACATGTGGCTCAAGGGCTGGTGCCAGGAAAAAGGACACAAATTTGTAGGTAACTGGCAACAGTTTGGGGAGTGAAAGTTCTTTAAATTCGATGGACTGCATTCGACTAAGGAGGGAGTTAGTGTATTGGGGCAGAAGTTTGACATTTTTGCAGAATATTTAAAGTGGCAAATGGGGAGAGGGTTGCAGCACCCAATGCATTGAATGGGAAGAACACCCCTCCCCCCTCAGCTAGTGGTCAAACAGGAGCTTAGCATGTTTGTAGTTCATTTGCATCATCAGGTAAGGAAAAAGGTGCGGCTCCCCAAACGAAGCACAGGAAAAATGTCAGACCTTGCCCAACAACTAACACACTGAAATTTGGCCAATGGAAAATCATGTACACAAATGCTCGCAGTCTGGGAAACAAGATCCCAGACCTGCAGGCAACAATGACAGAGGCTAAACTGGACATAGCAGCCATTAATGAGACATGGTTCACCAGTAACCACACTTGGGAGACTTCAGCACCCGCCTATGTACTGTTCAGAAGAGACCGAGGTGCAAAAAGGGGGGTGGAGTGGCCCTTTATGTCAATGAAAATATCAAAGCTACAGAAATTCAGAATACACATAAGGAGCCAGAAGAACTGTGGGTCACCCTGGAAACAGGAAATGGGACAGCCATATGAATTGGGGTTGTGTACAGGCCTCCAGACCAGGGGGAGGACATAGACACATTACTGTTAGAAGATATACAAAACATGACAGCTAAAGGGGAGGTTCTGATAATGGGAGACTTCAACATGCCAGATACAGATTGGTCAATACCAGCAGAAACATCTATCAGAACTAGACACAAAGTGGATCCACTGCATGGGGAGGGACTCAAACAACTGGTACAACAACCCACAAGAGAGAGGGCTATCCTAGATCTGGTACTGACTAACAGGAAAGGATCACAGATCTCCAGGTAGAGGGTCACCTGGGGGCCAGTAACCATCACATGGTATGGTTCAGTTTGACCAGTAGAACTAAATCATCCCATTCCAAGGCAAAAATATGGGACTTCAGAAGAGCTGACTTTGATAAGATGGCCAACAGAGTTAAGCTAGCCCTGGCAAGAAGAAATACAGGTGAGGGGGTACAGGCAAAGTGGGTAAGCATTAAGGATGCAGTACCTGAAGCAACATCCCATTGTGTTAGAGAGAAAAGGAAGTGCAAAAGAAGAAGGAAACCACTTTGGTTTTCAAAAACAGTAGCAGAAAAAGTCAGAGCCAAAAGGCTGGTCTTCAGAAAATAGAAGGGAACACAGTGGGATGAAGATAGAGAGGCATACCAAACTTCCCTAAGGGAAGCGGGTAAGGCAGTTAGGCAGGCAAAGGCCCAAACTGAGGAAACACTAGCACAAACAGTAAAAGAAGGTGACAAGACTTTCTATAGATACATTAGTGAAAGGAGAAAGTCCAGAGGGGGTATTGCTAAGATCAAAGGGGATAAGGGGGAGTGTGAGGAGGAGGACCATGGAAAGGCATCTATCTTAAATAGATACTTCTGCTCAGTATTTATTGAGAAGAAGGTGGGGCAGGGCACACAGCTCAGCAACATGGACACAGGGTGGAGGGAGGTATGCACTGGTCCCTTCACAAAAGACAGGGTCCTACAAGAGCTCGATAAGCTCAGAGTGGACAAGGCAATGAGACCTGATGGCATACATCCCAGGGTACTAAAGGAGCTAAGGGTGGAACTAGCACAGCCATTATCAGAACTATTTAATGAGTCTGTGAGCACAGGAGAGGTCCCAGAAAACTGCAGAAGGGCTCATGTGATCCCACTCCACAAGAGTGGTAGCAGGGAGGAGGCAGGGAACTACAGACCAGTCAGTCTTACCTCAGTAGTGGGCAAGATTATGGAGGCAGTCCTTAAGGAAAGGACAGTGTAACACCTGGAATCCATAGGATCACAGGATCCAAGACAGCATGGGTTTATAAGAAGGTCCTGTCAAACTAATCTCATAGATTTCTTTGACTGGGTAACCAGAGTGGTGGATCAAGGGGGAGCAGCTGATGTCGCCTACCTTGACTTCAGCAAAGCTTTTGATACTGTTCCACACAGAAGATTGATTAACAAGCTGGGTAGGCTCGGAGTGGATCAGAAGTTGGTCAACTGTGTGGCAAAGTGGTTGACCGGCAGAAAACAGAGTAGTGGTAAACGGTATTCAGTCAGAAGAGATGCAAGTCACACGTGGGGTACCTCAGGGACCAGTCCTGGGGCCAGTCCTCTTCAATATCTTCATCAGTGACTTTGCAGATGGACTGGAGGGTAAGGTTTGCTTGTTTGCAAAGGACACCAAGATCTGCATCAGAGTAGATGATTCGGATGGGGTGGGCAGAATGAGAAGAGATCTGGATAAACTGGCAAAATGGTCGGAAGAGTGGCAACTGGGATTTAATGCAAAGAAGTGAAAGATCATGCACTTAGGGAGGAGAAACCCTGAAGCCACCTATAGGTTGGGAGGGGAGTTGCTGGCAGTCACAAGGGAAGAAAGAGGCTTGGGCATCATAATCACAGATGACCTGAAATCATCCAAGCAGACCACTACTCTACACTGATGATGCGGTAGTGTTTTGGAAACACCCACAGCCGAGCACTCTCCAGCGAGCTCTTCAGGGTTTCTTCTAGGAGCTAGAAACCTGGTTCACAGAACACCGCCTGATCATCAACTATCAAAAAACAAAGTCCATGATCTTTGCACATTGACAAAGTACACACAGCCAGTTGGCTCTCCTAATCAAAAACAAACAAGGCGCCCCACTTGAACATGTTACGTGTTTTAAATACCTGGGAATTACATTAGACACCTCCCTCTCCTACCATCATCACATACAACTACTCACCTCCGCTGTTAACACTAGAGTGGGTATCCTCCACAGACTTAAACACTGCTTACCCACACAGGCCATGCAGCTCAGTAGTCGCCCCCATCCTCTCCTAATAGACTACGTGGATAGTGATATACGGCTCATGGACCCTACCAGAGCATCAACACCGCTTGAATAAAGCTTGTCGCCAGTCACCGGGTGTGACAGATTAACACATACCTGTGAGCTCTATGCACTAGCTGGATGGCTAAACTTCCAAGGAAGACTTAAGTACCACTCCTGCGTGCTAGCAAAAGATCCTTCTCCAGCTAGCGCCTGCAGGCCTTCTCCTCAATAGTCTGTGCTGCCCCCCTGTGGCGAACACTAGACTCGCAGCATCCTCCTCATTCCTGGTCCCCATTGTAGAACATCCCTTGGGCAAAGATCTTTCTGCTACTATGCCCTCTTGGCTAAACACTCTACCCCCCATCTCTCAGACCCTTAGCCTCTCCCAATTCAAAACAGCCCTCAGAGATCAACTCCGGGAGTCAGAAAAATGTGACTGTGGCCAACTCTCTGCCCTCCTCTGGTTTTTCCATACCCCCAATACACACAACACAGGGTCTCAATTGATCCCAAGAGTCAGCATCATTAACCTCTCTGACAAGGGTTATCTTATATCGCTGCCTACTACTGTCACCTGTTAACAAAGCTTATGCCTGGACTGCACCGGTAGTACTGTGTTATGAATTTCTACCTGTTTATTGTGTGTTCTCTGTATTTGTTTACCCTCACCCTATGTAACCGACGTGGAGCCTTTGCAAAAGAGTCTGTGACTCAAAGGTTTGTAATTCTGATTATATCCAATAAAATAAAAAAATAAATAAAGCAGTAGGTAAGGCTAGGGGGATGTTAGGGTGTATTAGTAGGGGTATCACAAGTCGTAAGAGGGAGGTAATAATACCTCTTTACAAGACACTGGTTAGGCCCTATCTGGAGTACTGCGCACAGTACTTGAGACCACACCTTCACAAGGACATTAACCACTGGGTGTTGCTGATCGATGGGGAACTGCAAGCCCTCCTCCTCTAGCGAAGGAGAGCTGTCTGTTGGATGCTCATCCTACTGTACCTCACTCGGCCAACCCCCAATGGCCAAAGCACACTCCCGAGCCCGAGTCACTGGTGTGGTAAGAGGTAAGACACAAGGCGCCTCAGCCCTCTACACCACTGGGCCAGCTCTCATCAATTGTTCCTGCAGTGCCCTCTACTGTAGCTTGCTGATATTGCCACACTTAACATGCAGCCAAATAATTATTTTACCATTGCTTACATTTTTTTTACATATTTTCAACAACTTAGAAATTTTTCTTTCAATGTGTTTATCAAAATGTCCATTTTATAAGTGCAATAAGACACTCCAAGGTGTTGGCTGTGGTGTCACAACAGCACTTCCAGTGGCTGAAGGCACTTGGCCTGCAGCCTCATGCCTTACTACACTCCTGGGCATTCGGTTGTGACCACATAACTAACACCCTGTAATGACTTATTGCTTACATATATCCTTATGTGTTATTGAGTTTTATGTCACTTTATTTCAGTGCACTGTTGACACTTGCCAGTAATTATTTTTTAAATAAACTTCAAGCTCCTTTCTCCACACTGTAGCATAACAGTGCAGAAAGGGCTGTGCTTGGGAGCAGCTACAGCCTAAGTGAAACATTACCTGCCTTCATAAAATGGAGTAATACAACAAACCTTTGTCTGCTATTAACACTAATCAGGGTGAGTGCACTACCAGCCTGCCTTTCCACTGGTTTGGTTTGGGTATGAACAGCCACCTTCCCACTTTATATTTTTTGTTTTGTCCCACAGGACTCCTGGCCTGCAGACCTCCAATTTTAGTATAAACTATGTCTGCCTCATTAATCCTTCCACAAATGTCATCGTGGAGAAAGAAGACCAAGTGGAACCCCCTCCCCTGTTTCTTAAGGCCATAGTCTTTCAGAGAAAGGACAGTGATCTTGGTATTTGTTTATACAGAAACCTCACCCACACAAACATTTACCTACACTTTAACTTCAACTACATCCCCGCTACTATTAAAACAGAAGTCATCACAGCATCGGGTGTTTACTAGGTTATGCATTCAGGAACAATGCAGGCAGGGAGCACAATTCCATCAGATCCACATGGACTATACTTTCTAACATTAGTAAACCATACTAGAGGACATACATCTGGGGAAAGTAAAATGAGGATGATTTAAAAAGAATATTCAGAAATATCAATTTGTAGAAAAAGGATAGGATTAATGCAGCAGGCTTCCATTCAAGTAATATCAGGTGAAACTATCCATGGCCAAACATTTAGCCTAGATACAGTACATGCCTATATGAAAAGGATTAAATGGTTGTGTCCACTTACCTACAAAGATGCATACTTACATACACTTGCATGTGCCAGGGAAAGAATTCAATTCCCTGCAGATCTCTTTTTTTTTTTTTTATTAATTCAGGCATTTACTCTTCTTATACAGTCAGACCCCATCAGTCCGACCTTCCCTGCCCTGTCACCTGCCCTTTCTCAGGCATGGTATTACGTCAGGATCACACTACTGATACAGTGTGGTCAGAAATGGCACTGTCATAAAAGCACATGGAAAAAACATGAAGGTTTCTTTATATCTGCCTGGTTTCTGACTGCGCTTGTTTGGGCACTGCGCGGTGGCGCACTTTTTCCCCATGCGGAGTTTGTAATCACGAATTTGATGTGGAATCCTTGGGTATACCTCCACCTCCTCTATCGTGATGTGGACCCTGGCAGGGACCTATGCTACAGGGTGTTTGTCCCCCAGATTCTGGGTGTCTTGGTTTGGTGGAGAATGGCGCACCAAGTTCAGTGGTGCAGGGCTGGAGAATGGCTAGATATCAGACTGCATGATGGTATTTTTTCTGCAAATGTTACCATGGAGACAGATGCCAGACATTTTGTAGCCTCCTCCTGGTAGGCCAGTGGTCCCCCATCTGGACTGACCCCCCAGCCCCATCTCTTGACTTCTCATGAACTTATGTTCCCTGTCTGCACCACAGCTTGCCCCCTATGGCAGGATGCAGCAGGACCTCCCAACTGCTGCTGCACAGGATCTAGTTTGGGGGAAGCTGTCACACTGCCAGTGCAGGGTCTGTGAGGGGTCAGTCCATCACTCTGCTTTGGGCCTACAGCTTTCCACTGTTTTCTCCCTTGCCCCTAAGAAGCCAGCCTGGGAAGTGATGCAAGCATGCTAGCATGCATGGTGCATGTCATGCGCCAGCATCTCCTGGCCCATCATGCTGCTCCCGAATGCAGCGACACCTATGGTCACCAAGGTGGCAGCCATGCATTGGAGCTGGCTGCCCTCTCTTCCCAGAGGAGGAGGAGAGCATCCTCTGGGATATTCGATCCGAAGTACTGCTATGCTATATGGCTAGCTAGATTTTTTTCTTCATCTGCTGTTTCTGCTTCTATCACCCTACCAGCCCACTTCTGGCAGTGGCCCCCAGTCCCATCACCTCCCATCCCCGGGACACACCACATTCTCCTTTCTGTGTGCCTTGATCAGTAGTGTGGGGCCTGTGGGGCCCACTGCCCCCATCCTGAAGGTAAGAGTTATTGGTGATAGTGGAGAGTATCGGACCAGCACTATGCTAGTAGCGTAAAACGTTCATGAATACAGTGTGTGCTTGCACTTACTGCTGATGTTGGGTCAGTTTGTTTGAGTTGGGGGACTTTGCCCCCCACACCCCCTTGTTTTTTGTTTTGTTTTTTAATGGGGGGTATTGGGGGTGAAGCCCACCAACTCAAATAAACTACTAAAAATAACCCGACTGATTTAAGACAGTAGTGTAACTTGCTCCCACGCTAATAGCATAGGTCCATTGATGGTCCGATACTCTTCACTATCTCTGAGTTTTTTACAGTACCACGTTTGTTTCTCCTGTCCCTCCCTGTTCCCCCAGGGCTGAACCATGTGCAGTGACGTGCGTGTGCATGCTGATGCACGCCCACGTTACAGGTATGCATCGGGTCCCCTTCCCACAGTTCTCGCTTGTTACAAACCTCAGCCTCCGCTAGGGGGTGGTAGTACAGTGAAATGCTGATCTCCCCTTCCCTGAAGGAGGAGAGCATGACCATGGGGTGCTCAATCCTCCTGCCCCCGGCTGGCCCCCAAGCAATCCTGGTCCATTCCTGAACCCAGGTTGCCAGCCTGGCAGGAGGAAGGCACCCAGCATCCCAGCCCTTTCATGCCACTGGCCAGCTTAGGTAGTTATTTTCTTTTAGACTTATTTTATTTGTTCATGTGCATGTTTTTTGTACATAAATAATAACTTAAAGGCCTTTAAGATTAAATTCTTTTGGAGTTTGTTTTTGGTTTTTGTATGCTACATGGATTCTGTCTGGTACACATTACAGAGACTGGGAAAGCATAACAGAAGACTGCTTTATGTTTAGAACTCTAACTATGCACCTTGACCTGTCTGTGTACTGTTCTGGCTAGAGTACCCTACCACTGCTTGACATCTGAGACTTGTTTTCTTTTGTCTGCTTCATCCAATAGAGGCAAAACGGTTGACATGTCAGCAACACTAATGTCTTCAATTGTTGCAGCTGACCTCGGGGCCACTACTGGTTTTAAGCCCTGCTAACAGGAATGTTGGAATAAAGAGGCTTCCAGATGAGGTAACGAATACCATTCCTCACACGACTCTCTCTGTTAGCTTTTCAAAATATAGCACAGTGTTTTTTGTTCCTTTAGCCTTAGGGATGCTGTGGAACTAAACAATCAACATGCATTCTAATTCATTTATCTCTGTTTCACTGTTGGTGTTTGTGGGTGATGTGCTGGCAACTTCCAGTTGTGTAAAATCACCAGCAGTCCATCCTGGGACTCATATCTGGGACTAGTTCTTATGGCAGCTTCTCACACAATTCAGCTAATGGATCATTCCCATAATTTCTTGGTTTGAAATTGTCATCAAATGCATGGTGTGATGGTGGCATGAGATAGAATGGGCTGGACTCTGGGTCGAAGACCACTGATATTTCTGGCAGTACCTGTCACTTCATAGGCATACACCCTGTCTGATGCAAGACAGGGGTGACACGTTTAGTTCCAAGACTCAGTGCCTCCTACCACAGCGTCAGCAGCAATATCAACCAGAGCAACAGGGCTCATCTGGACACCTTTTGCACTGGGGCACTGCATACAGGAATGGATAACTGGTGGATGTGCAGGTGGAACATAAGTCAACATTTTCTGGCTTGGATGTCTGCAGTCCTGGGCCCATACAGGAGCTGTCTGTAAACATTGGAACCACATGGCAGGGCATCCTGACACAGTGATGACTGGCACTGGACCAGAATCCACAGGCATCAGCTGTTCTGGGGGAGGATTACCTGCTGTCCATGTGTATCTGATAGCACTATAGCTGTTAGTAGATTAGGTTATGGTGTTTATATTGGCCTCCTGCCCTGACACACAGGCTATGCCACACCGGTGGGGCGGTATAGGGAGTGATCCAGTGCTCCAAATCTGCTCATGCATATTCATGAGCAGCCATTCGCCTGATCCACAAACAGACTATCGCTACCTGCTGCCACCAGGGTTCAAATCCCTGCATACCATGGAACAGTTAGTGGTAGCAGGGGCAATCCTGAATCCAGCTCAATATGTCATTTTCATGGGGATCCCTTAATGGTGCCAGGAGACCTTTCTGTACCTTTAGATGGCCCCCCGTTTTTCTTTTAGTGTTTATCCTATATGCAGATGAGTTGTGGCTTTTATTTCATTAAATAAATCAGTTTTTATATTGCCTTTGTAACTATCTTGACTATCTTTCTCCTCAGAAGCTACTGATCTTTCTTTTCATACTGCTGACATATTCTTTGACCTCAGACATACCATTCTGAACCATTTCAATGAAGAACACAGAATGGTGTGACCGATGTCACAGAATGTTTTGGAAATACAGACTGAAAGAGCAGAAACTATTGATGAGAGAAAAGAAAACACGTGAGGTCTGGCAGAACTCAGTCCTGAGAATGAAATTAAAAGTCTGACTGAGTTCTAAGAGCAATGGGGGAAGGACTGTTGCAGTGTAAAATGCATCCCCCTTACACATAAATCTGACTAAATAAGGTGTACAAATGCAAATATAGGGGACTATGCATTAAAACATGGGAACTGTGCCCAGAAGCATCGTGGTGCTGGGGCATAGCTACACACCCCAGATGTTATATCAACTCCACGCTATGTACAAATGCTTGTGCAGTGTGATCCGAGGCATGGGGCGTGGCCTACAGTCATACACAATGTTGTACAGAGGGACTGCCGAGTGGACCTTAAATATGTGTCTCCATCTCTTGACCCCACCATATGCCACCCCATGCTAAATGCGGAAGTGAATATCACGATGGACCAGGAGGAACAGGCAGAGGAAGGGGAAGGCAGTGCTGCACTAGAGGTACCCAGTCAAACAGCAGGGATTGATGGCACAGGACAGGAATGTTCTGAGAGTCGCGGATTTGCCGGGCACACGACGGCCCCGGTCATGGTCCATGAATTTCACAAGCAGGCAAGTGGCAGCCATGGTGGTGGATATCTGATTGAATTATACCATCCTGTATGGGGCAGAGCCCCTCAAGACACCAGTCAAGGAAAAAAATCCTGCCTGTGACTCGACATTCAGGCTGCCATAAATGCAGCCAGTCCACAGCATGGACATTGCTGGCCATTAAGCACAAGGGGTGTGACCTCCAGTTGGCTATCAAGCTGAAGGTGGCAGCTATCAAACAGTGACAGCAGTCAACTCCATGGTGCCGAGTGAAGGAGTTCACTTGGTATGCTGGCGACCCAGGTTCACACCCCAAGCCCAGGTGTCAAAGACCAGCAGGGAGGTGATTCAGAGTGACAATTAGATGCTTCCCTTCCTGCGAGGTGGGCAGGGCCTCGGCACCTGGAGGTAGATAGGGCGACCTGCAAGGAGTGTGAAGCTTCAACATGCCTCTGCACATCCCCACCTCAGATTGCCGTCCCACGTAGACCCAATTAGAGGTGAGTGGGAGGGCCAGAAAATGGAAAAATTTACCCCAGTTTATCAGATAATGGCCTCCAGTTCCCGTCACTACAAAGCCTTGGATCACCTGGACTGACCCCCACAGCACCTGTGTCAATAGAGTTACGCCTTCTGGTGTTTCTCCCTCAGAAGGGGAGGACCCATTCAGCAAAGGGATATGTTGTGTTTCCTGGGGGGGGGGGCCGCCAGTATGGAGGCAGTGGATAGTGATGGGGGTGGAGGGGCGGCGGGGTGCCCTAGGAGGCCTGAAGGTGTGGCCAGTTGGGGGTGCTTGGGAGGAGCAAAATTAAAAAAAACAGTGACAGCTACAGTGGCAGCCATGATATGGTCAGATATTACCAGAAATGTTGCAAAATATCTGAAGAGATTCTCTCAGGTGGCCCATAGTGGTAATGCAGGCAGGCAAGAAATTTCCAGATATATCACATACATTTCAGGAAATATCTGACCATGTCTATGGCTGACACTGTAGGTACGGGTGGTTGCCTGCCCACACAGGGGCTCAGCCTAGCCCCTGTTGATAGGATGATGCCAGACACCCTTGCCATTGCAGACCTGCACGGGGAGGAGGAAGGCATGGACACAGTGCCAGGTATGAAGTACAATGCAGGAACAAAAACTGGGGAGCCCTGAATACCTCAGGAATGCTAATTACCCTGTGTTGCACCCTTCAGAGTCTGAGATGGGGACCAGCCCACAAGCATAGGCTGCACCCACTGTGGAGTCTGCAACACATTCCGAGACCAGCACAGACAGCCAGGGACAGGAGGATGGCACAGGTATGTGTACCTTACATTCCCAGAAGTACACAATCATACCCCATGATTATAGAGCTGCACTTATCAACACTCCTTTCTCTTGCTTCCAGGTACAATGCAGGTGACAGCGATCATGGTGGATGAGGAGTCCTCACCCAAGGAGACATACACGGTGATGGTGGAGAAGATGCAGGTAGTAGTAGTAAAGATAATAAAACCTTTATTTTTATACAGGAGAAAACATGTCTTTAGGTCATTTTGTTTACTTCCAACTGTTCCCCCAGAACCTTATTTAACTGATAACACAACTAAACAAACATTTGACAATGCCGAATGTTGATTGTGCTGGTATGTTGAGCTCGCTCACCGCCCCTCTGTCACTCGCTCAGTCTGTTTCTCCCAGTGCTGCAGGCTGCTCTTTTGTACTGGGCTCCTGCTCTGTGTTGGCACCTTGTTCTGCCCACTAAGAAATTCACAGCTGTCCCGACAGAGCTCCGTTGAGGTAGCTCAGTCCCCCTCTCTCAGTCGCTCATTCTGTTTCTCCTGGCACTGCAGGCTGCCCTTTTGTACTGGGCTCCTGCCTCTGTTGGTGGCTTTTTCTGCCCACAAAGAAATCTGCAGCAGTCCCAACACATGTCTGTTGAGCCTGCTGACTCCCCCCTCTCTCACTCACTCCTTCCGTTTCTGCCGGCACTGCAGGCTGGCCTTTTGTACTGGGCTCCTTCCAGTGTTGCCGCCTTTTTCTGCCAACAAAGAAATCCGCAGCAGTCACGATAGCGCTCCATTGAGCTCGCTCACTCCCCCTCTTTCACTCGCTCGTTGTGTTTCTCCCGGCGCTGCAGGCTGCTCTTTTGTACTGGGCTCCTGCCTGCGTTGGCACTTTTTTCTGCCCTCAAAAGAAATCCACAGCTGTCCCAACAGAGCTCCATTGAGGTCGCTCACTCTCCCTGTGTCACTCACTCATTCTGTTTCTCTTGGTACTGCAGGCTGCCATTTTGTACTGGGGCTCCTACCTCTGTTGGCACCTTTTTCTGCCCACAAAGAAATCTGCAGCAGTCCTGACAAAGCTCCGTTGAGCTCGCTCACTCCTCTTCTCTCACTCGCTCATTCCGTTTCTGCCAGCACTGCAGGCTGCCCTTTTCTATTGGGCTCCTGCCTGCATTGCCACCTTCTTCTGCCCACAAAGAAATTTGCAGCACTTACAATAGAGCTCCGTTAAGCTCACTCATGCCCCCTCTCTCACTCGCTCATTCTGGTTTTCCTGCCACTGCAGGCTGCCCTTTTGTACTGGACCCCTGCGTGTATTGCTGCCTTTTTCTGTCCACAAACAAATCTGCAGCAGTCACAATAGAGCTCCGTTGAGCTCACTCTCTCCCCCTCCCTCACTCACTCATTCTGTGTCACCTGCCGCTGCAGGCTGCCCTTGTGTACTGGGCTTCTGCCTGCATTGGCGGCCTGTTCTGGCCAGAAAGAAATCTGAAGTAGTCCCGACACAGCTCCATTGAGCTCGCTCACTCCCCTCGCTCACTCCCCCTCTCTCACTCACTCATTCCGTTTCTGCCGGAGCTGCAAGCTGGACTTTTGTACTGGGCTCCTGCCTGCGTTGCCGCATTTTCTGCCCACAAAGAAATCTGTAGCAGTCACAATAGAGCCCCGTTGAGCTCGGTCACTACTGCTCTGTCACTCTCTCGTTCTGTTTCTCCTGGCACTGCAGGCTGCACTTGTGTACTGGACCCCTGCGTGTATTGCTGCCTTTTTCTGTCCACAAACAAATCTGCAGCAGTCACAATAGAGCTCCGTTGAGCTCACTCTCTCCCCTTCCCTCACTCATTCATTCTGTGTCACCTGCCGCTGCAGGCTGCCCTTGTGTACTGGGCTTCTGCCTGCATTGGCGGCCTGTTCTGGCCAGAAAGAAATCTGAAGTAGTCCCGACACAGCTCCATTGAGCTCGCTCACTCCCCCTCTCTCACTCACTCATTCCGTTTCTGCTGGCGCTGCAAGCTGGACTTTTGTACTGGGCTCCTGCCTGCGTTGCCGCATTTTCTGCCCACAAAGAAATCTGTAGCAGTCACAATACAGCCCCGTTGAGCTCGGTCACTACTGCTCTGTCACTCTCTCGTTCTGATTCTCTTGGCACTGCAGGCTGCACTTGTGTACAGGGCTCCTAGCTGCGTTGGCACCTTTGTCTGTCCACAAATAAATCTGCAGCTGTCCCGACAGAACTCCATTGAGGTCGCTCAGTCTCCCTCTCTCTCACGCGCTCATTCTGTTTGTCCTGGAGCTACAAGCGGCCCTTTTGTACGGGGCTCCTGCCTGCAATGGTGCCTTTTTCTGCCCACAAAGAAATCCTCAGCAGTCCTGATAGAGCTCCGTTGAGCTCACTCCGTCCCCCTGTCTCACTCTCTCATACTGTTTCTCCACCACTGCAGGCTGCCCTTTTGTACTGGGCCCCTGCCTGCATTGACGCCTTTTTCTGCCCACAGAGAAATCCACAGCAGTCCTGACAGCGCTTCGGTGAGTTCGCTCACTCCCCTCCATCACTCGCTCTCTCGTTCTGTTTCTCCCAGTGCTACAGGCTGCCCTTTTGTACTGGGATCTTGCGCTAGCATTTTTCTGCCCACAAACAAATCCACAGCAGTCCTGACAGAGCTCAATTGAGCTCGGTCACTCCCCCCTCTCACTCATTCGATCTTAATCTGTCCCAAACAGTGATTTCCCACAGCAACCGTGCTATTCTCCAGCAGGGGTGCAAAAACATACTTTAGCCAGGATGTGAAAAATGGCAGCTGTACTGTTCATAAGGAGGTGTGGAAAAATGCTACTGTTGAAAATGTGGCGTGAAAATATTACAAAATTGCGAAGTTACAAGAGTGCGTGGAAACAGTTCAATGCATGCTTCTAACACAGTCATGTTATGGAGTTTCATCACCAAATTTTCAACATAGGCATTTTAGGATCTCTGCTCATGAACAGTGCCACTGTCATTTTCTTAATCATGTCCCGAACAGTGATTTCCCACAGCGACCGCGTTATTCTGTGCCGGAACTGTGAAAACACATTTCAGTCAGGATGTGAAAAATGACAGCTGTACTGCTCATAAGAGCATGAAAAATGCCACTGCTGAAAATCTGGCGTGACAATATTATAAATTTTGAGTTACAAGGGTGCGTGGAAAGTGTGCAACGCACACTTGTAACACAGTCATTTGAAGGGCTATCATCACCAGATTTTCAACATAAGCATTTTAGGACCTCTGCTCATGAACAGTATCACTGTCATTTTCTTAATCTGTCCCAGACAGTGATTTCCCCCACAGTGACCGCTCTATTCTGCGCCGGAAGTGCGAAACCACATTTCGGCCAGGATAGGAAAATGACAACTGTACTGTTCATAAGTAAGTGTGGGAAAATGGCAATGTTGGAAATCTGGAGAGAAAATATTATAATTTTGTGAAGTTACGAACGTGTGTGCAAACTGCGCAACACACACTCATAACACAGTCATTTTATGGAGTATCGTTACCAAATTTTCAACATAGGCATTTAAGGACCTCTACTCATTAACAGTTTCACTGTCATTTTCTTAATCTGTCCTGAACACTGATTTCCCACAGCAAACACGCTATTCTGCACCGGAAGGGTGTAAACACATTTCTGCCAGGACGTGAATAATGACAGCTGTACTGTTCACAAAGAGGTGTGACAAAATGCCAATGTTGAAAATCTGGCATGAAAATATTGCAAATTCACGAAGTTATGAGCGTGCATAGCAACTGCACAGCGCACGCTCGTAAAACAGTAATTTTTTGGATTTTTTCCACCAAATTTGCAACATAGGCTTTTTGAGAGCCCACCTCATGAACAGTGGCACTGTCATTTTGTTAATCGGCCCCGGAAGGTGATTCCGTGCAGTGACCGCAAAATCACCTTTCGGGGCCAAGTAACGTCATGACAGTTCAAGAATTAATGAGGAGGGGTCCCCAAAAACCCCATGTTGAAAATTTGGTGCCAAAATTCCAAAAAATGACTGAGATATGCATTAAAGTTGGAAAAAACCTATTTATTCCATTAATAGAAACATAGAAGTTGACAGCAGATAAGGACCTCAAGGCCCATCCAGTCTGCCCATTTCTTTTTCTACCTTATAAATGTGCCATCGGCCTTTGCTCTGTCAATCACCTGTTTATTCATACTCATCTGTATTGCTCCCTTATGCCTATCCCATGCCTGTTTGAAGCCCTGCACTGTATTCATAGCCACCACTTCCTGAGGTAGACCATTCCATGCATCCACCACCCTTTCTGTGAAAAAGAATTTCCTCACATTCCCTCTTAATCGGCCTCCCTCTAATCTCATGCTGTGTCCTCTTGCCCTGCTATTTTTCTTGTATTGAAACATGTTAGACTCGTTCATCTTGTTAATGCCCTTAAGGTGTTTGAATGTTTCGATCAATCACCGCTCTCCCTCCTTTGCTCTAGGGTATCCATATTGAGCTCCGTTAATCTGTCCTCGTATGTTTTCTGATGCAGTCCCTGCACCATTTTGATTGCCCTTCTCTGGACTGCCTCAATTTGATTAATGTCCTTGTGAAGGTGTGGCCTCCAGCACTGCATGCATTACTCCAGATGGGGCCTAACCAGTGTCTTGTAAAGAGGGATTTTTACCTCCCTCTTATGACTTGTGGGACCCCTACTAATACACCCTAACATCCCCCTAGCCTTACCTACTGCTTTAGAGGTCTGCTTGGATGATTTCAGGTCATCGGTGATGATGATGCCCAAGTCTCTTTCTTCCTTTGTGACTGCCAGCAACTTCCCTCCCAGCCTATAGGTGGCTTCAGGGTTTCAATTCTCTATGTGCATGATCTTGCACTTCTTTGCATTAAATCCCAGTTGCCACTCTTCTGAACATTTTGCTAGTTTATCCAGATCTCTTCTCATTCTGCCCACCCCATCTGGATCATCTACTCTGTTGCAGATCTTGGTGTCATCTGCAAACAGACAAGCCTTACCCTCTAGTCCATCTGCAATGTCACTAATGAAGATATTGAAGAGGAATGGCCCCAGGACTGATCCCTGAGGTACCCCACTTGTGACTTGCATCTCTTCTGACTGTATACCATTTACCACCACTCTCTGTTTTCTGCTCGTCAACCAGTTTGCCACCCAGTTGACCAACGCCTGACCCATCCCAAGCCTACCCAGCTTATTTATCAATCTTCTAGTGGAACAGTGTCAAAGCTTTGCTGAAGTCAAGGTAGGCAACATCAACTGCTCCCCTTGGTCCACCACTCTGGTTACCCAGTCAAAGAAATCTATGAGATTAGTTTGACAGGACCTTTCTTTGTAAACCCATGCTGTCTTGGATCCTGTGCCCCTATGGATTCCAGGTGTTGCACTATCCTTTCCTTAAGGAGTGCCTCCATAATCTTGCCCACTACTGAGGTAAGACTAACTGGTCTGTAGTTCCCTGTCTCTCCCTACCACTCTTGTGGAGCAGGATCACATTGCCCTTCTCCAGTCTTCTGGGATCTCTTCTGTGCTCAGAGACTCAGTAAACAGTTCGGCTAATGGCTCTGCTAGTTCCACCCTTAGCTCCTTAAGTACCCTGGGATGCATGCCATCAGGTCCCATTGCCTTGTCCACCCTGAGCTTAGTGAGCTCTTGTAGGACCCTTTCTTTTGTGAAGGGTGTAGTGCTCACCTCCCTCCCCCCTGTGTCCATGGTGCTGAGCTGTGGGCCCTGGCCTACCTTCTCTTCAGTAAATACTGAGCAAAAGTATCTTTTTATGATAGATGGTTTTACAGGGTCCTCCTCCTCACACGCCTCCTTTTCTCCTTTGAGCTTAGCGATACCCCCTCTGGATTTTCTCCTTTCACTAATGTATCTATAGAAAGTCTTGTCACCTTCTTTTACTGTTCATGCTAGTGTTTCCTCAGTCTGGGACTTTGCCTGCCTTACTGCCTTCCCTGCTTTACACAGCTTACTGACATTTCCTCAGTAGTTCACGGTCAGCTTTGAAGAGTGCAGACGTGTTCCCGGTCCACAAGATCATTGTGCCAGACTCCGAGGTAAGTATGGGGTGGGGGGTCTGGGGAGGCAGGTGCGAGTGGGTGGGTGCGGGGTTGCGGTGGGGAGTAGGGCGAGTTGTGGAACAGTTTTTTTCAGGTAAAAAATGTTGCAGGACTGCTTTTCCCCTTACCGGGCAATGTGTCATGCTGGGGTGGGTTCCCAGCCTGCTAAAGGACTCTTTGTTTGGGCAGGGGGTAGCAGTATGGCGATGGGGATTGGGCACCCTCATCGCACACAACAAAAGGGGGTTCGGATTATGCCGACGGGATTGGGCACCCCATCAGCAGACATTGAAAGTGGGGACTTTACATTATGCTGACGGGATTGGACACCTTGTCGGCAGACAATGAAAGCGGGTAAGTAGAATGCCGACGGAAGTGGGCTCTGCCGGGCAACAACTGGACACTGGGGCACAGAAGCCAATGGGATTAGGGCCCCGCCAGCAAATAAACACAGTGGGGGGGTTATATCATTTGTGAACATGGCGGCAAGCCACCGCCATGTTCACAAACAATATCAAGGTTTGCAAGTTCCGCCCTGCAATGATGGGTCACTCCCTCATTGCAGTGGATGGCTGACGCTGCAATGACGAGGTGGTCCCTGATTGCAGCAGCGAAATTGTCAGAACTTGGTGGCAACGTTCCAAACTACTGTCACCAGCAGCCTGCAATGGCATTGGGGGAAGCGGGACAAGCCTTTGCAGGCTGTGGAGGCATTGGTCACAACAGTGCTGTGCCTCCACAGCCTGCTTCTGAGAAAGCTGTCCCAATATGTTTCTTGCGCTGTGGGCAATCAACATAAAAACAAAGGGATATTGTGGTTATAGGGGATTCTTTATTAAGGGGGGGTAGATACTATAGTTTGTGAGGGGCGTAAAGCTCACACAACAGTTAGCTCACTCCCCTGGGCAAGGACTAGGGGCATTGTGGATTTACTGGATGGCTTACTTGAGAACACTACTAAGCCCCTGGTTATCCTACATGTTGGTGTAAACAATCTTTCTTCACTTAGTATGACTGACATCCAGGATGACTACAAAAAGATAGTCAAACCCATCAAAAATAAGGGTGGTGAAATCATACTGTCTGGGGTTCTGCCCACTTTTGGGAAACATTCAAACAAAATCTATAATATTCCAAAACTAAATACTTGGCTTAGACAATATTGCCTATCAGTAAGCATTGGTTTCATGGATAATTCCTTCACATTTAATTACTCAGCTTGTTACAAAGGGGATGGTTTGCACCTTAATCATTTAGGTACCAGGATTATGGGGAAAAAAAAATCAATGAAGTCTTAAAATTCTATTTAAACTGGAATCTGGGGGGGGGGGGCTCCCTGGGTCTTTAGGAACCTCAGCAAAATATGTAACAACATTCCCAAACCCAAAAATGTTGCTTGGAACAGGGTACTAATAAATGCTCAAAGTCTAAACAATAAGTTCAATAAATTTAAATACCTCCTAGCTACTAATAACATCCAAATTGCCCTTGGTACAGAAATCTGGTGGGATGCTAATGACCCCTGGGACAAAACCATCCAAGGTTATAATGTTTACTCTAAAAGCAAGGACCACAGAAAAGGTGGTGGTGTGGCCATATATATACATGAAACAAATGTATGTGATTAGAGATGTAGTGAATTTAAATTCCACCAGCAAAGTGAATGCGAAGTGGGCACTTCGCATTGTCACTCCAGTTCATGGAATGGGCAATGCAAAGTGCTCACTCCACCTTGTCATTACCACTTCGTGTTAAGGCGGAATAGCAATGCGAAGTAAGGCGAAGTCATTGTTTTTAATGGACTTCGCGTTCCTCGTTATGATTCTAAGTGATCCGCTTAGTGTTTCAGATTTGGCAGCCCCCCCCCCCCACACATCACATGGCTTACAGTACTGTAAGTCACATGCTCTTTAGCTAGGCAGGAAGGAAGTGAGTCATACAAGCAGACACTGTTACTTTCTCCTGTGCAGACGGAGAGAGAGGAGTGTGTTTTGTGACTGCTGATACTTTGAGATCAGAACAAGGAGGAGATTTAAACTTTGATTTAGACGCAACAACTTTTTTAAAAGCTACATTTCTTTGTCTTTTCTGTCTGTACTCTTTTTTACTTAATTTGTTCTTTCTGTAAATGTTATTTTTCTTACATAGAGGGACATCAGTTGCAAATTATGTCCATGCTGGAACTGCTGCTGGATCACCATGGGATCCCACATTGTTTTTTTTCCTCACAGCATGTCCCCCCCCTTTCCTTGCTGTGTTATTAAATGTATTCCTCCACCATCCCTGACCCTTGTATGTAATTATGCCCTTTTTTGTTGTCTTCCATATGTATTCTGAGCAGCGCAAGTATACTGTGCTAAACTGCATGGGTGCGGTCTTCTTTCCAGTCTGTGTATGTACTGCAGACACTGTCCACCTCCCTGACTTACAAACACTTATTAATGAGTACAATGGTGGAATAGTGAAGCCTGGGGAGATACTACAAAACAGGCTTACAATACATCCAAGTAACTAGTAAAAAAATTAATGTTGCGATTCGTGACGTAATCGTAAATCATGATTTGTGACTGCATTTGTGACCGTGATGATAAAGAAATGCAAATGCCTATGGCTGTACTTCCCCGGGCCTGGATGAGGTGCGGCACAAAACTCCATGACTTAAAAACACTCATTAATGAGTACAACGGTGGGGTGGTGAAGCATAGAGAGATACAACAAAACAGACTTGCAATACATCCAAGTAACTAGTAAAAAAAATTAATGTTGTGATTCGTGACGTGATCATAAATCGTGATTTGTGACTGCATTTGCGACCGTGATGAAGAACACGATTTGTATCACGAGTGACTCCAGATGATGATACTAACTTAAAAACACATATTAATGAGTACAGTGTTCATGCTGAATTATGCATCACACCTGTCCAGTACTCTGAAGGGAAGCCAAAGAAACAACTGTGCCTTAAGTTAGAGATGGAGATTGGGACCTAAAGAAATGCAAATGCACAGACAGATTGAGATTACGCTGCACACTGAAGAGATGCAGATGCAAAGGCACAACACCTAACCAGTGCTCACCATCAGAAATTCAAATCTGGAAAAGAATATCTTGGCCGGTTGGGGTGGGCGAGGGTGGGGGCAGTGCACTGCACTGCTGCCATAACAGTCACTAGTACTAGTAAAGATACCACAAAGAGGTAAAAAATTATACAGTTGCAGTGGACAGCAGATTTACATTGCTGAAATTATGTGGCACAATAAAAGGTGTCTGATTTGATGACACGCATCACACACATACTCACACACACAGTAAGTAATGTGTAGCAAACTGAAAACTTCAGTAATATAACCGCATATTTTAAACAAACTAAAATTATGCACTGCTGCACCACAACAATCAGCAAAAAAATGACAAGAATTATTGAAAATATTACTGTGTGTACATTAACACAGTTATACAAGAAAAATATCACCAAAACAGAAAGCACTGTCTTTTTCTCCCAGTTAATCTACCTACACCACAGATACGCCCTTCCCCCAAGCACACTTCCACTATCTCTCAGTACACAGACTGAATGTTGTACATTAACATTTAAAATCCACACACAAACAATAAATGCTCAATGATATGAGCACAGGATGGTTTCCTATAATCGATGAACTAAAGTTTCAGCAAAAAAAAATGACTCAAAAAGGCTTTTTTAACAGCTTTTAGAAGGTTTGAATCACAGAGAGCTCTCAGAGCAGATTGTCTCCTACAGCTTCCTACACACACTACCGCAAACTGAGGCTCTGCAGAACAATCTAGAGCCCATGTGACCTGAAATCCCATGAATCACTGCAAAATTTGCCTTTGGAGATTAAAAACAAGGTGAAGTGAGGCAAAAGTACATTGTTTTCAATGTACTTCACCTTAAGGATTGGTGGAGTAGTGGTTTGAGAAGGTGGAGTAACGCAAAGTCATTGTTTTCAATGGACTTCGCATTACCCATTAAACCACAAAGTACTCTGCTTCGCGTTGCGGAGCACTCCGTGAATTCACTTTCACTCCGCGTTCTACTACGTGGAGCAAATTGGGGCCACTTCACCCATCTCTATATGTGATGAAATCCCCGGATACACTTCTAATCTAGAAGCCCTCATACGGGTCCTCCATTCATCATAGACCTAGTGTATAGACCACCCTCAGTGACCCCTGAAAATTATGCTAAACTACATTGGGGATTTTGATCCATCCAATAACATCATGATTTTTGGTGATTTTAACCTACCTAGTATAAACTGGGCCTTGGCATCTGTGATCAGCAGAATTGACAGGCTCTACTTAGATTTATTTAATGAACTTGGGTTAGAACAATTTGTGCAACATGCAACCAGGGACAATAATATACTAGATCTTATTTTAACGAATACTGTACACTGTACGTCTAATATCATCATTAATGCACCTTTGGGAAATAGTGACCATAATACTGTTCATTTTCTGGTCACAGGAAGCAAAAACCAAACAGCTGAATCCCTGAACTTTAACAAAGCTAACTTTATTAATATTAAAAATAGTTTAGCCCAGTGGGACTGGATAAAATCATTCACCAATCTCCCTGTCGAATCTAAATGGGGCCCATGCTCAGTAAATTAAAAAACTTAATAAAGGATAATATTGCAACAATAAAAAATATGGTACCAAACATAAAAATATTCCTGGTTGGATGAATCCCACAATTAAATGTTTGATTAACAAGAAAATAAACTGTTCAAGCAAATAAAAATGGGTTTAGCACATTTAAGGTCCAAGTACAGGGCTGTGGTTAAAATATAAAGACCAAGATCAAAATAGCAAAATCCCAATATGAGATACAGTTGGCCACCAGGGTTAAAGATAACAAAAAAGCTTTCTTTGCACGTGTTAATAAAGTCAAGGGTAGAGCAAATACTATAGGACCCTTTCTTACTCCTTCTGGAAAAATAGCTACTAACCAAGAGGCTGCTGACATACAGAACATTGTACGGTGTTTAATAATAACAGTCTTGGCTCAACAAGTATAGTAGAGGCTTCATCCTCGGGCAGTTCATCATTAAACCATTAGGAAGCAGTATAGCGCAGTGGTCTAAGGCTCTGAGCTGCAAATCTGGTGACATCCAGCAGACCAGACCTGGGTTTGAATCCCACAGTTTCCACTTACATACTGTGTGACCTTGAGCAAGTCACTTAACCTCCTTGTGCTCCCAAGTTGCTCCTGTAAAAAAGCTTTCAGCTTAGTGTGCTATACCTGGTTAAAGAAACAACTAAAAAAAAAAAAACCTGATGAAGTTCTGAATAGGTTAAAGAGGGTACACATTAATAAATCACCAGGCCCTGATGAAATTCATCACAGGGTGTTAAAAGAACTTGCTGAATCCATTTACTTACCTTTAATATATTTCAACACTCTCTCAACACTGGGGAAGTTACACAAGATTAGAAAATAGTGACCGTGGTACCCATTCATAAGAAAGGTCCAAAAACCAACCCTGAGAATTACAGGCCCATCAGCCTAACTTCTTTAATCGGGAAGATTTTAGAAAACATTATTAAAGATCTTATCCAGGACTCCCTCTGCCAAAATGAGTTATCCGACCCTCTTCAACATGGGTTCATTAAATCTAGATCATGCCAAAGAAATCTACTGACCTTTTATGATACAGTCATGGATGAAGTAGATCAGGGTAATTCTATGAACCTGGTGTTCTTAGATTTTGCTAAAGCATTTGACAAGTTACCACACCTAGAGCTCATAGTCACCTTGTCACCTTGACAGCATTTAAACTAAAACATAAAATTATTTATTGGATTGCTAGCTGGTTGGAGGGAAGGAAACAGAGAATTATTATGAATGGGGAATATTCTAATTGGGTGCCTGTCACGAGTGGGGTCCCACAGTGGTCTGTTTTGGGTCCTGCCTTTTTAATGTATATGTCTCTACTCTTACCATCGATAATCCCAACATATGAATCTTAAAATTTGCAGACGATTGTCGTGTAGGTGCTGTGGTGAACAACACAATAGGCAGCTCTGCCCTTTAGCTTGTTTTAGATAAAATACTAACTTAGCCTTGTAATAATGAGCTTGTTCTGAATACTTCTGAATGCAAAATTATGCATCTGGGGATACACAATCAACACCTTAAATATAAATTGGGGAATGACACTTTACTTGAAACCGTTCAAGAAAAAGACTTAGGGATCTTTGTCATGCCGGATCTAAAATTCAGAACTCACTGCAGAATCCAAACTAATAAGGCAAATCAAAACCTAAATTGTATCTTTAGACATGTAGCCAGTTGCATGAGTAAGGTATTGCTCCCTTTATACATTGCTTTGGGTAGGCTGCACCTCGAATACTGTGTCCAGATGTGGTCCCTATACTACAAAGAAGATATTTTAGGAATTGAGAGGGTGCAGTGTAGGTTCACTGAGGCCATCTCAGGGATGGGGTATAGGCCATACAAGGAAAGGTTGAGACTCTTAAACATGTACATACTCCAGTATAGAAGACTGAGAGGTGATATGTGTCTAACCTATAGTGCACTAAGGGACCCCACCCTCAGTAATGGATTAGGAATTGTTATTTCCAACAACAGAGTCAGCAGTAGAAGACATTCCAAACAATTACATTTGGGTAAATGGAATACTTTGAGAAGAAAGAACTGGTTCAGCTTCAGGGCTGTCCCAACTTGGAATTATCTCCCAGCTGAAGTTATAGACAGCCCAGATATGGACTCTTTCAAACTAAAACTGGATTTAGCAATGGAGGACAAAGTCAAATTCTGTCTTAAGCAGGGACACTGGTTTACCGGGATTGAGAAGGGGCATATTCCATTTTGCACATTGTAAAAAAACAATATTGTCACCGGTGTCTGTTAAACCTAAATCCGGTTTTACCGGTGTTTGGTTTTGTGTACTTTATTTAACAATTTTTAACTCTGCTAACATGCATTTTAGCAGTTTTGACTTTCACTATTACACATCCTTCCACCAATTTAAAGTTAGTTTAGGTACAAGATGTGATGGCAGTATCAACACTACAGCCCCCATCCCTAAGGTGTGATGGCAGCAGCAACAGCACTATGACCTCCCTCCCTCAGGTGTGACAGAAACAGCAGCACTGTGGCCCCCATCCCTCTGGTGGGATTATTTTATTTTACTATTTAGCTTTTGTTGACCGGGTAAGTGCACTAGACAAATCCTGCCTATTTTCAGGCACGACCCGGGGGAAGGGGGAAACAGATGAATACCAACTGACCTTGAACCAGATTAAGCTGTTGGTGGTATTTTTTTTTTTTTTTAGTGAATGAGGGAAATTTGGCCAGGACACCGGGGAAATTCCCCTACTCTTTTCGATAAGTGCCATGGGATCTTTAACATCCACCTGAACTACCACCAATCCAGGCAGATGGGACCTCGGTTTAACGTCTCATCCGAAAGACGGCACCTCAGAACTGCAGCACCCCTCTCATGCTGCATTACAGTGTCAGTACTGGGACATTAACCCAAGTGCCAGATGTGGGAACTGAACCCACAGCCCTCTGATCTCCCGGCCTCAGAGGCGAGTGTGCTACCTACTGAGCCACTGACACTGCAGCAGCAACAGCACTATGACCTACCTCCCTCCCTCCCTCAGGTGTAACAAAAACAGCAGCACTGTGGCCCCCATCCCTTAGGTGTGATGGCAGCAGTACTACATTACCCATTCCTCAGGTGTGATGGCAGTAACAACACTATGGCCCCCATCCCTCAGGTGTGATGGCAGCAGTGCTACATTCTCCATCCCTCAGGTGTGATGGCAGTATCAGCACTATGGCCCCCATCCTTCAGGTGTGATGGCAGCAGTACTACATTCCCCATTCCTCAGGATGGCAGTATCAGCACTATGGCCCCCATCCCTCAGGTGTGATGGCAGTAGTACTACATTCTCCATCCCTCAGGTGTGATGGCAGTATCAGTACTATGGCCCCCATCCCTCAGGTAGGACAGCAGCAGTACTACATTCCCCATCCACCAGTGGTGATAGCAGAAGCACTACAGCCCCCACCCCTTTGGTGTAATGGCAGTAGCAACAATGCAGTCCACATTCCTCTGGGGTGATGGCAGTAGTGATGGCACTATGATCCCCTTTCTTCAACACCCACACCCGACATGCACAAGTTACAAATGACTTGGTCTCTTTGCTTGTAGAACTCAGATGTGAGTTAATCGGAACCATCACCGCTAAGGTGGACTACCTTTGTATTTTCCTATCTAAAATTTAACTGCCTGAATTGGATTTTTGCCTGTGACACCGCTGACCAGGTTTAGGGAACAGACTTGGGTGTTGGAAGGCCAGCTAGTGGGTGAAGGTTTGAGTGTCCAGTGACCAATCACCTTCTCCTGGGAGGGAGGGTGGGTTCACAGCCCAGCATTTGCTGGCCTCTGATGGAGGCCAGAGGCATGACAACATGTCAGCCCTCAGTGCAGGAGAGAGTGTGATGGACGTCGGCTTGTGCCTTGACATCATGTGGCCTGTCACACTCTCAAGAAAATGGGAAAATACCTGCTGACCAACTGAAGGACAGCTGTTGGTCCCTCCATAAGCCGGAAGCCCCAGACAGACATGTGTCTGTTCTGACCCCTGCCATGTCCAGGATACACAGGAAGCTCTTTAGGGCAATACTCCTCCCCTGGTAGCCTCCCACAAAGGTAGGGGCCCACTCAATGAAGGGTTACTTTGGGTTACCTGGTAGCACAGCAGTAAGGGGCAGTGGATGGTGGCTGGGACTCAGCAGTGGTGGTAGGGGGCCTTGGCAGACCTGAAGGAGTGAATAGCCAGAGGGTAGGAGGAGCAAAAAAAAAAAAAACTGCTTGAATTTGCTTCTTTGAAATACAGTCTCTTCACCTAAAAAATTCCATAAGTGATTAGTGGAGGACATTCAAATGGATTTATGCATCTCCCAGACATGTGGATGCTTTTTTTTTTCACTTGGTGTCCATGAAAAGGGTGTCTCCCAGTTTTCATGTCTTTGTTCAGATGTGAATTGAGCACTGCTCTGCCCACCAGCATCATACAACCCCTGGGGTCTTACCTTCTGTATGTCATTGACTGTGCTTTCAAAATCCACTGGCCAAACATAAGCACACTTAATATTTAACTTTTACTTTTTGTTGAAGCAGTCTATCAGAAAACTTTTTGTTGTCACAGAGACTGAAACAGCAGGTGGGAGAAGAGGTGCAAATTATCCAATTCACCTAAATGGTGTGCTAACTGTGAAGTCTTTTCATTAAGTAGTAAGGCAGTTTCTTCTTTGTGGACATACTTTCATTCAGACTAGTTTTCATTCAAACAACTGAGGATTTTGGATGGCCCTACTGCTTATAAACTTGAATAAGCTAGTTGGTAACAGTGATCCTGCATTTAGCAATCTACAACCTAGATGCTTATATGCAAAGATTACAATAAAAACCTGACTAAAATCTAAAAACATGCTTATAAAACACATAAAATGTATCTGAACATTTATCTTTACCTATACAAAACAAGCATTTGTCAATGCTGAACGTTCGCTTGCAGGTATTTGCAGTGGTGTTTGGCATGTATGGTGCTTTACCCTAATGCCCTGTGCGATTGCTGGTATTTGCACAATAAATTGTCAGCATGACCTGTTTGTTACCCCCATTACATAGGCGGAAACAAGTGTTGGGCAGGATGTTAAAAATGACAGCTGTACTGCTCATTAGGAAGTGTGGTAAAATGGCAATGTTGAAAATCTGGAGTGGAAATATTGAAAACTGGCAAACCTACGAGTGTGCTTGGCAACTGTGCAACGCACGCTCGTAAAACAGTCATTTTTAGGAATTGTTTCACCAAATTTTCAGCATTGCCATTTTAAAACCTGTGCTAATGAACAGTGTCACTGTGATTTTCTTACTGTGTCCCATACATTGATTTCACATACGGACTGCGCCATTGTGCACTACATGGGGAAAGACATTTTGGGCAGGATGTGAAAAATGACAGCTGTACTGCTCATAAGGAGGTGTGGTAAAATGGCAATGTTGAAAATCTGGAGTAAAAATATTGAAAATTCTCCAGCTTACGCGCTTGCGTAGAAACTGTGCAACGCAGACTCATAAAACAGTCATTTTTAGGAGTTTTTTCACCAAATTTTCAGCACAGCCATTTTAAGACCTCTGCTCATGATCAGTGTCACTGTGATTTACTTAATGTGTCCCATACATTCAGTTCGCACACCGACTGCACCATTGCATGCTACATGGGCAGAAACACATTTTGGGCAGGATGTGAAAAAATGACAGCTGTACTGCTCATGAGGAGGTGTGGTAAAATGGCAATGTTGAAAATCTGGAGTGCAAATATTGAAAATTCGCAAACGTACGTGTGTGCATAGGAACTGTGCAACGCACGCTCGTAAAACAGTCATTTTTAGGAATTTTTTCACCAAATTTTCAACATAGCCATTTTAAGACCTATGCTTATGAACAGTGTCACTGTGATTTTCTTAATGTGTTCCATACATTGATTTCGCACACTGACTGCGCCATTGTGTGCTATATGGGCAGAAACACGTTTTGGGTGAGATGTGAAAAATGACAGCTGTACTGCTCATAAGAAGGTGTGATAAAATGGCAATGTTGAAAATCTGGAGTGAAAATATTGAAAATTCGCGAACTTACGAGCCTGCGTAGGAACTGCGCAACGCACACTCGTAAAACAGTCATTTTTTGGAATTTTTACACCAAATTCTCAACATGGGGTTTTTGGGACCCATTCTCATGAATGATGTCACTGTCATGGCGTTATCCAAGGCTGAAGGGTGATTTCATGCAGTGACTGCGCAGTGCCTGCGAAATCACCCTTCGGATTCGAATAACGCCATGACAGTGACATCATTCATCAGAAGGGGTCCCAAAAACCCCATGTAGAAAATTTGGTGCAAAAATTCCAAAAAATGACTGAGATATGCAATAAAGTTGAAACCCCCCTATCTAGCCCATTATAGAGCTTACCGGCATTTCCTCAGTTCGCGGTCGGCTTTGAAGAGTGCAGACATGTTCCAGGTCTACCAAAGATCGTCGGGCAGGTCGGTAAGTGTGGGGAGGCTGGGTGTGCAGTGGGTGGGTGCGGGTTGTGGGAGGGCTGGGAGACAGCGCCAGCGGACCGTTTTGTTTTACAGGTTAAAAACAAAAAAGACTACGAGGGCGTTTGCCACGCTGGGGTGGGCTCGCAAAGCGTGGCAGAAGATGTATGGGGGCCAGCGAGGCCAATGGGGATTGGGCACCCCGTCGGCAAACTACACGGCGGGGCTGAGGAGCCGACGGGGATTGGGCACCCCGTCGGCAACGATGTTTGCCACGCTGGGGTGGCTCCCAGTGTGGCACTAAAGTTTTGGGGCCGGCGTGATGGACGGTATGGGGGAGAGGTAGCACGTGACGGAGAAGCGCCAGTATGGCAGCCGTGTTTTCTTTGAAGCAAAGGAAGACCACCATTGTCATGGTCTGAGCTGCTGCACCCATTGGTGCAGGAACGCCACGCCTGCTCAACTGAGCAGTGCATTGGCGTGGGAGGCACACCTCCAAGTGCTACTCCCAATACATTCCTTGCGCATGTGCGCAAGCGAACGTAATCATTGCAGTCCAAGTAAAACTCAGGTAAATTACATGGTACCCTGACTACTATTCTATGATGTAGTAAACATATATGGGTATTTTTTTTATATTCTTTGTAAAGCAGGTAAGGCCCACTAGGCAGAACTGTTTGTTTTCAGGAGTGACCTAGACGCACTGGGGAGGTTAAGTGATTTGCTTGGAGTCACACAGCATGCAAGTGAAGGTTGTGGGAATTAACCTCAGGTCTGCTGGATGTACCCAGTTCATTCACTGTTTGTTACTCTAACCACTAGGCGTGGGTGGTTAAACTGAATGGCTGATTACAACAAAGCAGTGCAGGTGATTTCCTTACTGACTCTATATGCAGCAAAGCAGAAAGAATGCAAATCACAGCAGCATTCATTTTAAGATGCTGAAATCTGGGCCGTCCCGCTGGCGCTGCGGTAGCACTATTGCTTGCAATGCCAGCGACCCGGGGTTAGTAGGGTTACCACCTTTTATAAAGCCCAAAGTGGGACATTTCTTATTGAAACATGATTTTTCGCAGGACAATATGTATCTCGACCAATGCAACAGACTTGTTTTCTCTAAATAATCAGAATTAAGACTAAGTGTTATAGTTTTTTAGCTGTTTTTAGTATTTTATATCATTTTAAGGTATTTTAGTCAAGGTATTATGTTGTTTTGCAGCATTTAGAGGCAAGTCAGAAAATATTTTTTCTGCTATAATGTCAGGACATGTAGTATTTTTCATGTTTTTTTGCAGGACATAGCTGCCCAAATCAGGACTGTCCTGCGAAAATAGGGACAGGTGGTAACCCTAGGGGTCAGAAGTGAACTCGAGTTGCTGGAGGTCTGGCCAGGGGAGTAGGATGGAGCACCTGGGGGAACTGCCCTCCTCCTCCTCCAGGGAGGGTGGGCTGCAGGTCCTGCTGCTTTACCACCACCTGTGTGACCATGGGCAGTGATGCAATGGTGCTGCAGAGTGATCAGGAGGGGAGGACGCTAGCCAGGATCTGGAGCAGTGACATGTTTCTATGTGACCTATCTCCTTGGATCTCCTGTAGTGCCAGTGCCCTCAGGGACAAAGGCCAGAAAACCAGGAACAATCACCCCACATTGGCCACTGGCAGAAGGGACCCAGGTGCCCCAAACTTCATAACCAGGCTCCATGAGGGACCCACTGAGCTGCCCGACACAAACTAGGGGAGTGTGGATGGGTGACCTGGGGTCCCCTCCCTTCCCAGCTATGGGGGTACAATCCAGGCAGGATAGGGGCAGGACCACAGGAGCTCCTGAGCATTAGCTGGGGGTGAAGCTAAGGGATAGCCAGCCTAGGGATCTCTGAAAAGTGAAGACTGATGCTGTGAAAAGGGGACATAGAAAGAGAAAATAAAAAAAAAAAATTAAAAAAATGCTGAAATCTTAGTGATTCTGTGCAGTGACATGCAGTTTCCGTGAGGCACCAGTACAAGAATTCAAAATCTGCAAACCAAGCAAGATTCCGTGATTGTTACCAGTGTTACCGGTGAAAATGGAAAACCAGGGTCCCTGGTCTTAATTTGTTTTTTTGGCAAGCATTACAGAGTACTGTCCACACTAGCTTGTAACTACCTATGATACCATGAACCAGTTTGCCAGACAGTCCTGTTACTTACAGTACATGTTGCCAATACATAAAAATAAATGACCAACAAGAATAACAAGACAATACGTAGCAATGCAAGTATAACACAATACATCACATCCTATACTCACAACAGTCTCTGAATTATCAGATAATCCACCCATACCTTATTGTCTATAACATGAACAGTTGAAAGAGTTTGATTTAATTAGTTCCTGCAAACAGACTATAGGCTGGAAATGTACTTGCTAAAGGGGTCAAGTGTTTCAGTATCTTGCAGCCTGGTAAGATAACCATAAAGACAGATTTGCAAGACCTGACAGCAAACTCAAATACCCATCCCACATCCACTCCCAGCCCTGCACCTTCACTCCTATCACAACACGGTCTGCCACTGCATGGCAGACAGCAGGGTGCAGGGAGCACCACAACGCAGCCACATGTGGATGGCCCTTGTGTATTCTTTGCCAACACATGCACAAGTCCAGGGGATACAGGGGTACTCCCTGCCACCACACAATGGCCATGTGACAGGGGGGATAAGGGTCCCTAAAACCACCTTCACAGTAGGCCAAGATTGTTACCCGTACCTGGCCTACTACATACCTATTATCCAGTGGTGCACCAGCTGGAATGGGATCACCTGCAGAACACAGAGGCCCTGAATGACCTGCCTGTCAAGGTGAGAAGGGTCTGCTGAGGCACTGACTGTATCAGCGACCTACTGAAGTGCCTGACAGAACATCTACTATCAGTGTATGTCACACATGCCCCTTAATTTCTTTTGCCATAGCCGGGTGCACCTGTTTATCCAGCACTCACCAGCCCCTTTGCCCCATGGCACAACCAGATGTCCCTGTCTGGCCAGCACCCACCAGACCCTCTGGCCCCATGGTACACCTGGATGTCCCCATCCAGCCAACACCTACTAGCCCAGGCATTCTGGAGGTCCAGTGGGAGATCCAACCACAACAAGTTCCAGACACACAATCTGACAGAGGACCACATGATTACATGTTGGAGGCAAAATGACAGCAAAAAAACAGGCATTTGGGCATGCTGTCATCACCATGGCTAGGAAGGCAACAGGCCAGTAGGAAGTGAGTTGTATCAATGGCACCCACTCCACTACCACAGAGTGAATGCCTAAAATATATGTAACCACCCAGTCCCCTGAGGCACTAGAATCCCATCAGTGTTAGACACAGGAAGGTACTGTAGTAAGCAGCTAGTAGGGAGTTTATTAGATGCTCTGCATGGATGAGATCATTGTTTACTCAGCTAATCTGAGGAGAGAATCCATTATGTCATTCAGAACTCTTGCAGCAGCCTGAGCCACTTTGGAATCAGCTGCCTGGGGACAGTTTAGAATGCTGGAATGAGAGTCAGTGTAGTTCTGTAGTAGGAGTCAGAGTGGGCAGAGCTCAGAGTGCAGCAGTGCCTGTCAGCCTGCCCGGAGGCTGGGTGAAGGACCTCTGATCATCTTTTTCTTACCCCAGTGAGTGAGACTGCAATCCTTCTACAAGAGGCGGTGGATACCAGAGAATACAGGACCCCTGTGGGTCAAGACTTACAGAGAGAATGGGACTGATAAATTCAGTGTTTCCAAGGGGCAATCCCCTGAGGAACAAGAAGATTTTCCATCTGCCCAGGTCAGAGATAAGGCTATGGAAAGCAACAGGGAGAAGTGTGTTTTTCTCCACCAGTCTGATGCCTGTATCTAGGGACAAACAAAACCGTGAGTACAGAAACGGAGACTAGTTCTTTTGGCAGTCATCTGGTAGTGTATGTGCCCAGAGACAGGGCTAGAATACACCACTCTGGGCCCAGCCTTACCACTAATATGTGCTGAATGGAAATTAAATGTGTGGATGCCTTTAGTAATCTGGTGAGATTGAAGGATCCTAATTTATGTAACCCCACAGGGATGGCAGAGGCTGACTGGGGCTTGGGTGGGCAGACTCTCACCTGAAATTTCAGTCAGGGTTTATTGGTCACTGGAGGGTCACAAGGTTACCATGTGATTGCTAACTAAACCCATCAGGTGAGGAGGATGTATTTTTCAGTGTGTGGAGCCCTTCACGAAATAGACACTTATAAAATGAAAAGATTAAATGCTTGTATTTTTAAGTGTATGGTAACCCCCACGAAATAGACACTTATGGGAGATTAATGTCCACGTAGATCCCTGAGCAAGAGGGACTGACGATCAAGGTTCTGTGGAAGAGAAAGTGTGAGAACACCCAAAAATGTTTGTTCTGGAGAAAGAAAGGGTTTTGTGACTGCCAGTGTCTGTAAAGTACAGCGACAACCTGGGGAACCACCCTTTTACTGTTTCCATCCTGTGTCAGAATAAAACCATACTGTACAATCCCAGTTCTAGTAGTGGACATTCCATGTGTACTTCTCACTGTGAGATTGTTTATGGGCCGCCTCAGATAGTAGACCTAGCATAGCCCTAGCACGTCTCTCCCAGAACTTGGTGCAAATATAAATGTTACTTTGCACCCTAACCCCCTGCCCGCTTAGATGCCGAGTCAGGTATTTGCCCCAGCGCCGGGGGTGATGACTATTGTTATGCCAACCTGTGGTTTGATGCCTTGTTTTTTCTTAGCCTCGGTAAGAGTAGCATATACTGTACATCCTCATGGATCACTGTGCACAACCACATAACCCACCTGTGCACAGCCACATAACCCCTGTACACAGCCACATACCCCACCGTACATGGCCACATACCTCCACCCCTCAGCAGAAAAGCACTCGGGGTGGAACATACTCATCACAGTGCCACGATGGATGTCTTCCTATCTACGGAAATGCACCCTGTACAAGTGCATGATGTGGTGCCCGGTTGGACAGTGTCTCACCACCACAGCACTGGTGAATGCTCCCCTCATTGCTCAGTTGCCCAGTGAGAGTTCCCCTGTCTGTCAAGTGACAAAGGTAGCCACAGTTGCATAGCCATTTTATGCAAATTGGCACATGCAGTGAACACTCTGCATGCCCTTCCAGGTGCAAGCATCTCCATGCCGCTTGCGTGATCCAGGCATTGGAACCTTATCTTCAGAAGCCCTATTGTCCAATCAGTTATGTAATGGGTCTCCCTGTGTACCTCATTGAATGCCTCCTCCTCTGCACTGGTCACCACCAGAAATGGAGTCATCAGGTATGGCCATAGTAGGTATCCACTCTCACCTATGCAGTGAGTAAGCAAGAGCTGTGTTAACATCATTTGGCAATGCATCCACCTATGCCTCGTTTCTTTTCTCACCTACCAGTCATCCATTTGTGCCCCTGTGTGCACACAGCCTAGAACTATTGAAGATGAATGAGTTATGAAATGACCCAGGGTACTTTGCACTCATGTTGGTGATCCACTTGCGTCACGTACTATATGGCAATTAATGCTGTGGAACCCCTTGAGGATCCTGTATGCATTCTCACTCAGGGTTGGTGTTAGGATTGCCACATGTGTACAGTCTACTGCCCCCAGTATATTGGGCATGCCATGCAAGGCATGGAATGCCTGCATAGTGGTCTGTATATCACCCTCTGCAGTGGGGAATGGTACATGCTCATGCACATGCAGTAGCAGGGTGTCTGTGACCTGGTGCAGTGCCCTGGACACAGATGACACTGACACCAATGATGTCCCCAGAAACCCTCTGGAAGGACCCTGTAGCATAGTACAACAGTACACACAGCATCTTCATCTCCACAGACATCGCCCATGACTGTTGTGTCCGTGGTGCCACCAGTACAAAGACATGTCACACTGTTACTGGAATTAGTACCAGAACCAGTATCAGTACCAGGGTTTATATGACACAATTTGAGTATCTATTTTACATGTGTAACCCCTAGATGGCGCTATCCCAGGGGCTACTACCCCTGCCTGATTTGCCACTAACAGGTTGAGGGGCCTGGATCCGATGGCTGGTGCCTCCACCCAGAGGTCAGGGTTTGCAATAGTTAAACTAACTTGGTCACAGCCCTCTGGGACACTGCAACCCCCCTTTCTTCCCACTAGTGGCCCACACAGTATATCAGAATTACCTTCACAGTATACACTTACCCCCAGGACTGGTTCAGGCACTGGGACCCCCTGTAAAATAAGAAGATACAGTGCAAAAATCACAGTACAATACTTTAACATAGACAAATACCTCAGGCAGTATAACTATGCTGAAACAAGCAGCTCTGATTTATTTAGGGGGATATAACAAGGACAGGGGGAAATCAGGTTAATTAGCTTATAACTTTACTCATCTACCTATGGCTCTGTGCACAGGCCTATCCCTACCAGTTACTATCCCTGGGTACCCAAGCCCTAGTGGCTAGTCCAAACCGTGGCAGCTGGTAGGGGCCCTTTCACACAGAGAAAAGAAAAATTAGTTAAACAGTCAGCAGTACAGTAATTCCATTTGGATTCAATGTGGCAATTCAACGGGAGGCGACCCTGAATTAGTACTCATGACCTCCAAACAAGATAGGGTCCTTCAACGTCAGCAGGGCTACTCTTGAGCTCCACGAGACTCCTCACACATTTATATGACAAACTGCAACAGGCAACAGTCCTTTAATGGCAGCAGGATTCATTTGAGCTACACAAGCCTCCTCACACATTTATATGGTAAACAGTAACAGGCAAAAGTCCTTTAATGGCAGCAGGAGTCACTTGAGCTACACAAGCCTCCTCACACATTTATATGGTAAACAGTAACAGGCAAAAGTCCTTTAATGGCAGCAAGATTCACTTGAGCTACACAAGCCTCCTCACACATTTATATGGTAAACAGTAACAGGCAAAAGTCTTTAATGGCAGCAGGATTCACTTGAGCTACACAAGCCTCCTCACACATTTATATGGTAAAAGAAAGTACTATACCAGGCAGGCTGCTTCTCTATCCCAATCGTAATTACTGCACAATACCCAGGAGAACACACAGCAGATTCAGTTCCTGACAGACCGAGCGCAATTCAGCAATTTCTCCAGTCTTCTACAGGGTGAGCCTGGTTTCTACTCTTCAGATATCCTTTGATTCTCTTCACAGGATGGATTCAGTCCTAACAAGCAGTTACACAAGCTGCAGACCGGAACTCGGGGCCTTACACGCGTTTCCCGACTAAAACTGCACACCGAAAAAGCACAGGGCTCCTTCCCTCTTCACTGCCAGAGCTCAACTGAAGCTCCAGCAGACAAAACCGGGCACTTCCTTTGAGTTCCTCCCAGTTCTTGGCTGGATTGGCTGTCACTCACAATAGACTGCCCCTGTTGGTCCAAAAAGGCGCCGAAGTCCAAACTACATCTCCCAGAGTCACTTCCCATACAATCCTCTTGTGGCTGGCTCAGATTATGAGTCCAAGTTCTGATTCGTCCAAGGCACCATTTTAGAGCTACCTTAACCCACACTGATTGGTCCAGTTCAGCAGTTCAAAACTAGAATGGGGAACTAGGCAAACACAGTTCTGACTGCAAAGAAAGCAGGTTAGACAAACTGTATTTTCATTATTACTCTAAATGATTTCTGGCAAACAGTTACATCTTTCAGATAGGTTCCCTTTGCACTCCTAGTGACTGCAAAAATGGAGTGAATTGGCAGCAGCTCGAGTGGTACTCAAGCAGAGAAACACACAGTCCCCATACAAACTAATTATGTCTGCAAGCAGACAGCTCTTAAAGAGACAGTACCAGAGGCTCTAAAAACACTCACAGATAAATGGCTTAAACGCCAAACACCATTCAGGCTTGGAGCATTCAAGCAAGCTCCTGGAAGTCTTTTGGGAACCCCCATTTGCAGGGGGGTTACACCCTTCCTGGCCTGGGAAAGCTTGATGTCCGCGTCAAGCAAGTACCCCCATAAGTTTCAACTGCAACCATATACATTTGCATTAGGCTCACACATGTAATCATCAGTCAATATATCATTTTACCAAGCACACATTTCTAAAACGTTGCAGGACATCACTCTTTACACAGTATTACACACACATTGTACCATAACTCAAGTTATTACCTCTTGTACATGAAACCTGAAGAGAGGGGGCCCTTCCCTATCAGTTACCTTGGGGCTGGACGGGGCAAGGGCACCATACTTAGAGGGCAACACAAGTAACTTGGAGTTAGCACTGACACTCAGTTTGGGCAATGAGCTCAGGGACACATACACTCCTTTATGGACAACATTGAGAGGCAAGTCCCAGGCCTCCCAAGGAATCAAAACTGGGTGCACCACAGGCTTTACAGCTCGACCAGTCTTTCTAGGGGAACTGTTACAGTCTCTGCACTCTGAGCCTCATTTTCAGCATTGTCCTCACTTGTCAGGGTCTCCATGGGGTAGAGAGGCTAGAACTTGGGGCACTGTCAGCTCCAGGAGTTACAGTTTCTGAGTCCACAACATTTGGCTCATGGAGAGCTTTCGGACACTGGCAGTGGACTGTCAGGGCACTCAAAATACTCTTCTTGTTCTGGTGTATCACCAGTCTGCCCCAATCCATCATTTTCCTCCCCTGAAAGCTCAAACAGTTCAACCATGCACAATGATTCCATTTCATCTGATCTGATGCTTTGCACTTCACTTTCTGGGAGCATTGGCTCCAGGGACGAAGCTAGGGGCTTAGACAGTCCAGAAGGCCCAGCTTCATCTCCAGTATTGACTAGGGGATTGCCCCGAAACAATTGACTCAGTTCGTAAGAAGGATAGTATTCAAAGTCACTCTCACTTTCTTCTGATATGGACTGACAGTCATGCTCAACTGGGACTTGTGGAGGGGAACACTTTAACTCTGCTTCTGTAGGTGCAGACTTTCTTGATCTTTTCTAGCAGCAGCTCTAGTCACTGGTCCAGAGGGGCATCTTCTGGGGCTCAGACTCAATCAAGATTTGTCCAATGGGCAGTAAATGATTTCTATGCATTGTTTTACATCTTTTGAATTATTCTCAGGCCTTACTTTGTACACTGGCAGATCATCTAGTTTGCCCACTACAATGTGAGGGAGATGGTGCCATCTGTCAGCAATCTTGTGTTTGCCATGCAGTCCCAGATTTCTTAGCAATACCCGATCTCCCTCCTGGAGTTCCTGTGCTTTCACCTTTTATCATACCTTTCTTTGTTGGCCAGATTTCTTTTGGCAGCCATGGTTTGAGCCAGTTGGTATGCATGAGTTAGCTGGGCCTTTAACTTTTGCACATACTGTAAATAGTTGTCAGCTTGAACCCCATCAGGAGACCCCAAAACACACATCTACGGTAGTCGAGCTTCTCTTCCAAACATCAGGCGGTGGGGAGAACCCAGTGGCATCACTTTTGGTGCAGTTATAAGCATGTACCAGGGTGCTAATTTGTTGGCTCCATCTAGGCTTGTCTTTGGGTGCAGGGTGCCTAGCATATCTAGCAAAGTGCAGTTGAAACGTTCAGGCTGTGGGTCCCCTGGGGTGGTAGAGTGGTTCTGGACTTTCGCACTCCCACAGAGAAAGCATCTCTTTGATCAGGCGACTCTCAAAGTCTCTCCCTTGATCAGAATGGATTCTTTGTGGAGCCCCATAGTGAACAAAAGTTTTCTACAAGTACTTTGGCCACAGTGGATGCTTTCTGGTCTTTGGTGGGGAAAGCTTGGGCATATCTCATGAAATGGTCAGTGACCACCAGCACATTACTTATATTTCTTTGATCTGACTCCAAACTCAGAAAATCAATACAGACCAGCTCCTTGGGTGCACTGGTGGTGATGTTAACAAGGGGGGCAGCCCTCTGGGGCAAAGCTTTCCTCTGTAAGCAGCGACTACAAGTTTGAATGTGTTGCTCCACATCAGCCCCCATCTTAGGCCAATAGAATCTGGATCTCACCAAGTCAAGTGTTCTGTCTATACCAAGATGCCCCATGTGGTTGTGCAAAGACCTCAATACTGAGTCTTGAAAGGCAGTGGGCAGCACTAGTTGTTGTTTGTCTACTTGTCCCCCTCTGTCTACTGTTTCTCTGTATAACAGTTTATTGATCAGTTTCAACTTAGGACCTTCTTTGTATAACAGTGCAGTTCTCAAATCAGTGGAGCGTAATTTGGACACATCTTTTCCTGCACAGAGGGCTTCTAAAGCTGATTTGATCATGGGATCGTGGGACTGAGCCCGCCGAATACTGTCATTGTCCAGCTGAGGCAGTGCACCAATGTCTATTGCAGAAAAGTGGCAATAAGCAGCAGGTATGCAATTCTCAGAGGGTCCCAAGCAATCCACCATGCAGTCCACTGCGTCCGTGGACATTTGTTCCTCCCTGTCAAACTTCCGGCAGAGTGCCCGAATGTCAGATTCTGCCAATCTGACCCAATCATTCTGGGGAACAGGCCTCCAGGAGAGAACATCAGCATCTATGTGGTTCAGACCTGCTCGGTATTTGAGAGCATAGTCGTATGCAGATAATGCAGAAAGCCACCTATGGCCAGTGGGATCCAACTTAGCTGAGGTCTGCACATAGGTCAAAGGATTATTGTCAGTTTTTTACTAGTATTTTAGCCCCATACAAGTACTCATGGAATTGGTCAACAATAGCCCACTTCAAAGCTAGGAACTCTAACTTATGTACAGGATAGTTCTTTTCAGATGGGGTCAGGCTTCTACTGGCAAAGGCCACTGGTCTCAGGCCATTCTCGTGCTCTTGGTACAACACAGCCCCCAACCCTTGCAAACTAGCATCAGTGTGCAGGACGTAAGGTTTTCTTGGATCGGCATAGGCCAGCACTGGAGCATGGGTAAGTTGATATATGATCTCATGAAAAGCAGTCTCACAATCAGGAGTCCAGCGGGCCCCAAATACTTCACTCGGATGAAAATACACTCTTTCAGTCTTGAGGGATGCTGACTTTTGGTATTTTTTGTGGGTTGGGGATACCCTTGAGTAAGGTTAAGTAAAGGGCGGATTACTCTTGAATAGTCCTTGATGAAGCACGATAATAACCACAGAATCCCAGGAATCTTTGCAGTTCTTTTAGATTTTGGGCTGTGGCCAGGTGGTCAAGGCCTCAACTTTACTTGGGTCGGTCTCTATCCTCGGTGGATACTATGTGTCCCACATACTTTACTGATGTTTGAAAGAATTGACACTTATCAATGGACAGTTTAAGGCCAAAGTCCTCCAGTCGGTCCAATACCTTAAATAATCTGCTCTCATGTTCCTCCAGTGAGCTGCCAAACACAATAACATCATCTAGGTATACCAGGCACTCTAGTAAGTTCATGTCCCCCACTGCACGCTCCATCAATCGTTGAAAAGTGGCTGGGGCACCTGAAATCCCTTGAGGCATCCTCATGAATTCATAGAAGCCAAGCGGACAGATAAAGGCTGTCTTCTCACGGTCCTCTGGGGCCATCGGGATCTGGTAGTACCCACTGCGGAGATCCAACACAGAGAACCACTTGCTCCCGTTTAGGCAGTCCAAAGCATCCTGAATGCGGGGCATTGTGTACTGATCAGGGATAGTCCACCGGTTTAAGGTGTGATAATCCACCCACATCCTTACTGTCCCATTCTTTTTCCTCACAACAACAATGGGGGAAGCATAAGGGCTTCTGGATTCTTGTATTACACCAGCAGCTAACATCTCTTGCAGATGCAGTCTCACATCATCTATGTCAGCAGGTGCCAGGCATCGAGACCTCTCACAAAATGGTCTTTTGTCATGCAGCCGGATATTGTGCTCAGCTCCTTGCACGCATCCTATGTCTCATTCCTTTAAAGAAAACACCTGGTCTCTCTGGGAAAGCTTCTCACTGATCCTCACTTTCCATTCAGCTGGCAACGGGGAGTCGCCAAAATCAAACAAGTCAGGCGTTACTCTGTCATTCTTCCTCGAACTCTTGCTACTGAGTAGCACTGCAGTGTCTGCACAATGCACATTAGCCAGGATGCAACCTCTATTTACTCGAATGTCTCTTTCAGACACATTATGAACTTGGACCATTACCCTTCTGGCATAAGCATGGGCTCTAGCGGGCAAAATACTAGGCTTGACCAGCAGTCCCTCTGGCAATTTTCCATCACCTGGTGCATTCAACATTAATATTTTATTCTTAACATCCTTTCTGATACGGACCTCTCCCCTGTAAGGTACACTGGGCATTTTGCGCCAGGATCAGAGACTCAGGATCCTTCTTCCATACAGTTCCGACCGGTTCCTCTGGTTCTATTTTTTCAGCATCTCTCTGTGCCTCATAGGCCTTCTTAATTAAAGCCAGAACTCTTAAAGCTCTACTAGTCTTTGACCCCTGTTTTTCATAATACAACTGTGCCCGCCTTCAGAACATATGAGCATTTGTTCCAATCAACAAAGGGACACCATCATACAGTCCAGTGGGAGGACACACTAAGGCTAGGGTCTCTACTTGTTCTGCCACTCCAGCCACGGAGGTGGGGAAAGACAGCCAAATTTGGATATACCTGGAATAGGGGTAGGCCTTCTCACTTAACCCCCATACATGCAGTCCTTCTAATGGTTGTAAGGGTACGTCTGACAAATGCTTCTGATACCAATCCTGGAACATAATTGTCACTTGGGAGCCACTGTCTAATACAGCTCTTATAGACACTCCATTCACCTTTACAGTGGTCTCCATGGAGGGACCCACTATTCTGGACCAGTCTGGAGAGGCGGTAGTGGGGGCCTGGGCAACTGACCTTGCCACAAAGGGCGTGAGTTAGCATTTTGGTGCCCTCACTGGGATCATTTTGTGCACCTCTTAACCACTGATTTGTTCTCCGAAGCTCTCCTTGTAGCCTATATGCAACTTTGTCAGTGTCTTTTGGGGACCGACATTCCCTTTTCATGGCCCATCCTTCCCACAATTATAGCAAAACATGCTTTCTGGAGTTTGAGCTGGCCGAGGCGCCACACTGAGAGCCAGGGCGGGGGTATTACTAACTGGAAACCTTGGTGCCATCTCTGTCTGCGGCGTGATAAGCATTTGGAGACATCTCGTCAGTTTCTCCACTTCCATGGTCAAGGAATCGAGTTTGGAGCCGTTATCAGCAGGAGATACATGGGTGGGTACCCCACCCCCATAGCAGATGCAGTCGGATATAGGTCAGGGCCCGTACTTGCAGGCGTGGCCTTCATAAAGGGACTGTTTTTGAATTCCCGGATCTCTCTCAACAGTTCGCCCCATTGTGGCATATCTTTTTCCTTGTCAGAGCACTCATTGACTGTCAACCTCTGCCCCTGAACTTCACTTGATGGGTCACCCTCAGTCACTTGGGTCGTAGCCGTAGCTGTTAGTGCAGGTCCCTCCCGAGGTCGCCTTTTCTCAACTCCTCGAATTTCTCTCATTAACTCATCATAGGAGGGTGGGGATTCCAGTCGATTTGCCAGGCGTAACTGAAGCAACAGCAGTTCTGAGAAGGGGGCAGACTTAAGGATCCTGTCCAGCCTGATTCGGTCCAGTTCAATCGCTGGCAAGCTACCCTTTCTGAGGCATTCTTGCAACAATTTTTCCAGCCGAGATACATACACAGACAACAACTCCCCTTGGTACTGTTGTGCATTTCTTACTCTCCACCATAGGTCCTCATCAGAATCTGGGCTCCCATACACATTCTCCAAGGCCTCAAGATAGGCCTGTGCAGTCGCTTCAAGGTTACTGGCCCATTTAGCATGGATGGCAGCCAGGGCAGGACCTCGGAGGCTCTCACTAACCCTCTTTCCGCTTTTCGGCTTCCGAGCATTGCCATTCTAGCACTTGGGGGGCAACATAGTCTATCCAGGTCTCCCAGTCATCCTCCCCTTGGGGGGTGGGGAGGGTGCCACAGAAGATCCTCAACCTTCGGTAAGAGTCATGACTAATGGCAGGTGCAGAAATAGGAGTCTGCATTGGTTCAGCCACCATTACGGGTACTGGAGCAGGAGAGGGTGTTGGGGGAGGAACACCCCCAGGTGGCAAGAATAGTTTCTTCAAGTCCTCCACAGTTTTCCCTTCCCCCAGCAACCATTTAGCAAATTTCTCCTCAAAAGTTTCAGATAGTGGTGGGGGCTCATTCCCCCCCGGGTCTTTTACTGTCCTTAGTTATCACTCTCCAAGCAGTGAGGGCTCCCTCTGGGGTAATGGTCTGTGGCACTTTGGAGCTATCTATGGGATCCTTAAACTCTACTAGGGCCAGAAACGTGTGGGTGAGCAGATTAGCATGCCGACCCACCACCACAGGGTTTTGTAAACCTTCCACCTTGGAAAGTACTCCCTGTACAGTGTCCATATTGATACCCAGGGGGATGTCCAAGATAAGCATTGCATTTTGGGGGTCGATCTCCTCCCCAGTACACCACTCCACCAGCCGGTGCACAGTCACTTCTGTCGGGCTACCCATTTATTTTTTTTTCTTAACAGTGGTTTGTAAATATGGCCAATAGAGGACACACAATCCCAGCGGTGAGCCTGCAAGATATAACACCTAGATGGCGCTATCCCAGGGGCTACTACCCCTGCCTGATTTGCCACTAACAGGTTGAGGGGCCTGGATCCGATGGCTGGTGCCTCCACCCAGAGGTCAGGGTTTGCAATAGTTAAACTAACTTGGTCACAGCCCTCTGGGACACTGCAACCCCCCCTTTCTTCCCACTAGTGGCCCACACAGTATATCAGAATTACCTTCACAGTATACACTTACCCCAGGACTGGTTCAGGCACTGGGACCCCTGTAAAATAAGAAGATACAGTGCAACAATCACAGTACAATACTTTAACATAGACAAATACCTCAGGCAGTATAACTTTGCTGAAACAAGCAGCTCTGATTTATTTAGGGGGATATAACAAGGTCAGGGGGAAATCAGGTTAATTAGCTTATAACTTTACTCATCTACCTATGGCTCTGTGCACAGGCCTATCCCTACCAGTTACTGTCGCTGGGTACCCAAGCCCTAGTGGCTAGTCCAAACCGTGGCAACTGGTAGGGGCCCTTTCACACAGAGAAGAGAAAAATTAGTTAAACAGTTAGCAGTACAGTAATTCCATTTGGATTCAATGTGGCAATTCAACAGGGAGCGACCCTGAATTAGTACTCACGACCTCCAAACAAGATAGGGCCCTTCAACGTCAGCAGGGCTACTCTTGAGCTCCACGAGACTCCTCACACATTTATATGACAAACTGCAACAGGCAAAAGTCCTTTAATGGCAGCAGGATTCACTTGAGCTACACAAGCCTCCTCACACATTTATATGGTAAACAGTAACAGGCAAAAGTCCTTTAATGGCAGCAGGATTCACTTGAGCTACACAAGCCTCCTCACACATTTATATGGTAAACAGTAACAGGCAAAAGTCCTTTAATGGCAGCAGGATTCACTTGAGCTACACAAGCCTCCTCACACATTTATATGGTAAAAGAAAGTACTATACCAGGCAGGCTGCTTCTCTATCCCGATCACAATTACTGCACAATACCCGGGAGAACACACAGCAGATTCAGTTCCTGACAGACCGAGCGCAATTCAGCAATTTCTCCAGTCTTCTACAGGGTGAGCCTGGTTTCTACTCTTCAGATATCCTTTGATTCTCTTCACAGGATGGATTCAGTCCTAACAAGCAGTTACACAAGCTGCAGACCGGAACTCGGGGCCTTACACGCGTTTCCCGACTAAAACTGCACACCGAAAAAGCACAGGGCTCCTTCCCTCTTCACTGCCAGAGCTCAACTAAAACTCCAGCAGACAAAACCGGGCACTTCCTTTGAGTTCCTCCCAGTTCTTGGCTGGATTGGCTGTCACTCACAATAGACTGCCCCTGTTGGTCCAAAAAAGCGCCGAAGTCCAAACTACATCTCCCAGAGTCACTGCCCATACAGTCCTCTTGTGGCTGGCTCAGATTACGAGTTCAAGTTCTGATTCGTCCAAGGCACCATTTTAGAGCTACCTTAACCCACACTGATTGGTCCAGTTCAGCAGTTCAAAACTAGAATGGGGAACTAGGCAAACACAGTTCTGACTGCAAAGAAAGCAGGTTAGACAAACTGTATTTTCATTATTACTCTAAATGATTTCTGGCAAACAGTTACATCTTTCAGATAGGTTCCTTTGCACTCCTAGTGACTGCAGAAATGGAGTGAATTGCAGCAGCTCGAGTGGTACTCAAGCAGAGAAACACACAGTCCTCCCATACAAACTAATTATGTCTGCAAGCAGACAGCTCTTAAAGAGACAGTACCAGAGGCTCTAAAAACACTCACAGATAAATGGCTTAAGCACCAAACACCATTCAGGCTTGGAGCATTCAAGCAAGCTCCTGGAAGTCTTTTGGGAAGCCCCATTTCCAGGGGGGTTACACATGCATTTTACAGAACAGACCTGTAGCGTACAGGCATAGTTCAAGCGGTTGTTATTATTATTGCATTGCTCAATCACTAAACTAGATAAGAGTACATATTCACAGTCTCATATTACAAGGATCTGTTAGAAAACTAATGACAAGAATTATTATTTTCTTTACTCAACAAAAGCAAAAAGCAAAATAGCTATTTCATATGCCTAGTAGTCTTTTGGCCTATAGCACAGACTTCCAATCTGAGGTACAAAACAAGTTCTATATGTAGTGCCTAGCGTAGTGCTAGTGTATACTTATGAACCTGAAGATAAGAGCTTTAATTTTACTTTTCTCTATTCCCATCCTTGGTAGGAATGCTGGGTAGGTGTCAGAATAGAGGCCTTGTGTCAAGGGTGAGAGAAGAGTGCCAGAAGAGGAGGAGGAGGAGGCCAGGGAGGATGGTAGGTGATTTTGAAATGCTCCAAGTGGAGCAGACGGAGGTAGGTAGGTTAAGTAGGGGATATGGGAGGAGCTGTTTTCCCATTGAACCTCAGGCTTTTAGCCTTCCCATTCAATGTGTGGTGCATAGCGTAGTGCTTGTGTATACTTATGAACTTAGCTTCACCCCTGACAAGGGTGCCTCTGCTGCTGCAAGTAGGCCAGTGGGTCCCCTCTGTCCACCAACTGCCTCCTCGCTGTACTGCCCGCAGACCACGAGACTGAAGCTTCACCCCTGACAAGGGTGCCTCTGCTGCTGCAAGCAGCCCAGTGGGTCCCCCTTTGTCCACTGGTTGCCTCCTCGCTGTACTGCCTGCAGACCACCAGACCAAAGGAACGCTTCTGAAACTTCTGGCTTATCTACGCTGACTGGCCAGATTCATTCAGCTCTGCCTGCTAATTGGCTGCCCCACTTTTTGAATTCTTTGCTACTCCTATTCCTTTTGGACTTTAAACTAGTTTTATTTACTGATTCTGGTACTGGTTAAGTTTCATCAAACTGTCCTGTGAATGCTAACTTAAATGTGAATCTAAGCCTGTTTACAGCAATTTTGCACTCAAGGGTTGTTTGCAGTGCATGATCTTTTAGAGTGCAGGTTTTTTACAGGTTTTTTTTTTGCAGTTAATCTTTTTATTAGGAGATTTCAGATTATTACATATGTAGAACCATTAGACCAAATGGCTGACAAAGTGGTTACAAACATGCCACTTAATACAAACAGCCGAGGCACCATACAAACAATCATATCATGCTGGTGTACATGTATTACAACTGGCTTAACGAAGTATTAACTGTGAAGCATCATTAAACCTGGAAAACCCTACCATGGGTATACTAAGAAAATCCAGAGAAAGGTATTTACTCACTTTAAAAAGGCGGGCTCAAGAATGACACAGCATCTTCACATAAGGTGTAGAAACTTAATTTTGGGGGGGGGGGGACCTGTATAACCATATGGAGGTGGGACACTCAAGATAGCTATAAAAAAAGCCATTGCAGTCTTTTAACAATTAATCAGCCATTACCACTTGGGTGGTCATGGGGGTTTCAGTTTGTCCTTCGAATATCTGGAGGGCAAGGCATGGTTACTGTGGTCAACATAGGTTAAATAAGGGGCCCAAAGTGCTTCAAACTTGTTATACAGTAACACTGGTTTTTAACACAAGATATCCAGGTCAGGGTGGCCAACCTTTCTATGGCACTGAGCCACTCTACCAGGGATGGAACCTCTAGGGATCTCCAGCGACGTATGATAAGATGCTTACATTCTACCAAAGCCTGTATGAGCCACAGTGTAGAGGCTTTGGGGAGAGTGAGAACCTCGGGTATAAGGCCTAATAGCCAAAGACCATAATCTGCTGGAAGGGATGTCTTTAAGATAAGGGAACAATGTAGGATTACTGCCTCCCAATAGGACTTCAAAGGAGTACGTGACCACAGGATGTGAAGCAGATCCGAGTCTGGGGCCTCACATCTCCACCAGCAGTCGGAGGAGAGAAGATCCATCTTGTTTAGTTGGGACGGGGTATAATACCAGAGGTGCAGTATTTTATTCTGTAAAAGAAGGCTTTGGGGAATACAGCAGGCCTGGTGAGTTCTCAGCCAGCACTGTAGCCATTGTAGATCAGTAATGGTGATCTGTAATGCAGTGGCCCACTTGGTTTTGGCTGGCAGAGAGGGGTTGGGAGCACTACCTCTTTGAAATCTCTGTATAAGACCAGCCCTACCTTTGGAATGCATAATCCAGTCATCTATAGGAAGAGAGGGTTTAACAACTTTACATTTTATACTAGTGACACAGGTGCATCTTTTCTTAACCCAAGACTGGTATAAGCTTCTCATCTGAAGGTATTTCCAAAAATCACTGTGGGGGAGGCCATACCTCTTTTGAAAACCCTGGAATGAGTCCATGTCTGAGTGTTCTGGAGACCTCAAGTCCCCAATGTAAAGTATTCCTTTAGAGGCACAGTCCACCCAGTTCATGGGAGATTTATTAATACAGAGGCTGGGGTTATTTTAGAGAGGGGTATGATTTCCCAAGCCAAGACATCAAGAGGTTTTGAGCCCCAATTTTTGCCAGGCTTCATGTGCATGATGTATGGAGAGCCAGCCCTTGTGTGGCTTTGGAAGGGGGTGAGGTACCAGCGTGGAAACCAAAGGGCCCTGCAAGAGATCTCTTTCAATTTGGGACCATGCTGGAGAGTGAAGGGAGTGACAGGGACCCTCCTCCTTTAGGGTCTTTGCTACTATAAATGCTATGGAGTACTGAGAGAAGTCAGGTAGGTTCCAGCCTCCCCTCAGGTTTTGAGCCTTCAAGTTAGCTCTACTAAATCTAGGTCTGTATGAACCCCATAAAAAGGAGCTGATCAGAGTGTTTAGCTTTTGATTCCATGCATCGGAAAGAAGAAAGGGAATATGGGATAGTAGGTGGTACTGTATACTCTAGGGGCAAGCAGCATTTTGATTGCGGCAATCTTGCCTGCCAGGGAGAGGTCCAAATGAGCCCATCTGTTTGTGGCAGATTGTTGTTTGGTCATTAGGGGTTTGAAGTTTATGTCCATTAAGGACGAGAGTTTGGAGGCAAGCCGAATGTCCAGGTATGTTATTTCGGATCTTGCCCAGGCCAGACCTTGGGAATCCACAACGGCCAATGTAGTAAGAGCATTAAGAGGGAGGATTTCAGACTTTGCTAGATTGATGTTCAAGCCTGAGATTTTACTGAATGTTTGTAATGTAGAAAGGATGTGTGGTAGGCTGTGTGGTAGGTCACGGGTCAGGATCAGGTAGTCATCGGGATACAACTTAGTGATATAACTTTTGTCCTTAACCTGAAGTCCATGTATATCAGGATGATTTCTGAGGGATGCCGCGAGGGGTTCAATAGCTAAAACAAAAAGTAGGGGGGGGGGGTAATGGGCATCCTTGTCTGGTCCCTCTCTGTAGACAAAATGGTTCAGAGAGGACATTATTGATAAGGTTTCTGTCGGTAGGGCAGGCATAAAGAGTCTTTATCCAAGTAGTAAAGTACTGGCCAAAGTTAAAAGTGTTCATGACTGCGAATAAATTTTCCCAGCCTACCATGTCAAAGGCCTTCTCAAAGTCTATTGTAACTGCTGCCACTGGGGTGGGGAGGGAGGCCGCTATATGTATTAAGGGTACTAGGGCCCGGATATGATCTGAGCTGATTCGACCCTTAACAAACCCCACCTGCGAAGAGTGAAAAATCTCTGGAAGGAATTCCTCCAGTCTAGTAGCCAAAACCTTGGCCAGAATCTTGGCATCAGTACTGATTAAAGAAATAGGCCTGTAACTGGAGGGAAGGGAGAGATCTTTACCCTCTTTTGGTAGTATGGTAATTATGGCCTCAGATAGGGTAGGAGGGAGCTGCCCACACAAGTGCGCCTCGTTCAACATGTTTGCCAGGGGGGCTGTAATCAAAGGCTGAACCAGTTTGTAAAAATCCACTGAAAAGCCATCCCCGTCAGGTGCTTTATGAGGAGCCATCTCAGTAATGGCTCTGCCAATTTCTGCCTCTGTTATGGGTAGGTCTAGGGTGGCTTTCTGTGAGTCAGAAAGCTTATCGAGAGGCAAGGGATCAATAAACTGAGTGTAAGACTCACCATCCCAACAACCATGGAAAAAGTAAAGAATTTTATAGAACTCGGTCATAGTGTTATTAATAGAGGTGGGGTTCATGGAGAGCTTCCCTGACCCGTCCCTTAGGCTGGTGATAACTCTTTCAGCTTGTCTTTGTTTTAGCCTGTACACCAGCAACTTGCTAGCCTTTTCACCCTCAGTTTGGTAACGGTACTGGGTTCTGTGAATATGGAGCTCGGCCTTCCTGCTGACCTGTGTATTGATTTGTAAACGGGTGGCAGCCAGAGCGGTTAAAACTGTCCGTGTCTGAAGCACTGAGGGCTTCACTTTATACTTAGCCTCCACATCTTTTAAAGTGTTCTCTAGCAGGAGATGTTCCTGGTCCCTCATCTTCTGCCTTTATGAGGTGAAGCTAATGATACCTCCCCTAATAGTGGCCTTGTAGGCCTCCCAAGCGCTTGCAGCTAAGGCAGAAGAAGGGGGATTGTGAAGGAAAAATTCTTCTGTAGCCACCTGAAGCCACTGGGTGAAGTCCTTATCATAGAGCAGGAGGGGATCCAACCTCCACAGTAGTGATTTGGAGATTTTAGAGCTGATGCAGAGAGTAAGGGAGACAGGGCATGATCGGAGATATATATTTGGGAAATAACTACCCCACAGGTGGCCTTAGAGATGTTAGGAGAAGTGAGCCAATAATCCAAACTACTAGCCATTTGGTGGGTTGCAGAGAAAAAGGAGAAATCTTTTACTGAAGGATTCAATACCCTCCACACATCGGACAGCTGATGCAGAGAAATAAGATCGTGTAGTGCCTGCCACACTCTGTAATGGGGCTCCAGTCTGGCATTGGATCTATCCAGAAGGCTGTCCATTACCAGATTAAAGTCACCTCCCATGACCAACTCAGGGTTGAGATATGATATATCCATGAGTTTTTGTGAAATAGAGTAAAAACTTTTGGGAGAATCCTCGCTGGGACCATATATACAGTATTTGCAAGGATCAGTGGGGCAGAGGGTGTAGAGACCTTCAGAATGATTCACCTACCATCTCCCCCTCTGTAAACCTCTTTAGCCTGCCATTGCAGTGATTTATGTAACAAAATAGATACACCCCGTTTGGCCGATTTTGCCGTGCAATGAGCTTCTGCACCTACCCAATCCCTCACCAACTTCACAGCTTCTTTGGAATTTAATTTAGTCTCTTGTAAAAAAGCGACTTGGGTGCCCAATTTCTTTTAGCTGGGACAGTACCGCTTTTCTCTTTATGGGAGAATTCAAACCCCTGACATTCCAAGTAGTGGCTGTGATATCTGAAAACGTAGCCATTGTCAGGATGTTTCCATTTTGCTTGCCAACATCTATAAATAAACACTGATGCTAAGTAGAGTGTGAGCTGAAAGCTAATATGAATATTTCAATAACCAAATAAGGGTCCCCACCCTAACCTAAGCAGCCCAACAGGCCTAAACAGGACCATAACATGTTCTCTGCAGGTCTTAATAAACACTGAAATCACTTTTGTAACTATCAGTAAACCTGATAGGACAATGAAGAGAAAAGGAAACCTATACACCACCCTGGAGTGTCCCAGATGTTTCCAGAGTACCAACGCAATCCAGGGGGTTAGGTAAGTTAAAGAGCAGCTCCTCTGCTGAAAGGTAGGTCAGCATGCTGAATAGAAGCTGAGGTGCCTCACCAAGGACAGAGTGGGGGGTGTAGTCTGTTTTCGACCAGGGAGGAGGCAAACGCACCATCAACTCCCAATGGCCCAGGACTATCCCCGGGGTTGGGGGGAGTGCGAATAACCTGTGGGATTAGGGTCACACAAGGAGGACAGCACTATATGTGCATCTCTAGCCATCAAAAACATTGTAAAGGGGGTGCCAGTTCTCCATGTCCTGTAACAAATACACCCACACCAACCCTATACTAGCTTTCACCAATAGGTAGAAAGAGCAGGGAGAGCCAGAATGTATTGAGAATCATAATGACATTAAGATTCTTTCAGCTTAGTAAAGAAAAGAAAATAAGTACCTCTACCGGAATGGTAGGTGCAATTAACTATACATTGCAGTGTTACAAATACTGTCACCATGGTGATATCATTGCTATATCAGGGCCCCTAGGGTATAAGAATGAGAGGGACATTCATAATCCAGACAATCCTTGAAATATAACGGCCACTAACACCTGTGGGTTTGTGCCTGGAAATAACTCCATAGTAAACCTTCTGAAGCCATATTAGCTCCCAATAAGTTTCAGGCTTTAAACATATTCCATAGGGCAACATTCTACAGACAGCCCACATTCTATAGATTCTTACTCTACTCCACATGAGAGCTATCCCCTGAGTGCCAGAGCACCTTATGTGTTCAAAGCAGCAGCCCTGATCTGCAGGAAAAGCCCTGGGGATTAAAATCCCAGAAAAGTTACAGGATAACATGTCAGGGGCTTGTAATATGGAGCTAAATCAAAACCCCTCATCTGAAATCATGCAGGAACCTGCTGGCAATTAAAAACTAAACAGAACGAAGGGGCGACAGCCACTGATGCTACATACTGTAGTAGCAGGGCTACCCTGTAAAGCACATAACAGCAATAACTCCTCAACAGAGAAGATTAACATATCACTAGGAGCCCAACTACTTACATTTTAATAGTAGATCAGGCCGGACTGTACATGGCACATTTAATCCAGGACCTGAACGTCATTTGCGAGTCGCAGAGAGCAAGCGGTGTGACTGGAGAAGGAATGGAGAAAAGGGGCTGGGGCTCATAGTAATGGGAACTCAGCGTACATCGCACAAGGCGGATGTTATGGCCTGGCCCTAGGAAAGGAGGCATTACACCGAGGACAAGCTAGGGAAGCCCTGGATTTCCAGCTGCCCCGTATACCACAGCAAAACATTTGACAAAATTACGTAACCCTGGGACCTTTACCCATCTTACGGCTTCACCAATAAAGACGTGGAGCTCCTGTCCTCCCGTGGACTCCGAGGTTCAACTGCCCAGTCTGTCTCGAAGGGAGCCCTTTCAGCCAGCCCCTCGGCATTGTCCAGGCGGAGTACATCTTCGTGGCTGGTGCTTCTGTCGGGCTTAACCAAGGCTGCTGGCAACAAATCTCTGAGTGGCTTGTATCTGTTGGACAGCTTTACGGGCGTGGAGTAGGTGGAGGAGCCATTGATCCCAGAAGCCGGTGGGACCTGCTGCTGGCTCCTCGAGCAATTTCTCCGTGATTTCTCAGTAGAAGGCAGAGAGGGCTTCCCCAACTTGCAAGGCGCTTTCTTTCATTGTCTACCCCATGCTGCTTCTGCCACTCGGGTCTTCCAGCTGGTGCTGGGGGGGGCATAGAGTTTCAGCCCTGAGAGCCTTTGGGAGGAGCAGAGGTATCCATGAACGATGAGGCATCACCACGAGGTGGAGGGGTGGACTTTCGTTGTGGCCCAGCTTCACCACTGATGTCCTCCAAAAAGAGTTCCACCTCAGCCGAGGAGTTAAAGGTAAGCTGCTTACCCTTATGCAGTACACGTAGTTGCAAAGGGTATCTTAGAGAGGATTGAAGGTTTAACTTGTAAAGGGCCTGCTTTACCGGATCATAGGCTCTACGTCTCCGGGATAAGTCATATGAATAGTTCTGGAATATCTGAACAGGAGCCCTGTCCCAAGGCAGCATTCTGAGGTCTCTAGCAGCTTTCAGACATAGTTCTTTAACTGGGTATCTGGCAAATTTACACAGTATTGGGCGAGGACGGTCCCCAGGCTGAGGCTTTGGGGCTAGTGACCTGTGGGCCCTCTTTAGCTCCAAGGGAGGGGGGGTTGTTCAGTTTAAGCATTATTGGAAGAGAAGTTTGCAAAAAGGAGATCATATCTGTATCCTCAGTCCCCTCCGGGAGCCCCACAATCTGAATGTTTTTTCTTCTCCCTCGATTTTCAAGGTCATCGACCTTGGCCAGTAGATACTGTATCTGGTTATGATGGTCCCTAGTTTGGAGAAATTGGTCATGTAGGATTTGGTCTTGCTGTTTAATTTGAAGTTCAGTATCAGCCACTCTGGAGGTTAACTTCTCAACGTCCTTTTTAGTGTTAGAGGTAGTGGAAATGAGTGCTGCTGTATCCAATAATACTTTGTTTAGCATAGAGGTAATATTACCCAGTTGTTGGTCCACTATCTGAGTAAGGGGGATCTGAGGCTCATTAGAGTGGGCCATTTCCTATCTTGAGACTGCTCCCCTGCTGTGGCCTGGTGGTTTGCAAATGTCTTACAGTCCCGAGAGAGCAATGAGAAAAATCTTCAACAGACAATAAAATAGCAATCCCTTGTCCGATTTTCGCACTTTAGGTAGATTTAGCTTTCAGCTCGATGTACAGAATGCAAATCCAGAGAAATATCCTGGAGATATGGGTGTTGAGAATTCGGATGTAACAGGATGGATAAGAGTGGAAGTGCAGCAGCTTAGTTACACAGCTTCCATTTTGGTTGGTTAGCTCCCCCCCCCGGTTTTACAGGTTTTAAAGTATTACAACTCTCTTTGTTTGAAGGTCCAGTGGCACTTTATCCTTGATCAGAAAGTAAGCTTAAAGCAATACATCATTTTGTGAACACTTCTTTATGTAGACCAGGTTTCATTTGTGACCCAGCTGTAGCTACGCCCTGCAAATAACCCCATTTTTTTCATTTTCTCTCCTTTCTGCTGAAATTTTTCTCCCATCCCTCCTCATTCTCCCCCAGTGGCACCACCCCTAGGCAATCTTCATCGTCTCCTCTCACTAATATTGTAACTCCCCTTAAAGATGCTGAATGCAGTTATAGGGCCCAACACTTGCTGGTGTTAATCTCTACTAAGTCTAATTTACTGCATAGCACCCTCTGCCCCTGAACTAAGTTCTCATCATAGTATCTGGGTGGTATTTCTGCCACATGTATTAGTCTTCCAATCTGCCTAATTCCAAACCTAACCCTTGACATTTGGGTGGTATTTCCACCACATGTATTAGTCTTCCGATCTGCCTAATTCCAAACTTAACCCTTGACAAACAACAGGAACTGCACTCCATTGGTAGGTTATACAACCCACCCACTAGAGGGTGCAGCTGTACTCCTCAGTAACATGAAACCTCTCCTACTGCAGAAGCTTCTCTTACTGACTCTCGATATAGTAATATTAGCTGACCTCACAGGGGTCCCACAGAATAAACGGGATGAAACTACATTGGACTCACTCGTTGCCCTGTTACCACTCTGGCAGATGGTACATAGCCTAAGGAGCACAAATGCTGACACAACACGCCCTCAATCCTTCCATTTCCCCCCAAAAAACTTCAGATCATATGAGCCCCCAGTCATCACACTAGTGGCCCTACTGCACAGCCAATCTCTCGTAGCCCACACCTACAACACTAAGCAAAAGGGATAAAAGCCTGACCCAGCTGTGCCATTTGGTCTTGCTCTCTTCATAAGATGATCCTCCTACTGCTGCTGTTATTTGGTAATGTGCACCCTAACCCTGGCCCACCCATACCACCACTACCAACAGGGCGGGGATACTCAGGATTCTGTCCCTTAATATCGGCAGCTTGCTTCCTAAACTCATGGAATTCCAGGCATTGGTGGCTCTGGTTAATCCAGACTTCATAGCTCTCACGGAGACCTGGCTCTCTCCTAAATCACTATCTAAAGGTGGGGGTGGATGCTTAGTCTATGTCAAATGTGATATCAAATCCCAGATCATGCACAGCAATATGCACTCAAAAAAGGCTCAAATCCTAAAATTAAAACTCTCCTTAGGGCAGCAAAACAAAGTCCTTATGCTTACCACAGTGTACATACCCCCAGGTCAGCAAGCCACTGGCCTTAAATACTTCATAGGGAACCAGCAGATGCTGGGCAAAAAGTGGGAACAGATCATAGTCAGTGACTTTAACATTAAATGGCTTTCTCAGGGAGAAGCTCCATGAAGAGACCAGATTTATGGACTTTATCTTACCCAAATGGTAACACAAACCACCCACCTCAACTACCGACCCAGAACCAGCACAATCATAGACTGGCTCTTATCCGCCCACCCAGAACACATCTCTGAGGTTTCTGTCTTACTAGACAGCCTCAGTGAACACTCGCCAGTCTTGTGTTTATAGACAAATAATTTCTCTAAGCAACCACCCAAAGTACTCCATAACCACACCCTAAAAGCTAGACTCTTGGAAGCTTTCAAACTACCCCTAAAACTGATTGATTGGTCCCCAGTCAACAAAGCCTTGGATGGGAACCAGGCCCTGGACTACTTCCTCAGGATCTTCACTCAGGCCTGTGATATCTTCACCCCCATCAGAGTCAAGAAGGCTAAAGGTACTACAAACCCCTGGCTCTCAGGCTCACTACTTGCAGTCATGTGCCAAAGATACAATCTCTGGCATACAGCCAAGGTGACAGACAAGCAGACTGATGTGTCTGCCTACAGGACCCATAGTCTGAGTAACAAGCTTCCTGAATTAGGGGCTTTATTGGAGGAGGAACATCTGGATATCGTGGCAGTCACAGAAACATGGTACACACAAAACCATGACTAGGATGTAAACATACCAGGATACACTAGCTACAGGAGGGACAGGGAGGGTAAAAGAGGAGGAGGAGTAGCTCTTTACATAAGGGAAGGAATCAAAGCAACAGAACAAAAGAGTAAACAGGGAGGAGAAGAAGCACTGTGGGTAAATTTGGAGACCGCAATGGCACCACAATATGCACAGGGGTTGTATACAGACCCCCTTCTCAGGGGGAGGAAATGGACAAGGAAATGATAGAAAGTATACTTAGAATGGCAGAAAAAGGGGAGATATTGCTGATGGGTGATCTGAATATACCAGATGTTAACTGGAGTGCAGTTGCAGCAGCCACTTCTAAGAGTGGGGTTATTCTAGATGCCCTACAGGGGGCATGCCTTAAACAATTAGTATTGGAGTCCACTCGAGAGGGAGCAATCTTAGACCTGGTTCTCTCAAATGGAGATGAAGAGAGGATCACAGATGTAGAAGTGGGTAGCCATCTGGGAACTAGCGACCATCGAACAGTATGGTTCACAATAAACACAGCAATAGAGTCAAGCCATACAAAGACAAAGGTACTGGATTTTAGGAGGGCTGACTTTGTCAAAATGGGTGAGTGCCTAAGGAATGCACTAGCAAATGGGCAGGAAGGAGGGGTGGAAGAACAATGGGGAATAATAAAAACTGCCATCACAGAGGTATCAAGCCTTTGTGTAAAGCAAATAAACAAAGCGAAGCAGGTAAGGAACCACTATGGTTCTCAAAGGAAGTGGCAGTGACGGTTCAAGAGAAAAAGAAAGCATTCAGGAAGTACAAGGAATCACAGAAGGAACAGGACAGAGAACTATATCAGTTAAAGCAAAAGGAGGCTGGGAAGGCAGTTAGAACAGCAAAGGCCCAAACTGAAGAAAAGATTGCCAACTCAGTTGAGAAGGGGATAAAACCTTTTATAGGTACATCAGGGAGAAGGAAGACCAAGGGAGGGATAATGAGGCTTAATAAAGGGAGGAGGGTGGGCAGAGGGTGACTGTGAAAAGGCAGAGATACTAAACAAATATTTTTGCTCAGTATTTACAAAGGAAGAGGGAGGTACCTAAAACAAACAGTAGAAACACTCTGGATACAGAAGTTGATACCAGCCCATTTACTGGAAGAAAGGGTTCTGAAAGAACTCTTAAAACTGAAGGTGGACAAAGCAATGGGGCTTGATGGGATTCATCCCAGAATTCTAAAAGAACTAAGGGTAGAACTAGTGACACCACTGACTAAACTCTTTAACAAATCATGGGAGGATGGGGTGGTACCCGAGGACTGGAGGAGGCAGATGTGATTCCCTTCACAAAAGTGGGAGCAAGGCAGAAGCAGGAAACTACAGACCTGTTAGTTTAACCTCAGTGGTAGGGAAAATGATGGAATCATTTCTGAAGGAAAGAATTGTTAAATATCTAGAGGCCAGAGGGGCACAGGACCCAAGGCAGCATGGATTCACAGCGGGAAGGTCATGCCAGACAAATCTGATAGATTTCTTTGACTGGGTGACCAAAGTAGTTGATCAGGGAGGGGCTGTGGACATGGTCTACCTAGACTTTAGCAAGGCATTTGACACAGTCCCACATAAAAGATTAATATACAAGTTTTCCAGCCTGGGAGTGGGTCCCAAGATGACAGCCTGGGTAAAGAATTGGCTGGAGAATAGGACACAGAGAGAAATAGTAAATGGAGTCCACTCTGAAAAAAGGGGGGTTAGTAGTGGGGTACGCAGGGTCAGTGATGGACCAGTCCTCTTCAATGTCTTTATAAGTGACATTGCAGAGGGACTGGAAGGAAAGAAATGTCTCTTTGCAGATGACACAAAGATCTGCAACAGAGTTGATGCACAAGGTGGAGTGGAAAGGATGAGAAGGGACTTGGCAAGTTAGAGGAATGGTCAAATGTATGGCAGCTTAGATTCAATGCTAAGAAGTGCAGGTAATGCACCTGGGAAACAAAAACCCAGGGAAGAGTACACAATGGGGATGAGATACTAACAACAACAAAAATGGAAAGGGACCTGGGGGTAGTCATATTAGATGACCTAAGGTGGGCAAGCAATGTCAGAGGCAGCAAGGAGGCTGGAGGGATACTGGGATGCATAGGGAGAGGCATCACCAGTAGAAAACAGGAAGTTATTATTCCTCTGTACAGACAGCTAGTGAGACCCCATCTGGAGTACTGCGTGCAGTTCTGGAGACCAATCTCCATAAAGACATGAGACAGGATGGAAGCTGTCCAGGGAGAGCAACTAAAATGTGCAGGGTCTGCACCGGAAGACATATGAAGAGAGACTTAGGAGCTTAATAGTGATAGCCTCGAGGAAAGGAGGGAGGGGGACATGATAGAAACTTTCAAGTACCTCAAGAGAATCAACAAAGTCCAAGAGGGTAGCATCTTTCAAAAAAAGAGGTGTGCACGAACAAGGAGGCACAATTTGAAGATAGAAGGGGGGGCGGCTCAGAAGTAATTTAAGGAAGTATTTTTTCACAGAGAGGATGGTGGATGTATGGAACGGCCTTCCAGAGGAGGTTGTGGAGTCACAAACAGTGGTGGAATTTAAGCATGCATGGGACAGTCATAAGGCAATTCTAGGGGGTGGGGGTAGGAAGAAGTAGGCTGCTGGTTAACTAGGATCTGCAGCTTATCCATCAGGTAGGGAAATGAGCAGACTGGGTGGGCCAAGTGGTCCTTATCTGCCATCAAATTCTATGTTTCTATGTTTCTAAGACTGCCAGAAACAACTGCATAAGGCTTGTTCACCAAGCTAAAGCAACCTACTGTAAGGAGCAACTAAACAAATTATGGGGCTCGGGTAAAGATTTCTGGCACTCCTTGAAATCACTAACTGGTAGTGGCCCAAGAGCACCACCAGACCTGACCACCTCAAATACTGGGACTATCCAGGAACCCCTTGATATTGCTAATGCCTTTAATTTAGCATTCACGGATCTGACTGGTGTATTACTGGGTGAATATCTTGTGCCACCAACAGAGAAGCCCCAGGTCAGAATACACCCACACCTACAGGTTACGGAATACTCACCTTTCTATTTCAAGCAGATCTCAAAAACTGAGACAATCAAACATGTCAAGCAGGTCCTAGGCAAGACCAGAATGGGGAGTGACCTAATCGACCTGAAGCAGGTCGCTCTAACCTGGAGGAGAGTGCTGACCCCCTCACTAAGGTGTTTAACTCCTCCTTTAGGTCGAATGTGTTCCCAGATGCCCGGAAGCTGGCACTAGTTAGTCCTGTCTTTAAAACTGGAGACAGAACTAACACATCTAACTACAGGCCAATCTCAATCCTCCCCCCTTCAAAGCTTTGGAAAGGATGGCTTCAGACCAGCTCACTGAGTACTTGGAGAAGTATAATCTGCTCGGCCCTTAACAGCATGGTTTCCGTAAAAAACACTCGATACTTTCAGCACTAGTTGAATACACCTCCCAGCTCTATGATGCTTTGGATAAAGGGAAGGCAGTGGGGTCTATATTTATAGACCTCACAAAGGTCTTTGACTCAGTGAACCACCACTTTCTCCTCAGCAGCCTGTCATCAACTGGCCTATATCCAAGCACGGTGACTTGGTTTGGAAGGTATATTTCCCATTGAACTCAACAAATCAGAATAGGAGACACATACTCAGAGCCAAAGGAGATGAGCCTAGGAGTTCCCCAGGGATCTATCCTCGGCCCTCTACTCTTTAGTCTGTTCATAAATACCATCCCTTCTTTCTGCTGTGCATAAGTTGTACTGTATGCTGACGACACTGCCATATCCATCCCAGGCAGAAACCTGCATACCATCACTACTGAACTGCAGGACAGCTACCATAAGCTCGAATCCTAGTCCTGCAAGAACAAGTTCCTGCTCAACCACAAAAAAACAAGAGCATGCTGTTCACAGTTCTTCAAAACAAAGAGAAGTTCAGCCCACTGCAAATCTTGAGCCCTAAGGGAGACCCTCTTGAACATGTCTCCGTATTTAAATACCTAGGAATTTACCTCGATGACACTCTCAACTTCTCCTGTCATGCTGACCACGTCATCAAGATCTGCAGCATCAAGTTGGGTGTTCTGTACCACCACAAGCACTTCCTACCACCTGCGGCTCTGAAATTAGTCATAAGTATCTCGGTACTAGCCACCATTGACTATGGGCTCCTAATCTGTGGAGCAGGCTCTGACACTGCTCTCAAGAGAGTCAGCACTCTCCTAAATAAGGACTGTCACTTAACCTTGGGTTCTGATCTCTCTACCCACACTCGCACCCTCTTCAATGAGACAGGGTGGCTCCCACTCCACCTCCGAGCTCAACTCCAAACTTGCATGCTTATCAAAAAAGCCTTGATAGGGCTTATGCCTGAGTCCACTAACAGGCTTTTCACAAAGGCGTTACCTCTTAAGCAGACTAGGAGCACTGCAAAAGGGGGACTCTAGGTGCCATTCAAGTGTAATAAACTGGCACCTAGATCACTCTCCTTCCTGGGCCCAAAGTGGTTCAATGAGCTGTGTACTACACTCATAGAATGCACCAAGCTCAGACAACTCAAAAATGGGCTTCGTTCCCTGCTAGAACTAAAAAAAATCTGTGACTGCCACAGTTAGACCATGCTCTGGGCCCCTAGGCTATCCCACCCACCCCTTGGCTCTAACCACCAAACCACTAACCCCTGCACTCTTCCCCCACTACTCTCTTCAACAAATCCCCCTACCCACAAAATACCTACCTTGCATAGTCTGCACTACAATAAACTCTCAATCCCCACAGATCGCCCTCTCCATCAACTACATACGTGGAACATCTGACAGTGTCTACCTTGGGCTGCTTCCCACCCCCCTTCTCACCCCTGGCCACCACTGGTGAGCTCAGCCTACTACCCTGGCAACCGCCCATGACCCACCCCTTGCCCCTGTACCACCCAGTGGAGACTCAATCCCTGGCCTCTCCCCCCTTTCCTGTTTCTAACACTACTATGCCTGCACTTAGTGTTGTTACTTGCAATGTTAGACTCCTATGTACTAGTTAAACCTATAGTGTTTGACTCCTATGTATTAGTTAAACTTAAAAGCATGTGCAACCCTCTGTAACCTTATTTTGTAATCCACTGCTGTGCTATCTGTTACGTTGTCTGTAACTGTTCATTTCACTGACTCGGAACCTTTGAAAATGAGTTCTTGACTCAAAGGTATTAATCCTAAACTGAAATAAATAAACTTAATATGAGCATTAATTTGACTTTTCTCTATTCCCATCCTTTGTAGAAATCCTAGGTAGGTGTTGGACTAGAGGCTCAAACAGATTGTTAATGGTTTGAGTACCTCCTCCAACTCTAGTGAGTGTGACTAGTAGCATGCAGGAGAGGAAAAAAACCCTTGTGGACAAAACTCTGAGGATCCATGGCTACTGACCTGCCCATCTTCCAGGCAACCTCTAAGGAGGTAATCGTAAATTATGCGGACCAAGTTCATTCTAGTTAGGTCAATGAGTCATATCTACTAAATCTCTGATGGTAAGTGGGAAGGTAGTTTCTAGAAGAAGAAAGGCGAGTCGGAGTCGGATGGATGTCCAGATGACAGGGGATGGGTGGTTAGACAAAGTCCAGGATTTCTGTGGTAGTATTCGAGTACTGCAGCTTGATGAGAGGATGGTGTTAGGTAGATAAGTCATATCCTGAATCTTTTGACTATGAGAGTAGGAAGGTCAATTCTGAAGATGTAGGACAGTCTGAGTCAGAAGTATGTCCAGATGAAGGAAGAAGGTGGTTAAATGCTATCCGGGATGTCTTTATGGTATCCAGTAATCAGCACTTGGAGGTATGTGTACTATTATATAGATTCGAATGTATGGATGAGTATGAGCTCTATATCTAGGTACTGGTGATCCGAGGCATTCGAAGTCAATGAGTAGTGATTACAGGAAAGTAATAGTGCATTGGAGCAGCTGAAGTTTTTATGATGGCAGCCAGGTTGAGGAAAATTGGTATATCTGAAAGTCTTGATTGGGTGCCGGAGATGTAACTGAGGCGGCACTGGAGTACTGGAGTCAATCAATGGAATAGTGGAAAATTGAGAGGTGGATGGCGGAACTGGAATTCCACTGATGATGTAAGTAATGGATGGAGAAGACATGGTAGGAAGGTGGAATGGTAACTGGAAGGAATCCAGGGAGTGCACTCGATGGTTGATTGAACTCTATATGGTGGTGCATAGGAGGCCCCAAAAGGAATATAAGGAGGAAGTCCAGAAGGCAGTCCAAATCCAGGCTGAAAGCAAGGAAGCCAATCTGATGGTGAGGAAGGGCACGCACTGTGTGGATCTGAAGCAGGTAGATGTTGGATGGAAGGTAAGAACGGAATATGGAATATGAGAAACAGACTCCTATCACTGGCAGGCGGGAAGGCCAGCCTTCACTTGATGTCCCTCAGGCAGAGCTAGAGACAGAGACTGACAAAGGAGTGGAATGAAGTGGAATAAGTAGAGAAGGAAGTTTGGAAAACAGGGACTCCCATCCCTGGTGGCCAGGGAAGCTCGCCTTTGCAGAGGCAGAGCTAGGGATGGAGACTGATGGTGTATCATAATGAAATGAAAAGAACAAAAATGAAACTGGCAGACTAGAACTTCAGCTAAGGCCAGATACTTCAAAATGTCTTTTTTGTAGCATACGTTAGACACGTAGGTCAAAATACAGCAGTAAGGAGCAAAGTCTGGAATGCTGATGTTCTGGAGCAAGATCGCCAAGGCAGAAATCAGTAATCCACAAACACTGAGGTGGTTGGTAGGAAGGTCTTGAAATAATATGTGACATGAGATAGATTCGAACTGTGGAGGAACATGAGTTTCATATTGGATATCTCACATGGTGTTAGGAGCAAAATCAGTCTGTTTGCAGATGATACCAAGATTAGGGTGGTGGTGGATGACATAGAGGGATGGCAGGGGCTACAGGAGGACCTGATCAAACTGGAGAAGTGGTCAGAAAAGTGACAATTGAGCTTCAATGTGAAGAAGTGCAAGGTTAAGCACTTTGGAGCAATGAACCCAGGGAGGAGCTACCAGTTGGGGGGGGGGTCAGATAAAGGTCACAGAGGAGGAGAAGAACCTAGAGGTGATCATAATTGGTAACATGAACAACTCAGCTCAGTGCAGAAAGGTGGCAGCTAAGGCCAACAAGATGCTAGGGTGTATTGCGAGAGGAATCTCATCCAGAAATAGGGATGTAATCCTGCTGCTGTACAGGTCACTAGTTAGGCCATAGGATATCTGATTGCTGCAGGGGTGCAGCACAGGATAACTAAGATGATCCAGGGGCTGGAGGGCAAAACCTATGGGGGCAGGCTGATGGAGTCGACTATCTACACCATGGAGGAGAGGAGGGATCGGAGGACATGATTGAGACCTTCAACTATTTGAAAGGGATTAACAAAATGGGCACAGAAGGGGTATTTAAGCAGAGAAGAGAAGAGAAAGGGACACCAGGGGGCATGGTCTCAGGTTGAAGGGGGGAAGATATCGGAGAGAGACGAGGAGGCATTTTTTCACAGAGAGGGTGGTGGAGACATGGAACACTCTACCTGAAGAGGTGATATCCTGTAGCACAGTGGGTAGTTTTAAATAGGCATGGGACAGGGTGTGGGGGGTAAGGGTGGGGAGGAGGAGGGTGGGGCAGCTGCAATATAAGGATGCTAGCTGTGCATTCGAGCAGACTAACTTGATAGACTGTAAGGCCTGTTTCAGCTGGCAGATTTATAAAAGTCATATAACTGGAAATGCAGGAGCTCGGCAGTGGAATAATAGTTGTGGTATTTGCTTACTGGAAGCCAGAAGTGATAAAGGATTCAGGGAACTGAAGCAATGGAAGGTCAGCACCTGAAGGCCCAAAAGATAAGGCAACAGCAACTGATGGTGAACATGAAGGAATCTCAGCCAGATATATTGCATGCAAAGTTGGATTGAGGAAGCGAGACAGACAACAGCCAGAGGCAATTCCCTGAAGGGAGATATGCAAGCTGCTGCATAGCATGATAAGGTAGGAAGGTGGTTGAGGCTCCAAATTTGACTGCCCATAGAGCACACAGCAGGAAATAATAAGCAGAACTGAGCTTCAAAATCGGAGATGTTGGCTGGCCTGGTGGCACTGAGGGTTGAGGCGCTGGATGCCACACCTCGCTCCATGCCGGCGACCCAGTTCAGGAATGGACTCAGGACACCAGGGGTTGGCCAGGGGGAGAAGGATTGAGCACCAAATGGCCTGCTCTCCTTCTCCGGGGAGGGATGAAGAGTTAGTCTCGCCGCTTACCATCACCACCTGGTGATCCCGGGTGGTGCTGGCACGGTCAGGGACAACACTGGGGCTGATGCTGGTGAAGGAAAGGAGCGGATGCATGTCTTAGCATGCATCAGGCTCATTGGTCCTCACTGCACACCGATGTTAAGGGAGAATCAAGTAATGGAGGAAAAATCCCCCAGACGGTCCTAGGCGATGATCCCCGCTCCACCTCCAAGATGAAGAGGGGCAGACTCTGCTGTGTACACACCCTTCCCTGAAGTCCAGGAAGAGGTAAGAGGGGGCCTCCCCAGCCCTGCCCAGAGGGTTACACTGGGAGTTGAAAGTAATTAGAGGCAGGCATGCACTCTAAGGGCAGACTCCTCAACGTATTGGAGAGTGGCAGACTTAGGGATCTGAGAGAAAAGGAGGGTCTGGGGGCCATAGGAGGATAAATAATAAGTATTTAAAAAAAAAAAATTGGAGATGTATGCAAACAAGATTGCAGCAATACACAGGAGTCATGCAGCCTGAACACAGGGCAGAAATGAGCTGTCTCAATGAGGGATATAAATGAGCCTTTGAGCATTGGTCCACATGGCACATGGATTAAAGTTCAGTGGCAGGTGCATAGCAGTAGTAGCCACCAAAAGCAAGTCAAGCTCATACAGTTTGAGGAAGCATAATGAATCCCAATGGTTGCCCTGATAATGGATGAAGCAAGGCTTGTGAAGGAAGGAGTGAATGAGATCCATGAATAAGTTTGATATTGGTGAAGATGCAGCTGCAGTACTTTAATTTGTTGGATCATAGAGAACAAGAAGGCATGATACGATGGTCAGCTCCTGGTTGGTTGGTGATTGTACAGATTCTGGTGTGGGTCCCAAAATTGCTTCAGGATGCAGAGATACTAGACCCCTGGAACTTGGGAGGTCAGTGAAGGCTATACAAACAGTGAAAGAAACCATTGGGATTGAAGGAGAGTTGAAAGGAGTTGCTCACTGGAAAGTCGCTATAGTTCACCTGGAGGTATATGCAGGAGAGACAACATGGAGTCCAAAGGAATGAAGCGCTTGAATACCTAGGGGAAGAGGGAACTGGAGGACTGAATCAGCATGGAATCTTGGAATGGAGGAGCCTTTAAGACAGCAACTGGACATGACTACCAGAAGAGGCCAGGATAACACTTGATGCTTGATCGCCAAGTAGAAATGCTAATACATGGTATGGGGAGCAAATGGACTACAAGGACCACGGCGAGCAGGGTATTAGATAAAAGTCGGGTGGTGTAAGCAGCTTGGTGGTAGGAGCTAGAGACCCATCTGCTAGAGGGTAAAGTTCAACACATACGGAGATGCTAAGTAGAAGGGAGGAGTCTTCCCTGAGCCTTAACTGAGGCAGCCTGACTGACTGAGCACTGAAGCATACAGTACAGCAGCAGAATGACACATTGATTGAGCCAATAAGTCAGTCCTGGAAAGTCTTCATTAGGAATGGTAATTGGGTGAAATGGAGATGATGAAGAAACAATCAGTCATGCAGGACAATGTGTTGGAACTTAACTAAGACTTTATGGAGAGCAGAATAGTGAAGTGTCGGAGAGGCAAGGTGCCGAACCTCTAGATAAGAGATGCAAGAAATATCCATGAAAGACATCCGAAGGCAATTAGAGAAGAGCATGAGTGGGATTATAGAGTGGGTCTGACAGGATCCATGATGCTGGCGTGAAAACCCCAACTGTGATGTCCGCTACAGCGCCGGGAACCCGTAGACACCCCCAAACCCAGGGTTTTATTTAACTCTAAAAAATTGATTAGTGTTTTGCTCATAAAAGTGCTAATACATTGTGAAAATGCATATCACTTCCTTACTTAGTTTAACAAGCATAAGACTGCTAGAAAACCTATATACATACTTTCTTTATGGTTAGTATTGTCACAGGAAAACAACTGCTAAGCAATTATTTAAAACACTGAACCACAACATGACCCTGAACCAACTGGCAACATCGTGATGCACAATGCATCTGTACCCCCCACACACATACCCCCACTATGTATATCTAACTCCATGTCACATAGACAGTGGAGTTAGATATCTACCCCATCTCCCTAAAGTGTCTTGAAGGACCCCCCATCACTGCCGATTTAGGTGTGGTGGAGGGATCGTTGTGGGGGGATTCACTGTGCTGGTGTAGCTGTAGTGGTGGCATACCGGTCTGACACATTGCCATAGCAGATGAAATATGGAGGCAGAAGTTGAGAACTAATGGAGTGATAGCCAATAGTAAGGAAAGGTGATGCGCTGAAGAAGCAGTATGGTAAAATGCTGGTCCGGTATCCCAGGATGGAAGTGGGAGCACAGGTCTGGCACAGATGAGCAGGTTCAAAGAGGACTTCTGTAATGCTGCTCCAGAGGAGAATATCAGGATGAAGAAGCTTTCAGGAATCTGAATCCAGTGACTAGCGATTCAGTTTATAGTGTCAGTGGCTCAGTAGGTATCACACTCGCCTCTGAGGCCAGGAGATCAGTGGGCGGTGGGTTCAGTTCCCACATCTGGCACTTGGGTTAATATCCCAGTACTGACACTGTAGTACAGCATGAGAGAGGTGCTGCACTTCTGAGGTGCCGCCTTTCGGATGAGACGTTAAACCAAGGTCCCATCTGCCTGGATTGGTGGTAGTTCAGGTGGATGTTAAAGATCCCATGGCACTTATCAAAAAGGGTAGGGGAATTTCCCCGGTGTCCTGGCCAAATTTCCCTCATTCACTAAAAATACCACCAACAGCTTAATCTGGTTCAAGGTCAGTTGGCATTCATCTGTATCCCACTCCCTCGGCTCGTTCCTGAAAATAGGCAGGATATGTCTAGTGCACTTACCCGGTCAACAAAAACTAAACAAAAAATAATTCATTTATTGAAATATTTCACTAGGAACAACAAGTTGCTCATCTCCCAGTGTGACCTGGGGGACAGGGTACAGGGAGTATTCATAGCAGAAAAATACATTACAGACAGGAAGAACAAAAGATCAATACACAATTATACCAAGGCAGTCAAATACAGAGTACACCATATCAGTCATATACAGAGTACAGAGTACAAAGCTAGTATGCAAAATAAAGATTAAATTGACCATTAAGTACAAATTAATAGTTCTAAGTGCAATTATAGAGTAAAATATAGACCCAAATAGGATTGAAGGAATTAAGAGCGGGAGAAGGGTAGCAATTAAGATTGGGGGAAACAGATGCAGTTTGTGGAGAGGAAATTGTGGAGTACAGAAGAGAGACAATGAAGGGAGGAGGAGTGGCATATCTGCTGAGGAAGAGACTCCCAGATTTTGGGGAAACGATGGGTGAAATCAGACTGGCCTGCCAATGTAGAGCATCGAGGGACCACAAATGTGCGCGAGTCAGCTGATCTTAAGGAGTGAACTGGGGGGGGGGTGTAGAGGGAGGAGGACAGGTAAGGAGGTAGAGAGCCAAGTCAGTAATTAGCAATGAATTTGGCACAATGGGGGAGACGCCTGTTAGCAAGTTAGGGGAAAGATAGGGTGTGATATAGGTTCGTACTAAGGTTCATACTAAGGTTTAGAGAGAGCAAGAAAACCAAAGGCCCATGAGAGCTCCTGTACTAATCAGTAGTCATAATATCTTGGATATGTTTCTGTTAATAAATAAGCATCCAACCATGCCTTAAATTCTGTTTTACTTTTGCTAATAATAATGTTAAGTGGAAGTTTGTTCCAGGGATTGATAACCCTCAAAGTGAAGAAAGATTTTCTCCTTAAATAATTAAAGGTATTACCCTTTAATTGGAGAGGATGACATCTAGTATCATATATGTTGTCCTTAAATTGTAATTCCAAGTCTGTCAGTAGAACAAGGTCCTGGATGATGTTGAATAGAAATAATAAATCCCCACGTAGATGACATGACTCTAATGATAGAAGGTTGAGGCAATGTAATCTGTTTGTATAGGACAGGTTATACATTCCTTTTATGTACTTGGTGTACTTCCGTTGAACCTTTTCTAACTGATTTATATGGGACTTCTTGTATGGGCACCAGAGCTGTGACACATACTCCAGATGTGGCCTGGCATAGGCCCTAAACAGGCATCATCACCCTAGGGTCTCTTGTGATGTTACATTTAATAAACCAGATAATATTATTTGTTTTATTAACTGCTTCATTAATTTGATGGGCATATTCCATATTGTTTGAGACTATCACCTCCAAATCCTTCTCATCAGTAGTGGTCACTAAAGTACAATTTCCCAAGACAAATGATGTCATAGGATTCTGCGAACTTAAGTGCATAATCTTGCATTTGCTATTATTTAGCATCATGCCCCATTTAACAACCCAGGCAGAAATTATGTCCATCTCATGCTAGATGATGTCAGTGTCTTCATTACTGGCACTAGGGCCTCCTATTTTGACATCATCTGCATATTTAACAGATGTAGACAGAGAGTTCATTGTGAGGTCAGAAATGAAGGCCTGAAACAAACAGGGGCCGAAGGCTGAGCACTGAGCCCTGAGGTACCCCACTGGTGACATAGCCCACACTGGATAATTGTCCATTAATAATAACTCACTGTGTGGAATTAGTAAGCCAATTACAGATCCATGTAATGAGATATATGTTGATATGTAAGTTTTGTAGTTTAATCCTTAGGGTCCAGTGATGCATGACATCGTAGGCCTTCCTGATGCCTATAAAGACAATATCACATGGTACCCTATTATCCACTAGCTGGCTAATTTTTTTTTGTGAAAGCACATTAGATTGGTTAAACAGCCTCTGCCTTTCATGAAACTATGTTGTTCGATGTCTGATTTATTTAGAATGGCAGCTAGAATATCTTTAACAAAGCTTTCAAAGATTTTGCATAATGGCAAGATAAGGCTGATAGTTTGATAGTTTGACCAATCAGATTTCACTCCCTTTTTATAAATAGGTATGACATTAGCAGTTTTCCATTCTTTACGGACAAAGTTCTTTACAAGACATGACTCAAATAAAAAAATTAAGGGGAGCCACTAAACTCTTGGCAAGTAGGTACAGAAAGTGTCCGGTGACATTATCAGGCCCCATACAGGTTTTACCTTTCCGTAATAGTAATTTGTCAAATATTGTGTTGACCTCAAATGCAAGAGGGGCTTCACAGGTAAATGGGAGACAGGATCCAGTAGGAATTGTGCCCATATATATTTTGCAAAATTCTTCATTAAAAATGTTTGCCACATCTCTGGGATCTCGAATTACTACATTATTTACTTGAATTGCCCCAATCTTGCATTGCATTTTTTTAAAAGAATTGATGTATGAGAAAAAAAAATTACTATTGGATTGATTTGCATTCTTGGCTAGGTTAAGTTCTCAATTTCTTTTAGCTTTTTTGATACTAGTGTTACATTGTTTTTGAGTTGAAAGATAAACTGCCCAGTTTTGTGTAGTTCTAGATTTTAAGTATTTTGTGTGTTTGTTCTTTTTTAACTTGATAAACCTAATGGATTTGTTAAGCTATTTTGGATTGAGTTTCCTTTTTTATATTTTTCTCTGGTAGGTATGGACCTGTCTTTTATTTGTGATAAGGTGTCATAAAGTATTTTCCAGTATTCCTGAATCAGTAGTTCATGTGCTTTATCCAATCGATTTGTCCAAAAGCCTGTTCAGTCGCCTCTATATTGGCTCTATCGTGCACACATATCACAGCTGATTGTGTCTATTGAACACATAGGCCCAGATATTTAAAAGGGTTGCGCATGGCACGACAGTGTTGCGCCATGCGCAACCCACTGATGCGCCCTGGCGTGATATTCAAAAGGGAAAAGTGTGCAGCACAAATCCCAATGCACCGGAGCGCATCAGTAATGTATGCAAGCGCAGGTGGTGGGGGGGTGTGCTCATTCAGCCCAGGATGTGCAGACCCATGCATGCGCAACCCCTACCTGTGCCAGCACAAACTTGATCCAAAAAAAAAGGAACAACTGATGACCACCCACAGGTGAGCTGCCACATTGCAGGGTGCAACACGACAGCTGCCACCTGTGGGTGGTCACCCGAGTTCCAACTGCACCTGGCAGGACCCCCATGTCCGATCATGGGCATCTGTATAAAAAAAATTAGAATTACGTTCAATATCCCTGGTGGTCCAGTAGACCGTTATCTACCCGATCATGAGCATTTGTAAAAAAGAAATAAGTCCTATATCCCTGGTGGTCCAGAGGACCACTGTTTGTCCAATCGTGGGCATCTGTATAAAAACATGAGAATTCCTTCCAATATCCCTGGTGGTCCAGTGGAGTGCTGTTTGCCCGATCGTGGGCATCTGTATAAAAAATAAATAATTTCAATATGCCTGGTGGTCTAGTGGTACCCCCCCACCCGCCCACTGAGCCACCGCCCTACTTCCCCGGTCAGCGGCAGGTGGCAGCACCCACCCACCTGCCACCTGCTGACTGACACTGTCGGCAGGCTGTCGCCCATTGGTCCTTAGCGTGAGCCAATGGGCATGCAGCTTACCATACACATTCCAGATATGTGAATGGATTCATTCACATATCTGGAATGTGTAGAACGGTACGGGCTGCACACCCATTGGCTCACGCTTTGGACCAATGGGCATACAGCCCTATCGACAGTGTCGGTCAGTGGGGTGGCAGACGGGTGGGGTGCTGCCATCCGCTGGGGCACGTGGCGGTGAGGCTCAGTGGGCGGGTGGGGAGGCAGGTACCGCTAGACCACCAGGGATATTGGAATTATTTATTTTTTTATACAGATGCCCATGACTGGGCAAACAGCGCTCCACTGGACAACCAGGTATATTGGAAGGAATTATTATTTATTTATACAAATGCCCACAATCGGGCAGACAGCAGTCCACTGGACCACCAGGGATACAGGACTTATTTCTTTTTTACAAATGCCTGTGACTGGGCAGACAGCGGTCAACTGGACCACCAGGGATATTGGACAGAGGTCTGTTTTTTTAATACAAATGCCCATGATTGGGCTGTGGAGCACACTGCTGGTTGCAGGGGGCGTCGGTCCCTGATGGCTGCTGCCTGGCAGGGCACCAGGCGCAATTTGTTGGGGATCAGCACACCTGCATGCAAATGGGGCCATAATGACATGCAAATGGCCCCATTTGCACCTTGCAGACATTATGGCCCCATTTGCATGTCAAGTTTTGAATATTGCGGTTGCTGTGCATAGCGCAATGGAACTTGCCCTAGCGCATCCCCATGCTCCACTCTGGCCACTTGCGCTGGTGCAGTGCCACTGCACCATGCACACTGCGGGTGGCCAGGGTGTGATATTCAGTGCTGCTGAGCCATGGCGCAGCTTCATTGAATATCGCCCAGTCCACACCCCAGCGCAGCCAAGTTGAGCTGCACCCAAGCTTGCGCCTGGCGCAGTTTAAATATCTGGGCCATAGTCTCTAACGTAAAAGTAATAGAACTGTGATCACTATTACCAAATGGGGCTTCTTTCTGTACATCCTTAACATTAAGGATGTTATTATGCAGGACTAGGTCCAAAATGTTACTACCTCTGGTGGGAAGATGGACTCTGTTTTAAATGAAGCTGTGTGCATGTGGTCAAGTGTTCTTTACTATTAGTGGACTTGGCTAAGTTATTACTCCAGTCTATATCACTAAGATTAAAATCGCCCAGGACCATGATGTTTCCAAATTTACAAGCAGTCTCTAATTCACATATAATTGCTTCCAGGTATTCTATGGAAGAATTTGGGGGACAGTAGCAAGTACCCATGATCAAGGGCAAGGACTTCATTGGTGTTACTTTAACCCATATAGATTCTGTAGGTAAATTATGCATTTTTATTTTGTCTGTCATATCCAGATAGTCCAACCAGTGACTTATAAATTGGCCACACCACCACCACCCCCCCCCGTTTTACCTTCACGTTTATGTGAAAAAATATTATGACCTTGTACATGGGGGTCCCAGGCAGTCTTAGTGTCCCACCAGGTCAAAGTGATGAGTACGCACAAGGGAGTCAATGATGAAGTGGCAGAAAAAGTCAGGAGTCAGGACTAATCAGGGGGAAGGAGTCCATGGAGGCGGTTGAGAAGGAAAATCCTCTATACAGTTTGAGCCTTGAAGGATGACCAAGCAGAAGTCGGTAGCAATTAAAGGGAGGTAAAGGTGCTTCCATGATGTCCAGTGGTTATGATGCCAGGCAGACTTGAGGAAAATCACTTGATCAGGAATTGCCTGCTACAAAAGGAATTGAGAAGCCATAGGAAGCTGGCCAAGAGGAATGATGGCGATCGTGAGGGGAAGATAAGGTAGAGTATGAGGAGATGAAATCCAACAGATGATTGAGTGCTGAAGGCAAGAACTGGAAGCACGGTGATGGACTAGGACAGGAGTCTGGAGATGGAAAGACTGGACAGTTGAGTGCCAGTGAAAAAGAAGGAGGTTAGCAGTCAGATGACATGACCAAATATGGAATGCTGGAAAGAGGATTGATGAATTATTGCATGCCGGAGTCAATGAATTGAAAAATAGAGATGATGGAGAACAGGATGCTAGAACTGGAATCAAACAGACAAATGAGCACCTGAAGCAGGAAACATAGTAGGATGGATGAATGGGTGTGGAAAGCCAGAGGCATAGATGAACAAATGATGATGATGGAGTACAGGAGCACTGGACTTAGGTGGCAGAAACCAATGGATAGGGGAGTGCCAGACAGAGATGCACCTTAGGATGGAAAGTGGAAGGTGGGCAGTGCCTTGAAGGCCTGAAGGCTGATGACAGAGATGATGCAGAGGACGAAGCATTGTAGCTGGTGTGGTCCAGTAGCTTGAAGGAGAGGAAGGAGAAACCAAAAGTTGTGTGAAAGGCTTTTTGTTTTATTTTGAAAAACACCAAAATTCCTCACACAGCATAAGCCACTCATCCTCTGGGTCATAGGAGCCAAAATAAAAGCTAAGCGATTGCTGCTTAGGCTGTGGTGTTCACATTTTCCCAACTTAATGAATGGGGGAACAATATGCACAAACGAGATCGATATGAGAGACTCTCGTACATGTCAGTAGGCAAGAAACTGATGGTCATCATGATTTGGTACCCTTATCCAAACATAGACTAAGAAGCATGTCTCGGGGGAGTTCTAGGGGTACAAGCAGCTTTTCATAGCCTAGAGATCCAGGAGGAGACTCAAGTACCCGTGGTGACACAGTACATCTCATTCTCCCTTTGCTCACAAGCCAGGGCATTTGTTTGAGGGAGAGAGCCAGACAGGACTGTGTGTTAGCATTTATCAGTTTTTAATGATGGTATACTGTTATGGGTACAGGTCAATGTTGCACTGGAAAAGGGGCTGCACAACATAAGGGAAATATAGAAGTCATCGTGCGTCGCAGGCAGATCTGGGAAAATGGAAGGCACTCACTCGCTTGTGGGTGACGTCTCACCCTGGAAGTGCTGGCACAACAGAGCAGTGGCTGGCAGCAGAGGGTATGGGATGGACACCAGCCAGACCCAGATCCCTCAGGCAGTCCTTCACTTTTTCCCCCCCAGCATGGAACACAGGTGATGAGCCAGATGCCAGTTGGGGCAGATGACGCCATACCCCGGAAGCACCGGTAAAACAAGGGAGCTGTGAGGAAAAGGGAAGGTCAGCGAATCCTAAAGAGGCAGGCAATGGACACCCAGGAATTTCAGTGGGAGCATGGCTGGGCTGAGGAGTGGCAGCAGTGGCCAGGAAGGGATGCCCCATTGGAGCAGCAGCACAGGCAGAAAACGAGGTAACAAGGGGGGGGGCAAACAAAAGAAACAATAGGAGCAGAGCGAAAGGGGGAATGGGGACAAAGGATAGAAGGAACAAGGGGAGGGGGGGACATGAGGAAGGAAAGAAAAGGAGGGATGAAGTGACCAGGAGAAGGGAACAAACAGAAAGAAGCCCAACCTCAACAGCCAAGAGTCACGGGAGCCATGAAGATGGACGTGCCAAGAAAGGGAGCCCCAGCAGCCAGTCCATAGCCAATTCTAAAATGCTCTAAGCAGAGCAGATGGAAGTAGGTACAGTAGGTTAAGCAGAGGATGTGGGAGGAGCTATCCCCCCCTTGAACCTTGGGTTTTTAGCCCTCCCATTAACCTAACTAAGATGCATAACAAATGTTAGCATTCATATTATAAAGTAGTTTCGCAAAATGATAACCCCTGCATAATAGTTGCATGCATGTTATGAAGCAGTTATTGGCAATACATCCCAATCATACTGTCCCACTTAATGCAAGGTGGTTCAACTGGTGCAGTAAAAAACATATTTTTATTGGTGCCAAAACAGAACACATAGAAGAACCCCATCTCAGGGGGAGGAAATGGACAAGGAAGTGATAGATGGTATCCTTAGAATGGCAGAAACAGGGGAGATATTGTTGATGGGGGACCTGAATATGTCAGATGTTAACTGGAGTGCATTTGCTGCAGCCACATCCAAGAGCGGGGTCATTCTAGATGCCCTGCAGGGGGCATGCCTTAGACAGCTAGTATTGGAACCCACTCAGGAGGGAGCAATCTTAGACCTGGTACTCTCAAATGGAGATGGAGAGAGGATCACAGATTTAGAAGTGGTTAACCATCTGGGAACTAGTGACCACCAAACAGTATGGTTCACGATAAACACAACAGTAGAGTCAAGCCATACAAAGACAAAGGCAAAGGTCCTGGATTTTAGGAGGGCTGACTTTGTCAAAATGGGTGAGTGCCTCAAGACTGCACTAGCAGATGGGCAGGAAGGAGGGGTGGAAGAACAATGGGGAATAATCAAAACTGCCATCACAGAGGCAACAAGCCTTTGTGTGAAGCAAATAAAACAAAACAAAGTAAAAAAACACTATGTTTCTCAAAGGAGGTGGCAGGGAAGGTTAGGGAGAAAAAGATAGCATTCAGAAAGTACAAGGAATAACAGAAGGAGCAGGACAGAGAACTGTATCAGTTAAGGCAGAAGGAAGCAGGGAAGGCAGTCAGAATAGCAAAGACCCAAACAGAGGAAAAGATAGCCAATTCAGTTAAGAAGGGGGATAAAACCTTTAATAGGTACATCAGGGAGCAAAGGAAGACCAAGTGAGGGATAGTGAGGCTTAATAAAGGGGAGGGGTGGGTAGAGCATGACTGTGAAAAGGCAGAGACACTATTATTTTTGCTCAGTATTCACAAAAGAAGAGGGGGGTACCTAAACCAAGCAATAGAAACACTCAGGATAGGAGGGTCGATACCAGTCCATTCACAAAAGAAAGAGTTCTGAAAGAACTCTTAAAACTGAAGGTGGACAAAGCAATGGGGCCTGACAGGATTCATCCCAGAATTCTAAAACAACTAAGGGTAGAACTAGTGACACCACTGACTACCCTCTTTAACAAATCATGGGAGAATGGGGTGATACCTGAGGACTGGGGGGGGGGGATGTTAATCCACTTCACAAAAGCGGGAGCAGGGAAAAGGCAGGAAACTACAGACCTGTCAGTTTGAACTCAGTGTTAGGGAAAATGATGGAATCGCTTCTGAAGGAAAGAATTGTTAAGTACCTAGAGGCCAGCAGGGCACAGGACCCAAGGCAGCATGGATTCACAGCAGGAGGGTCATGTCAGATGAATCTAATAGATTTATTTGACTGGGTGACCAAAGTAGTAGACCAGGGAGGGGCTGTGGACATGGCCTACCTAGACTTTAGCAAGGCATTTAACACAGTCCCACACAAAAGATTAATATACAAGTTAGCCAGCCTGGGAGTGGGTCCCAAGATGGTAGCCTGGGTAAAAAATTGCTTGGACAAAAGGACACAGAGGATAATAGTAAACAGAGTCCACTCTGAAGAAAGGGGGGTTACTAGTGGGGTACCGCAGGGTTCAGTATTAGGACCGGTCCTCTTCAATGTCTTTATAAGAGAAATTGCAGAGGGACTGGAAGGAAAAGTATGTCTCTTTGCAGATGACACAAAGATCTGTAACAGGGTTGATACACAAGGTGGGGTGGAAAGGATGAGAAGGGACTTGGCAAAGTTGGAGGAATGGTCAAATGTATGGCAGCTTAGATTCAATGCAAAGAAGTGCAAAGTATTGCACCTGGGAAATAAAAACCCAAGGGAAGAATCCACCATGGGGGTGAGATATTAACAACAACAAAAATGGAAAGTGACCTGGGGTAGTCATATCAGATGACATAAAAGTGGGCAAGCAATGTGAGAAGGCAGTAAGGAGGGCTGGGGGGATACTGGGATGCAAAGGGAGAGGCATCACCAGTAGAAAATAGGAAGTTGCTATCCCTCTGTACAGACAGCTGGTGAGACCCCCATCTGGAGTACTGTGTGCAGTTCTGAAGACCTCATCTCTGCAAGGACATAGGCAGGATGGAGGCTGTCCAGAGGAGGGCAACTAAAATGGTGCAGAGTCTGCACCATAAGACATACGAGGATAGACTAAAGAAGCTTAATATTTATACCCTCGAGGAAAGGAGGGAGAGGGGGGACATAAAAGAAACTTTCAAGTACCTCAAAAGTACCCCAAGGGAATCAACAAAGTCCAAGAGGGTAGCAACTTTCAGAAAAAGAGGTGAGCAAGAATAAGGGGGCACAATTTGAAGATAGAGGGGGGGGACAACTCAGAGGTAATGTGAGGAAGTATTTTTTCACGAAGAAGGTTGTGGATGCATGGAACAGGTAATGTGAGGAAGTATTTTTTCACAGAGAAGGTTGTGGATGCATGGAACAGCCTTCCTGAGGAGGTTGTGGAGTCAAAAACAGTGGAGGAATTCAAGAATACAAGGGACAGACATAAGGCAATTCTAGTTGGGGGTAGGAGGAAGTAGGCTGTTGGTTAACTAGGATCTGCAGCTTATCCATTAGGTATGGAAATGGACAGACTAGGTAGGCCAAGTGGTCCTTATCTGCCATCAAATTCTATGTTTCTATATTTCTATGTTGCTGTAAAGTGGCATTTGTTGTGCTTTCTCACCCACAGCTCCTGCCAAAGTGGGGAAGCAGCACTTGTGTATCTTTGCATGCTCCAAGGAGTGGAGCACAGCACCTCAAATGCATTTCCCTGAGCCACTGTCCAATGCCAGATGCAAATGAGTGCAGAACTGGAGGGAAAGGCCAAGTCACTGTTATCCAGCAACACCCCCCGCCACAGTCCAACACCCCCATGCCCAACCACTGGTGCTGACAAACAACATACCCCCACCATGCTTCAACATTGGGGAGTTCAGCCCCCATTGCTGATAAACAACACCCACCATAACAGTCCAACTTTGGGAAGCCCCACTTCTGGTGACAACAAAAAGCACCCCCCATCCCTGCTATGGTCCGACACAAGGGAGCCCAATCCCCAGTGCCAACAAACACCTCCACCTACCATAGTCTGAAACAGGGATCCTAAATACAGTGGTGATAAATGACACCCCCCATCCCCTCCAAAGTCCAAACCCAGGCAGCCCCCCTCCCCCATGCTAACAAACCACAACTTCTGCAGTTTGACACTAGGATGCTAACTTAATGGTGCCACAAATCCCACTCACAGACACTGGATGCCCAATCCCCAGTGTTGGTTCCCTGAGGCAAAAAAAAAAGTCTATTGTCATTTCTTTTTTTTAACCTGAAAAAAAGAAAACCTTCCAGTGATATTATCTAGCCACCCACCCCAACACCTCTCACAGCAGCCATCATCCAACACCCCCATCCCTCACTAACCTCACTAGGGTCCCATAAAGTAATCCTCTACATGACTGCTGATGCTTCCGCTACCTCACTGACCACAAACTGACTAAAAACAAAGGAAGTCCAGTTAATGTGTTTTTTGTAATATGGAACTTTTACTCATAACTTTGACTTTCTTCCTAGATTTTAGCTGCAAATTTTCAAGATGGGTTTTTGTTCCCCACCTTATGAACAAGAAGTGTCATTTTTCAAATCCCCACCAAAACTTGGGCCTGCAGTCGCTCCATGAAATCACCGTTTGAACAGGATTTAAAAAACTACACTTGTCTTGATCATAAGGAGGGGTAGTTTATTTGTTTAGTTCTTGATTACTAAGTAAATGAATTACACAATACTATGCCTATTTCGAGTCACAATCCGGGAAAGTACAGTTACAAGCATGATGGAGTACAAACACAGTAAAGAAATAATGGCATTAGAAATACTATAGTTATTAAATGAGCAGAAGCTTTAACAATACAGTGCATGATCAAGGTAGCAAGGAGACAGCACATTGCAACAAAAAAATAGCAGGAATATAAGGTGCATCTAGATAATTGAAGAAATTTAGCAAACACATTCTTAGCACAAATAGCATATTACTCTGGGAGGCAAGAAGCAGGTACAAGAGTCAGAGACCATAAGGTGGTGGTAGAGCTCTCTTTTTGAAACAGGCATGGGAGGAGGAGTTCTGGAGAGCAACTAGAAGGGAATTCCAGTAACTGGGCACAAAGTGGGAGAAGGGATGGAATCCCACATTGGCAGTATGCCTGGGAGCAGTTAGAAGTAACACGTCACCTGATTGGACAGTAACAAAAAGACTATTGAAATTTGGAGTCAAAATCTCAAAAATCAAGTTCTGAAGGAATATTGACATTGTTAATATTTACTCATAATGCTGCAATTAGTTCTTAATTTGGAACCCATATGTTCAATGTAGTCATTTTTTGTTGTCTTGCACGCAGCACAGGCAACATTTTGTGACAGCTTGCTTGGAGTAGCAGGTTGTGGAGGTGCGGCCGTGTTGTGACCAATGGCGTCACTGCTTTTTTGGGCTGGTTTCTATGGCACCAATGAATGAGCATGCTGTCCATGACAGCAGTTTAGAAGCATGCCACCAACTTGAAATAATTTCACCGCTGTAATGAAGGAGTGCTCCATCATTGCAGGGCGTGCCTTGCCTGCTGAAACATTTCAATAAATATGGCAGCAGCTGCTGCCGTCAAACCTATCACAGCCCCTCAAAAGCTGACTTCGGGGGTGCCCAATCCCCCTGTTGGCATACCCCTTCCCCAGTTCATTTGCTGATGGAGGAGCCCAATCCCCATCTGCATAATGTTCTCCCTTTTTTTTGTCTGCTGAGGGGGATGCCCAATCCCCCTCAGTATCATTCTCCCCCAAACACAGACACGCTTTCTTTGCCAATGGGGGGGCCCAGTCCCTGTCAGCTTCAGTCTCTTCCCCAAAAAATACAGGTGGCACACTGGGAGCCCACCCCGATGTACCAACATGTCCTTGTCACACCCTGAAAGATAAAAACTTTCCAGCAATGTTTTTTATTTACCCTGTAAAACAGAAAATGGTCCCTTGTGGTCACAGTGGCCCCCACCCAACCTGCACCCACCCTCTGTGCATCCCACCTCCCCACATCCCCCCCCCTCACCCCATACTTACCTTCGGAGCCAATCGTGACGATCTTCAGTGGAGCGGGAATACATCTACAATTTTCAAATATGACTGCGAACTGAAGAAAATCACAGTAAGCTGTATAATGGCATCAATGGGGGGGTGTGGTCAATTTAGGTGGCTATCGCAGCCATTTTTGTGACTTTTGGCTTCAAATTTTCAACACGGGGTTCTTGGGAACCCACCTCATGAATTCAGTCACTGTCATTTCATTATTCAGTCCCATAAGTTGATTTTGCTGTCAGTGCACGGAATCACCTTTCGGGAACGATTAATGAAACGTCAATGTCACTGTTCATGACATGGGCTGCCAAAAAGCTTATGTTGCAAATTTGGTGAAAAATTTCAAAAAAATGACTGTTGCGAATGTGCGTTGCGCAGTTTCCATGCACACTCGTAAGTTCGATAATTTTAATATCTTCACTCCAGATTTTCAACATTGCCAGTTTTTCACACTTGCTTATGAACAGTACAGCTATCATTTTTCACATCCTGCCCGAAATGTGTTTTCGCACATCTGGCACACAATGGCGTAGTCGCTGTGGGAAATCAATGTTCAGGACAGATTAACAAAATCACAGTGACACTGTTCATGAGTGGAGGTCCTAAAATGCCTACGTTGAAAATTTGGTGAAAAAATTCCACAAAACAACTGTGTTATGAATATGCGTTGCACAGTTTCCATGCACGCTCATAAGTTCGAGAATTTTTAATATTTTCACTACAGATTTTCAACATTGCCATTTCCTCACACCTCCTTATGAATAGTACAGCTGTGATTTTTCACATCCTGACCGAAATGTGTTTTCACACATCTGGTGCAGAATGGCAGAGTCGCTGTGGGAAATCAATGTTCGGGACAGATTAACAAAATCACAGTGCCACTGTTCATGAGTGGAGGTCCCAAATGCTTTCATGAGGCAGGGTCACAAAAAGTCCATGCTGAAAATTTGGAATGCAAATACCAACAAGCGCCCGGGGCCGTTAGGGTTTCTAACTGTAATGTCCCACCCTGTAGAGACTGACAGGCATCAGGGGTGAGACTTTGGATTGTTGGCTGTAATGCTCATACCATTCCACCCCCGCTCTGCAGCCAGTGACAGGCATCAAGGTGTGCCTTGGACTCTTCGGCCCTAACGTTCACCCCATTCTCCTATTCTGCACCCGTCTAAATGTATTTCCTTATGGAATGGGATGAGCATAAGACCCGATGATGCCAAGGCACAACACAACACTTGTCAGAGTCTGCAGGGTAGAGAGAGGTGAAATGGCGTGAGTGTTATGGCCTACGACCCAAAGGCACACCTCAATGCCTGTTAGTTTCTGCAGGTTGGGGTGGGGTTGGTGTCGGTTCCATACTTCACTGCCATTCCTATTATGCATCTCTCTGACTCCTGCGCTACCAATGCCAATGCTAGCAAGACAACATTCGGCATTGACAAATGCTTGTTTTATAAGTCTAATTGCAATAACAATTTTCTTTTCCACTTTTATTTTTAACTTACTTGAGGTTTCAAGCAGAGTGGCGTGAGCTGTGCAAGCCGCACAGAGTCAGTTGGCAGCTGTATCGGTCATTTCTAAGACGTTAATGGCCAATCCAGTAGCCAATCAGGAGCCTTGCTAGGCTCATGAATAATTAATTAGATCTATAAAATTAAATTAAATCCAACATTTGTGCTTTGCAGCCCTCTCATTTGTGCTTCACAGCCCTCTGTGATGCAGATGCTGACCACTGGGTGACTATGGTAAAATTTGTTGTTTTTGGAGAACGCCTCTGTTGTTTTAGATTGTACTAGTGGTAGTGGTGTTGATCAGGAATGTGCTGTGACAGGTGACTGAGACATATTACTGCCAGGGGTAGGGTTGCATAATTTTCTGCTTTGAGAAATAACCAGAAAAGGAAGTAGCTTGTGTTTTTTCCTTGAAGGGGTGCTGGTGTTAGGAAACAATGCGGTGATTATAGTGCTACTGCTGCTATTGTCAATGTCCCTGACCCAGGCATCCTCATCATCATCACCCCTTCCCCCGTGAATCATAACAGGTCACCTAAGTGCCTGTTGGGCTTCCCTTTCATGCTGCTGACACATAAGTGCTTTCTTTTCATATGGCTGCACAATCCCATAGTCCCAAGATATGACCCAGCTTTGCCACGCCTTACTTGAGCTTTTCAGATCTGGCAAACTGCAAAGCTCTCGTCTGTAGGATCTATAACATAAAGAATAATGTTCAGTAAGGGCAACCATAAACAACAAGGCTGTGCTTCCATCGAGGGGTTGAGATGACAGCATATGAACCTCGAGAGCAAAGCTCGAGAGGTGCGTACTGTCATCTCAACCCTGAGATGGAAACACATGCCGAGTTGTGTGTGGTTGACCATATTTTATTTTTTTATAGTATATGGTTTTTGACACTGGAGTGACAGACCCCCACTGAAGTAAAACCAAAAAATCTTGCCATTTGTTTGTTCTATTCGTATAACACAATCAAATTTCCAGACTTTTGAAATGTAAAAGGTATGACTTTGGGCACTGGGTGGTTAGTAAGTAGCTAGGTGTACAACAAATGAAAAATTTAAAATTGTATGACCTTTCAACTGTGTATACCAACTGTTCAGAATGCACATAACAACACTTTAGAATGTGCATAAAGGTTTGGAACGTGCTTAACAAGGATTTTGAGCAGGCTGATTTTTATACATAACAAAGGGTAACCATATATTGCAGAAAAATCCCACACTAAGCTGGTTTGTGCCATTGGTTGCTGCTTGCTAAAACCAGCATTTTCCCATGTTGCGGGGGGCATGACTTGGCCTGCACTTCTGCCATCATGACCACCCACACCACCACTGTCTTGTTGTTCCTTATCATGGTGGTCCTGTTGTAAATTAACCATTGTTGCTTTAATTTTTGAGATACCCTCATCATCTTTCTCCTTCTCACATAGAGGATTCCATTTTTATGTTTGCTTGTGCGCATGCCTAAGAAACATTATGTGGCAGCTTAGGAGAGAAGCGGGTTGTGGAGGCGCGGCAGTGTGGCAGCCACCGGAGGTATTGTATTTGAGGGCTTGGCAGTGGTGGACCAATAGAGGCACAGTGTGCTGATGATACTGGCTTCTAAAAGTGCCACCGACTTCTAATGTTTTTGTCACAGCAATCAGGGGCCTTCTGTCATTGCAGCATCAGCCATTCTGCTGCAATGGGGCGACTCATCATTGCAGACGGAATGTTACCTAGTATAATATTGTTTGTGAGGCATGGCGGCTTGCCCTGTGTTCACAAACAATATTAATCACTTACTGCTGAGGGGTGCCCAATCCTCTTGGCATCGCCCCCACAACAGTCTTTGTTTGGCCGATGGGGGCCCCAATCCCCATCGGCTTCAGTCCCTGTCCCAGTTTAATTTGCCAAAGGGGAGCCCACTCCCCATCAGCCTAATGTCCACCCTCCAGAAAAGTAGGTTTGTGCCGAGGGGGGTGCCCAATCACCCATTGGCTACAGCTGCCCACCCAAAAAACACTTGGTTGGCATGCTGGGAGGCCACCCCAGCGTGCCAAATGTCCCTGTTGAAAAAAAACCCATCCCGCGATGTTTTTTTTTTTTTGTTCCTGTGAATCAGACAACAGTCTCCCTTTGAGTCCAGTGGCCCCGCTCCCCAACCGACGCCCACCCTCTGCGCACCCTGCCTCCCCACACCCCCTCACCTTATACATACCTCTGGAGCCCAGCGCGATGATCTTCAGTGGACCAGGAACACATCTGCACTCTTCAAAGTCGACTGCGAACTGAAGAAATTCCGATAAGCTGTATAATGACATAAATAGGGTTTTTTCAACTTTGGTGCATATCTCAGGCATTTTTGGGAATTGTGGCACCACATTTTCAGCATGGGATTTTTGGGACCCCTCCTCATGAACTCAGCCACTGTCATGGTGTTATTCTGTCCCGAAAGGTGATTTTGTGTTCACTGTGTGGAATCGCCTTTCAGGACCGATTAACAAAACGACATTGCCAGTGTTCTTGAGGTTGCCTCTCAAAAAGTCTAGGTTGCAAATTTGGTGAAAAAAATCCAAGAAATAACTGTTTTACGAGCGTGCATTGCGCAGTTGCTATGCATGCTCATAACTTCGCAAATTTGCAATATTTTCACTCCAGATTTTCAACATTGCCATTTTTCCACCCCTCTTTATGAACAGTATAGCTGTCATTTTTCACATCCTGGCTGAAATGTGTTTTTGCACTTCCGATGCAGAATTGCAGGGTTGCTGTGGGAAATCAGTGTTCAGGACACATTACAAAAATCACAGTGACACTGTTCATTAGTAGAGGTCAGAAAATGACTATGTTGAAAATTTGGTGGTGAAAGTCCATAAAATGACTGTGTTATAAGCATGCTTTGCGCAGTTTCCATGCATGCTCGTAACTGCGCACATTTGTGATATTTTCACTCCAGATTTTCAATATTGCTATTTTTCTGCACCTCCCTATGGATGGTACAGCTGTCATTCTTCACATCCTGCCCAACCTGTGTTTTTGTGCATGTGGTGCAGAATGGCACTGTCGCTGTTGGCAGTCAATGTTCAGGACACATTGACAAAATCACACTGCCTCTCTTCATGAGAAGAGGCCCCAAATGCTTTCATGAGGCGGGATTACAAAAAGGCTATGTTGAAAATCTGTAGTGTAAATACCAACAAACGCCTTTGGCATTGGGTTTCTAGCCATAATGTCCTACCCTGTACAGACTAACAGGCATTGGAGTGTGCCTTTGGATTGCCGACTGTTCTGCTCATGCTATCCCACCCCCACCCCCTGGCCACTGACAGGCCTCAAGGTGCACCTTGGACTCTTCGACCCCAGGCTTCACCCCATTCTCCTATGCTGCACCCATTTCATCATATGTCCTTATGGAATGGGGTGACTGTAAAACCAAACACCCCAAGGCACACCTCAACATGTGTTGGTGTCTGCAGAATAGGGTGAGGGGACATGGCATGGCCGTCATGAGCGACAACCCAAACACTTACCCCAATGCCTGTCCGTCTCTACAGGATGGAGGTGGGGCTAGTGTGAAGTTCAATACTTCACTGCCATTCCTATTCTGCATCTGTCTCACTCCTGCATTTCCAATGTTAATACCAGCAAGCAAACATTCTGCATTGGCAAATGCTTGTTGTTTATAGAACGACATTTTAGGGGCCTCCTCTCTGACTCCCAGTCTACATCAAGAACAGGATCATCTAGATCGGAACTGAAATCTTTATTGCCAAGATCAATATCCTCAACTGTAACTTCCCTCTCCTCTTTATTTATCTCATCAACTCACTCACCTACCTAATCCAGTGCATCCTCTTCTGACAGTTCACACTGAGAATCCGAGAAATGTTCTGACACTGTGTCTCAGACTCGACAGTAGCCTGACTCAGAGACTCCTCCAGTAATGATCCTCCATGTAACTAGGACATCAGAAACATTGGTGCTACATCAGTGGCTGCTTGTTGTATGTGACTTTGCTGCACAGTCACTCTAACATTTATTTATTTATTTGTTTGGTGACTTGGTAGGTGCACTGATCCAATGGATCATTTTCAGTTGCGACTCGGTCCATATAGAAGGCACATAAAACAGGATAGTCAGACATTACAATTTCAGTTAAATACGACAATTACAACACAGTGCAGGTTAGAGTACAGTTACAGTTAAAAATAATGATGAGGCACATTTACATAATGAATTGATTCAATTACGCAGTGACTGAGCAGCAATACAAGAAGCAACAGACATGAATAGAGTGACCCTAGGGAGCATTTTGCTACTACTGCTAAGGAAGCTTTATAGAGAGTCCAGAAAGACACTTGCGAATCAAGGGATTGGAGGGAGACAGAGACATTATTCAATAACTTTTGTGCTATGATGGAGAAAGCTCTACCTCCCTGGCTTGTTGATATTCTGGGGACTTCCAGTCCCTTTCTCTGTCATCAGATTGCACAACAGGAACCATCAAGGGCATAGACTCTGATATGCCAGGTACGTCATAACGTAAAATTCAGTGCTAGCCAGGGCAAGAGCAGTGAAGCTCCCACCCACCATGAAAATTAAGGCAGAGCTTCTCTAGGTTTCCCTCCTTGCCCACTTTCCACACCCTTGATGGGACTTTACTTGAGGATACATCCTCCTTCAGGTATCTAGGTGTTTGGCTGGACCAAGACCTCAACTTCCCCGGACAGATTGAAGCCATCCAGAAAAAACTGCACCCCAGGCTTGGTGCACTGTTCTGGAACCATAGTTGCATCCCTCCTACGGCTCGGCGTGAACTTGTCCAGAAAATGATTCTGCCCTTTCTTGACTACTGTGATGTAGTCTGTGATGCTGCTCCCAAGTCCTCCCTAGTCAGATTGGATACTTTTTTTAATTCCTTCTGCCATTTTGCCCTTGATGCTCCCTCTCGCATCCACCACTGTGATCTTTACCCTGCTCTATCCTTCCCCTCTCTTACAAAACAGATAACTCTCTCACTGCACCAAATTCACCTCCAAGCACTGGCTGGGTGAACTCCCTTCCTACCTCTCCCCCTCTTTTATAAACCCCCCTGCCTTAGATCAACTGACTCCTGAACTCTGGTGGTCCCCCACAAAGCCACCCTCATTGGCCAATCTGGGTACTCTTACTGCCTCCCAAAAATGTGGAATTCACTACCGCCTCAAATTCATCACTCATCCTCCTACTATTCCATCAACTCCACCACCAAAAACTACCTTGCACCTAACTGTTCCTGCCATGACCCTCAATAATGCCCCCCTCTAAGCCCCTACAAACATTTGACAATACCCTATCCCCTTTCAGTACTTACGCAAATGCCCCTGCTGCACCTCCACCTCCCTCCCACCTAACTACCTCCCCTTCCCCTTTTCCTCCGCTACAGGCCCTCTCCTGTTCTCTTACTGTGATTTCACAACCATCTAATGCTCTATCAAAGGCTTGTCCTTACCCTCCCTATAACTGGCCCAGCTCTACCCCCATTGTACTTTCGAGGGACTGAGTTTTCGGCCTCTCTACTCTTACCTACCCTCTCCTGGTCTTTCTGAAGCCACCTTCTCACTGCCTACAACTTACCTCCCTCCTATCATGCTTCACCTCTCACTGCCTGCACTCTGCTTCCCTATGGTCATTCTCTACCTCTGCCTTGTGCAGGCAGGGTCCTCAACATGCTGGAGGGGTCAGGCCCTGCCAGACCCCTCTCCTGCTCCATCTTCCTTTCTCCTCCTCCTCCTCCTCCTCCTAACCATTGGCCTCCCATTTCAACCCATTCTCTGCCTACCCACATATTCCCTCTCATCCCCCTCTTTTATCTAACCCTAATTTGTCTGACCCCTAATCTCTATTGCATTTGAAGACAACTTGCACTTCTGTTCACCTTAGTTAACTTGTCCTGTCTATGTCACTCCTCACGAACTTGCCCAAGCTCACTCCTATTCAATTTCCTTTCAAACATTTTCTAGCTACATAGTACATATATGAACATACAAATTGCCAGCAGAAGCAGGCCACGTGATGTATTGAGTCTGCTCGATTGTGCAACTAGACCCTCAGCATGCAATTGCCCCACCCTTCCCTCCCTCCCCTTCTCACTGAGCTTCCCCTTCTCACTCTGTTCCATCCCCTCTTGAAGCTGCCCACTGTCCTACAGGAAACCACCTCCTTGAGTAGAGTGTTCCATTTGTCTACAACCCTCTCCCTGAAATAATGTCTCCTGATTTTCCTCCTGAATTCCCCCAACCTCATTTGATGCCCTTTAGTTTTCCTCCCTCTTCTGATCCAGAATATCTCTCCTGTATTAGCCTTGTTTATCCCCATTCATGTATTTAAAGTAGTGTTGTCAGAACTAGTTTGAGAAAGATTCGAACTCTCCTCAAACCCTGGTGTTCGAGTTCTAACTTAGAACTCGAACACTACAGAGTTCAAATCATCCAAACAAATCTCACTTCTGTCTGTGTGCTTTACGTTCCTCCCATTCCCGTTCCCGATTTTGGCACCAGCTGAGTAATGCAGCTCAGTTTGCTCCCCTCATCCTCTCAGTTATTGTTGGGGGGGGGGGGCAGCAGTTTTCGGCTTGTCACGCTAGTGTATCTGTATACCAACCACCTGACCATCTGCTATGCAGTCAGGTGGTGGTGTTAGAGCGACTCGAGTCAGTCTCACAAGTCGAGGGATCATGCTGAAGTCGTCTGCACATCTGTGGCTCCCTTTGCCATTCAGACTTGTAGCGGAGAAGGAGCTGCATCATCTGTGTGCTCTCGGTTCAGTTGTGCGTGTGACTGACACTGTTTTTGTTATTAGTCCTATACATTATGTGCCTGAAAATTAAAAAAAAAAGTTAAAGGGCAGCTGAGGAAAAGAAAGGAGCGAGTAGGGATCCGGAACTGAGGAAAGAAACTAGGGCGGGAGGTGGAACCATGAAAGAAGCTAAGAACGGTTGGGAGTACTGTTGGGAGGAGTGTTAGAATATGGAATTAATGAATGAACTTGCAGACTGCTGCCTGGAGACTGCCTGTGTGTGAGTGCTCAATCTGTTGTGCACACATTCCTCTTGTCCTCTAGTTGCTTGCTGAATTAAACACATTTCTTCACAAATCACAATTGTGACTTACAGGCCCTGGCACTCTTGGGCAGGAGGGAGATCTCCCTGGTTTGGTGAGGGGTGAATATATGCTTATATTATTTGGGTTTTTTCTGAGAGGGAAAAAATAGGTTAAAACTTTACTGATTGTGTGAAACTTGAAGTTCTAAGCCCACAAAAAAAGAAAAAAAAATATTTCGTCAAAAAATTGTATCTCAGCCAGGACTGTGCTGAGGGCGGGGGCTTCAGTAAACTTTCTCCCTAAAAAAAACTCCTGTATTGTGTTTGTCTCCACTGCATCTTCTGTGAGGTGGCCATCAAGTCACCCTGTTGCTGTCTGTGCCATTTGACTGCACCTACCCGGCTATTACCCAGTGTGTGTTACCGTCTGAAGCCCAGTTGTGCGTGTAACTCCACCTCTTGTGCTCAGCCCTTAAATACATGACAGAAGCCTAAAAATATATTTCCCTGTTGGGAGAAGAGACAGAAAAATCTCTTTCTTCGGTTTATGTGTGTAACTCCGTCTCTTGTGGTCAGCCCACCACTCTGCTGCTGTGCACCCCTTGACTGCACTGTACTTTACCCAGTGTGGGTTACTGTGTGAAGTGCAGTGGCCAGTTGTGTGGTGGCATTATCCTTAAATACACGACAGAAGCCTAAAAATATATTTCCCTGTTGGGAGGAGAGACAGAAAAATCTCTTTCCTCAGTCTGTGTGTGTAACTCCGTCTCTTGTGGTCAGCCCATCACCCTGCTGCTGTGTGCCCCCTGACTGCACTGTACTGTATCCAGTGTGTATTACCGTGTGAAGCCCAGTGGCCAGTTTTGTGGTGGTTCAGCTGGATTCAGAATTACAATTATTGACCTTAAATCTTGCCCAGCCTGCTATGCATATGCCTATTTCCAGTGGTTCAATCATTCTGTAAGCCTTCAACCTGGGATCGTTTAGTTGCAAACCGTCATATTTGTAAATTACTTTCAGTCCACTGTATCACAGTGTCATACAGCCAAAATCAAATTTTGGAGTTGTATCCAGCGATCACAGACCACATAGCTTTCTTACACAGGAATTGTGTGGGTGTGGGTGTGTGCAGTACTGGTACTGTTATGGCTGACACCAACACAGATGAAGCATCTGGTGCTGGTGGTGGAGCAGGTGTTGGTGGTAGTGGTAATCCTGGTGCTAGCAAAAATAACCAAAATGTTTCAAGTGATAAAAATTCAACAAACAACAAAAGGTAGTAAAGGGGGACCTTTTAAGAAAACCTGTGCAGCTGCTGGGATCACACGGAGAGGCACCATAAGGTATGCTGTTCATGCTGTTAAAATCCCTGTGACTAGCAGTAATAATGCAAGTGACAATGAGTCCCTCTCTGACTCAGGCAGTAGCTCTTTGTCTCAGTCTGACACTGTTGTGTCTGATGACATATCATTACTTCCTGAATGAAGTGAAATGAACAAGTCTGCTAACAATGAATCAGGTAGTGATGTTGCAAATAGAACCACACTGTTGGCAATGAAAAGGACGTATCCATTGAATCCACCACTTCTATATCGGCCAACAATGAAAACCCATCAAAGTCCCGTGCCCACTGTTCTAGCACCAAGGAGCATGTTCCCGGTTCTATTAGGACAGGTGAAAAGACACAGTCTTTAGCTATCTTCCTAGCACTCGAACAAAAGCTGTTACATCTGAGGTTTGGAATTATTTCTCTGTCAGTAAAACTGATCCATGCAGAGCAATTTGTTCCCTGTGTAAACAGAGTGCAAGCCGTGGTAAAGTTGCATCATGCCTTGGCACTACAGCTCTTAAACGCCATCTGAAAAAACATTCACTTTTGCTTATTCGTCCAAAACCCATGTCCTCCATCTTCCAGAGCACACGTGAGAAGGGTCAGGAATCTGAAACAGATACTGAATTGTCTGAACTTGATGTGGACAGAACCAGTGCCAGCCCTAGGATCACCATTACCACCAACACCAGCACTATCAGTACCAGTTGCACATCCAGTGATGGCACTGAATGTATAAGTCCAAGTCCACCATCTCAGCGTCCATCTGCCCATCGAAGCTCGGTGTATAATAAACCAGCAGGGACATGTTGTAAACGGCTAACACTATCTCAGGCTTTTGAAAGGAAGAATACTTTTACTAAAAATCATCCAAAGATCCTTCATCTTAATCAAAGAATTGGTGAACTGTTAGCTGGAGCCCTTCTTCGATACTCTTTGGTAGAGCATAAGGATTTCAGGGAGCTAATGAAACTTGCAAAGCCTCACTACAATGTTCCTCATCCAAGGTATTTTTCCTGTGTTGAAATACCAAACATTTATTAGGATTTAAAAGTGACAGTGATGCTTGCACTTAAAACTGCAGAGGATGGGGTTATTCATATCACAACAGATATGTGGACCAGCAGTCAAAATATAGATTACATGTCCCTTACCGCTCATTGGGTCACATTTTCTTGTGCTTCTTCAAAAACAAAGACACCCCAAAAGATGGCGCTACTGCATATAAACAAATTTGGGCAAAGTCATACAGCTGAAAACATTTTGCAGGAACCTTGATTAATGGGTTTATTCTTACAGTCTAAAATGTGGCTTCATAGTAAGTGGCAATGGAGCCAACATCTTGAAAGCAGTACAGGATAGAGGATTTCTGCATTCTTCTTGCTTTGCACATTGCTTACATTTAATTGTCATGGGGTTTCTCAGCAATGAAACACAAGTGGATGGTATGATTGCTGTTTGCAAAAAAAATTGTGACTCAGTTTTCACATTCAACCAAGGCTATACGGACATTGTCTAATCTGCAAAAAAAGAAAAAAAGCACAAGTTGCCCCAGCAAAAGCTGATTCAAAATGTTTCCACTCATTGAAACTCAATGCTTTATATGCTGCAGCACCTCTTGGAGCAAAAGCAAGCTCTACATGAGTATTGCTCCAATTACATTATTGGAAATGGCATTACGCTGTCTGTGCTGCAGTGGAAATTAATGGACACAGTGGGCTGCATCCTAGCTCCTTTTGAGACAGCTACAAGGGACATATCTTCTGAAGGTGCATCTGTGAGTCAGGTTATCCCACTCATAATGCTGATTTCACATCATCTTAGTGTTCTAAATCTACAGATAGAAAATGACAGATCTGAAGCTCAGACAACATGTTGGTTGTATCATAGGAATCTCGTAAAGAGAATGAGTGAGCACTTCAAAACCAATGACAAATTAGTTACAATAACGAAATCAAAACACTGCATCCTTGCAACTCTCTTAGATCCCAGGTTCAAGGCTATACATCTTCCAAAAACAGATGATATGGAGCAGTACAAATGTCTGTTGCTAGATGAGCTGCAGCACTCACAGGAGTCAAACACAGACATGCACAGTACCTTCAGGTTGTCATCACCACAACATGCAAGTTCATCTTCACAAAGGGATACAGAACTGGGAAAGTCACCAAACATTAACAGTAGTTGTTCCACAACTGCCACTTCTTTAACCCTTAGTAGCAAGCTAAATCTGTGGCAAAACCTTTCCCAAATTGCTGCCAAACCAGCTTATGCTGATTCCTCTTCTGAGCATTCTCTTTACATCATGGTAGACAGTTACCTGCAAGAACTACCTATTCCTATTGGTGCATGCCCTTTTGATTACTAGAGATCAAAACGGTCAGTTTGGACAGAGCTGTATGATGAAGCCTGTAAATATCTTGGTCGTCCTGCAACAAGTGTCTCTTCGAAACGCATGTTTAGTACAGCTGGCAATATTGTGACAAACACCAGAAATAGGTTGCTGCCAGAAAATGTACACACGTTAACTTTTATTAAAGCTAATAGGTCAAGATTTTCATATCCCTACAAGAGTATACAAACTGATCCTGAAGTGATCGATGTTGTGCATGTTGATGTTGATGACAACTCAGATGGTGGTGGCTGGTAAATATTGTGTGGGGCAGAGTCTCTCTGGACAAAAAAGAAAACTTTTATAGACTGTGATGACTTGGGCTGTCTCTCTCCTTTCTCGATCTACCGCCTTGGACTACACACACCCCAAACATTCACCATTTCATGGCAAACTGCTTTGTCGCTAGGGTCTAAAGTCAGCATGTTTTATATACAGGGCAATTTTAACATCAGTGGGAACAGGCCCAAATTTGGCATAAAAGAGACACTGTCATGTCAGCCATTTCTGTATCATATTATTTATAGTTAAAATGCAAACATGTATTTTTGGATTTGCCTTCTGTGACTTTGTGGTGCATCAGTATGGGCCGGGACCGGGGGTGGTCTATGTTCCAATTTTAAAGAGGACAAAACAATGAATTCTAATTGCTAGCTGTTTATTATTTTTTCAATTAAAGAAATGTTAGCCATAAACCAAAATGATCCATATGTAACTTACTTTACTGAATAAAAAATGCCGGGAAAAACTGTATTTTGGATTATGTTTCTTTGGGCAGCATCCTGTTACAAGTCTCTTCTGGAGTTTTACCTATGTCATGGTTGAGCACATATCATTCTGTAAGCATAGGTCTCATACCACAATAGATCATGTTTAACATTCTGTTGTACACAAACCATGGCATAGTAGCAACAACTCTCAAATTAGTGGTTCCATGAAGAGAACTGTACAGAATGTTGTCCATAAGAAGACAGCAACTGAAAAGACAATTTTTCACACAAGTGTTGTTTATTAAGGAACAGTTCAGTATGGCTCATTTGGAGGCAAGAGTTTCACTTTTCTTGAGTAAGCATGGGGTAGTTTTAGCATTTGAGAGGGGGAGGAGGGTAGAATGGGTGCTAGAGGGTGGGTAAGGTTTGGAGATTGGTTTTAACATGGATGCAAGAGGGATAAAGATGGCACGGATGCTAGTGCATGGGTAAGGGTCGGGGTTGGTTTTAACATGGATGCAGGAGGGAGAAACATGGCATAGTTGTTAGTGCATGGTGATGGTTGGGGAAGTGGGTTTTAACATGGGTGCGGGTGGGAGAAGGGTAACATGGATGGTAGTTCATGACTAAGTCTGGGGGTAGTTTAAACATTTGGGTGAGGAAGGGGGTGGAATATGTGCATGAGGGTGGTTGAGGGTTGGAGGTTGGTTTTAACATGGGTGTAAGGGTGGCATGGTTACTATTGCATGGATGAGGGTGGTGGAAGAAATGTGGAATGGGTACTGGGGTGAAAGAGGGATGTTGTTGTAGTCCTTTCATTTACAGATTCATGATTAGCAGGGGATGGTGAGGAAAAAGATGATGACAGACTGATGATATGGGAAGGCTGTAGCGATTGCCCACTGTGGAACCTACAATATATATATATATATATATATATATATATATATATAGGGTATATATAAGGGATATGCAGTGGTTCAGTGTGTAATAATGCATTTATCTTGTACAGTTTCCAATGACCTCAAGTAAACCTCACGAGTGCCGAAGGCACGAGTGAGAGATACAGAGGTCACTGTGTACAAAATAAATGCATTATCACTATACTGAACCGCTGCATATTCCATTTATGCAGCAGGTTTAGATGTTGTGTGAACATTTTGATTTTGGTAGGTGTAGATAATTTGTCAAAAAGGAAAATAAAATTGAATTTTATGCTGTTTTTTGCTAATTATAAAAAAACAAAATGGTATCTATAAATGAAACACCACTCATTTTGTAGATATTTTTGAGCTGAACATTTTTCGTGCTCACAGTACCGTGCTATCACTTTTTGTTTTAAAGTTATTTATATTTTTTGTCAAAAAAATGAACAAAAAATTACATTTTCTTCTGTTTTCTTGCTAATCATATACAATATACAGGGTTTATATAAATGAAACAGTATTCATTTTGTAGATAATTTTGTGCTGAACAATTTTCGTGCTCAAAGTACCATGTTATCTTTTTTCATTTTTAAGTTATTGACATTTAAATATGGTTAGTACTGCTTCTGAGGCCGAACATTCTAAATGAATTCTGAAGAGAACTGTGTAGATAAATGAGCTAGTGATGTAGTTACTGTGTGAATAAATGGGTGATGATGTAGTTACTATGTGGATAAATAAATTTATTACCATAGTAGCGAAGATAAATGGTTTTATTCTACAGTTTTTATCCTGACGCCTGTTGCATAAATATATTTTTTCCCTTATTACATCATTTTAAACTGCTGCCACTTAGCACAAGTGTCCTGTCCCCTTTAAAAAAGAAGAAAGGAATCAGAAATAAAAGAAAATCTGCATCAGCAGTTTTTACAGAATGTGACCAATCACAAACTGTGCTTGCTTTACAAGTACTGATAATTTGATGCATAATGGAATTGATAGACACTGTCCCTTAAACATCACATGCCAGCTGCTGCAGCTACATTAAATGTTCCTTTAGTTAGTATATGGTGAGGAAACCACTTTTTTATTTATGTCACTGAAATACAGATTTTATTGACATATTATCTGGAAAGATGCATTATCTTAGAAAGTTATATGTATTACTTCAATTTGCCAACAAGAATGTTGGTATAAGTATGCATTATCTTAGAAAATTGCATGCATTTTTTGCCAACAACTGGCATATTTTTTTATTCAAATGTCTTGACTGATTACGTTATAACATAATATGTTCTGCAACAGTTCCACGTGCTGTGGCTGCAGTACCTTGACTTTGTTATAAAAGCTTTCTTTGAACATAGCAACTTTTAATCTACTGATTTAAAACAAAAAACAGCAAATAGCTGAGATTAGGTAATATCAGTTATTTTTTCTCATAATTCATGATGATGAGTATATATAATTGAGTACATAAATGGCTAATGTGCCACTTTCTCCGCTAAGGAACTATGATGCAGCTGCAGCAGGAAAACCTTTAATATATGGGTGGGTGGGTGGGTGGGTCTGTTACGTAAGTTGCTGTCTTTAGCAAACAGAAGAAACCACAGGTAAACCTAGTTGTATTCCTACCAATGTCACACATGATAATTTCTCTCCCCTCTTATACTGAACAGTTTTTCCTTCACATGTATTTTATTACTATCTTCATTACTGGCAGCACAATTAAAAAATAGGGTTAGAGTTCTAAAAAGTTCTAAAAAAGATTAGAACCCTAGAACTTTTTCAAAAGTTCTGGACTAGAACTAGAACCCAGAACTTCAGAGGGTTCTGACAACCCTAATTTAAAGGCTTCAATCATATCTCCTCTGTCCCACCTCTCTTCCAGCAAGTACATAGAAACATAGATTTTGACGGCAGATAAGGACCGCTTGGCCCACCCAGTCTGCCCATTTCCCTACCTATTGGATAAGCTGCAGATCCTAGTTAACCAGCAGCCTACTTCTTCCTACCCCCACCCCAAGAATTGCCTTATGACTGTCCCAAGCATGCTTGAATTCCCCCACTGTTTTTGACTCCACAACCTCCTCCAGAAGCCGCTCCATGCATCCACAACCCTCTCTGAAAAATTCCTTAAATTACCTCGTGCTGCCCCTTCTATCTTCAAATTGTGCCCCTTGTTCTTGCACACCTCTTTTTTGAAAGATGCTACCCTCTTAGACTTTGTTGATTCCCTTGAGATACTTGAAAGTTTCTATCATGTCCCCCCCTCCCTCCTTTCCTCGAAGCTATACATATTCAGCTCCTTAAGTCTCTGTTCATATGTCTTCCGGTGCAGGCCCTGCACCATTTTAGTTGCCCTCCTCTGGACAGCCTCCATCCTGTCTATGTCCTTGCGGAGATTGGGTCTCCAGAACTGCACGCAGTACTCCAGATGGGGTCTCAACAACTGTCTGTACAGAGGGATAATAACTTCCTGTTTTCTACTGGTGATGCCTCTCCCTATGCATCCCAGTATCCCCCCAGCCCTCCTTGCTGCTCTCTGACATTGCTTGCCCACCTTTAGGTCATCTGATATGACTACCCCCAGGTCCCTTTCCATTTTTGTTGTTGTTAGTATCTCACCCCCCATTGTGTACTCTTCCCCTGGGTTTTTGTTTCCCAGGTGCATTACCTTGCACTTCTTAGCATTGAATCTAAGCTACCATACATTTGACCATTCCTCTAACCTTGCCAAGTCCCTTCTCATCCTTTCCACCCCACCTTGTGCATCAACTCTGTTGCAGATCTTTGTGTCATCTGCAAAGAGACATACTTTTCCTTCCAGTCCCTCTGCAATGTCGCTTATAAAGACATTGAAGAGGACCGGTCCTATTACTGAACCCTGTGATACCCCACTAGGAACTCTCCTTTCTTCAGAGTGGACTCCATTTACTATAACTCTCTGTGTCCTATTCTCCAGCCAATTCTTTACCCAGGCTGTTATCTTGGGACCCACTCCCAGGCTGGCTAACTTGTATATTAATCTTTTGTGTGGGACTGTGTCAAATGCCTTGCTAAAGTCTAAGTAGGCCATGTCCACAGCCCCTCCTGATCTACTACTTTGGTCACCCAGTCAAAGAAATCTATCAGATTTGTCTGGCATGACCTTCCCGCTGTGAATCCATGCTGCCTTGGGTCCTGAGCCCTCTGGCCTCTAGATACTCAACAATTCTTTCCTTCAGAAGTGATTCCATCTTTTCCCTACCACTGAGGTTAAACTAACAGGTCTATAGTTTTCTGCTTCTGCCTTGCTCCACTTTTGTGAAGGGAATCACATCTGCCCTTCTCCAGCCATCGGGTACCACCCCATCCTCCCATGATTTGTTAAAGAGGGTAGTCAGTGGTGTCACTAGTTCTACCCTTAGTTCTTTTAGAATTCTGGCATGAATCCCATCAGGCCCCATTGCTTTGTCCACCTTCAGTTTTAAGAGTTCTTTCAGAACCCTTTCTTCTGTAAATGGGCCGGTATCAACTTCTGTATCCAGAGTGTTTATACTGCTTGTTTTAGGTACCTCCCTCACTTCCTTTGTAAATACTGAGCAAAAATATTTGTTTAGTATCTCTGCCTTTCAGAGTCACCCTCTGCCACCCTCCCTCCTCTTTATTAAGCCTCACTAGCCCTCCTTGGTCTTCCTTCGCTCCCTGATGAACCTATAAAATGTTTTATCCCCCTTCTTAACTGAGTTGGCTATCTTTTCCTCGGTTTGGGCCTTTGCTGTTCTGACTGCCTTCCCAGCTTCCTTTTGCTTTAACTGATACAGTTCCCTGTCCTGATCCTTCTGTGATTTCTTGTACTTCCTGAATGCTTTCTTTTTCTCTTGAACCTTCACTGCCACTTCCTTTGAGAACCACAGTGGTTTCTTACATCGTTTCGTTTTGTTAATTTGCTTCACACAAAGGCTTGTTACCTCTGTGATGGCAGTTTTTATTATTCCCCATTGTTCTTCCACCCCTCCTTCCTGCCCATTTGCTAGGGCATTCCTTAGGCACTCACCCATTTTGGCAAAGTCAGCCCTTCTAAAGTCCAATACCTTTGCCTTTGTATGGCTTGACTCTATTGCTGTGTTTATTGTGAACCATACTGTTCGATGGTCGCTAGTTCCCAGATGGCTACCCACTTCTACATCTGTGATCCTCTCTTCATCTCCATTTGAGAGAACCAGGTCTAAGATTGGTCCCTCTCAAGTGGGCTCCAATACTTGTTGTCTAAGGCATGCCCCTTGTAGGGCATCTAGAATAACTCCACTCTTTGAAGTGGCTGCTGCAACTGCATTCCAGTTAACACCTGGCATATTCAGATCACCCATCAGCAATATCTCCCCTTTTTCTGCCATTCTTTCTATCATTTCCTTGTCCATTTCCTTCCCCTGAGAAGGGGGTCTGTATACAACCCCTGTGCAGATTGTGGTGCCATTGCCGGTCTCCAAATTTACCCACAGTGCTTCTTCTCCTCCTCCCTGTTTTCCATTTTGTTCTGTTGCTTTGATTCCTTCCCTTATATAAAGAGCTACTCCTCCTCCTCCTCCTCCTCTTTTACCCTCCTTGTCCCTCCTGTAGATAGTGTATCCTGGTACCATGTTTCTGTGACTGCCACGATATCCAGATGTTCCTCCTCCATCAAGGCCACTAATTCAGGAAGCTTGTTACTCAGACTATGGGCATTGGTACTCATTGCTCTCCATTTTTTGATGGCTTTACCTTTTTTTGCAGCATCCCCCTCTGACCTGTCTACCTCTGTCTTTTTCTCATTTAGTACCCTGTTTTGTGAGAGGCTGGGATTTTCCTGCTGCTTATCAGTGCCTCTCCCCTTGACTAGTTTAAAAGCTTGCCAATGAAGCATTTAAACCGATTGCTCAAAAGACTTGTTCCCTTCCTGGACAGATACAGACCATCCTGCCAGTATAGGCTGGTGTCCCTCCAGGTGGAACCCCAGTCCCCAATGAAGCCAAACCCCTGTGCTCCACACCATTTTTTCAACCATTCATTAAACTTCATAGTGCAAAGTACCCTCGCCTCACTCATGCCATTGACAGGCAGCACCTCAGAGAAGGATATTGTGTGTGCTACTTGTCTTAGACCCCTCCCCAATTCTACAAAGTCCTTCTGCACTGCTCTAATCTCATGATTAGCCAAGTCATTTGTCCCTAGGTGGACAATGACATCCAGCTCAGACTCCCGTGCAGCTGTTCTCGTGATCCTGAGGATGCACTTCCTGTCTCTCCAAGCCATGGCACCAGGCAGGCACCTTACTTCAGTTTTCCCTGCTCCCCCCAGTTCTATCCCCCTAATAATTGAGTCCCCCACCAGGAGCTGCTTCCTTTCCTTGTGGTGTCCTCTGCCTCCTTCCTGTGGGCCTCACTTGTGACAGTTGTCCTCAGCCTCCTTAGTCTCCTCTGCGGGTGCATCCATAGGGGAGCTATGCTCCCCCAGAATGGTGTATGGATGTGGTGTGGAACAACTGACTGGGTGTGCCTCTGTTCAACCATCCTCACCCTCCCTGAGCCCACTGTGGTCCAACTGCTGTGCTTTCTTCGCAACCTCTGAGGTAGTGGTGGTGGCTCTGGTGCTCCCTGGATGGGGGAGGTTCCCTACATGTTCAGCATGTTCAGCCTTTCTTCATATGAATTCCCTTCCATACCCTGTATCATCCTTGTCAGTCTGCATTGCGCTCGCTCCAACAGCCTGATGTCTCACTTCAAAAATGGGCACCAGTACTGCATGCAGTACTCCAGGTGTGGCCTGACCAGTGACCTGCATAAGGGAAGGCTCACCTCACTATGTCTAGAGGAGATTCCCCTTGCTATACAGCCTAGCATCTTGTTGGCTTTCTCTGCTGCATTCCTGCACTAAGCCAAGTTGTTCATATTCCCCGTAATTATCAACCCCAGGTATTTTTCCTCTTCTGTGCTCCCCAACTGTACCCCACCCAGCTGATAGCTCCTCCTCTGGGTTCTTAGCTCTGAAGTGCATTACCTTGTACTTCTTGGCATTGAACCCCAACTGCCATATTTCTGACCACTCCTGTAGTTTGGTCAGGTCCCCCTGCAGTTCTCTCCACCCCTCAATGTCATTTACCACAGCTCCCATCTTGGTATCATCTGTGAACACACTGATCTTACTCTGGGTCCCATGCGAGATATCTGCTATGAATATCCCAAACAGCACTGGCCCCAGTACCAATCCCTGTGGCACTCTGCTTGTTACCACTCTTGGTGATGAGAGTTTCCCCTCCACCTCCACCCTTTGCTGCCTGCCCTTCATCCAGTTCATGATCCATCTGACCATCCTTGTACCCACCCCTACATCTTCCAGCTTTCCCCTTAGCCTTCTTAGTGATATGAGTCGAAGACCTTGCTGAAGTCCAAGTACAGGACATCCTTTGCATGGCCCTTTTCCAGCTCCCTGGTCACCTGATCATAGTACTCAATCAGAGTTGTCTGGCAGGACCTGCCCAAGACAAACCCATGTTGCTGCTTGTCCTAGAGGCCACTGTGCTTTAAAAAAGTCAGCAGTCTTTCTTTAAGGATTTTCTCCATGAGCTTACCCACAATTGACGTAAGGGTCACTGGTCAGTAGTTACCTAGATCATCCTTTGGTCCACCTTTGTGAATGGGTACCACATGAACCAGTCTCCAGTCCTGTGGTATGCAGTCTGTGCACAGAAAGAGATATTGAATTTGTCAGACAGTGGTCCTGCCAGGCTCCCTGCCAACTCCTTGAGTACCCTAGGGTGAATGCTGTCAGGTCCCAGTGCCTTGTCCACCCACAGTGTCCTCAGCCACTCCAGTACTACTCCCTCTGTAATTTCTCCATCTATCACCCTCTCCCCTGTCCCCTCCACCACTTCTATGAGGTATCTGTCCCCCCTCTCCACCATGAATACAGAGCAGAAGTACTCATTCAGTGCCTTTACCTGCTCCTACCCCTTCTCTACCCACCCCCTGTCCTTCTTAATTCTCACTATCTGGTCTCTGTTCTTCCTTCTTTCTCCAATGTATCTGAAGAAGACCTTCTCTCCTTCTTTAATTCCCTGTGCCAGCCTCAGCTCTCTGGATGCTTTGACAGCTCTGACTAGTTTTGTAACCTTCCTGGACTTCTTTGTATACTCCTCCCCATCTTCCCTTCCCCTGATCTCTTGAATCCTTGGAAAGCTCTCTTCTTGGCTGTCACCCCCTCTGCTACCTCCTTGGTCAGCCAACTGGTCTTCCATGCCCTTCCCTTCTTGTTCTGTACCCTAGTACATGTCACAGTAGCCTCTGTCAGCCCTGCCTAATAATACTCCATTTTTGATTGGCATACATGGTGGGTTGGATCCCCTTCAGATTCCTTATCAGGATTTCCCCATGATGTTGAAGTCTGCCCCCCTGAAGCTAATCACCCTGGTACCAGGACCACCAGTTGTCTTCCCCATTCTGAGAGTGAACCACACTGAGTGGTGATCACTCCCAGCCAGAGGGTCCTCCACCTCCAGGTTCCTTGCGACCACCTTGTTTGTTAATACAAGGTCCAGGGTTCTTCTCAATCTAGTTGGCTTGTGCACTAATTGTACCAGGAAGTTATCTTGGAATTCCCACAGTATTATCTGCTCCCTAGCACATGTGGTGGTTGGTGTGCTCCAGTCCACCCCAGGTAGGTTGAAGTCCCCCACCATCACTGTGTTTCCCTTCCTGCAAATCTTCTTAATTTTATCTGCCAACTCTCTGTCCAGCCTCTCCCCCACAGCGGGTGCCCTATACACCACCCCCATCCTCAGTACCCTGCCCTTTGGATCCTGAAACTGTATCCACAGGGCCTCTGTCCTACCTTCCTCCCCCTCTTCCTTTATGCACCTTATTCCCTCCCTTACATAGATTGCCATCCCTCACCTTTCCTGTTTGCCCTGTCCTTCCTAAACAGTTTGTATCCAGGGATCATCATATCCCAATCCTGGTACCGGGTGGCCCAAGTTTCTGTTATGGCTGCAATGTCCACCTGCTCCACTGCCAAGAGAGCCTGCAGTTTGGCTGATTTGTTTCCCAGGCTCCTTGCAATTAGCAACACTACCCTCCACCCTGCTGCTATCCTCTCCCTGCCCTGGTTATTCCCCCCCATTGCTTCCACACTAATGCCCTCTCCTATAACTTGGGGGGTAGACTCATCTGGTTCCCCTCTTTGGAAACCCTGCCTACCACCTTTCCACTTACCACCCCCCTTTCCTAGTTTAAAGCTACCTTTGTTGCTATGTATCCCTCCATCCCCTGCTTCAATACTTTCTTCCCCTCCCCACACAAGTGCAGCCTAGAAATGTGTAACTTAGTGTTTGCCAAACGTAAGTGTTATTGTATCTGCCTAGTTCAAAACTGTTAGCATTGTATCCTTCTAGTCCAAAACTGTTAGTATTCCATTTTTTCATTACTTCTGTACAGCCTGCTACATTGATTGGAATGTAATCAAATTGTTTATCTCTATTGTGTACCAAAACTCTGTATATTATCCTCCTGTTCCCCTACCCCCAGTTCGCACAGGGAGACGAGCAACCTGTTGCTCAGTGTGCCTTCCTGGTGACACATTTCAATAAATAAATAAATACAATCCATTAAACTGCTACCCTACACTAACAGCCATGCTGCTAAACAGCTGATCACCCTCCCATGATGCAGACCAAGAACACAACAAGCCATGGCTGCTTTTTGACAGAATTCCACCACCTACCTGGTTCGGAGTCGGCGAACTGCAGGTCATGCTAACATCAATTTTCCTGTCCTCCGTTTTTTAGCAGCTGTCAGTCACATTGATCCTATGTCCTATGATAGCTTCAGTTCATTTTTTTAATTAAATGCACCGAGATCTGACATCCTGTCTGAGTCCTCCCCACCATGCCAATGACCATGTGTGCTGATTTAGAGTCCACATTGCTGCAGCATCATTTCTGTTGCAGCCTCCATGCTCGGTGACAGAGTGAGCAAGCACTTTGGATCCTGAAACTGTATTCATAGGGCCTCTGTTCTGCCTTCCTTCCTTCCCCTCTTCCCTTATGCACCTTATTCCCTCTCTTACATAGATTGCCACCCCCCACCTTTCCTGTTTGTCCCGTCATGTTACTCATGTATACTTGCCAAGCAAGTGTTGCTTGGAGCCCTGCCAACGGGCATCACCAGTCTTCTATCAAAGCCTCAAAAGTCGCGTCACACCCGGTCCTCTGTCTCTGAACTCTTTCACGTTCCTAGGGTTTGGACCACCCAATGCCAGTGATCCTTCCCTTACAGAGCTCCTAACTGAATGAATGGTTGAGCTGTGAACTGACTAGCATACCTCAACTTACCCAGTTCAAGTGTCTCCTGCATCTGCACATCTCGAAGGAAAGTGAGTGTACCTGCTTTAATTAGCCATGCGATTTGCACCCCATCTGGCAACCTACATTCCCCAGCCTCCTTGACAAGGCCCCTGGCTGCATCCTTCCTCCCCTGCTCAATTGCCTCTCTCACCTTCCCCCCTACCTGCCACATCCGGACCCTCCTACTCTGTCCCACTAACTCACCCACTATGACCCCTGACTGATTCTTTTCCACACCTTTCTTCCTCCGCTCTCCTCTTTACTGCCTCCCCCACCATCCCCTCCCTCCTGCCACCTTCTCCTTCTGTGCTTGCCCCCATTCCCACCCGTTCTACCCCTTCCTGTCTCACTCAACATGCTTGACAATGCCGCCCTGCTGCATCCCCCCTACCCCCCTTGTTCTCTGTCCTTCTGCTACTCTTCATCCTATGACTCACCCTTCCCTATTTCCAAATGGGATTACCTGCCCACTTTTCGCCTATAAAGTCCTAAAATGCCAACTATGTATCTAATTGCAATCACCTATGTTTACTATGTATTGTGCTGTTCTACTGTTCGCTGTATTTGATATTATCTGTACATGTTATTGTGCTTTATACTCTGTCTGTTTTGTAACCCTCTCCTCATTATTGATGTGGAACCTTTGTAAATGAGCTCCACTGTGCTCAAAGGTATTTTCTTATCCTAGATTGAAATAAATAAAATAAATAAAATACACTGTCTGGTTAGAAGCAAGCTCAGATTTAGACCGACTGCATGGTTCTTTGTTCTGGCAATCAGGACGTCCTTATGGACACCCAGATAGATGTGTCCTGTCTATTAGGAAGCAAGTGGGTGCAATTTAATTTAAATTTACCCACTTGATTTCATGCAAATTGCATGCAGTGCTTGCAGAATGATTATCCGTGGAATAATGGGGAGCCACAGAATATGGTTTTGCCAAATGCAAATAGGCAGAATTCCACAGAATGAGCCATAAAATTCCTATGGAAATTCTGCCATTGAAATGGCCATTTCATGGTTATTCCACCAGTGGAATTCTGCACAGCACTACTATGGGTACAGTGAGAATGTACTGATTGTGAAAAGTCCCTGTACTAAATGTGAAAAGCGCCAGTATGTAGTTGTCAAGGGAAATGCCCTTATTTTGATATGTGACACTGGAACAGCATAATAAATGCATTCTGTTTGATCGCAGTGGTGCCTCCAAAGAGGTCCAAGTGCAGATGCTAAGGTATTATTTACAGTTACTACCCCTGCCTTGCACCCATGGGCTTCAAGCAAAGTTGAGGCATCTGGGCTCATTGAACTTCTCAAGGGGGAGGGGAGGCTGGTTTGCAAGCAGAAAAAGGGAATAGCCCAGTGCCTTCAACAATTTGCTCATGCACGTAGGTCATAAAGGTATCCACATCACTTCCAGGTCATTGCCCCGAATCACTTTCAGTTATGCCTATGGGTGAGATGGTAAAACAAATATGGAATGTGGATTAAACTGCATTTAGACAGAATGCATTTGTCTAGACTAGATTGTTAATATTGGAATGTGAATTGCTTAGAACAGACAGTAGTTGTCTATTGTATATGTCATGTAATATGCTTATATTTAGATAGGAAATAATTATAGAGACAGACTTTAAATACATGTGTGTACAGTATGTGGACTTCTTCTGACCTTTTAACTCAACCTGTGATTGACGGGAATGTCAGTCTTCTCGCAAGGGGAGAATGCAACCCCCAAAGGTGGGGCATACTTGGTGAGCTATCAGAGACTCCGGGAGGGTCCACCTGTGGTGCCTGCAACCTCCGACTGGAACTGGTGCTGAAGGCCAGGTAAAGAGGAATGGAGTTTGAATAATCCATGCTCCATGCCACTGACAAAAAGGGTGCCCCTCGCAAGTGAAATGGACTGAACGGATCACCACTGACATTACTGAAGCAAACCGGATTACAAATACAAAAGGCTTACTTGGATAAGTGGAGATAATTTAGCATCCAGCAGAAAGAAACTGTGTAAAAGCAGTAGGCACAGAGGACTATCATCTTCATGAGGGGTCAGCCAACTGGAATCTGAGGGGTTTTGCAGTCACTCTGAAGCACTCTGGGAGCCAAAGAAGCAGAGTATTTGGCACCTTTTCTCTACCAGTAGGGGAGCCAGAACTGTGACTGACAGCCAGGCCAGCCACTCAGGAGATGGAATGTCTGGGTGCTGTGCTGAAACTATCTCATCTGCAAGGAGGGGCTTCAGACAGTCCTGCATGGAGATTCAGAGGAGAAAGAAGTGCTGAGGAGGAGAGCTGAGTGCCTAGCTGGCCTGAAAATTAGAAGTGACTGGTTGTTTCTGTTGAAAGCTGCTAGGGCTCACTCTGAACTGATTACTGTTGCTGTATGAGTTTCCTGTAAAAGCTGCAAAAGAGAAGTGCTACAAAATTGAGATAGGGGAAGAGCCACTGATATCAGAGGTGGGATACAGTCATCTTCTACCCTGTGTTGTGTGAGGAATGCATGAGGTCAGGAACCTAGTCTGCGGGTACCTGCTACCTTCGGCTGAGAGTGCGCTGGAGAGGGAGGCAGGAAGCCCTCCGGTCTAGGCCACATTTGTACCTTGATGCACTGCAGCACTGCTGGTGATTACTGAGTCAGGGATGTCACATGAGAGTGACCAGGCCCCAGCATAAGCCTGCAACTAATCCATCTGTTCACTGCCTGCACAGGATCATTGGTGCCAACTTCCACCTGAAGCCTGCTTGGAGGTCCACTCCGTGATTCTTCTACAGCTTCCACCTATGTTATCATTGGATAAATGAGTACTTGCCTAGCCAATCAGATTTCTGCAACACGCTTTCTTAGTTAGATTACAAATTGCTTCTTGTATACAAGTTTCCTGTTGGAATACAATGTTTGTTGTTTTAAAGTGCTAGCCAAAAAGCCAGTTGAATGAGGTTTTCATATTGCAAGCTTGTGCATTTCGTTATTGTACCAAAACAAGATCCCAGGCAATGCATCATCAGGCCTGCACCAGTTAGTAACTTGGGTACACAGTAACCAAGTAAACTGCAGTTTAAAATATATTGCTGACAGTACAGTGTCTGAAGGTATATACATTACTGTGGGTGTACAGCTATTGAGGGTATTTGGTAGTCCTTACAGTATAGTAGGCTACAAGGTATCCTGTGCATGTGTGGCAGAAAGGCATGTGATCTCTAAGGAGAGGCCTGACACATTAGTGAGATTGCTAGCAAGGGGCTCAGTACCGCTTGCCTATTAATTAAGCAATAAGGTATGACAAGGAGTGCATTATGGTGAGATAACAGCCCACCTTGGGTGGGTTGAAGCACAAGGCAAAGCTGAGTGCTTCCACCACCTAAGAACATACAAAATTTGCCTGCAGATAAAGGCCTAGAGGTCTATCAAGTCTGCTCGAATGTGCAGCTAGCACCCTTTATTCTGCAGCTGCCCTTCCCTTTCACCCTTCCCCTCCATTGATCTCCCCCTTGTCCTGTCCCAGCCCCTTTTGAAGCAGTCCACTGTTCTACTGGATAACACTTCTGCAGGTAATGCATTCCACCCAGCTACCACCCTCTCTGTAAAAAAGTGTCTCCTCATCGCCCTTCTGAACCTTCCTCCCTCCAGTCTCATATAATGGCCCCAGGTGTCCCTCCCTTACTTTGAACAGCCCCTCTGTACCTGTCTTGTGTATTCCTTTCATGTACTTAAAGGTTTCAATCATGTCCCCCCTGTCCCTCCTCTCCTCCAGTGAGTACATGTTCAACTCCCTCAGCCTCCTCTCATATGATAAGTCCCCCAGCCCCTTGACCATATTTGTCACCCTGCGCTGCACCCCCTCCAGCAACCCAATGCCCTCTTCAGATACGGGCACCAGTACTGCATGCAATACTCCAGGTGTGGTCAAACTAGTGACCTATACAGTGGCAGAATCACCTCCTCCCTCCTCGAGGATATACCCCTTGCAATGCAACCCAGCATTTTGTTAGCCTTTGCAGCTGCCTTTCTACATTGTGCCAAGTTGTTCATTGACCTTGTAATGAGCACCCCCAGATCCTCCTCCTCCTCTCTCTGGGCTAGCTGCACTCCCCCCAGCTGGTAACTCCTCCTTGGGTTCTTTACCCCAAAATACAGCACCTTGCACTTTTTGGCATTAAATCCCAGTTGCCAGGTGTCTGACCAGGTTTCAAGTTTTGTCAGATCATCCTACAACCCCTGCCACCCCCCTAGGTCATCTAACACCGCTCCCATCTTGGTATCAACAGCAAAGAGACTGATCTTGCTCTTGCTGTCCAATGATATGTCTGCAATGAATATCCCAAACAATACTTGTCCCCACACCGAGCCCTGTGGAACACCGCTCATCACTACCCTTCGGTATGAGAGCTCCCCATCCACCACCACCCTCTGTTGCCTTCCCTGAAGCCAATTCCCTACCCATCTCACCAGCTTAGCACCCGCCCCTGTGCCTTCAAACTTACTTCCCAGCCTTCCATGCGGCACCGAGTCGCATGCCTTACTGAAGTCCAGATACAGGACATCCACTGCATGGCCTCTGTCCAGCTGCCTAGCTACCCAGTCATAGAACTCCACCAGGTTGCTTTGGCAGGATCTGCCCTGTATGAAGCCATGCTGTCTGCTGCCCTGTAGTCCTTTGGCCTCTAGGAGGGCTACCAGCTTCTCATTCAGGATAGTCTCCATCAGCTTACCCACGATGGATGTGAGGCTCACTGGTCTGTAGTTCCCTGGTTCATCCTTGGGGCCACTCTTGTGGAGGGGCACCGCATGAACCATCCTCCAATCTTGAGGTACACACCCTGAGTGTAGTGAGGCATTAAATAGGTCTGCTGGACCTCTGCCAGCTCCTTCAGTACCCTGGGGTGGATGCCATCTGGGCCTGGCGCCTTGTCCACCCTCAGTGCCTTCAAAACCTCCCGACCGCTGCCCTCCATGATTTCCCCATCTGTCACGCCCTCCCTCTGTTTCCGCCATTCCTCCCCCCTTGGGTATCACCCCCCTCTTCTCCTTAGTAAATACTGACCAGAAGTACTCATTTAGTGCTTCTGCCTTATCGCACCCTGCTTCCACCCAACCCCCCCCTTCCTAATCCTTACTATGTGGTACTTACAGCTCCTTTTCTCCCTGATGTACCTAAAGAAGTCCTTCTCCCGCTTCTTAATGCCTTGTGCCAGTCTGAGCTCCGTAGATGCCTTGGCTCCCCTTACTGCCCATGTCACTTCCTTCAATTACGTCAGGTACTCATCCCTGTCCTCCCTTCTCCCCATTTTCTTGTACCTCCTAAAGGCAGCTCTTTTCCTCCTTACTTTTTCCATGACCTCCTTGCTCAACCAGCTCAGGTTCTTAGCCCTAGCCTTCTTGATCTGGGCCTTGCAGCAGGTTTTGGTTGCCTCCACTATCCCCAGCTTTATGAGCTCCCACCTCTGGTTAGTGCCCATACTAGGTTGAATTCTGGCCAGGTACCCTTTTACCACTTCCGCCATCCTCCCAAAGTCTTCCCTCCTGAAGTCCAGCACTCTTGTGCCAGATTCCACTCCTTCCTTGCCCATATCCAATGTGAGCCATACTGAGTGGTGGTCACTTCCTGACAGCGGTTCTTCCACTGTAAGTTCTCTTACAAACTCCCCATTTGCCAGCACAAGGTCAAGGATATTCCCCAACCTGGTTGGATCACTGACCATTTGCATCAGGAAGCTGTCCTGGAAGGCATCCAGCAGTTGTGGTTGTTGGGGTACTTCAGTCCACTCCTTGTATGTTGAAGCCCCCACAATCACCACACTACCCTTCTCACAGGTCCTCCTGATCTCTACCGCTAGTTCTCTGTCTAACTCCTCCATCTGAGAGGGTGGCCTGTACACCACTCCCATTCTGAGAATCCTATTCTCGGATTCCTGAATTTGCATCCAAAGTGACTCCGTACTACCCTCTTCCCCTTCCTCCCTTACACACTTCAGTCCTTCCTTCACATGTAGTGCCACCCCCCCTTCCTTTCCCAATCACCCTGTCCCTACGAAATAACCTGTACCCTGGTACAGACAGGTCCCAGTCATTGTATTGGGTGGCCCATGTTTCTGCGAGGGCTGCAATGTCCACCTCTCCCTCTGCCATGAGCACCTGTAATTGCAGTTTTCCTCCCAAGGCTCCTAGCATTAAGGGTAACCACCTTCCACCCTCCCCCCCCCCATCCTGCCCTCCTTTCCTAGCATCACCAGCAGTACTTGCCATTTGTCCTTTGTCACTGTTATGGGGGGGGTAAGCTCATATGGTTTCCCAACCTGTGGTATCTGCGTGTCTCTTGCCCACTAGCCACCCCCCTCTCCTAGTTTAAATTTCCAACTTCCTCTATGTACTCCATTAGCCCATCATAATGCACTCCCTGGAATGCCTTATTGTGATTATGAAATGGGTCCTTTTTAGTAAATTGGATGTATCTTTTAAACATATTATTGTTGAGCTACTTTCAGCTGGGCTGTCATGCTAGGATAACAACACAACTGAAAGTACCTCTTGGCCAATCAGGAGCCAGTATTCTTTCTACCCATTTCATAATACTGTTTATTTGTTTTCATTTCATTTTTAATTTTTTTATACTTGTAAGTAGGATGAGCAAAACTGCCCATTTTCACCAGCGACAAGTTACAAACAGACTTAACATACTAAGTAAACAAACATTTAAGAACAATACAAAATACAAAAAACATTTATCTGTTACTAACATGTACATGTGCAAATATCGTTATCCATCAGCCAATATTTTAGTCTAGTTTTAAAAGACCACAACGTCATTCTTTCGACAATATCAACAGGCAATGAATTAAAAAACAAAGGAGCCGTAAATAAAAGAGATCTCTGGCCAAAAGCAGTTCGAGATAGTGGAATTTCATATGAACATTTAACCTGAGATCTAGTTCCACAGGAATTAATAGACCTAGGAAATAGTAATGAGACTACAGGAGAAATAAGGCCATTCTTTACCTTAAACATGAGAATACAAATCTTGTGCAAAATCTGATTTTTAAGAGATAAACTATTTGAACATTCAAGCAAATAGTAATGGTGTGTTTGTAAAGGGGCATCGAGCATAAAGCGCAAAATAGAATTCTAAGTTACCCTAAGTTTATTAAGTAAGTGTTCAGAGAACGAAGAATAAATGATTATAGTATATGGTTGCCTGTTATCATGCACTGAAATCAGAGGCTTTCACAAAGTTGTTGTAGGGCAGTTCAAAGGTCAAAAAAGCTGTTGTACTATCGTTCTGATGTCACATCGATAGTATAACAGCTTTTTAGCCTTTACCTGCCACCAGATTGGCTGACACAGTGGGATGTCCCAGAAAAGCAGCGTCAACATGGTGATAGGATTTAGTGAGAGCCAGCAACGGACCCTCCGGAGCGAGCGAGCGGCAGCGGCACCACCGATTTTTTTTCGGAAGTTGGGACTTGAATAGCCACACACATCTCCGTGTGGCAATTCGTTTTTTCCCCAAAATTTTTAAATAAATGTTGCGGTCACAGTTGAGGGCAGTTGGAGAGTGAGCGAGCGGCACCACAGGGAGTGGAAGCAGCACGTAAGTGAGCGGGAGTGAGAGCAGTAGCAAACAGTAAGGTAAAGGATCTTGAAGATGTAAAACCACACAAAGAACCATATACTATACAAAACAATGGATGGGAGACCATCCACAACAAAAGCTGTATTTCCATCTCGGGAGTTGATGACATCAAAGATCTCTCGAGCTTCACTCTCAAGGTCTCTATGATGTCATCAACCCCTCGATGGAAATACAGCCTTGTTGCGGATGGTCTCCCATTCACTATTCTATATACCATAATCCAAAACACTCAAAAAAAATCTATAAGAAAGCAGAAACCTTGAATCTCTAGTCAAAAATTGCCTAACTCTATAAAGAGAATCCAGTCTCTGATGAAGAGTCTTTCTCAATTTATTCAAATGAAGTTCAAATTTTAACCTTGAATCAAAAATTATCCCCAAATATTTAAAACTATCCGCTAATTCAATCGTTCTACCATCCAGAGTAGCGATATGATGCACGCTATTAAGCTCAATAGTCCCTTTTGAAAATAACATGGCCTTTGTTTTACTTGGATTAAGTACCATAGAATTCAGAAGCAACCATTTTTGAAAACAATTGAAATCAGATTGCACCATGTCCAAGGTATCATTAGGAGTGGAGCCTTTACTAAAAATTATTGCATCATCTGCATAGAGTGTCATTGATGAATGTGAGCAGACCAAAGGAGCTGAATTCATGTAAATTGAAAAAATCAAAGGGCCAAGTATTGACCATTGGGGTACCCCACACTTAATAATACTAAAAGAAGAAGTACTATCACCTATACGGGTGCAATGAAATCTGTCAGTAAAATAATTATAATACCAAGAAATAACATTATCAGAAAAACATAGACCAGAAAGAATACCATTTAACAAATCATGGCCTTGGTGAGATCCACAAAAAGAGCTGCAACACTCTGCCCTTTATCAAGGGCATGCTGAATGGCACCCGTGAATCCCACCAAGGCCGTTTCAGTACTGTGACATGGCTTAAAGCCATGCTGACAATCAGAAAGCAAATTATACTTTTGTAAATATTCAATAACTTGACCAAAAATAACACGTTCCAAAATCTTAGACAAAGGGGAGAGCAACGATAATTTGACAATGATGTGGGATCACCAGATTTCAAAGTAGGGGTGACAATAGCTTCACAAAACTCCGATCTGCTCATTTTCCTCCTGTTTCTCCCTTTATGCACTCACTAACTGGCTACCTTTACCTGGCAGAACAAAGCTGCAGACCTGTTTGCTAGCTAAAAAGGCACTCCTGGGTCTAACACCCCCAGCGTTAATAAACTGCTTCCGCTCTGCCTCCAACCAATACAACACCAGCAATGTGGCCAAGAATGCCCTTGAGCCTCCTTTCTGGAGTACTTAGCTGGGCAAGAAGTCATTTGCTGTTAGGGTTGTTAACTGGTTAAAGGAATTGTCTGATATACTGCTGAACCTCCCCAAGATTAATAGGTTTAAGAGGTCTTTTAGGTCTGCCCTTGTAGTCCAGTGCAAATATAACCATTAAACTATTTTATCTGTTTTTTCCCTGTATCTGTCCTGCAACTTTTTATGCAATGATCTGCATGGATATTTTTCAAAACTGTATATAATTGTTCTGTCTTAAGTGTTTTGAACATAACTTGACTGCATTTCCTCTAGAACTGCTTATTGTACTTGTAATGTTTTTTGTGACTATGTATTTGACATGGAACCTTTGTGAATGAGCACTTATGCTCAAAGGTATTCCCTGACATTTTCAGTAAACAAATAATTGAAATTTGCCAAACTGCTCTACCAGCTGCTTTATTGCATGTTACCTAACCCCTTTCCAGAACCTAAGCACCCTATTAATAAAGTCCTGTTGTTAATGTCTTAATTTTTGTGTGTGAGCATTTTATCAGCAATCTCCTTTAATTACGGTACAGTAAAAGTGTGATATGCAAAAAGGTACAGTATGGGTACATATTGGTCTTGGGTGGTGTTCTATATCCACTGGGGATGTGGATTGGTACTGCCTCCCAGGGGCAGTATCATACTTTTAATCTAGCCCACTATTACTTTCTCTGGGTGGGAACTCCACCTCCACCCAGAGAAAGTAATCTACTCCCTTGTCCCCCTCTGAACCAAACTCCTACTTAAAGAGTTTAACAAGCCCAGGCCCAATGCAAAGAAGTGCACAATAATGCTCCTGGGAAGAGGGAACCCTGGGAAAAGTTACAGGATGGGGAGGGGGGAGTGCTGACAATCACCAAAGAAGAACGGGACCTGGGGGTTATCATTTCAGATGACTTCAAGGTGTCAAAGCAGAGCACAAAGGCTGCAGGGAGGGCCACTGGCATGCTGGGATTCATAGGTATCACTAGCAGAAGGAGGGAGGTGGTGATGCCATTGTATAAAACACTAATGAGGCCTCACCTAGAGTACTGTGTGCAGTTCTGGGGGCCACTCCTTCTCAAGGACATCGACAGGGTGGAGGCGGTCCAGAGAAAGTCGACCAAGATGGTACAGGGCTTGCACCACAAAACATATGAAGAGTGTTTAAAGGACCTCAATATGTACTCACTGGAGGAAAGGAAGGAGTAGGAGGACATGATAGAAACATTCAAGTACCTCAAGGGCATAAATAAGGTGCAGGAGGGGGGCATCTTCCAATGTAGAAGAAGTTCAAGAACAAGGGAGCATGATTTGAAACTGAAGGGGGAAAGGATAAGAGGAAACGTGAGGAAGTGTTTCTTCACTGAGAGGGTGGTGGACACGTGGAATAGTCTTCCAGAAGAGGTGGTGGGAGCAAGAACAGTGGGGGATTTTAAACATGCATGGGACAGGCATAAGGCAGCTTTGAGGGGGAAAGGAGTGTTGGAAAGCCACTGCCAGATAGGGTCAGAGGCCGTAAACAAGTATAGGACTTACAGGCAGACTGGATGGGCCTAGCGGTCCCTATCTGCCAACAATTTCTTTGTTTCTATGTTTTTCTCAACCTTGCTTGGAGCCCAAAGGTGCAAGGCAGGGATACTAATGGCATGGCGACCTGGTTACGCAAGCAAATATGATTGCCATGGGTCAGTGCTTGTTAGAACCTTGTGATATCAGTGAAGATCAAGCTGTGGCAGGCTAATCACAGTATGGTCAAGTACAGCATGGGTGTCAGTGACGGCACAAGATACTAGCACTGTATCAGTATGGTGCAGATGTAATCAGCAATATCTATGGACCTGCTGCCAGCTACAAATGAGCCCAGGCCAATACTGTATTTTCATGACCTTTCAAACTTTGGTCAGCACTGTTCACAAATATTCTTCTTTAACAGTATGTAAACAAACTCCTATCATCTTTAACACTCCCATTAGCGTGAATGTTAAACTGCTCTCTTAAAGGGAGCTAGAAGTATAGCAGCATTCCTGTACATATTTACTTACCTCTGTTCTCTTCCTGTATATATATGTCACTCTTTTGTTTATTTTCTGTCTTGCTGGTCCTTAAAACCAGATCTGTATGACTGCACCACTATAGGTGAGTCAACCAGTGACAGTACCAGTCAGTTGCTCCTTATGCCAGAGCTGTGTGGAATGCCGAATTCTGTGGGTGGAATTTGTGCAGAATGGCACTTCCACTTCTGAGGTGCTTTTTGGAATTTATTTTTTAATTCAGCCTCGGATTACATAATCTGTGGAATATTATTCCACACTTTGCAGAAAGCAAATCTATAGTTGACGTGAACTGTGGAATATGATTCCACGTTTAAAATGCTGCTTTCAAAATTTCAGAATTCTGCTTCCGATGCCATTCCACAGAATTAGGCAGAATTTCCAAAATGCCATGGAATTTCGCAGGAAGTAGAATTTGAAAATCCCATACAGCTCTGCTTGACGTTGGTATCTCTATGTGCGTGAGCTGCTACATTGATTAGGCAGCTCTTCAGTGTATGTAATTTCTACTGAGAGATGTGCAGCATGCAAGTTACACAAATAACAGTATCAGCATCAGGAACCACTGCCAGATTATAATTTATGATGTCACTAGTTGGAGACCCAATAATGATATATTGCGGGCTACATACAGAGCTAGCTTTACAGAGCACAGTGACAGAAACCTAAAAAGAGACATGTACAAAAGAGAACAAGGGTTAAGTAAATAGGAAGCAGGAGTGCCTCATTGCCATGCTTCACTTTATTTTTTCCCCATAAAGGTGTTTATCTCTCCAAGCCAGACTGGACAGCTATTCAGCTATGTCCTTGGACACCTCTGACCATCCCTTCCCTCCTTCCATGCTGGGGGTTAGTTCCACCATGGATTCTCCTTGCAGTGGGGCAAGGCAGGAGAGGGCTGTCCTCCCACCCTGCAGCACTCACATCCCAAATGCCCACCAGTTGGGTGGAAAGGCAGGTCAAGGTGTCCCATGCAATTCTTCATGAAGCCCTGGTCTACTTATTGTCCCCCTGTTTTCTCCCTCTAGGTCCTGAAGTCACGGTGGCATAGAGGACACATATGTGCAGAGGTGCAAATGTGTTCTGGAACCGTGGCTCCTTTCACCCCCAGACCTATGTCTTGTCTCCTGTGCACTGGAGCTAGCACCAGGCCTCCATCTGATGGCAGCCAAGAGCTTGGAAGGCCCACCACCCCAGACCAAGCAAGAAGAGCTGCCAAGCAGTTGCCCAATCCTCTCTCGGTTCTTTTCCCACCGACCCCCCCGGCAACCCAAGTTCATTCCTAAACTTGGGTCGCTGGCACGGTGAGAGGTAAGGTGCTTCTGTTGCTTCAGCACTCTGTGCCACTGGACTGGCTTGCTTTGCTTCCCTTTAAAGAGTTGTAGACACTATTTACAGTGTGGCAGGCACCACACACCAGCAACCTGCCAACGTTCTCGCTGTACATAAGAACACTTCAACCTTTTAACGATTTACAGCCCATCACTGCTTTTAAGCCTCAAACCAGGATTCTGATGATGCAAAGTGAGGAACGGGGCCACAGCACTTACAATGGATCATAAAACAGAGTCAGGAAGGGGAGCTGTGGGCAGTAACTTCACTAAGCTTATCAGGCCAGCTTTCATTTCTGGGGGTAGTACAGTGGTAGCCATCTTAATCTTCCATGTTGCCTCAGAAAACTTTATGACATTAAGGTACTGCAATGCAGCATTTCTTCCTTACGGCACTATTATTCAAAGTACCACAATAGCTGAAGTGCTACCTTATTGTACTAAGTACAGTACGGTAACACTTCAGCTTATGTGGTGCCTTGAATGACTCTGCCATAAGGGGAAATGTTGCATTACAGTACCTTAAAGGAAAAGTGTCATTTTCCTAAACCCCACTCTCCAAAGCTAGACGTTTTCACACAGACAGACAATTTTTAAAAATAAGTGCAACTTTATTTTATTTTTCCAAAGACAGTGATCAGGGAACATGGCATGCTCTGCACGGTACCATTTCAGGTTATCGTGCAGCTCCGCACCGCCCACTTGTATGCTTTTCAATAAAAGCAAGTAGTGCTGGGCCACACTGTAACCTGAGATGGTGCTGCACAGCACGTGCCATGTTCTCCAGTTGCAGTCTTTGGAAAATTAAAATAAAGTAAGTTGCACTTATTCAAAACATGGTTTATAATTGCAAAAATGCTAATCTGGTGGGTATGACTTTCGGAGGGTGGGGAGTTTAGGAAAAGGTTAGGATCAGGATGACTACAACTGACTACAACGTCTTGTAATTATCAGACTTTCACACAACAGGATGCTACCCTCTTACCTTTTGTCTGCAGTAGAGGACCAAACTTCAGTGTATTGTTCTTTTTGACTTATAAAGATGTGCTGTGTATAGTTCCTTTTGACTTATAAAAAGAATGACATTTATTTATTTATTTGCTTTTGATGACCGGGTAAGTGCACTAGGCAACAGACCTGCCTATTTTCAGGCACGACCTGGGAGAGTACCAAGGAAAATACAGACATTTCTACATACACGAGTTACAGGCGCAAGATAAAAACAACATCATAAGCAGTACAGTTATCCACGTATAGATTTTAGTGAGAGAATGTAACAGCAACAATGATGTCTGAGTTTGCGTAAAAAGACTAACATAACTGTGTTTGTGAGGAAGGGCTATTAGTTTTCTGTAGCACACAGCACGGGGCTCAGATTATGTGATGTGACTAGTAATAACCACAGCATGTAATCACAGCCAATTTCATTGTTACAGATCTTGTACTTTATTAAAGAGACAAAAATTGTCTGCAGCCCCCCCCCCAATATTTTATAGTTTCAGCAGAAAGAATTGGCTATTTGTAATGTCTTATTCAAAGGTTTATCTCTCAAAAATCATTTAAAATCATTTGTGTATATGAAATTCAAATTTGCATGCATTTTCTATGCAAATTAGTCTTACATGCATACAGTATGAAGCCTGCCTACTCAGGACTGAGTAATGGTCATGCGTCATTTCGAGCTCGGCATGTCTGTTGGCTGGACACTGCATCTGGCTCCTTGGTCAGCCCGTTTCATGCATTCGTGCTCTGTGCCTTCACGTTCTGTTTTCCATCACTTAGGTGACTTTCCCCACGGCTGTTTCCATTTCTTTGTCTCTCCATTGCTGTTCTCAGTGTTCTGGGCTCCTGTGTTGCTTTTTTTTCTTTTCTTTTTTTTCTATAGAGATTTTTATGCCCCCAATTTTTTCCCTCATTCCCCCATGCCTTGGTTGCATGCGCATGTGTGTGGAGGCATGTGCATGTGTGTGGAGGCATGTGCACACCATGCTACACAGACACCCTCCTGCTACTTGCTGTCCCCACCTGCCTGAGCTGTCCATTAGACCTCCACCCAATGGCAGCGGAACTACGGGGGCAAAAGAGCTGCCATTATGGCTGCTCAATCCTGCTCTCCTCACCCCTCCAGCTGGCTCTCTGATGACTCTGGCTCATTCCTGAACCTGGGTCACCAGCGTGGCATGTGGTAAGACGTCCAGCACCTTAGCCCTCTGTGCCACTGGGCCGGCCTGTGCTGCTTTTTTTATGTGCAAGCTTTGCAACACTGTACCTGTTTTGTAATTGTGAAACTAAAAAAAATGCCCCCACCCATCAGAAGAAGAATTAGTATTTATAGAGCACATTTCATACACATTGTATCTCAAAGCACTTTACAAACAATGAGAGACTGTTAGTGAAATAACTGGAAACTTTTAGTGGCAGCCATTTTGTACATCAACACTCACACACAGCCTTGGGCAATTGCCTGAACTGGTTTTATAGGAAGGTGATTCTGGACCAGGCCAGTACACCTGGGAAAATCCCCATCTCTTATGAAAAGTGCCTTGTGTTCATTTACATTAACTGGGCACCCACCAGAATAGCACCAGAGATGAGTGGAAGGGGCATTGGTTTGCCATCTAATTTGAAGGACTGCACACCACAACAGTATAGCATCTCCCTAGTACCCCACTCAGGTGCCAGCATTTATGGTATGAGCCCAAAGTGGGACTAGAACACACAACTTTTTGGCCCCTTGGATGATATATTACCAACTGTGCCACACTGATCCAGCAATCTGGAAGCAGGTAATTTAGTTAGTTAGTTAGTTAGTTAAAAGTTTGGTGACCAGGAAAGGCACACTGAGCCGAGGCTCGTTTCCAGGTGCGACCCGGGGGAAGGGGAGAGCAGAACCAAACAAGCAGCAGTTATAAACAACTGAAATGCAAGAAACAACAGTACAATACAGTGCGAAAAACAGTGGTAGGAATACATTGAGGTACAATGGCAGCATTTCTGGACACAAGAGTCATTTAAAGATTTACAGAGATATGCTGGGGGGGTCAGGCAGGTTTAAATTCAAGTGAGGCAAGACTCTCAGGTGAGGGAGACAGAAGGAGGGGAGAGTGAGGGCCCAGATGGTGTTAGGTAGGGCAGCAGGGGGGGGAGAGAAGTGGAAGGAGAGGGGTGAGAGGATTAGAAGGGGTGAGAGACAGGAACAATTAGGGGTGGAGGTTGGCTTTAGCAGACGCTTTAGGGATAGCAGGGATGAGGCATGCTGAAGAAGAGGAGGGTATGCAATGGAAAATTACATTGTTATTTCAAACAGGCTAGGACTCAGCAACCAAGTGGTTAATCCACTTACTGCCGGTAACCTAGTGCTACACATTGCTTCTGTTTTGAGAAGTAAATCCTACCTGCTGACACCATGCCTGTCACCCAGTACTATGGCCTGTCACTTTCCATGTTCCTTGTGCAGCTGTGCATGAATGGCTTTGTTAAAGGGAACGTAAGACTTGTATTATGCTTTTTAACATAATTGGACATTCGTGTTCATGTATAATCTTGTCCTTAATCTTCCTAATGTGTTTTTTGTCATTTGTTTGCAATGAAATAATCTTGCTTATAGTCAGCAACATTGCACAGTGGTAGCATCACAACTTCACTACATTGGTTACCCAGGACTTGGGTTTCTTGGGGCTGGCTAAGGGAGGGAGGGAGGAGGACTCTTCTCCTTCAGGAAGGTGCGCTGTGTCCTGCTGCTTGCCTGCCACCTAGTGGGGATCTTTCAAGCCATCTTACAAAGCAAATACATTTCAGGATTGTGACTCATCTGCTGCATTGTTCCTGTGTGCGCTGTTTTTTTTGTCTGCAGTCATTTTTGTTGTTGCACCACGATGTTGGGAAGAAGGCACTCTGCATTTTTGTGTTTATCATCTAGTGGAAGCCAGGGAGCAGCACAGTGGGAATGCTCACTTGTGGAGGAAGGATGGCCCGCCCTTTGACACCGATTGTGCACAAGTGCCTCTTTATTCAGCACCATGCTTCATTGCCTTCTAGCAACCCTTGAGGCAAAAACCTGGAGGACCCCCTTGCTGACAGGATGACACCAACACCCTTGCAGACCCCACACCACTGACTATGGCACCCACCAGAAGCTGGTCCTGAGTAAGCGGTGAAGGTGAGTCCAGGAGAAGGTGAGTAACACGCCTGGAGAGTGCTGACAGATGGGGGCAGGCTGGGTGAATATGAGAATAAACACAGAATGGAAAAAATCTTGCTTCTCTCCTTTTTATGTTCGCCCTTGTGCTTGCACAAAGTGAACCTATTGCTGTGATACCGGGTTTCAGAGGTGTGTCACTGTCGGGTCCAATGCAGCTTAATCTGTAATGGGTTCATTAAATTTCATTTTATTTGTTTTACCAGGAAAAACTCCACTGAGCAAAGTTCATTTGCAAAGAGGTCCTGATTAGGACAGTACAGTACAGTACAGAAATATCACAGCAAAGACAAGTATACAGGGTGAGGAATAATATAAATTACAAGCAGTGTATAGTCTGATTGGTCATAATAAGAGATGCAGAACAAAAGCAAATCATATACTGCTGTTCAGTATTCACTGAAGAAGGGGAGGGGAGGGACAGGGACCACAGCTGGGGATCAGATACATGGGGGGGGGGGGTTAACACCAATCCATTTATTTACAAAACAGAAAGTACAGGAGGAGCTTGCAAAACTTAAGACAGACAAGGCAATGGGACCAGATGCATTGGCATACATCTCAAGATATGAAAAGAACTACGGATGGAGCTAGCAGTGCCACTGGCAGCCCTGTTCAGTGAGTCACTCAACATTGGAGTGGTTCCAGAGGACTGGAGGAGGGCACATGTGGTCCCTCTTCATAAAAGTAGTATCAGGAAAGAGACAGGAAACTACAGGTCAGTCAGCCGGGGTAAAGATTATGGAAGCACTGATTAGGGAAAGGATTGTGAAACACTTGGAATCCAACAGAGCCCAGGACCCAAGGCAACTGGATTCTCAGTAGGAAGGTCATGTCAAATGAACCTGATAGATTTTTTTGACCGGGTAACAAAGGAGGTGGATCTGTGGGGGTGGGGGGAGCAGTGGACATTGTGTACCTCAATTTCAGCAAAGCCTTTGACACTGTCCCACATAAAAGACTGGTTAACAAGACGGGTAGCCTGGGCATGGGCCATAAATTGGTAAACTGGGTTGGAAACTGGTAGAGGGACAGGAACTAGAGGGTGGTGGTAAATGGGATCCAAGCCAAGGAGAGGGGGTCACCAGTGGGGCACCTCAGAGATCAGTCCTGTCGCAAGTCCTTTTTAACGTCTTCATAAGTGATATTGCAGAAGAGCTGGAGGAAAAGGTTTAACTATTTGCAGATGACACCAAAATCTGCAAAGGGGTGGACACTCCAGATGTGGTAGGGAAAATGAGAAGGGACCTTAGAAAGCTGGAAGAATGGTGCAAAGTATAGCAACTGAGGATCAATGCAAAGAAGTGCAAAATCGTGCACCTGGGACACATAAACCCTGGAGAGAGCCACAAGGGTTAATCCTGGGGTCACTATTTTCTCTCTGTATAGGAATACGGCTCCTAGCATTTGCGCACAAACTTCCATGACATTATATGCTAATGACTCTGTCATATATGGCATAAGTCAAAGACCCAAAGAAGCCCTAAAACAGGTACAAGCTGACTTTGACTTATTCCAGCATTAGTTGGCATCTAATTGCATGGTGTTAAATTCCTCAAAAACTAAAGTCATGCTTTTGCAAGCAAAAAGAAAAATGATAGGGAGCTATTACCCATCTTAGACATAAAGAGGAATACTATTTAACTGGTAGAAAGTTTTGAATATTTGGGGTTGACACTTGACCCTAATTTATGTTTTAAACTCCATATAAAAATGTTACAATAATAATCCACCAAAGGCTAGGATGTCTTTTCGGGATTAAACCATTTTCAACTGTAGAAGCCAGAAAATTATTAGCACATAGTTTTCTGTTTAGTGTTCTAGATTATGGGCTCGTAACGTACACAGCAACAAGTAGTAAATTTCTTGATAAACTGAGGATTACTTAAAATTCGATTTTAAGATTTATGGTGAATTTTCCTACTTGAACACACCATTGTTTGCTCTTAAAACAGCCCAACTGTTTGTCCCTGGGCAATAGGATCTCACTTAAAATGGGCACTTTCTTGTTTAAAGGAATTTCAGGCTTCCTTCCTTTCTCTGTTTTTTCTTTATTTCCCAGATCCATCAATACGTATGGTACTAGATAGAACACAAAGCAGATTTTCCTTCAAACTCCCACTTTTTAAAAAAGCATTTGGACAGATGTCTTTATTTTATAGAGCTACACTATTTTTCAATTCCCTTTCAACTGAATCTCTGAGTCGTATAACAGCTTGGAGTTTTAAAACAGGACTTCAAAGGTGTTTACAAGAGCAACAGGAATGCACTTGCAAATTTTTGTAAATTATGTATCTGATTTGTACTATATTGTGTAAAAAATGTTTTGTGACCTATTTGGGAAGAAATGTTTTTATGTTATTTGTGATCACTTGTCGCTTGTGAAAACCGGCAGTACTGCTCATCTACTTTTCAAATATAAAAAATAACATGAAATAGATGGGGGAGGGTTAATTTTTTAATTTATTGAAGATATCGGATAACATACCTTTGAGTCAATGACTCCTTTACAAAGGTTCCACGTCACTGAGAACAGAGATATCAGGGACAATAGCAACAATTAGACACAATAGTTATAGAAATGGTTACAAAATTGTTACAGATGACTCACCAGGGAGGAAAGGAATCTGAGGATTATCATCTCAGATGACCTAAAGGTGGCCAAGCAGTGTACAAAGGCTGTAGGGTATGCCAGTGGCATGTTGGGGTGCAAAGGAAGGAGTATCACTGGCAGAAGGAGGGAGGTGGTGATACCTCTATACAAAACAGTGGTAAGGCCTCATCTGGAATACTATGTGCAGTTCTGGAGGCAAAATCTTCATTATGATATAGGCAGGGATAAGGCAGTTCAGAGAAGGGCAACTAGAATGGTACAGGGCTTGCACCAGAAGTCATACAAAGAAAGATTAAAGGACCTCAATATGTATACACTGGAGAAGAGGAGGGGGACATGATAGAAACCTTCAGGTATCTTGGAGGCATAAACAAGGTGTAAGAGGGCAACATCTTTCCATATAGGAAAAGTACAAGAATGAGGGGGGCATGATATGCATTTGGGGGGGGGGCAGGATAAAGGGAAATATGAGGAAGTTTTTTTTTCATAGAAAGGGTGGTGGATGCATGGAATAGCCTGCCACAGGAGGTGGTGGGAGCAAGCACAGTGGGGGAGATTTAAACATGCTTGGGATAGTCATAAGGGGAACACTAGAGTTGGGTAGGAGAGGTTAAAGCCAAGGCTAAAGCTGATGACCATCATAATGGCAAATTAAATGCAATGTCTATGAGCAAACTGAATGGGTCTAGTGGTCCTTATCTGCATCAATTTCCATATTTCTATGTTACGGTAGTATAAGACATAAAATGATAAGAGGGCAGGGTTGTTACAGGTTGGAACAATATTAAAGCAGCACTCAGTATGCAAACAATAGCAATAGCAGAGTCTAAGAGCAGGTACAACTGTCAGTGCAGTAGGTATTGAACAATGTTTTGAAGGTGTGCAGGCTCACAATTGAGTTCAGCTTGAGGAAGGCCTGAAGCAGTGATGGGAAAGTTGCCAAAATTTGCTCTGCAAAACAAATCCACCAATTCTGGCAAATTCGTGGAGCTGGGGACTGCAATTCACATTGTTATTCGCCAAGCAGATTGACCAAATTCAATGCCAGAATAGGCAGGGAAAAGAGGGACAGACTAGATGGGTCAAGAGGTCATTATCTACTGACAGACTCTATGTTTCTCTAAGTGGGTGCCATGGATGGTGGTGGCGCGGTGCCTGCAGTATCACAGCATCATCTTGCAGGCAGAGGTTCTTTTCCACCCTTCCTCTCCTTGAGTCAGAACCAGTGCCATACGATAGTGCGCCTTTAGACTGTGAAGATGGTGCCTGCTCCTAACAGCTGCCTCCAGCTTTCAATCTGGTGACCACTGCAGCACCACCTGTTTTTCATCAGCTGGCAGCCAAGCAGTGGCGCACACTGTTCCCTCACCTCAAAAGAGGAGAGCCATCAATGAATGTTCAATCCTCCTACCCCCTACCTGCCCATGAGCAACTCTGGTCGATTCCTGAACCCAGGTGGTCAGTGTGGTGGAAGGTGAGGTGTCCGGCGCCTCAGTCCTCTACACTACTGGGCTGGCTATAAGTTTACTATAGCTCACATTTGCTTACACTGTATTGTAAGTGGCACTGAGGGGGGTTGAACCTGCAACCCTCTGGTTTTCAGCTCTGCACCTTTATGTTGGTTTTGTTTCTTTAAACTGGAAAGTCCATGGGCCAAAGACCCATTTTCATGAGTGACCAGTATACAGTACATACAAAAAATACATACAAATATGATATAATACAACACAGTATAATATACAGACTTACATAAACAGACTTTCAATTCACAATTAGACAAAGCATTTACACTCACATTCAGCTAGTAAATACCTTTATAACTTAAATCTAAAAGTCTGTAAAGAGATGTCTAAACATTCACAAATAGAGTAGAGATAGTTAAAAAAGAATGGTAGAATATAAGGCAGTTTTCGGGCCTATAGTTGTTTTCATCCTTGGTCTAGCAAAATAGTACAGGACAGATAGTTGAGGTAGTAAAACAAATATGTTTCTTAAATATTAAGGTTAATGAAGTAGATGCCTTATTCAAAGATACTTTTTTGGCCAGCAGTCTCAACTGAAATTTATACCAGTAGTCATTTACCCTCTGTACCATTCAGCCAGAACTATATTTTGCAATTCTTTCCCCTTTGTATGTTTGCTTGCACACAGCGCAAGAAACATATTGCAGCAGCTTGGTGCCGAAGCAGGTTCTGGAGGTGCGGCACTGTTCAGGCCAATACTGGCACAGCATTTTGGGGTGTGTTTGATGTCCACCAATAATGGGAGACACAGCTGGTAACAGTAGTTTGGAATGTTGCCACCAACTTGCGACAATGTAGCCGCTGCAATCAGGGTCTGCCTCGTCATTGCAGCATCAGCCATACGATGCAATGAGGGAGTGACCTGTCATTGCAGGGCGAGATGTAGGAATCCTGATTTTGTTTATGAACATGGCGGCGGCTTGCCGCCGTGTCCACAAACAATATTACTCCCCCACCATGTTTGTCTGCCGACGGGGGAGCCCACTCCCCGTCGCCATAATGTAACCCCCCCGTTTTATTGTCTGCTGATGGGGTGCCCAATCCCTGTTGGCAGAAAGGAATCCCCTCCTTTTGTTGTTTGCCGATGGGGGTGCCCAATCCCCATTGGCAGAAAGGAATCCCCTCTCCTTTTGTTGTTTGCCGACGGGATGCCCAATCCCCTTCGGCAGAAAGGAAATCCCCCCTTTTGTTGTTTGCCGATGGGGGTGCCCAATCTCCCGTTGGCTACAGCAGCCCCACCCCAAAAGCAAGACTCTAGTGGCACACTGGAAGCCAACCCCAGCATGCCAAATGCCCCTGTAAACAAAAAATGGTCCCACAAAGTCTTTTTTTTTTTACCTCTGTAAAAAAGGAAACTGTCCCACGGCAGTCTCCAAGCACCCCAACCCGCAACCCGCACCCACCCACTGCACACCCTGCCTCCCCACACCCCCCTCACCCCATACTTACCTCCGGAGTCAGGCGCGATGATCTTCGGTAGACTGGGGAACACATCTGCACTCTTCAAAGCCGACCGCGAACTGAGGAAATGCCGGTAAGCTGTATAATGTAATAAATAGGTTTTTTTCAACTTTAATGCATATTTCAGGTTTTGTTTAGAATTTTGCCACCAAATTTTCAACATGGGGTTTTTGAGACCCCTCCTCATGAATTCTTTCACTGTCATGGCGTTAATCGGCCCCAAAAGGTGATTTTGCAGTCACTGCGTGGAATCACCTTTCAGACCAGTTAACAAAATGACAGTGCCAGTGTTCATGAGGTGGGCTCTCAAAAAGCCTATATTGCAAATTTGGTGGGAAAAATCCAAAAAAAGACTGTTTTATGAGTGTGCATTGCACAGTTGCTACGCACGCTCATATTGTTACGAATTTGCAATATTTTAACCCCAGATTTTCAACATTATCATTTTTTCAGACCTCCTTGTGAACAGTACAGCTGCCATTTTTCATACCCTTAATTTGTTTTCGCACTTGCAGCGCGGAATAGCTCGGTCGGTGTGGGAAATCAGTGTTTCATACAGATTAAGAAACTGACAGTGGCACTGTTCATGAGCAGAGGTCCTAAAATGCCCATGTTGAAAATTTGGTGATGATATTCCATAAAATGATTGTGTTACGAGCATACGTTGCGCTGTTCCTATGCACTCTCGTAGCTTCACGCATTTTCAATATTTTAACCCCAGATTTTCAACATTATCATTTTTTCAGACCTCCTTGTGAACAGTACAGCTGCCATTTTTCATACCCTTAATTTGTTTTCGCACTTGCAGCGCGGAATAGCGCGGTCGGTGTGGGAAATCAGTGTTTCATACAGATTAAGAAACTGACAGTGGCACTGTTCATGAGCAGAGGTCCTAAAATGCCCATGTTGAAAATTTGGTGATGATATTCCATAAAATGATTGTGTTACGAGCATACGTTGCGCTGTTCCTATCACTCAGTGCTTCACGCATTTCAATATTTTCACCAGATTTTCAAACATTGTCATTTTACCACACCTCCTTATGAGCAGTATAGCTGTCATTTTTCACATTTTGCCCAAAAAGTGTTTTTCTGCGCATGTAGCTCACAATGGCGCAGTCGGTGTGCAAAATCAATGTTCAGGACACATGAAGAAAATCACAGTGACACTGTTCATGAGCAGAAGTGTTAAAATGGCTATGTTAAAAATTTGGTGAAAAAATTCCCCAAAATGATTGTTTTACGAGCATGTGTTGCACTGTTCCTATGCACGCTCGTACATTCGTGAATGTTCACTATTTTCACTGCAGATTTTCAACATTGCCATTTTACCACACCTCCTTATGAGCAGTACAGCTGTCATTTTTTACATCTCGCCCAAAACGTGTTTCCGTGTATGTAGCACACAATGGCGCAGTCAGTGTGTGAAATCAATGTTTGGGACAGATAAAGAAAACTGATTAAGAAAAGTGACACTGGTCATGAGCTGAGGTGTTACAATGGCTATGTTAAACATTTGGCGGAAAATGTCCATAAAATGACTGTGTTTCGAGCGACCATTGCGCAGTTTCCATGCAGCCTCGTACGTTCATGGATTTCTAATATTTTCAGTCCAGATTTTCACCACTGGCATTTTTCCACACTTCCTTATAAACTGTACAGCTGTCATTTTTCACACCATGACCGAAATGTGTTTTCGCACTTCCAGCACAGAAATGAATGGTCGCTGTGGGAAATCACTGTTCGGGACAGATTAAGAAAATCACAGTGTTGCTGTTCATGAGCGGAGGTTCCAAAATGCCTGTGCTGACAATCTGCTGTAAAACTTCCCCAAACTAATTGCATTATGGGTGTGCATTGCTCAGTTTCTACACACAATCGTGACTTCACCAGTTTTTCTAATATTTTCACTGCAGATTTCCAACATTGTCATTTTTTCCACTTCCCCAAGAACAGTACAGCTGTCATTTTTCACATCCTGTTAGAAATGTGTTTTCGCACCTGTGGTGCCAAATGGCGTAGTCGCTGTGCAAAATCAGCTTTCGGCTAACAAACTGATATTACCAGTGTTCATAAGGTGGGGGTCACAAAAAAAACATGTTGAAAATTTGGAGTGAAAATGCCAACGAACACCAGAGACGTTAGGATTTCCGGCCATAATGCCCCACCCTGTAGAGACTGACAGGCATCAGGGGTGTGACTTGGGATTCTCGCCTGTAATGCTCATACCATTCCACACCCCGCAGCCAGTGAGAGGCATCGAGGTGTGTCTTGGACTCTTCAGCCCCAAAGTTCACGCCATTCTCCTATACAGCACCCATCTCACCATATTTCCTGATGGAATGGGGTGAGCATAAGAACCAAGGGACCCCAAGGCACACACGTGACACTTGTCGGTGTCTGCAGGGTAGGGTGTGGTGAAATGCGTGGCCGTTATGCCTGACAACCCAAAGGCACACCCCAATGCCTATCAGTCTCTGCAGGGTGGTGGTGGGGTTGGCTTCAGTTCAATACTTCACTGCCTTTCCTATTATGCAGCTCTCTAACTCCTACACTACCAATGCCAGCAAGCAAACATTCGGCATTGACAAATGCTTGTTCTTTATTACTGAAAGAAGTGACATAACAACAAGCTTACTGTCCCTTGGATTTTATTAGCTTTGGCTGCTTGTGTAAACAGAATTGTGACTGCAGAAGTAGACATGAAGACTGAGCAAATAGGGCAGAGATCCTGATTCCATGCAAATGTCCTTAATAATATAGAAATAAGGGCAACAATTATAGAAAAGTCCTATTCTTCCCCTCTCTTACAACTAGGTGACTCTTCCACTGTTTGAAATTCACCTCCAGGCACAGGTTGGGTGAACTCCTTTCCTACCTATCCTCCTCATTTATAACACCCCCCACCCTCTCACTCCCTTAGATCAAATGACTCCCTTACACTGGTGGTCCCCTGCAGATCCACCCTTATTGGCCAATCTGGATACTCTCGCTGCCTCCCTAAAATTTGTAATTCCTTCCCCCTTCAAATTCGTCACTCATCCTCCTACTACTCCATCAGTTCTGCCCTCAAAAACTACCTTGTCCTAGCTGTACCTGTCATGACCCCCCTAACTCATCCCTCTAAGCCCCTACCAAATCCTACCCCCTTTCTTAAACTCACATCACCCTTGTTGCTCCCACACCTCCCTTCCCACCCAAATTCTAGCACTTCTTCCCTTATCCCCACTCCTTCCCCTTCTGGCCTCCCCTTGCACTCTCCTGTGATTCTCAGCATCTAAAACTGTACCAAGGTCTTGTCCCTACTCCTCTCTCCACCCTCCACCCTACTCTCTCCCCATGTCTCCTGCCTTCCCAGTCCCCTTGCAGAGTTCTCTGCATCCTGAAGGGCTCTTTCTGGGACTTGTCCTCTCTTCTTTCTCACATTTTCCCTCTCTTCTGGCCTCCCTCAAACCTCATTGGGCTACCAGCATCCTGATGCATATTCACTCTCACCACCTACAACCTGCTTCCCCCTTCATGCTCCACCTCTGCCTTGTGCAGGCAGAGTTCTCTCTCACCTTACCCTCTCTTCTGGCCTTCCTCGAACCTTGTCAGGCTACCAGCATCCTGTAACTTACTCCCTCTCACTGCCTAACAACCTGCTCCCCTCCTATCATGCTCCAACTCTGCCTTCTGCAAGCAGGGTCCTCAGCATAATGGAGGGGTCAGGTCCTAGCAGACCTCTCTCCCCTTCCTCTTTCTTCTCCTCCTCCTCCATTGCCTGCCTCGACCCCTGACGGGCATTCTCAGCTCCTCCAGGGTTATAGCTCTTGAAAGCCTTACCTCCCCCCCTTTCTCTATTATCTACTTTCCTACTTACCTCCACTACTACACTCTAAAGCTGGCCTTGAACCACCACCTGTCAGGGTTCCCCAATCCTCCTTTCTCTCCACCCCTCTCTACTCTGCTCCCTTTACCTCCCCTGACCTTGCCCATAATCTTCCCTGGTTGGGTTCTTATTATACTGAATGATTAGTATTTGGATATGCCACTTACCACCTCCTCCCCTCTTCCCCTCCCTCTCCCCTGCTTTCTTCCCCCTTCCTTTCCACCCCTTTCTACTCATTGACTCTGGATATGCCACTCAACTCCTTCTTCCCTCCTTATTCCACCCCTCCCTGCCCCCATTACTTAGCCCTAGTTCTGGCTAACCCTAATCTATTTCACTTTTAGTCAAACTTTGCACTTCTGTTATACCTTAGCTAACTTGCACTGTCTGTGTTACCCCCCACTAGCTTTCCCTAGATCATAGTTCAATGTGGTTACATACCTGGTATGATATATGCTTATGCGACTTAGATACATTGTGGCTGTTCACCTCTCTATCCATGGGATATACCACCCTGTAGGGGTAAGACAGAGAGGAACCCTAGAGGAGGCTTCCACCCCTATAGCTGCCATGGGAATGACTCCTTTGGCTAAAAGTAGCTTAGGAAGAAGCTCACGGGAAAGAGAGATGTGCCGCTGGAGGTGGAGGGGAGGATGGTGGGGCAATGAAAGAAACTATTGTTGGCTAGCCAGGAGAGCGGCCTTTTAAGGCCTGATGGGGGAGTGGTTGTTGCTCTGCAACATTGAACTCCAGGCATAGCCTTTGCAATTCGATGAGCTTACACAACTGGCATGATATATGCTTATGTGACTTAGATACACTGTGGCTGTTCACTTTTCTATCCATGGGATATACCACCCTGTAGGGGTATGACAGCGAGGAGCCCTAAAGGAGGGTTCCACCCCATAGGTGCTGTGGGAATGATTTCCTTGGCTAAGGGTAGAACTTACAAGATGCTGGAAGCCCAAAAAGGGTACCCAAAAGTGATGCTGAGCATTGAAGGAGGCGAGGAGGCAGAATGATACTGCAGATGAGAATGAAGATAGACAGACGAAGATGGGAGAGGAACAGGAGAAAAGAAGAACCTGACACAAGGCAGGAGGGCTGGACTCCCTAAGGAGAGAGGGAACAGTCGGGGCCACCATCCGACTCTATCCAATTGGGGAACCTAACAACGGAACCTATGAAAGCACTAACCCTGTCCAATATTATGACCATTGGCACGGAGGAGAAGAAAAAAACCCTTTGAGGAGGAAACCTCTGGGGATCCAAGGCCTAGGTCGCCTTCCCTCCAGGCTAAGGATGTTTTGGTTAGTGATGGCTCAGCTACTGCAATTTAGAGTCAAGATCAAGGGAAGAGGAAAAAATTCCAATTTGGAAGAAGCTCTCACTATGTCCTTCTCACAGGAAAACTTTTGACGGTTGCGAGTGACATCTCTGCAACTAGACGCCCAAAAGCAAGGAAGGAGATAAATTATGCTGAAGCACTCAGCCAGCCTACAGAAGCCTATGAAACAGACCAGGTGAACCAAAGATAGTCAGATGGAGAATGGCGTAGAGGGTAGCTCTGAACCTGCTTGGGCAGGCAAAGGGGCCTTGATGATGAGAGACCCACCCTGCGCAGCCTGAAGTTGTACGTTCTACATTCAGAGGTGTCGCTGAAATGAGGGACTACTAGAGGCCCACCCAGAGTGAAGACATTCTCACTATTGGCCAGAGAGAAGGATTCCACTCTAAACTTTGCGTGCTCTAGATGTGGACTTTGGGGGTGCAGAGTAAGACCATCGGCTACAGGCTAGCTCTGAGACATGGAGCAATGGACGCAGAATGCATGTCTCCGAGTGGAGAGCAGGTCGAGTCAAGGTATCATGAGACCCACATGAGGGGTAAGCTCGGATAGTTAATGTGAAATAGTAGACCTACAGAGAGGTCAGAACGAGTGAAGGAGACCCCGACATGGGTCCTGAGGAGACAGGTTGCAGTAGCAACCATGGGAGTTCATGCCAACCGAATTCATTGAGAAGCCAAATTAGAAGTGGATTGAACAGCAGGAAGGGAGACTTGAAAATGGCCAAGCAAAGCTAACAGCCAACAGGTGGGGTACGAAGTACTAGGAGTTTGTTTGTTTGTTTGTTTGTTTATTCCTTAACGGGTAAACACACTGGAAACAGGTTCCTTTTACAGGTGCGACCCACATATATTACATACAAACAATACATAATCAAACATACATATACAATACAGCAAATTGCAGACAAAAAATGTCTTTGTTACATATGAAATTCATAAAAATTCATAAAAACAGTTACAGTTAAATTGGGATTCGAAATACATCCTTAATGCATCGGCAAACTTTTTGACAGAACACAACCACCTAATATCTTGAGGAATTTCATTCCAAATAAATGGAGCAATATAAGCAAAAGATCTTTGTCCACTTTTAGATTTCATAAAAGGAATCTCAAGAAACCTACTGTCCGACCTATGTCTAGAATAATGACCATCATTATACGGTCTCAAAAATTTTGAAATACTATGTGGAATTCTAGAGTCCATAACTTTATATATGAACTTGGCCACACAGTACTGGAAATTTAATGAAACCGGTAACCAGCCCATTTCTTTCAGAATCACACAATGATGAGATGACTTAGGACAATTTAAAGCAAACTTAGCTATCAAATGAAGTAAAGTGGATTTCTTTGAAATCACTGTCACAGAAGCAGTATCAGTAATTATAGCTGCATAGTTCACAATAGGAAGTAAGCAGCATTTTGAAATAACCAGCCTAGACTCAGGAATAAGAAATGAACGGATTCTGTACAAAGAACCTAATCTACAATGTATTCTTGAGGTAACCCTCAAAAAATGAGGAGTAATGAGGTTGGAGCTACGAAGTCTGAATGGATGAGTGGAGGTTCGAGATGAATATACGAGGTATGTTGATGGAGGGAGGCCTGAAGGCTGGTACTGACTGCAGAATGGGAATGAACGGCATGAATGGGAATGGCCGGGCGAAGCCTGCATTAATGGGAGAGATGAAAATGGCTGGGCAAAGCCTGCAGCCGGTGGAGAAGGTAAGAGTAGCTGACGATGGTAGGGAATGGACGAAGAAAAGAGTCCAGCTACCGAGGGCCAAGGTGCCCAGCATGACCACACATCCCCCACCTTGGGAAAAACAGAGAAGTTGCAAACCAGGCACCAGGGCACCAGACGGCAAAGAAACAGTTGAGATAAATAATGTGAGGTAGTGAGTTATGCAGTGAGGTAAATAATTAAGTAACGTCAGCAGCCAGAGCTGGGCTAGCATGCCGAGGACTGAAAGAAGAAAATGGGCACTGTAGCATTAATAGCTGAGAGAATGGCCAAATAAAATATTATAGTGAAGGGGGGGAGGTTTGGACCGAGCAAGGAGCACCCAGAGAATTAACAAAATGACGGATGTCTAGTGTGAAGAGGGGCAGATAGGTGGGGAAGCAAGATGGGACAGTAGAATAAGGAGAAGAGACAAAACCTGATGCAGGCAAAATGGCTGAAATGCTAGAAAGAGGTATGAGAAGGCAAGCAAGCACAGGGGCATTAGGGGTAGCCAGGAGGTGCAGGTGAGACCCCTATGACTCCTCTACAACCCCAATGACATCCTCTGTGACCCACAAGAGCCCCCAACATGAGGTAGCCTGAGTGGTCAGTCACAGAAAGAGGTGGGTGGGGAAGCTTTGCAGCCCCCATGATTCTGGCAAAATGGGACCTTGCAACCCTAGGAGTGTGGTGAGAGTACACCACTGGGGAGGCAGCAGGAGAAACGGGGAACAGACAGCGAGATACAGGACGCACAGGATGGAGGGGCAACCTGGAAGCTCGGGGACGAGCAGGCCTGAAAGACGTATGATAGCAGCCAGCACCAAGGAAAAACAGGAAACAGCTGTGTGGCATAGCGGATGAGAAGAAACTGATATGTGAGGCAAGTTCCCCAGCCAGAGCTTAGCAATAGGCAGAGGAGAGCAGCCAGCCAAATAACACTGTAGTGGAGGTGGGTTGCAAGTGAGTGGGAAGGTGAAAATGAAAGGGCTGAATGGCAGGGAAAGGCAGCGGTCCAGGTTAGCGGGACACTGAGCCAGCGGGGTTGCTGTAGGAGAGCCGCAAGCAGCTCGCGCAGATGTGAAGGATAATGCGGCAGGAGAAAGGGTTCCAACGGCAAGTGAGAGGAACAAAACAGTTGGAATGGCAAGGAGCAGGGAAGGCAATCCAGCGGGGTGGGTGAAGGCACACCCATTGACACCCACAATGGAGGAACAAGGTACAGGAGTCAGAAAGGCAGGAGCATGGAGCAAAAACAGACAGGGAAGGAGCACAATGGATATAGGTGGTGTAGGGACAAGCAATGGAGAGAGGAGAGACAAAACGAGAAACAAAGCAAAATGAGGAACAAGACAAAATGGGAACCAACAATGTGGGGGCACAGAATGAGAGTAGATGGAATCAGCAGCTGAAGGCACCCAGACAGGACGCAGCACAAGGCAGCAGAAATAGGGAAGGAAGGAGGGGCAGCAGCTCCAGCTACAATGAAAGAAATGATTGCTGCCTAGCCAGGAGGATCAGCCATTTAAGGCCTGATGGGGGAGTGTTTGTTACACAGAAACACAGGAACACAGACTTTGACGGCAGATAAGGACCACTTGGCCCAGCTAGCCTGCCCATTTCCCCTACCTACTGGATAAGCTGCAGCTCCTAGTTAGCTAACAGCCTATTTCTTCCTACCCCCCACAAGAATTGCCTTGTGTCTGTCCCATGCATTCTTGAATTATTCCATAGTTTTAGACCCCACAACCTCCTCAGGAAGGCGGTTCCATGCGTCCACCACCCTCTCTGTAAAAAAAAAAAAAACCTTTCTCACATTGTCCCTGATCCGCCCCCACTCTATCTTCAAATTGTGTCCCCTTGTTCTTGCACATCTCTTTTTCTGAATGATGCCACCCTCTTAGACTTTGTTGATTCCACTGAGGTACTTGAAAGTTTCAATCATGTCCCCCGCTCCCACCTTTCCTCAAGGGTATACATATTGAGCTTCTTTAGTCTCTCCTCTTATGGCTTCTCTTGCAGACCCTGCACCATTTTAGTTGCCCTTCTCTGGACTGCCTCCATCCTGTTTATGTCCTTGCAGAGATGGGGTCTCTAGAACTGGACACAGTATTCCAGATGGGGTCTCACCAGCTGTCTGTACAGAGGGATAACAACTTCCTATTTTCTACTGGTGATGCCTCTCCCTATACATCTCAGTATCCCCCCAGCCCTCCCTACTGCCTTCTCACATTGCTTGCCAACCTTAAGGTCATCTGATATGATTACCCCAGGTCCTTTCCATTTTATGTTGGCGGCTTGTGCAGCCAGCATCTTCTTGACGAATTACAGATTTGGTGGCGCGGTCACTGTTGGGCGAATGCAGAGCACGCACCAGTAGGTGTGTCCCGCATTCCCCAATCAGCCAGCAGCAAGGACCGACACCTTACCTAGCTAATAAAGAGAAGAAATCAGAAAAAAGGTCTGCTGCAATGAGAGCGAAGCTCTCATGCAGTGTGACCACAACACACCTCCCCCTACTTGCAGACAACATGGCAGCAATGACTGCCACTGTTGCCTGTAAACACCCCTGTTTATTGTGTGCTGATGGGGGAGCCCAATCCCCGTCAGCATCATGTACCCCCTCTTTTTTTGCTTGCTGAGGGGGTGTCCAATCCCCCTTGGCTCCTGTGCCACGACTTTCCTTGTTTGCCAATGGGTGTGCCCAAATCCCCGTTAGCTAAAGCACACACACACACACACAACCCCAGGTGACATGCTGGGAGCCCACCACAACATGCCAAAGCACCTATTAAAATGAAAACGGTCCCCCAATGTCTTTTTTTTTTTTAAATCACCTGTAAACAGAAAATGGTCCCTCATAGTCTCCCTACCCCCTCACAAACCCGCACCCACCCACTGTGCACCTGCCTCCCCACACCCCCACCCCATACTTACCTTCTGAGCTCAGCTAATTCATCTTCGTGGACCGAAAACAAGTCTGCACTCTTCAAAGCCGACCGCGAACTGAGGAAATGCCGGTAAGCTGTATAATGGAATAAATAGTGTTTTTTTCAACTTTGATGCATATCTCAGACATTTTTTGTAATTTTTGCACTGAATTTTCAACATGGGATTTTTGGGACCCCTCCTCATGAATTCTGTCACTGTTATGATGTTAATCGGTCCTGAAAGGTGATTTCGCAGTCACTGCACGGAATCACATTTTGGGACTGATTAATGCAAGGACACTGGCAGTGTTCATGAGGTGGGCTCTCAAAAAGCTATGTTGCAAATTTGTGGAACAAATCAAAAAATGGCTGTTTTATGAGCGCAGTATTGCGTGAAAGGTTACGAGACGTTCAGAATTTCGGATTCACAATATTTTCATGCCAGATTTTCAAAATTGTCATTTTCTACACCTCTTTGTGAACAGTATAGCTCATTTTTACATCCTGGCCAAAATGTGTTTCTGCATTTCCGGCGCACAATACCGTGGTCGCTGTGGGAAATCAGTGTTCGGGACAGATTACAAAAATGACAGTGACACTGTTTATGAGCAGAGGTCCTAAATGCCTATGTTGAAAATTTGGTGATGATACTCCATAAAATGATTGTATTATGAGCGTGCGTTGTGCAGTTTGCACGCATGCCCGTAACATTGTGCATTTGTAATATTTTCACTCTGGATTTTCACCATTGGCAGTTTTCCACACCTCTTGATGAACAGTACAGCTGTCATTTCACATATCCTGCCCAAAATGTGTTTTCGCACGTCCTGCGCAGAATTGCTCGGTCGCTGTGCAAAATCACTTTTTGGGACAGTTTGAGGAAATAACAGTGACACTGTACATGAGTAGTGGTGCTAAAAATGCCTATGTTGAAAATTTGGTACTGAACGTCCATAAAATGACTGTGTTAATAGCGTGCATTGCGCATTTCCCACGCACCCTTGTAACTTCACAAATTTGCAATATTTACATGCCACATTTTCAACACTGGCATTTTTTTTACACCTCCTTATGAACTGTACAGCTGTCATTTTTCACATCCTACCCAAAATGTTTTCCCACACTGCACTACCAAAGCCAATGCCATCGCGACAACATTTGGCATTGACAAATGCTTGTTGTTGTTGTTTCTACCTCCCTCCCATTGCGTACTCTTCCCATGAGTTTTTGTTTCCCAGGTGCATTATTTTGCACTTCTTTGCATTGAATCCAAGCTGCCATACTTCTGACCATTCCTCCAACCTTGCCAAGTCCCTTCTCATCCTTTCCATGCCCCCTTGTGTATCAACCCTGTTGCAGATCTTTGTGTTATCTGCAAAGAGGCATACTTTTCCTTCCAGTCCCTCTGCAATATCACTTATAAAGACATTAAAAAGGACTGGGCCCAGTACTGAACCCTGCAGTACCCCACTAGTAACCCCCCTTTCTTCAGAGTGGACTCCGTTTACTAATACCCTTTGTGTCCTGTTGTCCAGCCAGTGATTTACCTAGGCTACCACCCTGGGACCCACTCCCAGGCTGGCTAATTTGTTTATTAATCTTTTGTGTGGGACTGTGTCAAATGTCTTGCTAAAGTCTAGACATGCCCTGTCCACAGCCCCTCCCTGGTCTACTACTTTGGTCACCCAGTCAAAGAAATTGATTAGATTCGTCTGACATGACCTTCCCACTGTGAATCCATGGTGCCTTGGGTCCTGTGCCCCACTGGTCTCTAGGTACTCAACAATTCTTTCCTTCAGAAGTGATTCCATCTTTTTCCCTACCACAGAGGTCAAACTGACAGGTCTGTAGTTTCCTGCTTCTGTCTTGCTCCCACTTTTGTGAAGGGGAATCACATCCGCCCTCCTCCAGTACTCAGGTACCAAACCATCCTCCCATGATTTGTTAAAAAGGGTAGTCAGTGGTGTCACTAGTTCTCCCCTTATTTCTTTTAGAATTCTGGGGTGAATCCCGTCAGGCCCTATTGCTTTGTCCGCCTTCAGTTTTAGGAGTTCTTTCAGAACCCTTTCTTCTGTGAAAGGACTAAGAATGACCCCCCATCCACAGCGCTTCTATTAATTGGATTAAGTACCTTCCCCCCTCCTCTTTTGTGAATACTGAGCAGAAGTATTCATTCAGTATCCCTGCTTTTTCTCTGTCCCTCTCTGCCCACCCACCGTCCAGTCTATTCAGTCTCACTATCCCTCCCTGTGTCTTTCTAAGCTCCCTAATGTACCTATAAAATGTTTTATCTCCATTCTTAACCAAGTTGGCTATCTTTTGCTCAGTTTGGGCCTTTGCTATTCTGACTGCCATCCCTGCTTCCTTCTGCCTTAACTGGTACTGTTTTCTGTCCTGCTCCTTCTGTATTTTCTTAGACTTCCTAAATGCTATCTTTTTCTCCCTAACCTTCCCTGTCACCTCTTTTGAGAACCATAGTGGCTTTTCCTTTCATTTTGATTTATTTGCATCACACAAAGACCTGTTGCCTCTGTGATGGCAGTTTTGATGGTTCTCCTTTGTTGTTCCACCCCTCCTTCTTGCCTGTTTGCTAGTGCTTTTCTAAGGCACTCTCCCATTTTGGCAAAGTCAGCCCTCTGAAGTCCAATACCCTCACTTTTGTATGGCTTGACTCTGCAGCTGAGTTTATCATGAACCACACTGTTTAGTAGTCACTTGTTCCCAGATGGCTACCCACTTCTAGATCTGAGTCCCAGTAGAGAAGTATAGTTTTAACAGCTCCACCTTCCTCTTGCTGTTCTCTGCCAGAAGCTATTTAGGGCAGCTTTTAAATCCAAAACATCTGGCTTCTTTCTAGCTAAGCCACTCTTCCAAATTTACAGCTCCTTCTACACCTAGATAACTGCACAGATAACAATTCACCTCAGCCAACTCAGGCAAACACACTAACTCCCTTTTTGTTTGTTTGTTTGTTTTTACCCTAACTTGAAGGTCTCAGTAGTAGAGTTCTAATTCTTTAGTCCCAGTAGAGAAGTATAGTTCTAACAGCACCTCCTTCCTCTTGCTGTTCTCTGCCTGAAGCTGTCTAGGGCGAATTTTTTAAATCCAAAACACCTGGCTTCCTTCTAGATAAACCACTCCCCCTAATTTACAGCTCCTTTTATACCTAGATAACTGCACAGATAACAATTCACTTTAGCCAACTCAGACAAACACCTAGATAACTGCACAGATAACAATTCACCTCAGCCAACTCAGGCAAACACACTAACTTTTTGTTTGCTTGTTTGTTTGTTTTTACCATAAATTGAAGGTCCCAGTAGTAGAGTTCTAGTTCTTTAGTCCCAGTAGAGAAGTATAGTTCTAATAGCACCTCCTTCCTCTTGCTTTTCTCTGCCTTTTGCTCCGCTCATCGAACTCCAGGCGTAGCCTTTACAATTATGTGCCACTTAGTGTTTACTTTTAAATGTTAGTTTGTACTATTGTTTTTATCTAGTTCTAAACTGTCATTATTGTACCTATCTAGTCCAAAACTGTTAGCATTCTGCTATTTCATTGCTTCTTTTCAGTTTACTCACTTTCATTTGAATGTAATCAAATGTATATCTTTGTAGTGTTTCAGATCTCTGTATACTATCCTCATGTTCCTTTACCCCCACAGGTTGCACTGGGAGACGAACAACCTGTTGTTCAGTGTGCCTTCCTGGTGAAACATTTCAGTAAATAAATAAAAAAAGGGTGAAATGTAAGCTAAATTGTGTCTAAATATATTTCTCAAAGTTGTCCCAACAACATTGTGGGCTCATTAAGGCTCTATTACACTGTAAGCAAACATTCAGCATTAAGAATCATCATCATTCATTTTATTGGATTGCAAAATGAGAAAAATATTCTCATTTACAATTTTGTCCAACCATGAACAAATAAAGACAAAACATTATTGCAAAATATATATAAGTGCTTGTTATAATTACTGCTGATCAATTCTGGAGCCCAATGAGATTAACTGAGCCAAAGGTAGCATCACAAGTTTCACTGCAGAGCCTCCACTAAGGAGGAAAACAAGATTATTTCAAAATGATCTAATGACAAGGCACAGTTGAAAGGACTGAAGTGCAGCGAGGTAATGTGACCTGCTCAGGGCCAAACAGTGACTGTTGTGGGATTCGAACCTGTGATTCTCAGTTTAGTGGTCTGGTCATTGGCCACAGTGCAGTGGATACATCTTATTAAAACAGGTTGGAAAAATCCAGTAATCTGATTTGCTGAGAACTGTCACATTTTTTTTTGTAGTCTTTGGCAACCGGTTAAGGCCCACTAGGCACAAGTGCCTGTTTTCAGAGGTGACCTGGGAGCACTGGGCGGTTAAGTGATTTGCTCAGAGTCACACAATATGCAAGTGGCAGTTGTGAGAATCAAACTCAGGTCTGGTCTACTGGATGTATCAAGCTCGTTCACACCTTGTTCCTCTAACCTCTAAGATATACTGCCAGCCCATGATGTCAGGTTAGAGCGAGTGAGCGAGTGAGTGAGTCAGTGAGTGAGTGAGTGAGTCAGTGAGTCAGTCAGTCAGCCAGTCAGTCAGTGAGTCAGTGAGTCAGTCAGTCAGTCAGTCAGTCAGTCAGTCAGTTCAGTAGAACCAGAAAGCTATGCTTATGTTGATTATTACACATTATTTTTATTCTGTTAGTGCAGTTTTAAATGTACAACCCTCCCCCACCATGGTTTCAGGTCATCCAGAGGTATACAGACATCTCAGGTGGTTAAAGGCACTTGAATTCATCTAGTGCCCTGCAACACACCCAAGGCATCGATATATTTCAGCACAACTGAACACCTCATTGGGAGTCATTGCTTGCTTATCTCACAGTTTTCTGAACAAAATGCTGTCCTGCAGGTCTGCTCATGATGATGAGGAGGGCACTAATCAGTTTGTGATTACAGCCTCTCTCGATCATGGGCTAAACTGGAACAATTGTATCTCATTTGCTAGTGGATGGCAACTCCCACATCAAAATCACTACACACAGACATTTATCGTACTTGGAGGCAGTGTACCAGAGACACAGTTTACAAGAGCACCAGAACATAGATCCATACAAGGATAACAAGAGATAACAAATATCCCAGTTGTTGAATTTCTGCCCTCTTTCTCTTTAAACCACATGCATGTACAGAGATTTACACACCCATGAAACTTTGCACCAGGTTTGAGGCTCAAAGTGTAAGGCATTTGCAAATGGCCCTGGCACAGACATGGGAACACGATCAGCCTGAATGTGTGCAAACGTGGCTGCCCTGTTTCCAAAAGGTGCCCTGCATTTATGACACTGTTCCAGCTTTGTGGCAGCTCACATGAAAATAATGATGGATGTGTCATTAATTGGATGCAAGTGGTGACTTTTCAGATGCTACTGGCATCTCGTTTCTAATAGATGATCCAACAGTGGGGATGGATGTCCCCTTTGAAAATGCAGCTGGCAGATATGTTTATTTATTTATTTATTGATAAATATCAGATAACACCTTTGAGTCAAATACTGTTTTACAAAGGTTCCACGTCATACATAAGAAGAGACAACAGTGTACAGAGTAACAAGTAGCATAGTAGTTACACACAGCGGTTACAGAATGGTCTGGCAGTCTCTTTACAAATAGAGCTTATAGTAGTAGTAATGTTTTATTTCTATCTGGCGCCTTTTCCCAGATGCCCAGGTCACAATTACAATGAAAGAATAAACACAATCACTAATCTATAACTATTTCAAATAGCTATAAAATAAACACTTTATTCTCATAAAACAACATCAATACACTGAAACTCAATACAACTAAATATGCTGCATACATACATTATAGAGCTTCTCCAAAATCTTGCTGAAATAAATAAGTCTTGATCCCTCTTTAAAAAAATCCATCAAAGGGGCCTCCCTCAAGGTCCTGGGCAAGGAGTCCCAAAGGGACAGGCCCACTACTTCAAAGGCCGAATCACCCGAGGTCTCCAATCTGGCCCTCAGGACCAACAAGATGCCCTCCCCAGCCAACTGGAGTGGGTGAACTGGGGTGTGCAGGTGCAGAAGCTCCGCCAGGTAGGCTGGGCCCAGTCCATGTAGGGCTTTCTAGGTTAATAAACCTATGCTAAATGAGATATGCCACTTCACTGGCAGCCAGTGTAGGTCATGCAGTGCCAGAGTCCTATGGCTTGATCTTGGTAAGCCTGTAAGTAACTGACCAGCTGAGTTCTGCAACAGCTGCAGGCATCATAGCATACCCCCATTAATCCCAAGGTGCAGAGCGTTTTTCAATAGTCTAAACTAGAGGTCCCAAACACATGGATCAGTGTGGCCAGGTCCTGGGGATAAGGGATCTGACGTGGCAGATATTCTGAAGGTGGGAAAAGTCATTCTGGACTATGGCAGACATCCAGGCCTCCATTGTCAAGTCTTCATCCAGTATGACTCCCAGATTCTTCACCCTAGGGCAGGCTAGCAGTCCAGAGCTACTATGCTGAAGCCCAGTCACTCCTGCACCAGCCACCAATTCCCCAATTTGGCTCGGCTCAACCACTATCACCTTAGCCTTTCTGGGGTTCAGTCTCAGCCAATTAAAAGCCATCCAGTTCTGGATCTTGGCCAGGCCCTATGAAACACAGTCAGCACACTGAGTCCCAGGAGCAAAACACATACAGAGCTGGATATCATCTGCATAGCAAGGAAAACCCAACCCAAAACCTCTAATGTCCTTGCCAAGGGGGTAGCATGTATACTGCAAACAGCACTGGCAAAAGGACTGAATCCTGGGGCATACCGGAGGACAGAGCCACCTGGTCAGAGGAAATATTTTATAGAACTACCCTCTGGGTTCAATCCCATAAAAATGACTCAAACCAGTGGATCACAGTGCCAGTGAGTCTGGTGTTCCCCTTGAGAAGGTTCAAGTGAGATCAAGGAGGACAAGAATCGATCGCTGTCCTCTATCCCTCACCCTGAGCAGATCATTAAACACCCTAACTAGTGCCATCTCCATGCTGTGCCTGGCTCTGAAGAACGACTTGAATGGTTCCTAAATGTTAGGGGCTGCCAAGTGTTTCTTGAGCTGCAGCACAATAATTTTCTCAATAGCCTTCACAATAAAGGGAAGATTAGAGACTGGATGGTAGTTCGCCAAGACATCCAGGTCCAAAGATGTTTTTTTCAGAAGGGGCTTTAGCAGAGCATATTTAAGTGCTACTGGAACCAGCCCCTCCTGCAAAGAACACCAGATAATTTTGGTGAACACCAGGCCCAAATAGTCTGCACAACTCACTAACAGTCATGTCAGGCCTGGGGCTAGGTTGCAAAATATCATCCACAGCTCTAAGACAACCCGGCACACCTCTTTCACTGGTACAAGCTGAAATTCACCACAAGAATGGACAAATGGACTACAGGACCCAAGGTAGCATGGTTTCACAAGGGGGAGGTCATGTCAGACCAACCTCATTGAATTGTTTGACTGGGTGACTAGGGAGGTGGATCAGGGGAGGGCAGTGGACATGGCCAATCTGGACTTCAGCAAGGCCTTTGACACTGTGCCACATAGAAGACTATTACACAAACTGGGGAATATGGGTGTGGGCAGGACAGTAGTGTGGTGGGTAGGTAACTGGCTGAGTGGCAGGACACAGAGGGTGGTGGTAATGGCTGTCACTCCACAGAGGAAGAGTGACCAGTGGGGTACTACAGGATCAGTGCTGGACCGGTCCTATTCAACATCTTCATCAGTGACATTGCGCAGGACCTAGAAGGCAGAATTTCACTGTTCGCTGATGACACAAAGCTCTGTAACAGAATAGACACACCAGAGGGTGTAGACAGAATGAGAAGCGACCTGCAGACACTTGAAGAATGGTCAGGGGTTTAGCAGTTGAAATTCAATGCAAAGAAGTGCAAGATAATGCATAAGGGGCACAAAAACCCTGGCACAATATATCAGTTGTGGGGTGAGGATATAGCATGCACCAAGCAGGAAAGGGATCTTGGGGTTGTCATCTCTGATGACCTCAAGGTAGGGAAACAGTGTGACAAGGCAGCAGGTAAAGCAAATAGGATGCTGGGATGTATAGGCGGCATTACCAGCAGGAAAAGGGAGGTCTAATTCCACCATACAAGACACTAGTGAGGCCCCACCTGGAGTACAGTGTACAGTTCTGGAGACCATACCTACGTAAGGACATAGACAGGGTAGAGAAGGTTCAGAGGAGGGCAACAAAGATGGTGCATGGATTGCATCACAAGTCCTATGAAGACAGGTTGCAGGAACTGAACATGTACTCCCTGGAGGAGAGGAGGGAGAGAGGGGATATGATAGAGACATACAAGTATCTTACAGGGAGGAACAGGGTGCATGAAAACACTATTTTTAAGTGAAAAAGATGTTCCAGGACTAGAGGGCATGGGATGAAGTTGGAGGGAGGACGATTCAGAGGAAACATGAGAAAGAATTTCACAGAACGGGTGGTGGACAAGTGGAACACCCTGCCAGAGGAAGTGGTGGGGGCTGAAACAATCACTGGATTTAAGAATACATGGGATAGACATAAAGGAATTATGGAGGTCAGGGGTAAGGTGCAACAGACTTCTAGGAAAACAAACTGAACTTCCAAGCTCAAATGGGCAGACTGGGTGGGCCATAGGCCCTTATCTGCCGATACTGTCTATGTATCTATGTATCTATGTAAGAACACCTAATGCACTCCTGGGCAAAAAGGCAGACCACTGATGGGCTCATATAAGGACCCAGTGGAGTGATTCTGGCCCCGATGAGGATACCCTATCTGAGAAAAATTAGTGAACTCCTCACATTTTGTGAGTGTAACTGCTATCATGGGCTCCAGACAGGCAGGGTGGAGCAGCCTATCTACAGTCCAAAAGAACTGAGCCACCTGTTTCCTCCCAGCATCAATCTCTCTCGACACAAATTCTGCCTTCTTCTGAGTGACTGCTTTCTAATATTCCTTGTAATGAGAAATCAGAACAAGTTTGCCCTCTCAAGCCTTAGACTTCCTCCAGTAATGTTCCAAACTCTGACCCCTGGTTTTAAGTGCCCTTAGCTTGCCATGAACCATGGTGAGCTTGGACATGACACCAGGGAACATACTGTACAGGGACCAGTACTAGAAGGTTGAAGGCCCCAGTGATAACCCTATAATAGGCCAAAACTGCGGCCTCCGCACCCTTGGTGCATACTGCCAACATTTCTGAGGTGTCCAGTAGTGACATCAGTCCTTCAGGTCCTAACCCTCTCAAAGGTGGGTACTGAACCACCTCCACAGGGGATGGACTAGAAAGAGGGGCCCTGAAACAGAACCTGATAGCACAATGATCCTACCAACTGATCATATCAATATCGAGCCTATTCACCTTGGGCCTCTGGGAGAATCTATGGTCCAACGCATGGCAGTGTTGATGAGGTGTGGTGGTAATAACCTGTGCTAGGCCCAGAACTTCCATAGTTTGGAGGAAATCTCTACCAAAATGTGAAACTGTGCCATCAACCCAGGCACTGAAGTTGGCCTGGGTAAGCCACCTTGGTGACTCCAAGATCTGGTCTGTGATGAAGGACACGATTTCCTGCAGAAACTCTCTCTCATAACCTGGAGGCTGGTACAAGAGGAGGATTCTGCAGCCTGCACCTGGACCACCATGCACGGCCATGCACTCAAAAGACCCAGCGTCTCTCACTGGGTGTGCCACCAGTCTCTGTTCAGTTCTAAAACAGATGACCACCTTCCCCATTATCCTCTCTCAGGCAATGCACCATGAAGAAACCAGCTGGGAATGATGCCCCCAGAACTGGGCCAGAGTCATCCCTCAGACAGGTCTTAGTAATGCTAGATCAACAGAGGAAATAATTGCAGTCTTATTCCTCATTGATCTGGCATTGCATACCACTGCCCAAACTGGATGGAAGGAGCCAGCAGGCCCAATGCCTTCCTGCCCACTCAGTCCGGCAGAATCCCTGGGCATAGGAACCAGACATGATAGACCCCCTCTCTAGTCCTTTTCTAACCCCAGGGCATTTCCTGGTCTACACAACCTGATAGGGACCACTCCATTATGACTCCCCACTCCACAGGTTTTCCTTCTTCCCCTCCACATGATTCCCTCCTCCCTGTATCGGCATAGTATACCTCCCCCAGTAGTGAGGGGGATCGAAGGAACAAAGGTCTCTAATCTGGGAAGGGGAGTAATACAACTGTAAGGGGTCAGAACAGCACATCTGCTGTCCTTATACAATCTCCTAAAATCTCCCACCTCCTCAAAATCCTTCCCACCCTGTAATTCCCATTACAAATGCCTCCCCAAACTCCAAAATCCTATTGCCCCTACCTCTCTTCCAAATGTAAACCACCTGCAAGAGTACTTAGGGATGACAAAAACACAGAACTAAGGAGAATCTGAACAGTTTGGAGTCTGAGGTTTGGAGAGATGCTTAGGAACAAAATCTTCCTGCAGAACTCCTAAGAAAAAAAGTCAAAGTTGTCTGAGTTTTTTTTAATTAAACTTTATTGAGAATTTATGACAAACCTTACACTTCCACAGTAAAACATAAAGTATGTAAGCTCCAGGACAGGGAGCAGGAAACTTCTATAGGCATTCTGAACATTACAATTCTTAACAAAATTCAGTTATTTCACTTGTCACCAATAATTAATTATAGCGAGCCAGGATCTCTGCCACAATGCACCCTTCCTTTTCAGAAGGGAAATGAAAAGAAGGGAGCCATCGACTATGGAAATGCTCACTCTGCAACCTAAATAAAGCTGTCACCCACTCCATAGTTAAAATTGTTTGGCTATTACGTAACCACATATCTTCTGAAGGTATTCTTACAGAGAGACACAATTGTGTGAGGGTCTTTAGGGCTACAGCCACCAAAATATTAAATAAATATTTAACACCCTTCCCCTTCACCATCAGTAGGGGTAATCCCAAAACCCAAACCTGAAAAAGGAGGGGGTATATCTACACCTAACATTTGGTCCACAATTTTCTTCCACCATATTTGAATCTGGGGACATTCCCAAAAGATGTGTGTGTAGTTTCTAACCATCCTGCAACCCCTTCAACACAAATTGGAACAGAAACACCCATAGTGTTTAACTATAACCAGTGTGTGAAAATATCTAACTACTTCCTGCCACTGAAATTCCCTCCAGGAGATCAAAGCTGTGGTACTATGAACCCCTTGCCAAATCTGTGCCCAGTCTGTCCCTGATAGAGAAACTCAAGCTTCGACTTCCCATTTATGTTGAATAAAAGTAAGTAGATCAGGTTCCACATCCTTAAGATGTTTATACAACTTAGAAATAAGACACTTTATTTTTGATTGTGTGCTCAATACTACCAGAAAAAAACATAGGGGGTTAGGGTCTGACCTTAAGAGTTTTAACCCTAGAAGGTTTCAGTGTGTAAAGTCAAATTTGCAAGTAATGGAAAACATCTGTTGAGGGTAACCCAAATTCCTTCCTGAGCTGAACAAAGATTTAGAACCCCCCCCCTTCATAAACCTGTGAATCATGGCTAACTCAGAGGTCAACCCAATGTGAAAAACCAATATCAGACTGGAGAAGGGAAATGTCCAGGCAAGAACAGAGAGCGGTCACACCACAGATGCCCTAATTCAACCGAAGAGCCTTACCGACCTCTTGCCAGTTCTTAATCATAACAACTGTTCAAGGATTTGTAACTTTTATAAAATTTAGATTGATGCTGTCCATAAATAGGACATCAGGAAATGTTATAGGGAACACAGAGACAACTTCCAAAACTCTCCATCTGGGAGAATCCCGATTGGACATATAAGTTGTAAAATGCTGAAGTTGTGCTGCCCAATAGTATATCCTAAAATCAGGAACCGCCCGGCCTCTCTTAAACTTCGGCATCATCAAGACAGGCCACCTAATCCTTGGACATTTCCTCTTCCATACAGACTTGGATAATGTTCTCTTTAAAGAATGCCAAAAAGCAGTCAGAACCGGTAAAGGAAGGTTTAAAAATGAAACAAAAATTGGGGTAGAATATTAATTCGGATCATTTCCACTCTACCTGCCACAGACAACTGGTGTTCCTTCCATCAGAGACAATCTGTTTAAACATCTTTCAGTAACTTACAATAGTTAGTGGCAAAAAGAGTAGAAAGCTCCCAGGGTATCCATATACCCAAATGCCTAAGTCCCTGGGATACCCATTTGAACCCACAAGTGTTATAAGGGAAACCTGTTAGAGAGGAGCCCAAAAACAAAATTCTAGTCTTTGTCTCATTAATCTTAAAACCTGAAACCTGACCATACTGAGCCAACATAGATTTTGCCACTGGGAGGATACGAGAGGGGTTCTCTAAATACAACAGAGTTTCATCGGCATATAAAGAAATTTGCAAATCCTCGCCCAATAGTGAGATACACTGGTATTCTCCCCAATTGCCTGATTCATGCTACCAATGGCTCTAGACTCAATGTGAGTAAAAGGGGGGAGAGTGGACATGCCTGCCTAGTTCCATGCTCTATTCAAAACCCAGAGGACAGTAGGCCATTAACCAAAACTCAAGCTTGGCAGAAGACACCAGGAGAAAGGACTGCTGTGTGATTTGAACTTCTCTGCTGGGACTAAAGTAGAAGAACTTTGTACTTGGACCTTTAATTTAGGGTAAAGAACTAACATACAAAAAAAAAGTGTGTGTTTGGGTTAACTGAACTGAGTGGGTATCTGAAGAGTTATCTAGGTGTAAATCTCAGGTGACTGAAAGGACTTAACTGCTGTGAGGTTTAAATTACTTGTAGAAAGATCTGGTAAGTAGGGGGAGTGGCTTAACTAGAAGGAAGCTACATTTAAAGACTACCTTTGAAAGTTTCTGCTAGTAGCTTGGCAGAAGACACCAGGAGAAAGGACTGCTGTGTGACTTGAACTTCTCTGCTGGGACTATATTGCCCTCCACCCCCCACCCAAAGCTAGTTCTATTTTTATAGGCACAGGATTTGACTGACAACAGGAATTTCCTGTTTAGGGGCAGGAAGTGAGTGATCACAGAACCACCAAGGACCCACCATCCTAGAAGGGCAAGAGTAGCTCAGTCCCTCTAGCTGCTGGAGGTCTGCCTCTGAGCAAGTAAGTGGTCTACTGAGAAATATAGGATATTCTTGTCTCAGAACAGGACAATCAGGAGCTTAAAGGGCACACAAGCAGAAAGTAAGGAGAGAGAGAAAAAACAGAGGAAAGAGTAAGGATTGCAAACAGTTAAGGGGCCAGAAATAAGACATGATTGGAGTGGCAGTGCAGTGGCTGTGGAGCAGCAGTCTTCCGGGAGATGTTCTGGAGGATGTGGTGTTGTCCCATCTGCAGGCACCTCTCTGGGCTGAGGGAGGAGGTTGTTCATCTCCAGGCTGAGTTGGCCAGGATTTGTGGACCTCCTCTTCCATCCAGGGACCACCAGTGCCACTGCCGTTGCCTCAGAGGTTGCCAAGAAAAAGGAGCGTTGGACCACAGTGGGCTCAGGGAGGGTGAGGTGAGGGTGGTGGAACAGAGGCATCCCTCCAGTTGTACCTCCACAATTCCTATGCCATTCTGGCAAAGTGTGGTTCCTCTATGGAGGCACCCACAGTGGAGACCAAGGAGGATGCTGGAACCTCCACAAAGGAGACCCAGAGGAGGGTGGCAGGGGACCCTGCAGGGAAGGAAACAACCCTGGTGGGGACTCCATTGTTAGGAAGGTAGAACAGGGGAGTAAGGGGAGGGAGGTAAGTGCCTGCCTGGCGCCATGGCTTGAGGACAGGGAGCGAATCCTCAGGATTGCCAGAGCAGCTGCACAGGGGAGGGAGCTGGATGTCATTGTCCACCTAGGGACAAATGACCTGGCTAAGAAAGGGATTAGAGATGTGCAGGAAGAGTTTGTGGAATTGGGGAGGGGCCTTAGTCAAGTAGCACACACAGTAACCTTCTCGGAGGTGCTACCCATCTATGGCATAGGAGAGGCTAGGGTGTTCTGCACCATGGGATTCAATCAGTGGTTGAAAAACTGGTGTGGAGCTCAGGGATTTGGCTTCATTGGGGACTGGGGTCCACCTGGAGTGATGCAAGCCTATACTGGCATGATGGGCTGCATCTGTCCGGAGGGAACCAGGATCCTAGGTGATAGGTTTAAATGCTTCATTGGCAAGCTTTTAAACTAGCCAAGGGGGAGGCACTGGAAAGGAGCAGGAAAATCCTAGCCCCCAAATAATCACGGTAGTAAGTGTGGCAAACACCAACATAGAGGTGTCAATAGGAGAAGGGCAGGGGTAAATGGAGAAAGTGACAAAGGCAAGAAGGACAGGATGGGGCAAAAGGGAGTAAGGCCATCAGAAATGGAGGGTAATGAGTACCAATGCCCGTAGTCTGGGCAACAAGCCCCTGAGCTGATGGCCTTAATGGAAGAGGGATGCCTGGATATCGTAGCAGACACAGAAACATGGTACACAGAGAACCATGACTGGATGTTAACATACCAGGGTACATAACCTACAGGAGAGACAGGCAGAGGAGAAGAGGGGGATAAAAGCAACTGAACAAAAGAGTAAACAGGGAGGAGAGGAGGCACTGTGGGTCACCTTGGAGACTGGAAATGGCACCACAATCTGCACAGGGGTTGTGTACGGACCCCCATGTCAGGGGGAAGGAATGGACAAGGATATGATAGAAGGCATTCTTAGAATGGCAGAGAAAGGGGAGATACTGTTGATGGGAGACCTGCATATGCCAGATGTTAACTGGAGCACATTTGCTACAGCCACATCCAAGAGCAGGGCATTTCTTGATGCCCTACAGGTGGCAGGCATTAGACAGCTAGTTTTGGAACCCACTCATGAGGGAGCAATCTTAGACCTCGTACTCTCAAATGGGGGCAGAGAGAGGATCTCACATCTAGAAGTGAGTTGCCATCTGGGGACAAGTGACCATCAAACAGTGTGGTTCAAGTTAAACTCAGCTACAGAGTCAAGCCATGCAAAAGTGACGGTACTGGACTTTAGGAGGGCTGACTTTGGCAAGATGGGAGAGTGCCTCAGAGAAGCACTAGCGAACAGGCTAGAAGGAGGTGTGGAGCAACAATGGGGAATTATCAAACTGCCATCACAGAGGCAACAAGCCTTTGTGTGAAGCAAATAAACAAATCAAAACGAAAGAAAAAGCCACTATGGTTCTCAAAAGAGGTGGCTGTGAAAGTCAGGATGAAAAAGATAGCATTCTGGAAGTATAAGGAAACACAGAAGGAGCAGGACAGAGAGCTGTACCAGTTAAGGCAGAAGGGAGCAGGGAGGGAAGTCAGAATAGCAAAGGCCCAAACTGAGGAAAAGATAGCCAAATCAGTTAAGAAGGGGGATAAAACCTTTTATAGGTACATCAGCGAGCGTAGAAAGACAAAGGGAGGGATAGTGAGGCTGAATAGAATGAATGGTGGGTGGGCAGAGGGACAGTGAAAAGCAGGGATACTGAACGAATATTTCTGCTCAGTCTTCACAAAAGAGGAGGGGGAAGTGCCTAATCCAATTAACAGAAGCGCTTGATAGGGGGTCGATCCCAGTCCTTTCACAGAAGAAAGGGTTCTGCAAGAACTCCTAAAACTGAAGGTGGACAAAGCAATGGGTCCTGATGGAATTCACCCCAGAATTCTAAAAAGAATTAAGGGAGGAACTAGTGAAACCGCTGGCTACTCTTTTTAATAAATCATGGGAGGATGGTGTGGTACCCAAGGACTGGAGGAAGGCGGATGTGATTCTCCTTCACAAAAGTGGGACCAAGACAGAGGCAGGAAACTACAGACCTGTTAGTCTGACCTCTGGTAGGAAAAGTGATGTAGTCACTTCTGAAGGAAAGAATAGTTGAGTACCTAGAGGCCAGTGCAGCACAGGACCCAAAGCAGCATGGGTTCACAGTGGGAAGGTCATGTCAGATGAATCTAATTGATATCTTTGACTGGGTGACCAAAGTAGTAGACTAGGGAGGGGTTGCGGACATGGCCTACCTAGACTTTAGCAAGGCATTTGACACAGTCCCACACAAAAGATTAATAGTCAAATTAACCAGCCTGGGAGTGGGGCCCAGGTGGTAGCCTGGGTAAAACATTGGCTGGACAACAGGACACAGAAGATAATCATAAATGGAGTCCACTCTGAAGAAAGGGGGGTTACTAGTGGGGTACCGCAGGGTTCAGTATTGGATCCAGTCCTTTTTAATGTCTTCATCAGTGACATTCCAGAGGGACTGGAATGAAAAGTATGCCTTTTTGCAGATGACACAAAGATCTGCAACAGGGTTGATACACAAGGAGGCATGGAAAGCATGAAAAGGGACTTGGCAAGGTTGAAGGAATGGTCAGAAGTATGGCAGCTAGGATTCAATGCAAAGAAGTGCAAAATAATGCACCTGGGAAACAAGAACCCAGGGAAAGAATACACAATGGGTGGGGAGGTAGTAACAACAACAAAAATGGAAAGGGACCTGGGGGTAATCATATCAGATGACCTTAAGGTTAGCAAGCAATGTGAGAAGGCAGCAGTAGGGAGGGCTGGGGGTATACTGGGATGTATAGGGAGAGGCATCATCAGCAGAAAACAGGAAGTTGTTATCCCTTTGTACAGACAGTTGGTGAGACCCCATCTGGAGTACTGTGTCCAGTTCTGGAGACCCCATCTCTGCAAGGACATAGACAGGATAGAGGCAGTCCAGAGGAGGGCAACTAAAATGGTGCAGGGTCTGCAAGAGAAACCGTATGAGGAGAGACTAAAGGAGCTTAATATGTATACCCTTGAGGAAAGAAGGGATAGGGGGGACATGATTGAAACTTTTAAGTACCTCAGTGGAATCAACAAAGTCCAAGAGGGTAGCATCTTTCAGAAAAAGAGACTTGCAAGAACAAGGGGACACAATTTAAAGATAGAAGGAGGGCGGTTGAGGGGCAATGTGAGGAAGTATTATTTCACAGAGAGGGTATTGGATGCATGGAACAGCCTTCCTGAGGAGGTTGTGGGGTCTAAAACTGTTGGAGAATTCAAGAATGCATGGGACAGACATAAGGCAATTTTTGTGGGGGGGTAGGAAGAAATAGGTTGTTGGTTAACTAGGATCTGCGGCCTATGCTGTAGTTAGGGAAATGGGCAGACTAAATGGGCCTAGCGGTCCTTATCTGCCGTCAAAGTCTATGTTTCTATGTTTTGTGCCTGCTGTTGTGTACATAAATTCCAAAGCCAATTACAGAATTTCTGACTAAATTTAAACTTAGATAATGTGGTCATTAAATATTACCCGTACAAACAGTTGAACACGTTCTTGGCATCAGTCGTCACTACTGCTCCTACACAATCCTGAGGCCACACCTGGGATGCTGAGAGGACATTCAACAACTTCCTAAAATTGTCGTGTAAGTGTCTGTCAGGAATAAACCCAGTCTGGTCTGACTGAATCAATGATGGTATTACTTTCTGTAAGTGCAGCCTGATGGCTTTAGTGAAAATTTTCAGATCATAATTCAACAAGGAATGACTATGACTGAAAGGGCTGTAATTCCGTTTTCCTAAATAAATAAATAAATACATGAAAAAGGGTGGACACTGACGCACCAGACCAGGTCCTTTCCGGGTTTTGGTAAAACAGAAATAAGCACATAATTCCACGTGTATGGCAAAGCGCTGGTTTCTTGAGCTATATTATAAAGTTGAATTAGCAAAGGGATCAATTCCTGAGTAAAATTCTTATAAAATTCTGGAATAAAACCATCTGGACCTGGGGCCTTGCCAGATTTCATAGAATGAATAGCCGCCTGTAATTCAGCATCTGAAAAAGGTGCTTCTAAACTTTCCCATTGAGATCGGGTAAGGGAAGGAAGGGAAATGCTATTTAAAAAATTGGTAATTTGAGTTTCGTGGCTTGACCCTGTTCGTTGGTGTAAAAATAAGTATAATAGTCCTGAAAATCCCTTATTATTAATTGCCAGTCAATATGAGTTTCAGAAGATGGCATGTCTCATATAATGCAAGGATATACCTATCAGCCTCTTGCTTTTTTAACCTCAGTACTAAAAGCCTGCCTGTCTGAGGGTGTGGTATAGTGGTACAGTAAGAAAGACGAGAACCTTGTAGTGCATCTAATGGAATGTGTCGGTAAACAGAAGGTTTCTGGCTGCCTTAGGCTTCATAAGCAGTACATTTATTGTAGAAAAGCATGCAGAAACACATGGAGACTGCTATCCTTAAAATATGTTATAAGAAGTGTGCAAAGTATGTGGTTCTGTTCTTCAGAGGGCAAAACTGCTTATTCTAATAAGCTAGCTGTGGGCTGCAGACATGAAAGCCATACAGTAGGCAATTTCTGTGACTTGGTGCTTTAACAAAACATACAACTGTCAGACAAACAGGACCTTACTGTATTAACCACTAGACCAGTTGGCTACACCTAACACATGTTAGTAGTCTTTCTTTTCGGTGGGCAATTTGATGTGAGGCAGAAGTCCATCAGACAGAATCAATAAAAGTGTTTCTTCAATAGGTGGGACAGGAATTCTGATGATCTGAAACAATAACAAAAACTCTGGCCAGAGCCAATAGGGCTGCAGCTGAGGAATCTGGGGTAAAAATATTGAAAATTAATAAAGTTATGAGCCTGCATTAGCAAAATGTAATGTAGGCTCATAAAGTTTTTTTTTAAATATTTGCACACCAAATTTTCAACATATCCCTGTTATGATCCTGCCTCATGAAGAAGGGTAGAGCAAATGTTCAACTTGAGCGGAAAGGTGATTTCACACATGCACATGAAAATCAACTTTCAGGACACAAAAACATATTTTGGGTAAGAGATGAAAGAATGACGGCTGTCACATTAATGAGGTGCTGTAAAGAAATGGTTATGTTGAAAATGTTGGGTAAAAACATTAGGCAGGATTCACGAAACTCCAAGAGATACCCACAGTTGCAGGTAAACCACAGCGCAAGTCAGTTGCAACTTGTGGATCCGCAAGTTACCCGCAGCGGCAGGTATTCACAAAGTTGGAGCCGGATTATGACCAGCTCCATGATCTATGGCTGCCTGCGGGTGGTGTCATCAAGGAGATGGCCGCAGCTGTGGGAATGGGCTATGGCTGTAATTCCCTCCGCAACTGCTGTGGCTGTGAATTGGAGGTGGGCGATTCCAGTTCGCAGCAGCAGTTGCCGAGGAAAACTTTGATGAAAAGGTTTTGTGAATCCTGCCCATTGAATATTACCAAATTTATGAGCCTGCATTTGCAAAATGCAACATAGCCTCATAACTTTTTAAATATTTGTACACAAATTTAGAACATAGCCTGCTTACGACCCCACCTCATGAACAATAACAAAGAACATTTTCAACTCCTGCCCCAAAGGAGAATTCGTGTAGGGACCGCAAAATCACCTTTTGGGAAGTAAAAAACATTTTAACCAGGATTTGAAAATGACAGCTGTCTCACTCATGAGGTGCTGTAAAAATATGGCTATGTTGTAAATTTGGGGGAAAATATTATAAATTACAAAAGTTATGAGCCTGCATTTGCAAAATTCAATGTAGGCTCATAACTTTGTTGTTTTTTAATATTTTTACACAAAATTTAGAACATAGGTAGCCTTCTTATTACACCACCTCATGAACAGTGGCAGGGGAATGTTCAACTCCTGCTTGAAAGATGATTTCTTGCAGGGACTGCAAAAACACTGTTTGGGATGTAAAAGAAAAACATTTTGGCCAGGACTTGGAAAATGAAAGATGTCACATTCACAAGGTAGTATAAAGATATAGCTATATTGTAAATTTGGGATACAAAATTTTAAAAATTACCGAAGTCATGAGCCTGCATTCACAAAATTCAATGTAAGCTCATAACTTTGTTGTTTTTTAATATTTTAAAGCACATTTTGAACATAGCCATCTTATGATCCCACCTCATGAATAATGGTAGAGACAATTTACAACTCCTGCCTGAAAAATGATTTACACAGTGACTGTAAAATCACCTTTCAGGACAAATTTACTTAATGTCACTTTCATTGTTCATGAGGTGGTGTCCCAAAAAAGGTATGTTGAAAATTTCAGGCAAATATAATGAAAAATGGGCCAGTTATGCTACTAAGTTCAAAATCCCATTAAAATAAATTGAACTGCATACCTGATATCCTCAGTTCATGGTCTAGTGTTGAAAAGTGAAGACATGTCTGTGGTCCAGAGAGGAGTATAGCATTGGACTTGTGATCGGTAAGTAAGGGCTTGTGGGAGTGAGTGCTGAGTGGGAAGGTTGGGTGGGGGGATTCTTGGCTGCAAAAGACATTGATGGATGTTTTCCTTTTTACTGGTACAAAAAATGTAAAAAGACTGAGGAATTTGGTAGTGGGGGATTAGGCCCCCCCAGTGCCACTATTACGTTTCTTGGGAGGGAGTGGGGTGGCTGGATGCTGAAAGGGAGGGTCAGGTGGAGGGATTAAAATCCTTATTGTGACGCTGGGGGATTGGGCACCCCAAGTGTCATTTTTATGCTTTGGGGGGGTGGTGGGTGTTGAGAAGGAGGGTCGGTTGGGGGGGTATAGAGACAAAAAGACTCAGGGGCATTCTTATCATGACACTAGGAGATTGGGCACCCCCAGTGTCACTTTCATGTTTTGGAGGAGGATGCAAGGTGGTTGGTGCTGAGAGGGTGGTTCAGGTGGGGGATATAAATAATTTAAAAGAAAAAATAAATAAATCAGCGGCGATGGCACACTCCTGCTGTGTCCAAAATGGCTGCCCACACCACTGCACATGCATGACTACTGGCACATCCGCCATGGACTACGGCGAGTGTGCTGTGACTGCCGCATTTGTTTCTTTCAAATTATAGATATTGCCCCACCCTACCCTCCTCTCAGCACCCATTACCCTGCACCCCCCCAAGAAACATAAGAGTGACACGGGGGTGCCCAGTCCCCCAGTGTCACAATCAGGATGTCACAGAGGTTTACAAGAAAAAAATAGTTGCAGTGTTCTGGGGACAAGGAGCAGAGTGCTCCAGGGATGCCTGGGACATTAAGGTGACTCTAATCCTTGTCCAACAGGTTGTTCATTTGTCAGGAATGTGGAGTCCTTTTCTTGTAGCAAGAGATCAGCAGGGCTCCACCAAAAGCAGCCCTAAAAACAAGAATTTTAGAGCTTCATGTTTCACCCCATCTTGTTTTACTGTATCACGGCATTTCGCTCTTATTGCACTCAAGTTGTGATTCAGGCAAGAAAAGAATACATTGGATGATTCAAGTAGGAAAAAATTCATCAGATGACACAGTCTATTGAACAGAAATAAAGTGTATTTATTATTATTTTTTTAGTTTTGCAAAGCAGGTTCCTCTGCTTTGTTTAGGTTTCTTAAGGGGCTAAAGTATTGAACAATTATATTGTAGTATTAGGTTGATTGAAAAGGGGCAGGATTTGAGCTTTAATTAACACATAAAAATGTGCTCAGTGGCTGTAGTGCATAAGAAGGAGTTTCAAAGTGTTTAGAGTTATGACGACATGTAAACAGCATGAAGATTGGTTTACTCTTTTCCCACTGAAAATTCCATTTTCTTTTTTTGCCTCAGGTAGGCTCTACATCTGTCACGACAAATTACAGCTAACATCAAGCAGTTGTCAGATGTACTGCTTCTGTGAAACAAATAGAGACTTTGGATATGGTGGTCTAAGAGAGAGATAAGAATTGTTTGGATTCCAGCAGTGTGAGTACCCAGAAAAGGTTTGCTGAAAGCACCTCAGCCCTTATAAGATGTTTTACCAGGGCCACTTACCTTAAAAGAAGGTTCCTTCCTACAGGATAGTAACAACTTTTCATTTTACTTCAGTAAGTTCACTGCAATTAACTACTCCTCCAGCATCAAAACTGACTGGGGCTGTCATTATATACCTGAGCAGTGTTTTTAAGGCGCCAGAAATGCACACACCTATTGTGTAACTACCAGGTTCTCCTTGCACTGCTCTCATAAACAGGTTTTAGCAGCTTTGCTTCCTTTAGAGCTACAACTTTGAGCTCAGGACTTGTCAGGATGTCCCTGAGCCTTCTAACCTGCTGTATTTCAGAGTTCATTTCTAGTCAGTTTGGCACTCCCTTTTTTCTGTTCCAGGTCGCCAACTTTCTGCAAAGCCTAGTACTGACAACCCCATCAGGTATCCTATCAACCCCTAGTCATCAGGCAGCTGCTGCTTTCATGGTGAAATCCTATGCCCACCCCCTGTTTGCAGTGTAAGGCTTCTCTTCCTGGCAAGGCTCAAGCCTGTAGTAGAGACTTCTATGGTCACTGATTAGTGGTTGGTGTAATATTAATAGATATTTACTGGTTGACATTGTTTATTACATGCTGACAGTGGCTGTCAAACTCCATTATTCACACACGTGAATAACAAACCATGAATTGCAAGCTTTGACCAAGCACCTTTTTCAAACCCTGTGCCAGCCAATCCAGTGCCAGCTGAGTATCTCCACGGCGCTCTTCCCTCACGCGGTCAACTCACTCGTGCCACAGTGAGAAACTGGCAAACCTCAAACAGCTTCTGCATCAGGCACCACAAAATAAATGTCAAAAACTACTTCAAATAATTCTTAGGAAAAATACATTAAAAAATGTCAGCCTCTCCGTGCTTATTTTTTTATATTTATTGGTTCTTTGAGAATTGCAGTTTAGAAAACAGTTAAAAAATGCTGTGTCGCTAATTATTCCAAGTAACACAGAAAACTGCAATTCTCAAAGAACCAGTAAATACAAAAAATAAAACATGAAGAAGTCTGGCAAATTCAGTTTTTATGCATACCCTCGGTGTGTGATGCCAAGATAAACCCCGAGGGCGAAGGGGCATCACACTCCTCAGGTGTGCATAAAATCCTCATTAACCACACTTCCCCACGAATTATTCTATATTTTCTCAATGTTAAGATACAGTGCCTGGCTTGTGCCAAATATTTTGTTTATTCATTTGGTTATCAGAGGATACAGTTATCCTTTGAAGTGAGACTACTAACTTATAAGGCCCTACACGGGCAGGGCCTGGGCTACCTGGTTAAAATCCTTCATCCTCATATACCCGTGTGCCCTCTCCACTCTGCTGAGGAGGGTCTTCTGGCAGTTCCTGCTTTATATTATTTTAATGGTGCCCTGAGGCTCCGGGGAAGAGCACCATATATAAAGACTTTTACTGGTACTACTAGAATACTACATACATTGTTTTCTCCCCAGCTCGTGGTGGGACATGTTCTGTAAACTGAATGATAGGTTTGAATATTTCAGTGCCGGATCTAGAGACTCAGTCTTGCATCAGTGGTCTCAGAGACACCAGCTCTAACCCTTCAGCTAAGAGGAGACGTCCTCTTAGCAAAGGGTTTAGACTGGCTGTTGTTACTCTATGCTGCACTCTTCACTTTCTCCACTAGATGGCATTCTGCATCTGGTAACTGATTCAGTATACATCAGAGTTGGGGTGTGGGTGGATGGCTGGTATTAATCTGTCACTCCTCCCCCTGTATTTTCCTCTGTGTAGGACCCCCTCCATTTCCCTTATGTAATCCTGGGCCATATTGGGTAGGGGAAGCCTGCTGTGTGAATCCCACAATATTAATGCTGCTCCATGTCCCCATGACAGAAGGTGCTTGAGTAGTGGAAGGAGTTTTGCCCCCCCCCCCCATCTGAGTGTTTTGCCTCTGCAATGAACCCTGGACTCTGACTCACGCTGATGGTAGATGTCTGTTTCAGGACAAAGCCCTGGGAGTCCGGAAAGGTAGCAAGCACAACCCAGAGTCTATTTAATGGGCAGAGTATACATGCTGCTGTTCAGGTTGCCCTTATTTCTCTAACAAGCGCCCTTTTCTTGCAGCCTATTTAAGAAAAAATGCTGCCTATTTGACACACTGGGAATGAGACAGCCTCCTGTACCTTGTGTTCCCTGCACTGTGAAGCAGTTCTTTTTCCCAAACAGACCTTCAAACTCAACGACGACATGACTAGCATCATGTTTTCCACCCTCGTTTTGATGATAGTTGTGATTAAACAAATGGGAAAGCTTTCTGATTCAAAGATCAAGTACATAGGGACTGTAATAGTTGTGTCAAGAATTTTGGGAAAGTTTTATTTTAACTAGAGCTTGGGGAGATGCTCCCCACATGGAATACTTAAGCCGTGTCTGCCTCCAATGCAACCATAGCAGCACTGAAAGCATAGAGGGGAGGGTGTGGAGTGGAGCAAGGCCTAGCCATAAGCTTCCAACTAGAAATCCCATCTGTGTAGACCCAAAGATGTGGTGGTACCACTGGCTGCCACACTGCCTACTCGAGTTCAGGAATGGACCAGAGCCATTAAAAGGCTAGCCAAAGGAAGGAGGATTCAGTGTCCACAGACAGATCTCCTTCTTTGTGGAGGGGAAAGCAGCACATGTTGCTGCTTGGTTGCCAGCTAGCAAAGGTTAAGAGGTACCGCAGTGGTCACCTCTCGGAGGACCGGGTGCAGGCGCTGAGTACATGTGGTGTGTTTACCTCACATACATGCATCATTGCATGTGCTGCCAACCTCAGGAAACAGGGGAGCTAGAACTGGTACTAAAATACCTGGCCAACAGGATAATTCTGGCCACCAGCAGGCAGCTCCCCCAATGACTCCGGCCCTACCACTGGATGGATCCATGCCTCAGTGGAGGTTGGGAACCCCTACTATCCTTATGGGAAGGGCGGCAAGCCCGGGGGAAACATGGTGGTGAAGATAAGTCCTGGGGGAAGTTGAGATGATAGGGCTGGGGCAGCCTGCAGTATGGGGAGCAGACGGACAAAAGGCGATAAAGAATGTAAGAGAAGAAATTCCTACTCTGGCCAGACTAGAACCCCATTCCCCCCCCACCACCGGTAGACTTGAATTTGCATCACTATACCCTGACCTCCATGACCTATTAATGAAGAAACCCGACAGGAAACACCTCAGATCCTCCAGTGAAAAGCTACTACAGGTTCCCAAAGTTAAAACAGCTACAGGTAGTAGGCCCTTCGCAAATTCTATTCCTGCCACTTGGAATGCCCTTCCCTATGCTTTGAGGGTATCCTCCTCTCACTGAGAATTTAAAAAGGGCTTACGATCTCACATTTTAGAAAGGAATCAATGCAATTATTACCACTGAAAATCAAACGTACTTAATAAGATTGTTCTCTTGTGTAAGGCAGTACTGCATTTGCCCCTGTATACAAGGTGGACTGTTTAGATTTACCTGAATGTGTAATGATGTGAATTCACTCTGAAGTCCAAATACATGTTTAGTGTGAGATACTAAGCTATTTTCTGTTATGTAACCTGTCTCCAATGTAATAACCATTGTCAGAACCTTCTCTGTAATTGCAATCCTGCTGTTTACCTTTTTTTGTAATTAATTCTGGGTCGCCCCTGAAAAAGGGACTCTCTGAGGCCCAGTGGGTTTACCTGGTCAACAAAATTCAATAAATAAATAGGAGCAGGGTGCTCCTAGAGTAATAATAGCCTTAAAGAGCACAAGTATTGAAATACATCTTTTACAATAAAACATCCATCTTTTGTGGGGATATGAATTTGCAACTGCCCCTAGGGGTGTGTGGATACATTCATGCAAATTTTGGCTAAGTATCTGTATTTCGGAATCCCATTTGTACCACGCACCCATATTTGGTTCTGGTAGTATAGCCTAGAGGTTAGAGTAACAAGCTGTGAATAAGTTTGGTACATCTAGCAGCCCTGGGTTTGAGTTCCACAACCTCCACTTGCATACTGTGTAACTCTCAGCAAGTTCCTTAACCCCACAGGGCTCCCAAGTCACCCCTGAAAACAAACACTTGTGCCTAGTGAGCCTTACCTCATCACCAAAAACTAAAAAAAAATATATATATATTAATGATAGTTTAATTTAGCTGCAGACACAATTTTACTGCCCCTCAGGTGGCCAGGCAAATCCCATCCCCCCATCTCGTACACTGAATATTTCACCTGACTCCTTAGTCTCTGTATATCTGCCAGGCCCTCCAAGACCACCACCCGATGCAGTCTTTTCCAAACCATCCCCCTCTCTAACCTGACCTCTCAGGCCTATAGTAAACAGGGTCAGGGCCTCTTAAATATTATTGCCCCCCAACCCCTCATCCATGACAGGGCAGAGTAGTAGTTGCGATTGATCCATGCGGCTCAAGCATTTCCCTAGCCTCACAGCACCAGCTCTCACAGCTCTTGGGGCATGTTGGGGAGGGGGGGAGCTGAGTGATGCTAGATAAACTGTAATTAAAAGGACACAGTCAACCCTTTTTGCACCATATTATTTTTAATTGAAAACCCTCATTTTATGATTGCTTACCTTCTCTAAAACTCGTTGATGTTCCTGGGTGTTTATCTGAAATGCATGTTAATGTTGTAAGTATAACCAACCTTGTTGTGTTGCAGATCTTTGATCTAGTCATATTGCATACCTCCTAAACATTAGAAATCACCCCCAAACAGTGCAGCCACACATGATGCAATCGTTTCCTCTTATCCCATTACATCATGCATGCTCATTCATTCACATTTCAGTGGGCTGCCGGCCATGGAGGAGAGTGGAGGGCTGTGCTGGTGGCCCACTCTGATTCAGGATGGGGGGAGGAGCAGGGTGGGACAGCTGCCAGGGTGATGGGTGGGGGGGGCCACTAGACCAACAGGGAATATGTTGAAAAACACACACACACACACTGGGGGATCAACCGGGGACAGGGAGAAATTAGGGCTCACTAGACCACCAGGGAAAATTATATATGGGGTAAATAAATGAAGGGAGGGGTCAGTTAGTACTGGACATGGGGGGTTGATTGGGGTAGGGGAAGGGGCCACTAGCCACCAGGGTTGTATTATTTTTTTAATTCATATGAGGTGGGTGATCGCGGGGGGAGGGGGAGGACCACTAGCCAACATTTTTTTTATTAATATGCATTTGATGGGGAGTGATCTGGTGGAGGAAGGGGTCACGAGGGCTTTCATTATATAAATGTATGGCAGGCAGATGGGGGATTGTGTGGGGAGAGGGTCTGCTAGCCAGGTGGTGGAGGTGTATCCATGCCATGCCCATTACCATCCCCTTCATCTTGATGGCCAGGGCAATGGTGGAATTTCACATTTCATGGGTGACATTCTGCCATTTTCGCACCCACTAAATAGTTCGCAGAACACTTTGATTTCGCAAAATATTTCACGTGGTGAAATTTCTGATTTCTTTTGAATTTCACCCACAAAGTACAATGTAGGCACATCTCTATTCATGAGTTCTTTTATAGTTCCAATTGGATTCCCTTTTGCTCCAGATTGTGGTCCTTACCTGGTTACGGAACCATATTGTTTTTATGTTGGCTTGCACTTGCACAGCCAACATCTTGTGCTAGTAGCAGATTTGGAGACGCAGTCACTGTGGGCGAATGCAGGGCATGCATCAGTAGGTGCGTCCCTCATTCCCCAATAAGTCAGCAGCAGACACTGACATCATGTGGCCTCCAGATCTAAGAATAGGTCCACTGCAATGAGAGCGAAGCTCTCATGCAGCGGACCACAACACGCCTCCCTACATGCAGGCAACATGGCAACAGTGATGCCTGCTGCTACCGCTGATGCAATGCCGATGGGGAGCCCACCTCCCATCGGGCATAAAGACTCCACCATTTACAATGTATGCCAAGGGGTTCCCAATCCCCTCGGCATCATGTGCGCCCAACAGTCTTTCTTGCCAACGGGGCCCAATCCCCATCATCTTTGAGCCCCCTTCCCATCATGTTGCCTACAGTGTCAGTATAATGTCCCCCCCTGCTTTGGTTGTATGTCAAGAGGGGGGCCCAATCCCCCTAGGCTCTTGTCCCCCACTTCAGTATGTGCTGCTGAGGGTGCCCAATCCCCCAACAACTAAAGCATCTCCCCCCCAAAACACTGAGGTGGCAGGCTAGGAACCCACTCCAGCATGCCAAATCACCTGAAAAGGGAAAACCATCCCGCAATGTTTTTTTTTCTTTTAAACCCCTGTAAAAAAGAAAATGGCCCCTCATGGTCTCCCTGCCCCCTCCCGCAACCCACGCCCACCCTCTGCGCACCCTACCTCCCCACATCCCCCTCACCCAATACTTACCTCCGGAGTCCGGAGTGATGATCTTCAGTGGACCGGGAATACCACTGCACTCTTCAAAGCCGACCGCGAACTGAGGAAATGCCAGTAAGCTGTTTAATGGAATAAATAGGGTTTTTTCAGCTTTGATGCATATCTCAGAAATTGTTTGGAATTTTGGCACCAAATTTTCAACATGGGGTTTTTGGGACCCCTCCTCATGAATTCTATCACTGTCATGGCATTAATCGGCCCCAAAAGGTGATTTCGCGGTCACTTCATGGAATCACCTTTTGGGACCGATTAATGAAACAACAGTGTGAGTGTTCATGAGGTGAGCTCTCAAAAAGCCTATGTTGCAAATTTGGTGTGAAAAATCCCAAATACGACTGTTTTACGAGTGTGCATTGCGCAGTTGCTACGCACGCTCATAACTTTGCAAATTTGCAATATTTTAACCCCAGATTTTCAACATTTTGCATTTTTTGTAGACCTCCTTGTGAACAGTACAGGTGTCATTTTTCACACCCTGGCCGAAATGTATTTTCGCACATCAGGTGCAGAATAACGCGGTCGGTGTGGGAAATCAGTGTTCCACACAGATTAAGAAACTGACAGTGGCACTGTTCATGAGCAGAGGTCCTAAAATGCCTATGTTGAAACTTTGGTGATGATATTCCATAAAATGACTGTGTTACGAGCGTGCATTGCGCAGTTTGCACGCACGCTTGTAAGTTCATGAATTTATAATATTTTCACTCCAGATTTTCAACATTGTCATTTTTCTGCATCTCTTTATGAACAGTACAGCTGTCATTTTTCACATCCTGGCAGAAATGTGTTTTCGCAGTTCCAACGCAGAATAGTGTGGTCACTGTGGGAAATCCATGTTCGGGACACAGTATGAAAATGACAGTGACACTGTTCATTAGCAAAGGTCCTAAAATGCCTATGTTGAAAATTTGGTGGTGAAAGTCCATAAAATAAGTGTGTTACACATGTGCATTGCGCAGTTTCCAAGCACGGTCGTACCTTTGCAAGTCTGCAATATTTTCACTCCAAATTTTCAGCATTGCCATTTTGCCACACCTTCTTATGAACACTGCAGCTGTCATTTTTCACATCCTGGCCAAAATGTGTGTTCACTCTTCCGGCACACAATAGCACAGTCACTGTGGGAAATCGGTGTTCAGGACATATTAAGAAAATCACACTGACACTGTTCATGAGCAGAGGTCCTAAAATGCCTATCTTAAAAATTTTGTGATGAAACTCCATAAAATGACTGTGTTACGAGCGTGTGTTGTGCATCCTTGTAAGTTTGCAAACTAGTAATATTTTCACGCCAGACTTTCAACACTGGCATTTGCTCACACCTCCATATGAACAGTACATCTGTCATTTTTCACATCCTGGCCGAAACGTGTTTCCACGCTTCCAGTGCAGAATACCGCAGTCGTTGTCAGAAATCAGTGTTTGGGACAGATTAGGATTGAGCGACTGGGGGAGGGGGAGTGACCGAGCTCAACTGAGCTCTGTCGGGACTGCTGTGGATGTCTTTATGGGCAGAAATGGTAACAATGCAAGCAGGAGCCCAGTACAAAAGGGCAGCCTGCAGCGCCGGGAGACATAGAACGAGTGAGTGAGGGAGGGGGAGTGAGTGAGCTCAATGGAGCTCTGTTGGGACTGCTGCAAATTTGTTTGTGGGCAGGAAAAGGCAACAATACATGCAGGGCCTGAGTACAAAAGGGCAGCTTGCAGCGGTGGGACAAACAGAACGAGCAAGCTTGAGGAGGGACTGAGCAAGCTCTACAGTGCTCTATCATCATTGCTGTGGATTTCTTTGTGGGCAGATAAGGGTGGCTACGCTGGCAGGAGCCCAGTACAGAAGGGCAGCCTGCAGCGCCGGCAGGAACGGACCGAACAAGTGAGACAGGAGCGTGAGTGAGGCCAACGGAGCTGTGTTGGGACTGCTGCAGATTTCATTGTGGGCAGACAAAAATGCCAACAGAGGCAGGAGCCCAGTACAAATGGGCACCTTGCAGAGCCAGCAGAAACAGAATGAGTGAGTAACAGAGGGGGAGTGACCCACCTACACAGAGCTGTGTCGAGATAGCTGCAGATTTCTTTGTGGGCAGCAAAACCTGCCAATGCAGGCAGAAGCCCCATACAAAAGGGCAACCTGCAGCACCAGGAGAAACAGAATGAGCAATTGAGACAGGGGGAGTGAGCAAGAGACCTCAATGGAGATTTGTCGGGACAACTGCGGATTTCTTTGTGGGCAGGAAAAGGTGGCAATGCAGGCAGGAGCCCAGTACAAAAGGGCAGCCTGCAATGCCAGCAGAAATGGAAAGAGCGACTGAGTGAGGGGGAGTGAGCGAGCTCAACGGAGCTCTCTTGGGACTGCTGCAGATGTGTTTGTGGGCAGAAATAGCTACCAATGCAGGCAGTAACCCAATACAAAAGGGCAGCCTGCAGCGGTGTGAGACACAGAATGAGCGAGTGAGGGAGGGGGAGTGCGTGAGCTCAACGGAGCTCAATTGGGACTGCTGCAGATTTCTTTGTGGGCAGAAAAAAGCAGCAATGCATGCAGGGGCCAGTACAAAAGGGCAACCTGCAGCGGCAGGAGAAACAGAACGAACAAGTGAAAGAGGGGGAGTGAGTGAACAAGCTCAATGGAGCTCTATCGTGACTGCTGTAGATTTCTTTGTGGGCGGAAAAGGGCAACAATGCAGGCAGGAGTCCATTACAAAAGGGCAGCTTGCACCACAGGCAGAAATGGAATGAGCAAGTGAGACAGGGGAGTGAGTGAGGTGAATGGAGCGCTGTCAAAACTGCTGCAGATTTCTTTGCGGGCAGGAAAAAATGCCAACAGAAGCAGAAGCCCAGTACAAAAGGGTAGCTTGCAGTGCCATGAGAAACAGAATGAGTGAATGAGACAGGAAAAGTGAGCAACCTCAACGAAGATCTGTCAGGGCAGCTGCAGATTTCTTTGTGGGCAGGAAAAGGTGCTAATGCAGCCAGGAGGCCAGTACAAAAGGGCAGCCTGCAGCACCAGGAGAAACAGAATGAGCATGTGACAGAGGGGGAGAGAGCAAGCTCAATGGAGGCCTATTGTCACTGCTGCGGATTTCTTTGTGGGCAGGAAAAGGTGCCAATGCAGGCAGGAGCCTAGTACAAAAGGCCAGCCTGCAGCCCCCACATAAATGGAACAAGCGTGTGACAGAGGCAAGTGAGTGACTTCAATGGAGTTGTGTCAGGACTGCTGCACTTCTCTTTGTGGGCAGACAAAGCTGCCAACGCAGGCAGGAACCCAGTACAAAAGGGCAGCGTGCAGCAGCGGGAGACACAGAACGAGTGAGTGAGGGAGGAGGAGTGAGTGAGCTCAACGGAGATCTGCTGGGACCACTGCAGATTTCTTTGTGAACAGAAAAAGGCAGCAATGCACGCGGGGCCAGGTACAAAATGGCAGCCTGCAGTGGCAGGAGAAACAGAATGAACAAGTGAGAGAGAGGGAGTTAGTGAGCGAACTAAATGGAGCTCTATTATGACTGCTGCAGATTTCTTTGTGCCCAGAAGAAGGTGGCAATGCAGGCAGGAGCCCAGTAGAAAAGGGCAGCCTGCCACACTGACAGAAACGGCACGAGTGAGTGAGAGAGGGGGACTGAGCAAGCTCAACGGAGCTCTGTTGGGACTGCTGCAGTTTGTTTGTGGGCAGAAAAAGGCACCAACAGAGGAAGGAGACCACTACAAAATGGCAGTCTGCAGCACCAGGAGAAGTAAAATGAGTGAGTGACATAGGAGGAGTGAGCGACCTCAACAGAGCTCTGTCGGGACAGCTGTGGATTTCTTTGTGCCCAGAAGAAGTCGGCAATGCAGGCAGGTGCCCAGTAGAAAAGGGAAGCCTGCAGCGCTGGCAGAAACAGAATGAACAAGTGAGAGAGGGGGAGTGAGCTACCTCAATGGACCTGTGTGAGGACCGCTGCAGATTTTTTTGTGGGCAGAAAAAGTCACCAACAGAGGCAGGAGCCCAGTACAAAAGGGTAGCCTGCAGAGCCAGCAGAAACAGAATGAGCGAGTGATGGAGGGGAAGTGACCCACCTACATGGAGCTGTGTTGGGACAGCTGCAGATTTCTTTCTTGGCAGCAAAACCTGCCAATGCAGGCAGAAGCCCCGTACAAAAGAGTAGCCTGCAATACCAGGAGAAACAGAATGAGAGTGTGAGACAGGAGGAGAGAACGACCTCAACGGAGCTGTGTCGGGACAGATGCAGATTTCTTTGTAGCCAGAAAAAGGTGCCATTGCAAGCAGAAGTCCAGTACAAAAGGGCAGCTAGTAGCACTGGGACACACACAAAGAGTGAGCAAAAGAGGGGGAGTGAGTGAGCTCAACAGACCTCTATCATGACTGCTGCAGATTGCTTTGTGTGCAGAAAAAGGCAGCAATGCAGGCAGGAGCCCTGTGGAAAAGGCCAGCCTGCAGCACCGGTAGAAATGGAACAAGCGAGAGAGGGAGAGTGAGGTAGCTCATTGTACCCATGTCAGGACTGCTGCACATTTCTTTGTGGGCAGAAAAAGCCGCCAACAGAGGCAGGAGCCCAGTCCAAAAGGGCAGCCTGCAATGCCAGCAGAAACAGAATGAGCGACAGAGAGGGCAAGTGACCCACTTCAACACAGCTCTGTCAGGACAGCTGCAGATTTCTTTGTGGGCAGAAAAATGTGACAGTGCAGCCAGGAGCCCCGTACAAAGGTGCATCCTGCAGCACCGGGAGAAACAGAACGAGCGAGTGACACAGGGCCACTGAGCCAGCTCAACAAACCAACACAATCAGCATTCGGTACTGACAAATGCTTGTTTTGAGTGCCCTCATGAACAATACAGTTGTCATTTTCCACATACTGTCCAAAATGTGTTTTCACCCTTGTGTCGCCAAATGGCATAGTTCCTGTGCAAAACCACCTTTCAGCTAACAAACCGATAGTGCCGCTCTTCATGAGGTGGGCTCACAAAAAGCCCATGTTGAAAATTTTGTATTGAAAATACGTGTTACGGTTTCCAACTGTAGCACCCCACTCTGTACAGACTGACAGGCATCAGGGGTTTGATTTGGGATCATCGGCTGTAATGCTCATGCCATTCCACCCCAACCCCCCCCTTGCAGTCAGTGTCAGGCATCATGGTGTGCCTTGCACTGTTCGGCCACAAAGTTCACCCCATTCTCCTATACTGCACCCACCTCAGCATATTTCCTTATGGAATGGTGTAAGTATAATGCCCAAAGATCCCAAAGCACACCACAACACTTGTCAGTGTCTACAGGGTAGGGTGAGGTAAAATGGCATGAGCATTATAGCTGATGACCCAAAGTCACACCCCAACGCCTGTCAGTCTCTGCAGGGTGGGGATGGGGTTGGCGTCACTTCAATACTTCTCTGCCATTCCTATTATGAGTCTCTAACTCCTGCACTACCAATGCCAATGCCAGCGAGAAAACATTCAGCATTGACAAATGTTTGTTTTGTGTTAGAGAGTTTACCTCTTCTCCATTTTCTTTTTCTGATTTGATGAATGCGCAATTATTCTACCCAATGTATTATTTATCTGCTTCCCATATAGCTTCTTTACTTGATATTTGTATCATTAATATCAAAATACTCCATAGACTCAGTCTGCAACAACTGCACAAAATTAGGATCTTTTAATAATGAGGTATTATGCTTCCACCTTGGAGGATCCGTGCTTGTATGACTTACTTCTAGAAAAACAGATACCAATGAGTGATCAGAAATGACATCTAAATGAATTCTGGACCCCGAGACATTTTTTGCATAGCCCCTGACTCACTAGTAAAAGGTCTATTCTGCTATATAAAGAATGTGCTGGTGAGAAGAAGGTAAAATCTTTTTTTGTGGGGTTAGCTAGCCTCCAAACATCACTTAGGCCATTATCCTTGTATATTCTTTCCAAGATTTCTTTAGGTTTCTTTCTGTATTGCGTGCACACATGTGCAAGAAACACATTGCGTCAGCAGTTAGGGAGCATGCCACAGTGTGTCAAGAAATTTGGCCACATCACCACGGAATCAGCTGTTTTGGTGCATTACAAGCTACCAAAACAGCTGACTGCGTGGTGTCCCCATGGCGATGGCTTCTTCGCGGGCCTCTCACAGTCCCCAGGAAGCCGACAGAAAGCCGACGGCTGCCGTTCAGTGATCCTTCCTAGTGAAACATTCTAATAAAGAAAGAAAAAAAAGCCTATGGGGTGCCCTGTCCCCTTCGGCATAATGCACCCCCCATGGCTCATGCATTCCCCCAACACACTGTATGGCCAATGGGGGTGTCCAATCCCCCATCGACTCCACTGCCCCCCAAACAAACTGCTTGGTGCCATGCTGGGAGCCCACCCCAGCATGGCAAAAGTCCCCTGTCATCTTTAAAAAAAAAAGACCTAGAAGAAAAAAAACAGTCCCTCGTTGATTCTCTTGCCTCCTCCCCAACCCGCACCCACCCTCCTAAGTACCCCACCTCCCATACCCCCACCTCACCCCATACTTACCTCTGGAGCCCAACGCACGATCTTTGGTGGACCGAGAACACGCCTGCACTCTTCAAAGCCCACTCTGAACTGGAGAAATGCTGGTAAGCTGTATAATGGCATAAATTTTTTCAACTTTGGTGCATATCTCGACCATTTTTGGGAATTTTTTTCACAAATTTTCAACATGGGGTTCTTGGGACCCCACCTCATGAATTCAGTCACTGTCATTTTGTTATTCCGTCCTGAAAGGTGATTTCACGGTCACAGCATGGAACCACCTTTCAGGACCAATTAACAAAACAACAGTGTCACAGTTCATGAGGTAGGTCCCAAAAACCCTATGTTGAACATTCAGTGAAAAAATTCCCAAAAATGACTGTTTTACGCACATGCATTGCGCAGTTCCTATGCACGCTCATAACGTCGAACATTTTTAATATTTGTACTCCAGATTTTCAACATTGCCATTTTACCACACCTTCTTATGAACAGTATAGCTGTCATTTTTCACATATCACCTGAAATTTGTTTTTGCACATGTAGCACACAATGGCACGGTCTGTGTGCCAAATCAATGTTCAGGACAGATTAAGAATACCATAGTGACACTGTTCATGAGGTAGGCCCCCCCAAAATCCTATGTTGAAAATTTGCTGAAAAAATTCCCCACAATGACTGTTTTACAAGCACGCATTGCGTAGTTCCTATGCAGGCTCGTAACTTCAAGCATTTTTAATATTTTCACTCCAGATTTCCAGCATTGCCATTTTACCACACCTCCTTATGAAAATTACAACTGCCATTTTTCACATCTCACCCAAAATGTATTTTCACACATGTAGCGCACAGTGGCATGGTTGGTGCGCAAAATCAATGTTTGGGACAGATTAAGAAAATCAGTGTCACTGCTCATGAGCAGAGGTCTTAAACTGGCTATGTTGAAAATTTGGGACAAAAGTCCTTAAAATGACTGTATTACGAGCGTGCATTGTGCAATTTCCATGCACCCTCATAAGTTCACAAATTCGTAATCTTTTCAGTCCAAATTTTCAATATTGGCATTTTTCAACACCTCCTTATGAACAGTACAGCTGTCATTTGTCACACCCTGACCAAAATGTGTTTTTGCACTTCCAGCGGACAATAGCACGATCTCTGTGGGAAATCAGTGTTCGGGACAGAGTAAGAAAATCACAGTGACACTGTTCATGAGGGGAGGTCCCAAAATGCCTATGTTGAAAATCTGCTGTAAAAAAATCCCAAAACTAATTACATTATGCGTGTGTATTGCGCAGTTTCTGTGCACACTCGTGACTTCAGCAGTTTTTTTATATTTTCACTCCAGAATTTCAAGATTGCCATATTTTACACCTCCTCATGAACAGTACAGCTGTCATTTTTCACATCCTGTTCAAAATGTGTTTTCGCACTTGTGGCGTCCAATGGCACAATCGCTATGCAAAATCACCTTCCGGCTAACGAACTGATAGTATCACTGTTCATGCGTTGGGATCATGAAAAGCCCATGTTGAAAACTTGGAGTAAAAATACCAAGAAACGCCCAGGGTGTTAGGGTTTTTGACCATAATGCCCTACCCTGTAGGGACTGACAGGCATCAGGGCTGTGACTTGGGATTGTCGACAGTAATGCTCATGACATTCCACCCCAACCCTGCAGCCAGTGGCAGGCATCGAGGTGCACCTTGGACCCTTTGGCCCCAGAGTTCACCCTATTCTCCTATACTGTACCCATTTCAGTGTATTGAAGTGACTGTAAAGCCTGAACACTTCAAAGCACACCTCTACACTTGTAAGTGTCTGCAGGGTAGGGTAAGGTGAAATGTCATGACTGTCATGGGCAATGACCCAAATGCACACCCCAATGCCTGTCCATCTCTGCAGGGTGGGGGTGGAGCTGGTGTCAGTTCAATACTTCAGTGCCATTCCTATACTGCATCTAACTCTTGTGCTTCCACTGCTAATGACAGCAAGCAACACTTGACATTGACAAATACTTGTTATAACTGTCAGCACTGGGTTTACTTCTATCAAGGAAGCATCAGGTGTAATGTTCAAGTCCACTCCCAGAATAATTGCTGTGTCTTTTAGTGCCCCCCCCCCCGACTTCCACTGCTAACTGTTCAAAAATGCTGGAGAAGTTTCAGTTGGAGCATAGACATTAGTTATTAGGATATCCCTCCAATTTAGTACCCTTTCAGTAAAATCCATCTTCCCTCATTATCAGTTTTCTGATATTTCAGTTTAAATTTAACATGTTTCTTAATCAGTATTGCTACTTCTCTTTTCTTCCTGTTGAAGTAGTTATGAGAGATGGAACCCACCCATTTACGACAAAACTTTTCTGCCTCCAATAGTGTTAAATGTTGTTTTTTTTTAAATAAAAGCAATATCTGACTTACAATTGCTCATATGCCACAAAACACTTTCTATCTCTTAACCACCAAGTCCAAACCCTTCACATTCCATGTGGTAATGTTAACATTAACCATTTATATGCTATAATTATTATAACGTAGGATGATAGTTGTTACACAAGTGATTAGCAGCATGGTCAGTTGCACTGCCCTTGTATTACTTTTCAAATTTGGAACCATATATTGAGTTACTATATAGCTAGCTCTTGTAGTATATACATTATTAAATAAAGGAACAGTAAGGACTACTAAAATTTAAATTAAACAGTACAGCCAATAACGGTTACAAGGAAATAAATCACTGCATAAGTAGACACAGGATATTCAGTGGAAATGGCAACCGCTATGTGCCAGGCAGTCAGTACTAACGATACCCACGTACAGTTTTTCTTTATTTTACAAAAAGTCTGGAGAGGCAAAGCAGCATATTCATCCACGTACATTTTTCTCACTGATCTATGTACCTTGTCAACTACAACTTGAGAGGCCATACATTTTTGTTGCATGGTTAAGGCACATCTTGTCTGTCACAGGTAATATTTACAGCATGCAAAGCATACTTGTAAGGTGTTTATATTGAATGTTGTCCAAGGCCCTGGAAAGAGACACAGCACCACTTCCTGATAAGAGACTTGAGAAAATAATGACTCTTTTTTACACTGTTCCTGACACAGTCCAAAATACAGAAGCAAACAGACAATCTAAGAGGAAGTGCTGCTGTGTCTCAAATACACCCTACACATGTTAAGAGGGCAGTCTCTGTCTTCAACTTTATGTTTTAAAGAATCCTTCATTGTCATCCTCCCATGCATTCCTAGCCAGCTAATATCCACATTTGTCTAGGAAACTGTCTGTTTGCCAGTTGGTCATGGATTCTCCTTCTCTTCCTGCTGGACACATGTTTAAATCAGCTGTTCACTGTTAGTGACAATTTATAGCTTGAGAAAGCACCTTCTACAGAACAGCAGACTACTGATGGAATACTACCACTGTTTAGAAGCTCTCATAGGACACTGTCTTGCACCCTGCAAGCACGTTTTTTTGAATGCAATTACACAGTCTAAAGAACAAAAAATATGAGGCTAGATTAGTTAACTTGAACCTCATTGATTTTGAGACGTAGGAAAAGAGGGGATTTATTGCTAATGTACAATCTAATAAGGGATCCGTATGTCCTTGCAGAAATGAATTTGGAATTCCAAGACATTAAAACTTTTACACATGGGCATCCACTACAGTGAAAACCTATGAGATTTCTGACAACCAAAAGAAAACACTTTTTTTACACAGAAAGTCACTAATTTATGGAATAACTTACCCAAAAGCATTATTATAAGTGACACTAAATGCAGTTTTAAAAATAAACTTGATCAGCTCATTATGCCTGGTACAACTGTTAAATATTATTAGTCATGAGAGCTATCTCTGTGCTTGCACCTTTTCAACTCCTTACATCATAAGTGAACATGAGTAAATAAAAAAAAAAAATAAGGTATTTGTGGTTAAACCTGTACTTCCAATATATTGGGCAGATTTTGCTGGTTTTAGTGATAGTCCTGGTTCCGTATCATGAGCCGTTAATGTAATTGCTGCCCTAACCTCCGTTTCAGTCATTGTAGCTATAAGGTGCTGATCACTCAAGAATGAATTTCGGTGTTAGTTTAAAAAAACAGCACTTTTTCTGTACGGCTATACCATAACTATACTGCTCCTTAGTTCCACATAGGTGACTATCTGATCGCATTAGTTGTTGTTGCACCACTGACAGTGCCCTGTGGCAAATAATTGGATTTAGTTGTCCTGAGCTCATTTCCTAAAATAATGTTTATTATAAAAAAAATCACAGAGTTCATAGATGAGCTCATTATCTCCATGCTTAATTTACATACATACAAAAAGTAGCACTGCATGCCTTAGCTGCCCCCCTCACCCACCTCTTCAATCTGTCACTAGCCACTGGTTCTATCCCCTCAATATGGAAGACAGCTCAAGTGTTTCCACTACTTAAGGCAGGTGATCTCATGGTCCTCAACAATTATAGACCCATTTCCATCTTACCAGTACTATCCAAGATGCTTGAAAAGCTAGTAAACTCCCAGTTAAGTGCCTACCTTGATACCAACAATCTCCTTAACCCAGCTCAATCTGGGTTTAGATCGATGCACAGCACCACCTCTGCCTTAGCAAAAGTTACAAATGACTGGCAGACTGCCTTAGACAAAAAGAATAACACCTGTGCTGTGTTTCTGGATCTAAGCAAAGCCTTTGACACTGTGGATCATGAACTACTAATTTCCTCTCTGAACTCCATAGGCCTTGACCCACTCTCTCTTAAATGGTTCAGATGCTATCTCGAAAGATTACAACTGGTAAAAATGAAGGTGACCCATCTACCTCTAAACCACCCTAAGAGGTGTACCGCAGAAGGCTCCATCCTGGGCCCCATCCTTTTTGCCATTTACATCAACAATATTGACTCAATCTCTCACAATCTAATATTCACCTTTTGCAGATGACACTGTACTATATAATAACACCTCACCATCAAAAGCCTGTGAGCTTTTACAGTCTGAATTCTCCTCCTACAGCACAACTTATTAGAAAAGAAATTACTATTAAATGCCAAGAAAACAAAAGCTATGTTCTTGCCACCAAGAACTGCTCTTCCACTGTCCCATCATTCACCCTCCCACAACTCTCTACCATCCTTGGTGAAAATCTGGAATATGTAGACAAATTCAAATATCTTGGAGTCTGGATTGACAATAAACTTGACAACACTACCCACATTGAAGAGCTCCTGAAAAAGCTAAGACAAAGACTTGGCCTTTTCTACAGGATAAAACACTACCTGACAGAGATTCCAAACAAAGACTAATCCTAGCATCATTCCTGTCCTCATTGACTATGCTGACTTCCCTATGGCCACTGCCTCTGCCATTTAAATAAATTAGACACCTTGTATCATAGAGCTATTAGATTCATTACAGATCTTCCTCCAGCACCCATCATTGCTCTCTCTACAATGCAGTCAGTTGGACATCCCTGCAACACAGAAGAAATAAAAATGCGGCTATCTGGATCTACAAAGCTCTGACAAAACAAACTCCTTCTACATCTCAGACTGTTTCAACTGATCACATCCAGGCCTTACACCCTGAGAATCAATAAACTGATCATGCTGAAGATTCCTATCACCTGCACCCAGTATGGAAGAGCTGCAATCAGCTATTCCCTAGCACTTATCTGGAATTCTCTTCAAAAGACATTGAACTGGATACCCTATTCCTTTAACATCCTTCAAAAGCTGTATACCAGTCTATTCCCAGAATCATGCAACTGCTTCCACAAGGCCTAGTCCTCCCACACCCTCCTTCCCCACCCCCTTTTAAGCTCCCACCTATTTATCTATCGCTCTTCTAGCTCATTATCCGACAAACTTCTACATATATGCCCACCCAAGTCCAACTATCCGAGCTTTATCCCTACTATACTGTTTGTTTCTCTCCTTTAATATGATTTAGGTTTATTGTCATTTTTGCCTTGTATATATGTAAATATTTGTATATCTGTCTCATTCATAAATGATTGTATTTGTGTTTATTCAGTACCATGGTTTTGTGTAAAATTTGTAACCTTTATTGTTATGACCACTCAGGTCCATCTTGTAAATGAGCTATGCTCAATGATGTTCGCCTGAATAAATAAAGATTTTGATTGATTGATTGATTGATTGACATACTGTTAATTGCATATGGGGTGACTGTAGGCTAATTTATAGCTAGCTGTGATAAAATCCACCTAGGTCCAGCTTATGATAATTGTAAACAAGCATTTGTCAATGGTGAATGTTGATTACTTTGCTCCATTGAGCTTGCTCACGTCCCCTCTGTCAGTCGTTTGTTCTGTTTCTGTTGGTGCTGTAGGCTATGCTTTTGTACTGGACGCTTGTCTGCATTGGCAACTTTGTCTGCCCACAAAAAAATCTGCAGCTGTCCCGACAGAGCTCCGTTGAGGTCACTCAGTCTCCCTCTCTCACGCGCTCATTCTGTTTCTCCTGGCGCTGCAGGCTGCCCTTTTGTACTGGGCTCCTGCCTCACTTGGCAGCTTTGTCTGCCCACAGAGAAATCTGCAGCAGTCCCAACAGAGCTCCGTTGAGTTTGCTCACTCCCCCCTCTCACTCACTCATTCCATTTCTGACAGTGCTGCAGGCTGCCCTTTTGTACTGGGCTCCTGCCTGCGTTGCTGCCTTTTTCTGCCCACAAAGAAATCCGCAGCAGTCATGATAGAGCTCTGTTGAGCTCACTCACTCCTCCTCTCTCAGTCGCTCATTCTGTTTCTCCTGCCGTGGCAGGCTGCCCTTTTGTACTGGGCCCCTGTCTGCATTGCTGCCTTTTTCTGTCTGCAAAGAAATCCGCAGCAGTCCCAACAGAGCTCCGTTGAGGTCAATCACTCCTCCTCTCTCACCGGCTCGTTCTGTTTCTCCTGGCGCTGCAGGCTGCCCTTTTGTGCCTGGGCTCCTGCATTGGGGCCTTTTCTTGCCACAAAGAAATCTGCAGCAGTCCCGACAGAGGTCAGTTGAGCTTGGTCACCCCCCACTTGCTCGAGCATTAATCTGTCCTAAACACTGATTTCCTAAGCAACAACCGTACTATTCTGCGGTACGAGTGCAAAAACATATTTAAGTGAGGATGTGAAAAATGACAGCTGTACTGTTCATAATGAGGTGTGAAAAAATGCCAGTGTTGAAAATGTGGCGTGAAAATATTACAAATTTCCAAAGTTACAAGGGTGCAAGGAAACAATTCAATGCATGCTTGTAACACAGTCATTTTATGGACTTTCATCACCAAATTTACAACATAGGGATTTTAGGACCGCTGGTCATGAACAGTGTCACTGTCATTTTCGTAATCTGTCACAAACACTGATTTCCCACAGCAACCGCGCTACTCAGCACCGCAAGTGCAAAAACACATTTCAGCCAGGATGTGAAAAATGACAGCTGCACTCTTCATAAGGAGGCGTGAAAAATGCCAGTGTTGAAAATGTGGCATGAAAATATTACTGATTTGCGAAGTTACAAGGGTGCGTGGAAACTACACAATGCACACTCATAGCACAGTCATTTTATGGACTTTCATCACAAAATTTTCAACATAGGCATTTTAGGACCTCTGCTCATGAACAGTGTCACTGTGGTTTTCTTAATGTGTCCTGAACACTGATTTCCCACAGCGACCACAATATTCTGCGCTGGAAGTGTGAAAATGCATTTCAGCCAGGATGTGAAAAATTACAGTTGTACTGTTCATAAGGAGGCATGGGCATATCCACTCATTGCTTTGTCTCCACTCCACAGACCCTGCTGTAAGATAGACCACAGAAGACCCTGGGCGGAGGTGGTCAACTCTAAAGTTCCAGCACAGCTCCATTGAGCTTGCTCACTTCCCCTCTTTCACTCACTCATTCTATTTCTCTCAACACTGCAGGCTGCCCTTTTGTACTGGGCTCCTGCTTGATTGTGCACCTTTTTCTGCCCACAAAGAAGTTCACAGCTGTCCTGACAGAGCTCTGTTGAGGTTGCTTACTCTCCCTTACTCACCCACTCATTCTTTTTCTCCTGGTGCTGCAGGCTGCCCTTTTGTACTGGGCTCCTGCCTCCATTGGTGCCTTTTTCTGCCCACAAAGAAATCTGCAGCAGTCCCAACAGAGCTCCATTGAGCTCGCTCACTCCCCCTCTCTCTCAGTCGCTCATTCCATTTCTTCCGGCACTGCAGGCTGCCCTTTTGTACTGGGCTCCTGCCTGCATTGACACCTTTTTCTGCCTACAAAGAAATCCACAGCAGTCCTGATAGAGCTCCGTTGAGCTCACTCAGTCCCCCTCTCTCACTTGCTCGTACTGTTTCTCTCACCGCTGCAGGCTGCCCTTTTGTACCTGGCCCCTAACTGCATTGATACCTTTTTCTGCCCACAAAGAAATCCGCAGCAGTCCTGACAGAGGTCTGTTGAATCCACTCACTCCCCCTCCCTCACTCGCTCTCTCGATCTGTTTCTCCCACTGCTGCAGGCTGCCCTTTTGTACTGGGCACCTGCGTTGGGGTCTTTTTCTGCCCACAAAGAAATCTGCAGCAGTTGCAGCAGAGCTCACTTGAGCTTGGTCACTCCCCCCCTCTCACTTGCTCGATCCAAATCTGTCCCAAACACTGATTTCCCACAGTGACCGTGCTATTCTGTGGCAGGAGTGCAAAAACATATTATGGCCAGGATGGGAAAAATGACAGCTGTACTGTTGATAAGGAGGTGTGAAAAAAATGCCATTGTTGAAGATGTGGCATGAAAATATTACAAATTTGCTAAGTTTGAGGCAGTATAGCGCAGTGGTCTAAGGCTCTGAGCTGCAAATCTGGTAACATTCAGCAGATCAGACCTGGGTTTGAATCCCATGGCTTCCACTTGCATACTGTGTGACCCTGAGCAAGTCACTTAACTTCCTTGTGCTCCCAGGTCGCTCCTGTAAAAAAGCTTTCAGCTTAGTGTGCTATTTCTGGTTAAAGAACTAAAAAAAAAAAAGTTACACAGGTGCATAGAAACAGTTCAACACACACTTGTAGCACAGTCATTTTATGGAGTTTCATCACCACATGTTCAACACAGGGATTTTAGGACCTCTGCTCATGAACAGTGTCACTGTCATTTTCTCAATCTGTCCCGAACACTGATTTCTCACAGCGACCACGCTATTCTGCACCAGAAGAGTGAAAACACATTTTGGTCAGGATGTGCAAAATGACAGCTGTACTGTTCATAAGGAGGTGCGAAAAAATGCCAGTGTTGAAAATCTGGCATGACAATATTACAAATCTGATAAGTTACGAGCGTGCATGCAAACTGGGCAATGCACGCTCGAAACACAGTCACTTGATGGAGTATCATCACCAAATTTTCAACATAGGCATTTTAGGACCTTTGCTCATGAACAGTGTCACTGTCATTTTCTTAATCTGTCCCGAACACTGATTTCCCACAGCAACCGCGCTATTCTGCACCGGAAGTGCAAAAACACATTTTGGCCAGGATGTGAAAAATGACTGCTGTACTGTTGACAAGGAGGTGTCAAAAAATGCCAATATTGAAAATCTGGCATGACAATATTGCAAATTTGCGAAGTTATGAGCGTGCGTAGCAACTGCGCAATGCACGCTCGTAAAACAGTCATTTTTGGGATTTTTTTCACCAAATTTGCAACATAGGCTTTTTGAGAGCCCACCTCACGAACACTGGCACTGTTATTTTGTTAATCAGTCCCAAAAGGTCATTCCAAGCAGTGGCCACAAAATCACCTTTCGGGGGCTGTGATGTGCACCAAAGTTGAAAAAAACCTATTATTCCATTATACAGCTTACCATCATTTCCTCAGTTTGCGGTCAGCTTTGAAGAGTGCAGACGTTTTCCTGGTCCACTGAAGATTGTCGCGCTGGACTCTGCAAGTAAGTATGGGTTGTGTGGGGAGGCAGGGTGCACAGAGGGTGGGTGTGGGTTGTCAGAGGGGGGCAGGGAAACTGCGAGGGACCGTTTTCTTTTTTGACAGATAAAAAAAAAAACATAGCGGGACATTTGTTTTTTTTTGTTTTGTTTTTTTACAGGGGTGGGCTCCAGTGTGCCAACATAGTGTTTGTTTGGGAGGGCCGCTGTAGTCTATGGGGATTGAGCACCTCCGCCGGCGCACAAAAGGCGTGAAGAGCCATGAGATTGGGCATCTCCTCGGCACAACTGTAGTGAGTGTTTGGGGGGGGATTATGCCGATGTAGAGTGGGCTCCCTCATCAACAAATTAAACTGAGAGGAGGGACATAATGCCAACGGGAGAGTGGGCTCCCCTGTCAGCATCATCAAGGTTAGGACACTGAAGCCGATGGGGATTGGGGCCCTCATCGGCAAACAAATGTGTTGAGGGGGCACATGCTGCTGAGGGCGCTTGGGCACCCCCTCAGCAGTGGGGGTGATTTAATATTGTTTGTGAAAACAGTGACAAGCTGCCACCATGTTCACAAACAATGTCACAGTAACAAGGTTCTGCCCAGCAATGTCGGGTCGCTCCCTCATTGCAGTGGAATGCTGACAATGCAATGATGGGGCAGCCCCTGATTTCAGCGGCTGAAACCTTAGAAGGTTGTGGCACGCTGGCTGAACTAGTGTCAGCAGCAGGGTGCCACCCCATTGGGAAAAGCGGGCCAAGCCTCCAAAGGCTGTGGGGGCATTGGCCACAACAGTGCCACACCTCTATAACCTGCTTCTGGAGCAAGCTGCCACAATATGTTTCTTGTGTTTGCACACAATCAACATAAAAATGCTAAAAAATGCAAAGGTGCACTGCAGGCCACTTTTCATTTTATCTGTGGGTTGTCTGTTAGTTGAATCATGTGTGATGTGTACTGCTTTTGAAGTGATGCCTGCCAGTCATTGAAAGCCAGTACATCGCATACATGATTCAGTTGACAGAAAGCCACAAATAAAATGAAAAGGAGCCTGCAATGCACTTTTGCTTTTTTTCAGCAGAAATTTAGTAGTCCTCCTGTAGATTGCCTCCACCCTGTCAATGTCTTTGTGGAGGTGCGACCTTCATAACTCCCCGAGCCCTTGCTAGTAAGCATCCTAATAGCTCTTTGGGCTAACAGCTCCTCAGACGGGGGTCTACAAGCCTCCATGGTGAGAAGAGCCTGCTGCCACACTCCCCGAGCCCTTGCTGGCAGGTACGGCCTAGGCAGCATTCCGGGAACTCAAGGCTGTGTGGCTGTCTCTGTAAATTTTCTAAGGACAATTGCTTTTATCTTGGGACAGCTTTTATTGGCTGTCCATGGAACATGAGCTCTTTGCTTGGTTCCTCATCCTGCCAGGCATTTCCAGATTCCTCCTGACTGGACTATGTCACTACCATCGGACAGCTTATTTAACCTTTTTTTCCTCCCTGTATTACCTCTGATATCTGGCCTGTTTTAATACTCAGTGCTGAATTTCTTCAGTTTAAAGATTTTTTGGTCTACTTTTCCATATTATGCTGTAAAGCCACTAGAGGGCAACAAGACGTGTAGGTTGCAATCCTCTTGCCACTGCTCCCCCTAACATTTCTGTCCTGCATCATTCATACCTAAATTCTCTGCCGTTTGCCCCTCTCTGTAGTGTCCCTTGCACTGTCTCCCAGGCTATCACTAGGCATACAATGTGGCATCCAAACCAGGGTTCGAACCAGGTATCATTCACTCCAAAGGCAGCAACCCTACCACTGTGCCACTGTGTCTTCCACAATGTTAGGTGTTAACAAGAGCCACCCATACCTGCCCATGGTCACATCTACCACCACTGTACTCCCTCACAACACCCACACCCACAAACTAACCATACTACTGTTGCTAACCACATTTACCCTGCTCAGCAACAAACCCTCCAATTGCCTCTGGTGTGTATACACCTTTGCTGCTGGGGGAGCACCTCACCCCTCATAGCCTCTCCATCACCCTGCCTCTCCCCATAGCCTCCCACACCCCTCCCTTCTACCCCATCACCCATTTCTCTGTGCCTTGAGCCCTACTTGGCTGTTCTTCCACCTGGCCATCCCAGCCCACACACAACTGCCCATTCCTTGCTCATCACTTTCTAAGTTTGCCAGCCGCCGCTACCCAGCAAAACACCACTGATTTATGGCCCTTTTCAGGACCTTCTACTTGCTTCTTCTACTGTCTGGCAATGTTCACCCAAATCCTGGCCCAGCAGCACCCCACCCCCCAATGTGATCACCTACAGGGCTTCGAATAGCAGCTGTGAATATCTGCAGCTTGCCTAAAAAAATGGCACCCCTGCAGTGCTGGACATCACAGAACCAACCAGATATTCAGGCTTTAACAGGAAACCTGACTGTCAGCCAAGACCCCAGATTCACTGGTCTCTATTCCTGGCTATTCTCTCATTAGACTTGATCATATTGGCAAGAGAGGCAGTGGCTATGCCTTCTATGTAAATAACTCACTGCATTACCAAGCCCTGCCTGCACCCTCCCTAGACCATGGTGCCCAAGTCCTTTCAATAAAACTCTCCCCTGACCCACACCATACTCCTCTTACTCTCACCGTCACCTACATCCCACCCTGCAGCCAATCCCCTGCCAGTAAAGCACTCTCTGACTGTCTAGCAAGCAACCCCCATGAAATGGAACAAATCTTATTTGGGGATCTCAACATAAACTGGCTGGTGAGAAACATAGAAACATAGATTTTGACGGCAGATAAGGACCGCTTGGCCCACCCAGTCTGCCCATTTCCCTACCTAATGAGTAACCTGCAGATCCCAGTGCATTGCAGCCTACTTCTTCCTACCCCAACCCCCTAGAATTGCCTTATGACTGTCCCATGCATGCTTGAATTCCACCACTGTTTTTGACTCCACAACCTCCTCCAGAAGGCTGTTCCATGCATCCACAACCCTCTCTGTGAAAAAATACTTCCTCACATTACATCTGAGCCGCCCCCCCTTCTATCTTCAAATTGTGCCTCCCTTGTTCTTGCACACCTCTTTTTTTGAAAGATGCTACCCTTTTGGACTTTGTTGATTCCCTTGAGATACTTGAAAGTTTCTATCATGTCCCCCCTCTCCCTCCTTTCCTCGAGCTCATCAACATATGTCAAAGATGCCTTTGCTGCGTTACATATAACCCAACTGGTATTGCAGTCTACCAGGGCCAACCCCACTAATGGAACCAATGCCCTACTAGATATCCTGCCCACTAATCATCCCCACCATATTACTGACCTGGGTGTCCTACCCAACGCCTTTAGTGACCACTCCCTAATCATCAGCTACCTAAACCACCACCAAATATCACCTTTCATCATCAACTACGCCCAGGAGGCATAGCCAAACTCAAACAATATCTAATTAACTGGGACTGGTCCCCTATTTCCCAAGCCCAGCACATAGATGATGCATTACACTACTTCACCACTACCTTTAATATCACCTGTGATGCTTTTACACCAACCATCAAAATGACCACTAAGAAAGTGCCCCCAGATCACCCCAGAACTCCTACAACAGCTCAAAATGCATGACAACCTCTGGCATCATGCCACTGCTTCTGGTTTGCTAAGCAACAGGCAGGCCTATAATGCTGCCCGCAATAAGTGTACCTGGGCAATCCACAAGGCCAAGGCAGAGCACTACAGAACAGCCCTAGCTACCTCCTGGGGTAGCACAAGAAAGTTCTGAGATAACATCAATGCGCTTAATGGTAAATCCTGCTCTCCCCCCTCACAACTTAGTGTTAATGGTACTACCACCACAAAAACATTACATATAGCTAACTGCCTCAACTCCACCTTCTCAGACCTCAGCTCAGTCCTCCTTAGCAACTTTTTTGATCCAATTCAGCCTACCTCACCACCTGAGCTCCTCAACCCCCCTTCAAACTCAGAGTCATTACCCCTACAGAAGTGAAAGCCTACCTGTCCAAAGCCCTCCAGAGCTCCAATTACTGCCTTCAATATATGTATCATATACCTCGCTCTAGACTCAGTTATTTCTCCAATCATGGGCCTTCTAAATCTGTTCCTGTACCTGGGCCAGTTCCCAACCTCATGGAAAATGGCAGCGATAACACCAACATTGAAATGTGGTGACAGCTCCCTCCCAAACAACTACCGGTGCATCTTGATTCTCCCCTCAATCTCCAAAGCCCTTGAAAAGATCCTGGCCAATCAGCTTAGTGACTACCTCCTCGTAGACAACCTCTTATGTAGGGGCAACACTTAAAGTATGGTGGGAAATAGAGCAATGTTCTTCGTAGAATGTCTTCAGCTCCCCTGAGGCTCTATCAACATGTATATGAAATGGGGTTGGGGGCTCTTTTGAAATACCACCAAAAAGACTTCTAGTTAGTTCCAATATCTTATTTATTCTTTTCCCCTATGTTTCACCCCTATCAGGGGCTTGTTCATGGGGTATATATTCTTACTTCTCTTCAATATTCTTGTTTATATCTGTTAATATACAGCATACATTGCAGTTGTCATTTTATTGCTTTAAAAGCTAAACATACAAAACGTCTTTTAGGTACTAGTTGTCCTACCTCACTAAACTGTACAATACTTATAATGGCTCATAAGAGTTCCTTCAACTATTGTGCCAGCATTTGTGATATAAATGTCATTCTCTGAGATACACCTGCAACAACATGAAGATATGCACCATAGGAACAAGCACTGCTATAATTCATCATTTTCCATAGTATATAATACTTGTGCTACTATTTAACTGAAGCAATGTCCTACCTGGTATGTCTCACAAACTGTCTCACGGATCTTAGATTCTGTAAATATATAACAATGGGGTTATGTTTTAGGGTTGGTTTTAAAAATTCCATGCAATGTTTCAAAAAGGTTTCAAATTTCTATGTAAAGTACTTACAAGGTCCAAATTCATTGAAATCCTGAAGGAGATCAGTACGAACGCCACACAAAATGGCTGAATGATTCTGTTACCAGGTATGAGGTGCTTCCACAACCTCTTGTGCCTGTGTTGCTGATTCTCATGATAGGACGTTGAGAACTGATCGCTTTACTGAGCATGTACGGGCAGACTGCCTGAGGCAGGGAACCAGCTTTGCAGGACAGTCACATATTGGATTAGAGCAGTTTGTTCCTAGCATTCTGTTCCAAATTCTCTGTTTATAATGACTGATAATGCTAGTGGTAATCTATATACACATAAGGAGAAAACTATGTTTACAATAAAGAAAACTAATCACCACTCAAAACGATATCTATAATGGAAAAAAAAGATACAAAGTAATTGTCCTTAAATAAGCTCTTAACGTGTCATAGACCATTAAAAAGAAGCTATAGACTACATATAGAATACAAGACCACGACAATTTATTAATTTATCTTAAAGAAAGACAAAAAATAAAATTTTAAATATATCTCAATGTTGACAGTTAGTGCTATTTCTATTTTATATGGTGGGAGGCCAGGAGGTCAAAGTGTGGACACAAAAGACGACCAAAACATCTTATTTACTGCTCTTCAAAATATAATGGTTCTTATGTTACTGAAAAAGAGCTAAGTGCCTGTAGGTTCATGGATAGTGATGGGCGGAGTGGCCTCAATTTGCTCCATGAACTGATTTGAGTGAAAGCGGGTCGCGAGTGCTCATAGCGGAGTACTTGACACGTTATAATGGGATATGAAGTCCATTGAAACAATGACTTTGCATTACTCCGCCTTCCACTTATCCTCACTTCGCCTTGTTTTTAAGCTCCAAAGGCAAATTTTGCAGTGATTCATGGGATTTCAGATCACATGGGCGCTAGATTGTTCTGCACAGCCTCAGTTTGGGGTAGTGTGTGAAGGAAGCTATAGGAGAAAATCTGCTCTGAGAGCTCTGAGAGCTCTCTGAGAATCAAACCTTCAAAAAGCTGTTAAAAAAGCCTTTTGAGTCTTTTTTTTTTTACTGAAACTTTAGTTCATCGATTATAGGAAACCCTCCTGTGCTCATATCATCTAGTGTTTATTGTTTGTTTATGGATTTTGAATGTTAATGTACAACATTCAGTCTGTGTACTGAAAGACAGTGGAAGTGTGCTTTGGGAAGGGGCGTATCTGTGGTGTAGGTAGATTAACTTGGAGAAATAGACAGTGCTTTCTATTTTGGTGATATTTTTCTTGTATAACTGTGTTAATGTACACACAGTAATATTTTCAATATTTCTTGCCATTTTTTTGCTGATTGTTGTGGTGCAGCAGTGCATAATTTTAATTTGTTTAAAATATGTGGTTTTATTACTGAAGTTTTCAATTTGCTATGCATTACTTAGTGTGTGCGTGAGTATGTGTGTGATGCGTGTCATCAAATCAGATGCCTTTTATTGTGCCACATAATAATGTCAGCAATGTGAAGCTGCTATCCACTGCAGCTGTGTGATTTTTGTACTTCTTTGTGGTACCTTTAATGGTACTAGTACTAGTGACTGTTACTGCAGCAGTACAGTACACTGCCCCCCCTTCACGGCCCACCCCAACCGGCAAAGGTATTCTTTTCCAGATTTGAATTTCTGATGGTGAGCACTGGTTAGGTGTTATGCCTTTGTGTCTGCATCTCTTCAGTGTACAGCGCAATCTTAATCTGTCTGTACATTTGCATCTCTTTAGGGCATAATCTCCATCAGTAACTTAAGTCACAGTTGTTTCTTTGGCTTCCCTTCAGAGTACTGGACAGGTGAGGTGCTTAATTCTGCATGAACACTGTACTCATTAATATGCGTTTTTAAGTCAGGACCATCATCACGAGTCACTCATGATACAAATCATGTTCTTCATAATCACCATCACAAATGCAGTCACAAATCACGATTTACGATCATTCACATTACGAATCACAACATTATTTTTTTTTCTAGTTACTTGGATGTATTGTAAGCCTGTTTTTTAGTATCTCTCCAGGCTTCACCACCCCACCATTGTACTCATTGATACGTCTTTTTAAGTCAGGGAGTTTTACAGCTCATCGGGGCTCGGGGAAGTACAGCCATAGGCATTCATGTTTCTTCATCATCACGATCACAAATGCAGTCACAAATCACAATTTATGATCACGTCACAAATCACAACATTCATTTTTTTTAATAGTTACTTGGATGTATTGTATGCCCATTTTGTAGTATCTCTCCTTGCTTCACCACCCCACCATTGTACTCATTGATAAGTGTTTTTAAGTCAGGGAGTTAGACAGTGTCTGCAGTACATACACAGACTGGAAAGAAGACTGATTGCACACATGCAGTTTAGCACAGTATACTTACACTGCTCAGAATACAAAGTGTCACACATATTGAAGACAGCAAAAAAAGGGAATAATTATATACAAGGGTCCGGGATGGTGGAGGAATACACTTTATAACACAGCAAGGAGGGTGTGGGGTGGGCACATGGTGTGAGGAAAAAACTAATGTGGGATCCCATGGTGATCCAGCAGCAGTTCCAGCATGGACATAATTTGCAACTGATGTTCCTCTATGTGATCCAGCCACTGCTCCACAGCACTCACCCTCTTGCTGTTCTCCTCAACAGCACTCAAGGGAACTGCCAAGTCAGCCTGTGTTACATGCAGTTCTCTGGGATCCACACATTCTGAAGGCTGACCTGCTGGTGGTGATGGTGGGGTTGGGGGGGTGCTGGTGGAGCAGCAGGTGCTGCTGTGGCCCTCTTCTTCTTAGAGATGCCACAATGCACAGCTGCACCCTCTGCCACAGAATGGCCAGCAGGTGCAGGCATGGTCTGTTCTGTAGCAGCCTGCCACTCCAACTGCTGGTGATTGAACATATGGGTGTGCTGACCCCCAGTCCCCAGGTGAGTCCTCCAGGGGCCACAGCACACCTCCACCTCACATAGGCAGCACTTGACCACACTGCTGTCTCCCCCAAAACAGTCAAAAAACTGCCAAACAATGGAGGTGCGGGGGGGGGACCAGGCACAGGCAGGGGATGGCCAGATGAACTGGCAGCTGGCTGGTCACAGTGCTAAACAGGGATGGGATCCACACCTGGGCCCAGGGGAACAGGCACATCCTGCTCCAGAGGACCTGGTGCTGAACTTGGTGGTGATGGTGGTGGTTCAACTGCCTCAGAGTCAGGACAGGAGGCGGTGCTGGTCCTGCTTCTGGGGGGGACACTCACAAGTTTTGAGCAGTCCAACAGGAATGGGCGCCTATGCCCTCCACACATATGCACGGTATGGTGCATACCACTACCACACTCTCCCAGAGCTGCCCCCACCGCAGACATTCCCTCACCCTGGTCCATCTCTCCTACAGAGCTCCCTCAGTCTGCGCAATCACTACTCACACTGTCACACAACACACACACATACACACACAGTCACACAGACACAGATAAACAACTAACTACTTATAAAGGTAAGAAAAATAAAATTTACAGAAAGAACAAATTAAATAAAAAAGAGTACAGAAAAGACAAAAAAATGTAGCTTTTAAAAAAGCTGTTGGATCTAAATCAAAGTTTAAATCTCCTCCTTGTTCTGATCTCAAAGTATCAGCAGTCACAAAACACACTCCTCTCTCTGCGTCTGCACAGGAGAAAGTAAAAGTGTCTGCTTGTATGACTAGCTTTCTTCCGGCCTAGCTAAAGAGCATGTGGCTTACAGTACTGTAAGCCATGTGATGTGTGTGTGGGCCGGGGCTGCCAAATCTGAAACACAAAGTGGATCACTTAGAATCATAATGAGGAAAGTGAAGTCCATTAAAAACAATGACTTTGCCTTACTTCGCATTGCCATTCCACCTTAATGCGAAGTGGTAATGACAAGGCGGAGTGAGCACTTTGCATTGCCCACTCCGTGTAGTGGAGTGGCAACAAAAAGTGCCCATTTCGCAATCACTTCGCCGGCAAAATTTAAATTTGCTGCATCTCTATTCATCGATTTGTAAAAACCAATGTAGCTAAATGTTTAATGATGCTGATAGGTGTGTCGATGGTCCCTCAAAGGGAAGTCATAAGGTCACTAAAGATGATAAGTGTTTGCCATTTCTAATAGATGGTAAATAGTTTTTGACATGTCTAGATGTTATATTTATACAGGAGGCAGTACATATGAGCTACTCCCCATACATTTAGTAGTGTGCATGAATATATTTTTGATTGCTGAAAGGGGAGGTCAAAAGGTAACCCATAACAAAATATGTGCTGGATTATGATTTGCTTATATCTTCTAAAAAGCACATTTCTGTGATGTGATGATGAAAATATATAAACTTATTGTCCTCCTTGTTCCTCAGTGGGAGGTCAAAAGGTCACATGAAGTGACTGTAAGTCTTTTTATAGTTATTAGCTTGTTTTCTTTTTTTAAAGAACCAAGTAATTCCTAATACTCATGTATATATTCCTACCGATAGGTCTATTTAGCACTGCCTCATATTCTCTAATTACAGTGGGAGGCCGAAAGGTCACATACAAGGTGATCGAGTGTGCTTATTAAAAATTGTCCATTTTCACTATGTACTAAGCAATTCTTGATATTTGTGTACATAACACCATTGAGTTTGTTAGGGATGCCTTAATGGGAGGTCACAAGGTCACAAAAAGCAACCAAAAGAAATATATGTATAGATATATTCATACGTGAAAGGTCAAAAAGATCTATATCTATAAATGATATGATGAGCTCTCCTTTGGTGCCACTCCATCCCACCAGATTCTGCTACCTGAAGTTCTGAACTGTTGGGAATAGTTTTAGAATGGTCTCAGAATCTCATAAGCATGTTTTAAATCAACTCTGTCATAATGGAATACATCATACAGACATGGACACTTCCTAAGGGATGCAAAATGAAGTGCTATGAAAACTGTTAAATCAGGTGATTTCTACATAAAAAACACAACTAAAAAAGTCTTGATGTGTACTTCTGACTTCATATGGAAAATAAGTAGTCTAAAATGTCCATATGTTCATTGAGTAATTTTAACTGCATATATGCCATTTAGTTTCAGTGTTCATACCAATATTTCTATCTAATGTATGCATATGAAAAAGCCATCTCATCTCATCAGCTAACAATGCATCTCTCAGACACCCGCCTCTGGTTGAAATTGTAATTTTTTCCAATCCCCAAAATCTAAGTGAGGAGCCATTGTGGGTTGCATCATTGAAGTGTCTGGCTACTGGAGAGATTTCGTCATGATTCCTAATATCTCCCTTGTGTTCTTGAATCCTGCGGGGTAATTCTCTACTGGTTTGGCCTATATATAACATGTCACAAGGACACTGAATAAGATAAACCACCGCCTCAGTATTGCATGAGATATGCTGTCCTATATCAAATTTCTGTTGTGTGTGTGGGTGAACATATGTTTGCTTTTTAGAAGTGTGGTTACATACACTGCATTTCCCACATGGAAACATGCCTGCAGTTAGGGGACCCAGTAGTAATTGAGCTCCTGTTATTTCCAGTTGCTTAAACTGATCGTGCACTAATGTGTCTTGTAAGTTCTTTACCTTTCTGGCCACGACTATTGGCCTGTTCTGGAGTGACTCTATGTGTTGGTTATCTATTTGGACCAGATACCAGTGTTTATTGACAGTCCTCCTGATGTCTGACATTTTGTTAACATTGCTCCATTTTCCACCATACTTTAAGTGTTGTTTCTATGTATAGATCTACTTGAGGACAGTAGATATTCTGGTGGATGTTGTTTCTTTTATTGTTAAACAAATTATTTGTTAAAATAATATTAACTTGGGTTTATGTGAAGGGTAGGGTCCATGACCTCTTTATTGGTACAGTCCTAACTGCTATTGTAATATTTATTCATATATAAGTTCAAAGGAAAAGCCCTTTTTTTCCTGTTATATAAGTTTAAGCAAGTACAAACAACATGGAGTCACCTGCCACAGACATATTCTCAGATATAGGAACCAGTGTGCAGAGTACTGTCCATTTTACCATATTCTCTGAAGAGGAGAAAAAGAAACTATTCACCACTATGCGAGGAGATGTGAACCTGTCTACACAGATGGGGGAAGCCCCCAGGCAGCTTAACCCAAAAAGGCTCCCGTCGACAAGATATCTTGTCCTAAAAACCTATGCGTTCTAAAGCTTCCGGCAGCCTAAGGGTTAAAAAACACAAGAATTGCCATCTTGAATTGCATGGTTTGACCTTAACTAAATACTTGCAGTGCAATAGAATCCCAAGGGGTCTTAGAATCAGTGTGGAGCCTGATTTAGGCATTAACTACAAAAACTTGACAATAAATAGGACGGCATCTGAAATAGGGTGTCTTTTAATTTCATGTATGCCCTAATAGAAGCCATTATAGATGAGAGGCAAATTTTGGAAATGGACATTAAGGGAACATAAGATTTACTAAAAATGAAAATACAGGAGAAAGAATTTAAAAAAACTACAGAAGACATCAAGCAAAAACTAATAGATTATGAGGGGAGATTAAAAGAAGAAAAAATCAAAAAGTTCATTAGGGACACTAATGATTACAGAGATGGGAGAGTCTACACTTATAAGAAATTCAAAAGACAATGCTCCTGCAATGTTTACAACACATATGAAAGTACGGATAGTGATAGCAGTTACACTAGGGATGCACAGAAACCCACTAATGTAGAGTTACCACATCCCACTGATTCTGACCAGCCTAGTACATCTAGTGATACAAACAAAGAACCCAGATATGACCTTAGAAACCAGGGAGCACATAGAGAAGCATTTAGGCAGGGGGAAGGATGGAAGTGGGAAGGGGAAACAGGGGAAGTGGGCCGGGTGGCAAACAAATAATATGCTACACACAAGGCAGAAGTCGAGTGATGTAAGGGAAGAAACCATTCCCATTTTTAATCTAAGCAAAAGATCTCTGTCACCCATAGAGACGAGAGTATTTATTTATTTATTTATTAGCTTTTGGTAACTGGGTAGGTGCACTAGGCAACAATCCTGCATATTTTTAGGCACGACCTGGGAGATTACAAAAATGAGAACTGAGTCTGGGACTATTATTTGCCCCCACCCAATCAGTTAATCCGTGTGACTTGGAAGTAGATTTACAGAAATTCTTTAGGAATTTAAGATTAAAAAAACAATTTGGTTTAGGTCCAGAAGTAACAAGTGATACATACAGTATAAGCAACAACTGAAGCAGAAATTGCAAGTTAAATCCAAGTATAACCCACCCACAGGGAAAATCCATGGGATTGAGACTTTCTGTCAAAATGTGGAAAAAGAAATCATGGCACTGTTTCCATGTACTGAGGATCTTAGATCAACACATTATAACCTAACAAAAAAAGAAAATCAAGCATTTAATGACCTTAAAAAGGACAAAACAATAAAGGTGGAGGCATAGTAATACAGGACCGACAACAGTATAAAGGTATGTGTAATAAACTGTTAGAAAATCTAGAGAATTATGAACTCTTGACAGAAGACATTACTAACAAAATCAAGACAGAAATTAAATGTCTAATAGAGAAGTATACCACTATGGGATGGATACAGCCATGGGAGGCAGAAATTGCTGTATTGTGAATATTCTAGAATTCCTACATTTTACTGCATCCCAAAAATCCACAAACACATAACAACCCCTCCAGGGAGACAGATTGTGTCTAGGATTGGCTTTATATTCGAACCACTCTCTAAATATGTAAATTTTCATTTGCAGCCACTTATAGAGCAAACCAGATCTTTCATTAAGGACACTTCTGATATCATCAAACTTTTACAGTGTATTTCAGCCCAGGGAATACCAGAGAACAGTATTCTAACAACATTTGCTGTGACAGAGCTGTACACTTCCATTCCCCATCAAGAAGGTGTTGAATGCATGGGGACTATTCTTGACAACGGAGAAAACAACAGCAAACCTAAAACAATCATTTTACTAGAAATGGCAGACATTATTTTAAGGAAGAACTATTTTGAGTTTGATGGTCACTTTTATCAACAAAACAAAGGCACTGCAATGGGGGCTACTATGGCCCCAGCCTCTGCTAATGCTAATATGAGCACATTTGAACAGAAATTTATTTAAGATGCACAAAACAATCAGTATCTGGTTAAAATAGTTACTTGGGTCAGATTTATTGATGACATTTTTATGATATGGTCATGAACAACCGTGGAACTACTAGTGTTCCATGAAGAACTTAATCTAAAAGATGGAAACTTGAAATTTGTAATGAATTATCATATAGACCAGGTAGCATATTTGGATTTACTGCTTATGCATCGCAATAATACAATCAAGATGCCATTATTCAAGAAACATACTGAACGTAACACTTTATTACATAACAAAAGCTTTCACAAATAAAAACTTAAGGACAGTATTCCATATGCACAGCTAACACGAGTAAAAATAAATTGCAGCCAGGAGGAAAGCATGAAACAAGAGACACAGAACATGCTGCAGAAATTTAAAGATCGGGGTTATAAACAACATGTTTTGCATCAAGCTGAAACCAGGATTAGTACCAAAAATAGGGAAGAATTAATAGCACCAAAAACTAATAAAACAGAGGCACAGTGTATTGTATTTTCAACTAAGTTTAATCACAAAATGTCAGGCATCAGGAGGATTGTTAATAAACACTGGTATCTGGTCCAAACAGATAACCAACACATAGAGCCACTCCAGAACAAGCCAATAGTTGTGGCCAGAAAGGTAAAGAACTTACAAGACACATTAGTGCACGCTCAGTTTAAGCAACCGGAAATAAAAGGAGCTCAATTACTACTGGGTCCCCCGGCTGCAGGCATGGTTCCATGTGGGAAATGCAGTGTATGTAACCACACTTCTAAAAAGCAAACATATGTTCACCCACACACACAACAGAAATTTGATATAGGACAGCATATCTCATGCAATACTGAGGCGGTGGTTTATCTTATTCAGTGTCCTTGTGACATGTTATATATAGGCCAAACCAGTAGAGAATAACACTGCAGGATTCAAGAACACAAGGGAGATATTAGGAATCATGATGAAATCTCTCCAGTAGCCAGACACTTCAATGACACCTCACTTAGATTTTGGGGATTGGAAAAAATTACAATTTCACCCAGAGGAGGGTGTCTGAGAGATGCATTGTTAGCTGATGAGATGGATTTTTCGTATGCATACATCAGATAGCAATATTGGTATGAACACTGAAACCAATTGGCATATATGCAGTTAAAATTACTCAATGAACATATGGACATTTTAGACTACTTATTTTCTATGTGAAGTCAGAAGTACACATGAAGACTTTTTTTAGTTGTGTTTTTATGTTGAAATGACCTGGTTTAACAGTTTTCATAGCACTTCATTTTGCATCCCTTAGGAAGAGACCATGTCTGTATGATGTACTCCATTATGGCAGAGTTGATTTAAAACATGCTTATGAGATTCGGAGAACGTTCTAAAAACTATTCCCAACAGTTCAGAACTTCAGGTGGCAGAATCTGATGGGATGGAGTGGCACCAAAGGAGACCTCATCATATCATTTATAGATATAGATCTTTTTGACCTTTTATGTATGAATATATCTATACATATATTTCTTTTGGTCACTTTAGTGACCTTGTGACCTCCCATTAAGACATCCCTAACAAACTCAGTGGTGTTAACATGCATACAAATATCAAGGAGGCAGTATAGCGCAGTGGTTTAAGGCCTTGAACTGCAAATTTGGTGACATCCAGCAAACCAGACCTGGGTTTGAATCCCACAGCTTCCACCTGCATACTATGTGACCCTGAGCAAGTCACTTAACTTCCCTGTGCTCCCAGGTTGTGCCTGTAAAAAAGCTTTCAGCTTAGTGTGTCTCACCTGGTTAAATAACAAAAAAAAAATATCAAGAATTGTTTAATTCATAGTGAAAATAGGCAATTTTTAATAAGCACTCTTGATTACCTTGTATGTGCCCTTTTGACCTCCCACTGTAATTAGAGGATATGAGGCAGTGCTAAATAGACCTATCAGTAGGATAATATACATGAATATTAGGAATTACTTGGTTCTTTCTAAAAAAAATGCAAGTTAATAACTATAAAAAGACTTACAGTCTCTTCATGTGACCTTTTGACCTCCCACTGAAGAACAAGGAGTTTATATATTTTCACCATCACATCACATCACATCACATCACAGAAATGTGCTTTTTAGAAGATATAAGCAAATCATAATCTAGCACATATTTTGTTACGGGTGACCTTTTGACCTCCCCTTTCAGCAATCGAAAATGCATTCATGCACACTACTAAATGTATGGGGAATAGCTCATTTGTACTGCCTCCTGCATAAATATAATGTTTAAACATGTCAAAAACTATTTACCATCTATTAGAAATGGCAAACAGTTATCTTTAGTGACCTTATGACCTCCCTTTGAGGGACCATCAACACACTTATCAGCATCATTAAACATTTAGCTACATCGGTTTTTACAAATCCTTGAACCTACAGACACTTAACTCTTTGTTTAGTAACATAAGAACCCTTATATTTCGAAGAGTAGTAAATAAGAGGTATTAGTCTTCTTTTGTGCCCACACTTTGACCTCCTGACCTCCCGTCATATAAAATAGAAATAGCACTAGCTATCAACATATGGATATATTTAAACTTTTATTTTTTTGTCTTTCTTTAAGATAAATTAATAAATTGTCGTGGTCTTGTATTCTATATGTCGTCTATAGCTTCTTTTTAAAGGTCTGTGACATGTTAAGGGCTTATTTAAGCACAACTACTTTGTTTCTTCTTTTTCCCATTATAGATTTAGTTTGGTGGTGATTAGTTTTCTTTATTGTAAACATAGTTTTCTCCTTATGTGTATATAGATTATCACTAGCATTGTCAGTCATTATAAACAGAAAATTTGGAATAGTAAGAATGCTAGGAACAAACTGCTCTAATCCAATATGTGACTGTCTTGCAAACCTGGTTACCTGCCTCAGGCAGTCTGCCTGCACATGCTCAGTAGAGCGACTGTGATGTCATCAATCCTCGACTTCCTATCACGAGAATCAGCAAGACAGGCACAAGAGGCTGTGGAAGCACTTCATACCTGGTAACAGAACCATTCAGCCATTTTGTGTGGCATTTGTACTGATCTCCTTTCAGTATTTCAATGAATTTGGACCTTGTAAGTACTTCTTTACATAGAAATTTGAAACCTTTTTGAAACATTGCATGGAATATTGAAAACAAACCCTAAAACATAACCCCTTTGTTATATATTTACAGAATCTAAGATCTGTGAGACAGTTTGAGACATACCAGGTAGGACATCGATTCAGTTAAACAGTAGCACAAGTATTATTTACAATGGAAAATGATGGATTATAGCAGTGCTTGTTCCTATGGTGCATATCTTCATGTTGTTGCAGGTGTATCTCAGAGAATGAAATTTATACCACAAATGCTGGCCCACTAGTTAAAGGAACTCATATGAGCCGTTATAAGTATTGTACAGCTTAGTGAGATAGGACAACTAGTACCTAAAAGACATTTTGCATGTTTAGCTTTTAAAGCAATAAAATGACAACTACATTTTTTGTTGTATATTAACAGATATAAACAAGAATATTGAAGAGAATTAAGAATATATACCCCGTGAACAAGCCCCTGATGGGGTGAAATATAAGGGAAAAGAATAAATAAGATATTGGAACTAACTAGAAGTCTTTTTGATGTTATTTCAAAAGGGCCCCCACCCCCATTTCGTGTACTCTTATGTAGGGAGCAGCATGGTTTCAGAACTGGTCATAGCACTACGACCACCCTCACAGAATTTGCTAACTCCATGCTTGACAAGGGGCACCTCACAGCGGCCATGTTTATAGACCTCTCAAAGGCCTTCAACACAGTTTCTCATCCCCTCCTTCTTAACACATTATAAAAAAATGGGGTCTCTCATTGTCCACTGTCATGGTTCTCCAGCTATCTTTCATCTAGAACCCAGTGTCAGTGGCTCAGTAGGTAGCACACTCGCCTCTGAGGCCGGGAGATCAGAGGGCTGTGGGTTCAGTTCCCACATCTGACACTTGGGCTAATATCCCAGTACTGACACTGTAGTGCAGCATGAGGGGTGCTGCACTTCTGAGGTGCCGTCTTTCGGATGAGACGTTAAACTGAGGTCCCATCTGCCTGGATTGGTGGTAGTTCAGGTGGATGTTAAAGATCCCATGGCACTTATCGAAAAGAGTAGGGGAATTTCCCCGGTGTCCTGGCCAAATTTCCCTCATTCACTAAAAATACCACCAACAGCTTAATCTGGTTCAAATTCAGTTGCTCACCAACTGTATCCCCACGGTCGCCCCTGAAAAAGGGACTTCTAGGCCCAGTGGGCTTACCGGGTCAACAAAATTCAACAAACAATGTGTTAAAATTAATAATACCATATCTACTATGCTGCCTGTGTGCTCAGGAGTTCCTCAGGGATCTATCCTGGGTCCCTCACGTGGCTTACTACCAGCTCATATCATGCATTGCTTTAGCTACCAATTGTATAGGTCTTAATCGATCATTAGGTAAATATGTTGATAGCTCTGCCCTTTGTTAGCTACCAAATGAATAGGCATTAACCTGTGCTCGTTGTATTTATACTCTGTATAATTGCTCACCCACATTTATTCTATGTATGTACTGTATGAATCTCTATGTTTTATTCCGACATGAAGCCTTTGGAAATGAGTCTATGACTAAAAGGGTTGTAATTCCAATTTCCTAAATAAATAAATGAACTGGATGCAGTACTCCAGGTCAGGTCCTTTTTCCTGCTAGAGATCCCCCTCCCTATGCATCCCAGCATCCAGCTTACCTTGCCTGCTGCACTGTTGCACTGCCCGGACACCTTGAGATCATCAGAGAGGATCACCCCAAGGTCCCTCTGTTGCTTGGTA